>NW_004624762.1:2919334-2955501 GCF_000247695.1 Heterocephalus glaber | reverse complement strand
TATACCAGGAAGGAATACTAATTAGATCAATCACAACATGTTACCACAAATGACATAATCAGCAATACCATAGCATCAAGCACAGCTTAGAAAATGACAATTTGTGGTAGTTATTAATCTATCACTTTTAACTATGTGAGTTAAATTAAACACAGCTTAGAAAATGACAATTTGTGGTAGTTATTAATCTATCACTTTTAACTATGTGAGTTAAATTATAACCGAGGACCAACCCAACATAAGTTTATAATGAATAAACTCTTCAATATAGCATCTTTTCCCTTTGGGGTGGGGAGTTAAAAGGGGTTGGGGAGGGAGGGACAGGTAGAAAGAACAGGTAAGATTAGCAGTGAGGCCAGAAGACACAGAAAGATCACACAAACTCTAAGAAGTTGTTAAAGGCAAGAGAAAAAGGTAGAATGAAAGAACAAAGATGTGAATAGAATCATCTAACAGCAGCAGGGAGGCTAGATACCTAATTTACTTTCCTTTAAACCTAATGATAATCAAGAGAAGGAAAAAGAGAAGAAAAGAACAATAAGGGAGAAATCCGAATTCAGTGCAGAAAGGAACAAATGGGGAGATGAGGAGCAATGTGGGACAGTGAGAGAATGTGTGTGAGAGAGAGAGAGAAAGAAAAGAAAAGAAAAACTTTGAAGAGTAGATAAAAAGTAAATACTAAGAATTAAAAAGAAGAGAAAAAAATTTTTTTTCTTTTTTGCAAATAGCAATAGAAATTATGGGCCTCTTTCAGGGTATGTCTCTGCTGTCACAGTAGGCAACGTAGGAATCCCTGTGCATGTACGCGTCAATGAGTCTCAGCAAGCCAGCAGCAGACCAACTACAGTGGTCTGGTGTGCCTTTATTGTAGAGATTCTCTTTACTTTTCTGCTAATCTTCAGTTTTCATCGAGGAGCCTGAGAGGCCCTCTTTCTGTTACTAACTTCTGCTCTATCTTGTGGCGCTCAGGACAAGGGTCTTTATAATCTCCTGTGCCTCTGTAATGTGGGACCAGGTAGCAGAAAAGCCGGAATGTAGGAGGTGCGTGGGGGTTGGGGGTGGGCGTGGGGGTGAGGAGGGCTGGGCGTTGGAGGCGCCCTGGCGGCTAAGCGGAACTCACCGTTCCGTAGGCGTGGCCCGGGACGACCGCGGAGCTTCAAGCTGCTTGACTCTCCTGGCCCTCGCAGCTTAGAGAGCGTTGGATGGGGGTGGGCTGCAAGACGCATAGGCCTATGATCTTGAGTTACATATGGTATTAGATAGGGGTCTAACTTCATTCTTTTGCAGGTGACTAATCAGTTATCCCACCCCCATTTGTTGAAAAAGAATTTTCTTTCTCAATTGGGTTGTCTTAGCAAAACAGATCATTTAGCCATAGATGTATGGCTTTATTTGTGGACTTTAAATTCTGTCCTATTGATCTATTATTTAGGTCATTTTTTTCTATCATTGTGCTAATGCCACACTGCCTTGATTAACATTTCTTTATAATAAGTTTTGAAATAAAAAATTACGTCTTCCCACTTGGTTCTTTTTCAAGATTGTTTTGGTTATTCTGGATCCCTGGAAGTTCCAAATAAATTTTAGAATCAGCTTGTTAAGTTTTACAAAGAAGTCATCAGGGATTCAGATAGGGATTGCTTTCAGTCTGTATATCAGTTTGAAGAATATTGTCATCTTAACAATTTAAGTCTTCCAATTATGAACTTAGGATGATTTTTCCATTTATTAGATCTTCTTTACTTATTTCAAAAGTTTTTGTACTTTCCTGAGTATACATTTTACCTTCCTTTTGTTACATTTATTACTAAGTATTTTATTCTTAAATTAAAAAAATTATAAACTTTTATTGATGTATAGTAACTATACATATTTATGGGGCACAATGTGATAATTCAACACATGTATAAAATGTATAATGATCACCTCAGAATAATTTTCATTTTCATCTCCTTAAACATTCATCATTTCTTTGTGTTGGTAATCTTCCAATTCCTCTCCTAGTTCTTTATAAAATGTATAATAAATTATTGTAAACTATAGTCACCCTACTGTGCTATAGAGTATTAGAATTTATTCCTTCTATGAAACTGTATTTTGGTACCTATAATCCAATGTCCCTCAATCGCTCTTCCCTCTTACTCTTTCTAACCTGTGGTGAGCACTATTCTACTTTTTTCTGTGAATTCAACATTTGTGACATTCTCATATGATAAGAACATGTAGTGTTTGTCTTTCTAGGACTGGCTTATTTCACTTAATTTCCTCCAATTCCATCCTGTTGCTGAACATGACAGGATTTCAGTCTTTATTATGGCTGAGTAATATTCCATTTTTTCTTATTCATTCATTGATGGATACCTTGGTTGATTCTAAACCTTGGCTATTGTGAATAGTCCTGCAGTAAGCATGTGAGTACTGATGTCTTTTTTACATATTGATTTCATTTTTGGGGGTATATATCCAGTAGTGGGATAGCTGGATCATGTGGTAGTTCTACTTTTAGATTTTGGAGGAATTTTCATAATTTTATCCATAGTGGCTCTATTAATTTACATTTCTATCAATAGTGTATAAGAGTTATTCTAACTGGGGTGAGATTATATCTCATTGTGGTTTTGATTTGAATTTCCTCAAGAGTGAGGTTCAGCATTTTTTATATACAACTTTACCTGAGAAATGTGTCTTTACCTAGTTTAAAATTTTTTTTGTTTTTTAGTTTTTTGCCTTCTATAAATTCTGGATATTAATCCCTTGTCTGTTGAATAGTTGGGAAATATCTTCTTCTATTGTGCAGGCTGTTCCATTATATTTGATTGTTTCCTTTACTTCTACAGAAGCTTCATAGTTTGATATAATCCTTTTTTCTATTTTTGCTTTTGAGGCCTAGGGCTTTGGGATCTTATTAAAAAGTCATTGCCTGTACCAAAGTATTTCCCTTATGTTTCCTTGTAGTAGGTTTATAGTTCTATGACTTACATTAAGGTTTTTATTCATTTTGAGTTGATTTTTATACATGGTGAATGCTATAGTTTGGATCTGAAATGTCCCCCAAAGGCCTATGTGTTGAATATTTGGTAACCAACCTGTGGAACCTTTGAAAAGTAGTGAAACCTTTAGGAGGTGAAGCCTAGGATGTTAGGTCATTGTGGGTGTGTCCTTGAAGGTGATATTGGGTTCCCAGCCCATATCTCTTTATTTGTTTCCTGTGATGAGATAAACAGCATCTCCACCATGTGCTCCTGTCATGATATACTATGCTGCCATAGGCCTAAAGGCAAAGGACCAAGTGGGCATCAACTGAAACCTCTGAAACTGTGAGCCAAAATAAACCTTTCTTCCTTATAAGTTCACTATCTTGGGTATTTTGTCATAGTCACGGAAAGCTTATAAACACAGTGAGATAGGGATGTAATTTTATTCTTCTCCAGTTTTCCCAGAACTATTTACTGATAATTCTGTCCTTTCTTTAATGTATGTTTTTGTCATCCATGTCAGAGATCAACTGGTTGTACATGCATGCATCTATTTCAGGGTTTCTAGTCTGCTTCATTAGTCTATCAGTTTTTATACCAATACCAGGATGTTTTGATTACCATAGATTTGTGTAGGATATTTTAAGTATTGTGATGGCACCAGATTTGTTCCTTTTGTTCAGTAATACTTTGTTTCTTTGAGGTTCCACAAGAATTTTAGGATTTTTTTCCTATTTCTGTGAAGAATGCCATTGATATTTTGATGGGAATTTCATTGAATCTGCAAATCATTTTGGGTAGTATGGACATTTTAGCAATATTAATTCTTTCAACCCATGAGCATGAATTTCTTCCACTTTTCATGCCCTCTTCAATTTCTTTCATCAGGGTATTTTAATCTTCATTGGTGAAGATCATTTACTTCTTGGTTAAATTTATTTCTAGGTGTTTTATTTTTACATTGTGAATGAGACTGCTCTCTTGATTCCTTTTTTAGTATGTTCATTATTGGTGATAAAAATATCACTGCTATCTGGGCATGGTGGTGCATACCTGTAATTCCAGCACTTAGGAGGCTGGGACAGAAGGATCACCATGAGTTTGAGGCCAGCATGGACTACATTGTAAGCTCAAGGCCAGCCTGAATTACAATAATGAGACCTTGTCTCAAAAAAAAGGTCACTGATTTTTATATGGTGATTTTTGTATCCTACAGCTTCTTTGAATTTGAGTTCTGTCTTAGTTACTTTTTTCATTACTGAGACAAAATACCCAACAGCCACAAGTTAATGGAGAAAAGTTTATTTATCTCACAGTTTGTAGAAGTTTCAGTTTATAATCAACTGGCTCCAAGGCAATGTGGGATGGCAGACAGGCATCACAGAGGAGAAACAGTTCATGTTAGGCAGAAGGTAGCAAAGTAAGGAAGTGACAAGTGAGTAGCCTCTTTCTATCCCTTAGATTGTATCTAGGCTACCAGCCCTTGGGGAAGATAGCACTCACATCCTTAATCCTAGTACTCTTAATCCTATCATTGCACCCTGAATCAATCCCAGCATCAAACACTCTAGAGCCAGTCACCTCTGAAAAAGTCCTACCTATGACTGCATGAGGCTTTGGGGGGCCATCTAAATAGAAGCCATGACAAGTTCTAACAGTTGGGGACTTCTGGAAAGATGGTGGAGTGGTGAACAGCAGAGAAACAGCCTCTGCAAGATTTGATGTCCAATGTTGGAATATAACAATGTGAAGAAGAGAAGAAGGAGGGAAATGGATCTCCAAGACCTAGCAAAGATCTGAAGTGAGAATTTAAGCACATAGGGAGAGTGAAAAGAGAGATCTCAACACAGAAGAAGGAGGTGGCAAGTAGCATTTTCTCCCTGAGCACTGACTCACTGTGTGGGAAGAGAAGCTTGAATCTGCAGATGCACAGTGACTACTGTTACCCCAGAGGCCTCCATAGAGAAATGCACCACTGGAATGGAGCAGTGAATGCAGCAGACTGCAGTGGCTGTTGAGTTATTTGGGATCAGATGTTCCCCAGGAGAGGATGATTGGCCAGTCACCATCTTGGAGAGGGGCCAGCTGAGCTTGAAACTCAGAGCAGCTGCAGGTTGGCTCCATGTAATGGCTCCAAGTGTCAGGGTGAAGCACAACTGAATTCAAGTTGGCCGGAAGTCATGGAGCTGAGTACAAGCTGGCAGGGAGCTGAGTTCAAGCTGGCAGGAAGCACACAATGTTGCAGGCTGAACAAATCAGGTTCCAGCTTCACAGCCAAAAATCAGCTTGAACTTCAGTGGAATTAAAGGTACAGGGTCACTGGTATTATTCACTACCCCATTGTAAATCTACAGCTGGGTTGCTGACATTAATCAGCACATCTGGGCTCTGTCTGCCTACTTTGTCTGCCAGAGACAGCAGAGACATGCCCTGAAGTGGAAATTTTTTGCTTCTTTTTTTGTTTTTGTATATGTTTTGTTTTACTTTTTCTTGATTGTTTGTTCTAATTTTTATATGAGTGTGAACATTGTTTCCAATTTTTTTTGTTGTTGTTCCATTCTTTTTGGTTTTTATTTCTTTCTGCTCTCTTTTCCTCCTGTCTTCTTCACCAGTTTTCCATACTCTTCCTTTGTCCTGCATTCTTGCTTCTAATCTCTTTCTCTCCTTCTGCTTCTCTATTTAGTCCTCCAAACCCCTTTTAAATTTCCTGCCCTGAGGGTAAAATCACCATATACAATTTTCTGGTTTGTTTTAGATTTTGTTATATAACCACAAATATAGTTCATATGATTAAAAGTGGCAAATTAATTGTATCACAGTTTGTCATTTTCTAGGCTATGTTTGATGCTTTTGTTGTCGCTGATTGTACTACTTTACTTTAGCCAAGGTGACATAATTGTTCTAATCAGTTGTTCTTCCTGGTATGCCAAGACTGAGATTGCCTAAGAGTGATAAACAATACTATTGGCCAGTTCCAGAGAACCAGGGGCTAGGCCAAATAGGCAGCAACTTCTCATCTTCTATAAATTGAAGAGATAGGTACTTGTAACAGACTCAAAATCCAAAAGCCAATTACACCTGGAAGACATCTCTGAGGAGTAATAGTTTCCTTAGGGTTCTAAATACTAGCAATGAACCTACCGGCCACAAGCAATTTACAAGCATCAACCCAGGAATTAAACTTAAAAAAAGAGAATATGAGAAGGCACTTAAGCAAGATGCAACCCCAGATTTCCAGTTCACCAAAGACAAACCCAGGGGCCAATGAGGTGGAACAATTCGAGAGCCACCCTCCTGGACTATCTGAAGTGGTAACAGTGGAAGTAACAAAGCAGATGAGTGAGATTCCAGAAAAAAAAATCAAACCAGAAATAATTTCTCAGATAACTACAGAGAAGGTGACCATAACAAAAGACATGGTTAGTGACTCTAGAGCAGATACAGATTTAAAAAAAAAAAAAGAGGAGTTTAGGAAAATGATGGAAACCACGAATGCCCAACATAGGAAAGAAATGTAATCTATGAAACAGATTCAAACAGATATCCAGGAGATTAAAAATTCCATTGAAAGTATATGCAGCAATGTGAGGACAGAATATCAGATATAGAACACAGGATTGTGGTTAGTGATCATGAAAAGAAAGATTTTTAAAAATGGAAAGGAACTACTAATAAAATCCAACAGCTGCTAGATGATGCAAAGAATAAGATAAGATTGATCAGGGTCAAGGAAAAAGCAGAAAACAGTACAAACAATGTAACAAAATCTGTTCACAGAAGTAATAGCAGAAAACTTCCCAAGCAGGGAAAAAGAATTTGACATACAGATAAGTGAGGCATATAGACTGTAATTAGCCATGATAAAAAAAAACCCTACACCAACACATATAAAGTCAGGATTTCAGAAATTCAACACAAGAATAGAAATTAAAAGCTATTAGAGAAAAGAAACAAATCACCTATAAAAGAAAGCCCATCAGAATCACAGCAGACTTCTCAACACAAGCCCTGAAGTCAAGGAGAACTTAAAGTATTTCAAGCCCTAAAAGAAAACAATGTCCAACCCAGATTGATGTATCCACAAAACTATCTTTCAAAATTGATGGAGAAATAAGATACTTCTATGGCAAAGGACACCTTAAGAAATTCATGACCAGCAAACCAGCACTCCAAAAACGTTTTGAAAGGCATTCTAGAAAGAGATAATGAGGGTTGGGGATTTAGCTCAGTGGTTCCGCTGCCTGCCTTGCAAACACAAGGTCCCAAGTTTGATCCCTGGTACCAAAAAAAAAAAAAAAGGATAATGAGGACTACAACTTCATGAACCCCAACAGAATGAATCCACCAGACAAGGCAAGTAATTAATCAGAGGGGAAAAAAGGGAACCAGCAACAGGAAAATAACATGACAAGAATAAGTGAATACGTATCAGTTATAACCATCAATGTAAATGTCTCAATTCACCAATCAAAAGAAACAGACTGGCAGAATGGATCAAGAAGTAAGATCCAACAATATGCTGCATACAAGAAACACATTTAATTAAAAAAGAAATTCATAGGCTGAAAGCCAAAGGATGGAAAAGAATAGTACATGTAACAGGAACCCAGAAAAAAACAAGGGTAGCTATCCCATTTGAAGACAAAGTGGATTTCAAGCCAAGACTGAGACAAAGAAAGTCATTACATCCTTGTAAAGGGAACAGTCCAAGAGGAAGAGATACCAATCATAACTATATAACCACCAAATACCAGCACACCCAACTATATAAATCAAATATCAATAGACATGAAAAATCAAATACGCATTAATACAGTTATGGGGGGGCACTCAATATCCCACTGTCACAAAGAGACAGATCAAAAAGACAAAAAATAAACACAACAATATCAGAACTGAACCAAACTTTTGAACAGATGGATCTAGTAGATGTCTACAGAGTGTTCTACCGTACAACATCAAAATACACATTCTTCTCACCTGCACATGAAACGTTCTCCAAAACAGACCAAATACTAGTTCATAGAACATGCTTAAGTAAATGCAAAGAATTGAAATTATCCCATGCATATTATCAGACCACACTGCAATGAAACTGGAAATAAATGGCAAAAGAAACCACAAAAACTTTATAAACACATGGCAATTAAATAACACCCTTCTGAACAACCAATGGATCACAGATGAAATTAAAGAAGAAATTAGACAGTTTCTACAATTAAATGATAATGCCAGTATACCATACCAGAACTTATGGGACACAATGAAATCAGTCATATGAGGGAAATTTATAGTGGTGAATTCCCATATCAGAAAAACAAAGCAAGCTCCAATAAACAACCTAATGTTGAATCTCAAGATTTTAGAAAATCCCCTTTCCCTTCATCCTCCCTTCCTCTAATTCCCCTATCCCATTTTCATTCTTGTTGATATTAATAATCTTAGGTCATGTTATGGCATATAATGTTTACATTAGTTGAAGTTACATGGCATATCTTTTTTTTCTTTTGGTACTGGGGATCGAACCCAGGCCCTTGCACTTGTGAGGCAGGCAGCGGCACCCTGAGCTAAATCCCAGGTCCCATGGCATATCTTTATTCTATTTATTTACCCTTCCCCTCCTCTTCACCCTTGGTGCTTTTTCCCTTGGACTACTTTCCTATTGCAGGAAAGCTATCTCCTTTTCCCCTTCTATCCATTCTTTATTATTCTCTTTGTTTGCACTTTGCCTCACTCAAATGAGAGATACCATACAGTATTTAAGCTTGTGTGCCTGATTTATTTCACTTAGCATTATATTTTCCAAGGGCATCCATTTTCCTATAAATGTCTCAAATCTGTCATTCTTTATAGATGTAGATACCACATTTCTTATTCAATCATCTGTTGATGGGTATACAGGCTATTTCCAGGATTTAACTATTACGACTTGTGCTACTATAAACATTGGTGTGCATATATTGCTGTAGTAACATTTTTCTGTCTTTTATATTCTGTGTTCCTTTATTTCTCTTTTATTTCTCTTTGAGTTTGCGTGATTTTCTGTATTGACAAAATTTGTGTCTTTTGTCTTCCTCTTTTGTATATCTGTTCTACTGGGTTTTATACTTCTATTTTCATGGTGGCAGTTATCCTTTCTGTTCTAGATCTAAGATTCTCTTAAGTATTTCTTATAAGGCCAGACTGACAGTGATGAATTCTTTCAGTTTTGTTTGTTTTGCAAAGATTTTTCTCTTTCATTTTTTTTTTTCTGGCACTGGGGATTGAACTCAGGACCTTGTGCTTGTGAGACAGGCACAGCACCACTGAGCTAAATCCCTGGCCCTCTCTTTCATTTTTTAAGGATAGGTTTGCTGGGTACAATATTCATCTTTGGCCTTCCTTCCTTCCTCCCTTCCTTCTTCCCTTACTCCCTTCCCTTCCACCCCCTTTCCTTCCACCCACTTTCCTTTTCTTTTTTCTCTGCCCCCCAATTTGTCTTGGCCTGTAAGCTTTCTCCTGAGAAATCTGGTCTAATAGAGGTATCCTTAGATGTGATTTGTATGTAATTTGATACTTTTGTCTTGTTTTTAGAATTTTCTTTATCTTGGATTTCTGATAGTGGGACTAGACTATGCCTCAGAGACAATCTATTTGTGTCAAATCTGTTGTATTAGGAATCTCTTGGATTTGTATGTCTGTATCTTTCCCATTTGGGAAATTATCATGGATTATTTTATTTTGTTTTTGAGACAAGGTCTTGCTATGCAGTTCAGGCTGACCTTGAACTCATTATGTAGCTGAAGCTGGCCTCAAACTTGCAGTGGTCCTCCTGCCTCAGCCTCCTGAGTGCTGGGATTACAGGGCTGCACCACCATACCTGGTGCATGGATTATTTTTTAAAGTAGGTTTTCTATTTTTTTTCCTTTTCTCCCTTAAGAAAACTCATAATACAAATATTTTACACTTAATGATGACCTGTAAGTCTAATAGTCTTTCTTCCTTTTCCATTAAAATTTTTTTCTTTGACTGGGATATTTCAAAATACCTGTCTTCAAGTTCAGAAATTCATTCTTATGTTTGATCTAGGCTTTTGACTGTTTATTTCACTTGAAATAAACATTGAGCTTTTTACCTCCAAGATTTCTGTTTGTGTGTGTTTTTAAAAAATATAATCTCTATTTCTTTGCTGAATCTCTCATTGGGATAATGAATTGTTTTTCTGTTTCATTGAATTGTTTGTATTTTCTTGCATTTCATTGACTTTCCTTAGAATCATTATTTTGAATTTTTTCAGTCATTTGCCCCTTTCCTTTACTTTGGGATCTGTTGATAGAGGGTTATTGTGTTACTTTGGGGGCCTCATGTTACCTTGCCTTTTTCTGTACAGGGACCCTCTTGAGGATGATTAAAGTACAGGCTCAGATATCAGGAGAAGGGACGTGTAGGGGGGTGGACAGGGCTTGAGGATCCCCCACACCATCACCAGGAAGCTCTGGGAAGCCACAGGACCCAAAGCAAAACAAGGTGAGGACAGAGGCTCAAGTCTGTGCTAACAAAGACATTTCAGAAGGACATTGTGGGGAGGAGGGATGGAGGACTGGTGCTCTGGGAGTAACCCATGGACTCAAGGGCAAGAGATAATGGTGAGATCCTGGAGTGGACTAGCCCCCAGGAGTCTTCTGATTCGTGCTCCAGTTCCTCAGGGAACCCCTGTGCCCTCCCTGGTGGCACCTACCTCTGCTTGATCACTTAGCTGGGATCAGGGGGGTGGCTCTGTTAAAGAAAGGCAGGCAGTTTCTGTTGAACTAAAATCAGCCTGACTCCTGACCCTGTACCATGAGGGCAGACTAGACACCTCCCTACACTGGAGGACAGTTTGCCTCTTCTGGGTCCTTAATGGCTTTTAAAGATGACATCCTGGGACAATCACCCTCTGGATATGACCCCACTTGCTACAGGCTCTATGGAAATATTACCCCTTCCCCATGCCTTAAAAAAACAATCTTGAATTAAGGGTCATTGGAGGACAGGGGGAATGGAGCCTCCCTTGAGTTGGACAACAAATTAATGGCACTTGGGATTACACTCTATCTTTTTAATCCCCAAATCAGACTGTGCATGTGGGAGTTTATGTTGTATCTCAAGAGCTCCCTCGGCTAAATAGGGAACTAAACAGACTTGTGCTGGAGGCTCAGAACAGTATCACACCAGAGCTGGCAAGAAGCATGGTGGCATCTACACCCTAGGACTTGCAAATCCCTCCTTCTTCCACACCCAGAAGGCTTGCACTCTGGCTGGGAGCTTTATTGTGAAGCTGGTGACAGAGACAAGTGGAGGAAGGGGCACAGCTGCCTGTTCTGCTCTGGTAGGACAGGCTTTCAGTGATGCTGGCCTCTCACAGCACTGTCCTGGGATGCCACATTCCCAGAAACCCTCCCTGCAGTGTGCAGGGCAGACCAGTAGCTGAAGGCCCAGCTCCAGGTCAGTGGAATGGTCCCTGTGTGACTCTCAATTTCCCCTCCCTCTGAGAGGGTCTTGGGATGGAGGGTCTTGTGGCAGTAGGAGTTCCTCTAGTTCCAGGGCAGCCCTGAAGTTGCAAATCAGGCCTGAAGCATCCAATGTCCCTAAAAAGAGCACCCTCAACTCTTTCCTTTTCTTTTTTTTTGGTACCGGGGATCGAACTTGGATCCTTGCGCTTGTGAGGCAGGCGCTGGAACCACTGAGCTAAATCCCCGGTCCCCAACTCTTTCCTTTTCATTGTAAACATTCAGATTATTTTTAATGCCCAAGTGCAAAGCAATAGTTCACTTGTGTGTGACTCAAGCACCAGCCACGTGGCACTCCTTACAGGACCCTGTGAGTTTTCTCACTTCTCTACCTTAGACAACCCACTTGAAAGCAGGTCAAGACCTCTGTGTTTCCCCAGAGGATAATGTCTGGTGGATATTAAAGAATATGCTAAGGTTGGACCAGGGTGGGATGGCTAAGGTGGGTACTAGGCCCTCTGAACTCCAAGCATCACATCTCTCTCATGCCACCTGCTCCCTTGGGCTTGGTGTGCTACAGGGAAACAGGGATTGGGTTAGAATCACTTGGAGAGATTTTAAAAGATGCCCAAGGTCCACCCCCATGAATTTGAATTCCTCATTGATCTTGAGAAGTGAGACTATGCTAGTAGAACAGGCATCACTAGACCCAGTGTCTGTGACTATGAACAAGCGATACAAGTTACTCTATTTTTGGAGGTGAAAGACTGTGATAGAGACCTCAGGGCCCACTGTAAGTAGCAAGTCCTTCAGACAGCAAATGCAAAAGAGAGGTTTTTAGGAGAAATGTGGGTTTCAGGAGACAGGGGGAAGGGTGCTGGTGCTGGAATCCCAGGTGGCTGCAGGGCAAGGTGCCCTGTGCTAGAGAGGGGGCAAGACTATAGTCAGACCCATATGTTCCAACACTGCACCAGGCAGGAGTCAGGGCATAGAGATCAGGAAAAATAGGGACCTGAAGCTTGGGCCAAAAAAAGCTAGACTCAAACAGTCTAGGACACAGACTTCAAGGTGTCTACTGCAAGCCATCTGATTATGGAGGAAAAGTCTGGCTTTCCTCAATGTTCAAAGATCAAAGGTGCTCAATGATTATAGGTGCTTTTTCCTGGAATGGGTCCTCTCCACCTCAAACAGTCCAGTGCACCACCTAGAACCAGGACAGGCACTGGACATAGGTTCTGGGAGGCAGGCAGTCAGCAGAAGAAGGGCCTAGAAATCAGGGTCCTGGAGCAAATGGGAGTGGGGTGGGGACTAATGAACAATGCCACAGGTCAGAAAGAAGCTCTGCAGTGTCCTTGAAGATTGAGTAGGAACATGAGGGAGAAGATTAAACAAAGTTAGCAGGTTTCTTTCTTTCTCTCTCAAAAAGTGAGTCAAGGTTTTGCTGAGGGACAGAAGCAGACCAGAGAACTTGGGACAAAGAGTTGCGTGGTCTCTCATATCTTTCTGCAGGTTAGGCTGATTCTAAGTCCCCTAGAGTCTGTACAATAGGCTCTACATGCTCATATCTCATTATAAAGAGCTTGACTCTTCTTTGGGGACCATGATTTCATACCATCTAGCAACTGTTTCACCCTCTGTTTTTCCCTGAGCTGCTCATCTGTTGCATATGTGAGGCCCACCCCTGGGACTGCAGAGGATTTACCATGGGCTTACACCCATGGGCTGACAGGTTTAGAGCAATTCCCTGCAGTTAGAGTTACAGACTGGGCAGTGGGGATCAGGGGTGGGTAGGGATATGACAGGAGATGGGTAGGCCTATCTATTTCTTCTCCTAGGTGGTGTAGAGAAGATCCAAATAAATGAAGCCATCACTCTTTGATGGCTATTACATTTGAACCCCAAGGCATAAACTATTTCACTTTCTCTGCAGACTCCACAAAACTTTTCCTAAAATCATAGCCCTACACCAAAAATCATCCCTTCATTGAGTTCTATGGTGCTGGGGATCTCAAATCTGAGCATGTATCAGAATCATCTGGAGTGCTACCCTTAGAATTTAGTAGGTCTGGGCTGGGACCTGAAGGTTTGCATTCCTAACAAATTCCTAGGTCACACTAATGCTGCCAGTTTGGGCACGCTTTTGAGAACCACAGCTACTAACACATACTCTCTACTTTAAAATTTTATGATTTCAATTTTGCTGAGAAATATTTCAGAATTATTTTCTGCATGTCAGTCTATCTTTCCAGCCAGATCTCAATTCCTTTGGGGCAGGGATTGTATGTTATCTATTTTCTTACTTCTCAATTAGGATTGCTGAATACACAGTAGATTAAATACTTATATAGTGGGAAGAACTTCAGAGAACTTGATTTTTTCAAGCAGACAGGGGCCAACTATGGTTAAGTTTAGGATTCTCACATTTTGCAAAAGATCGTCTACTTTTCTCTGAAATTCACATTCACAGAAAAAATTCATTTGCTTCACCAATAACCTAATTACATTAAAGACAAACTCCAGGATGCACATTGAGGCCATACTCTTAAGTGAAATAAACAAGACACACATGTGTAAATACCGAATAGTTTCTCTAGTGTGAGAAACTGAAAGTGTAAATAAGGACTAAAAGGTATAATAGATAATGTGATATAGGAAGAAAAGGGGCAGAGGGGAAGGGGGAGGGGTAGGGGAAAGGAAAGAAAGGAATGGAATATGAGAAAATAAAAAATGGAAACAAAGTCTTTGTAAATAGGAAGGGATGGAGGGGTTGAAGGGAGGGCAGGGGAATGGGGAAAAATAAGAACCAAGAGAGATTATGTAAAGGTGCAAATTTCCAATGATGAATGTCATTATATTGTATACCTAAAATGTACTAATAAATTAAAAAAAAAGAAAACTCCAGTCTTGATTTAGGAAAAAAAAAGAATTCCTTCATCCTTCCAAACAAGGTACAGTACAACTGAACAGCAATTCGTATTCCTGAAAAACACAACTGCATCTTATATTGCTCACTATTCTTTAAGTATAATTCAGATATTAAGGAAAATAGCTGCTAATCACATTAACACATTACAGAAATCAAAATTAACTTACCATACAAAATAAATTAAGACATTAAATATTAACCTTCTCAGTGCAACATATACAGAAGTCAGAATAATGAGTTCTGAAAAAAAGCATCAGGTTTGTTCTAATAAAGGTAATGAATAGTTGAACACTTTGGTAAGTTATTACAGTAGGAAGAGGGGCTACTTTTCAGTACTCTGTGTGTGTGTGTGCGTGTGCATGCACACGTGGGAGCACATGTATACCACTAAGTCTTTCAAAATGTCAGGTGAGATCAATGGCTAGAGAGAAGTCTTATGTTAAAACACTGAAAAACCAAACTTGTGTTGATTTTGTGAAGTACCCTGGTCCTGGGATTTTGAATCATCCTTCTCTTGTCTGGGTATGCTGGGAGAGCTGAAAGCCCAGAACCTACTGAGAAGTTGGGGCCTCCTGTGTAGTGTTAGAGCATCATTGGTCTACTCTTGCCAAATTTCCTGGAAAAACAAGAGTAGCTCATATGCCTCGGGAAACTGGCTTGGAGACACCAGGCAGTTTTCTATACCTGTAAAGAACATTTCTTCCCAAGAAGTTCTAGAACCACAAATCCTCTTCCTTCATCAATGTACATGGGTGACTGTCAATCATTCCTCACTCCTCCTTACTCAGCAGAAAGGATATTAGGGTCACCGTGCCTACCACTTCTGCTGAGACACATGATCAACTCACCCCTTGCTTGGTTCACATGTATCTAGATGGGTCTTATCTTCCAGTTTGGATTTGGGTGCTGTATATCAATCTATGTAGAAAGTTTCTTGCCAGTGTGTTTAGTGTCACAGCCTGTAGGGCAATGGGGGAAATTCAGGCCCCATAAAGGGTTTGGAGGTCTTTATAAAAAGTCATTTTTAAAATGGGGTCTTTTCTGAGACACTTATATTCTGGAAATAATTATGTTCCCCACTGCCAGATGTGTGGCTGCTTAGCAGGTCAGGCCTCCCTAATCATAGGAAACATCTGGCTATCTGAAGGTCAAGGAAACACAGGGATTTTGCAGAGATGACTTATAAGATGCACTTTAAGCCTAAAAAGAGCATTTTAAAAATAGCTATTCAAAGACCAACCCCTGTCAATAAATGGGACAGGGATCTAGTGCTTATCTTCATATGATTTCCAAAAAGAGAAATTACCAAAAAAGTAAGGCTATTATATCCTTGGGCATGGATAATGGTCCAACCAAGCTCACCACAACCCAAACTCAGAGCTGTTGGTTTACAAAGGGCTGATCTGGAAGGTACTTCTGAGGGGCACACACTTGAGTTCAGTGGATGTACAGACACAAGGAAGGGGGCACCAGTGGCTATAACCAGCTGGATCCTAGAACCAGAGAATTAACAGACAATAAATCTGAGATCCTCATAGGGAACCTTTGCTTCTACCATCTGTCCATCTCCATTTTCTTGTACCTCTGCAAAGTCTCTTGGATACCAATTACAGATAACATTTTTAGGTGGCCCCTGATCTTCCATCCATGAGGTGAAGAAAGCCCTGCAACACATTTTCACATCAATTCATACTCTTTAATAGCAATCAGACCTCTAGGAGTCTCAAACTACAAAAAAGACTGTTTTAAAGAAAAAAAAGTGAACTCAAGTTAAAAACAAGTGATGCTCATCCACTTTTACTGGTCTCTCTGAGCCAGAATCTGAGACTTTAGGGGGCTCTGATAAGAAAGTTGAGTGCATACTAGGTTAAAACATGGGTCAATTGATTGGTGTCTTTTTTTTTTTTTTTTTACCAGGGATTGAACTCAGATCCTTGAGCTTGCATAGCAGGCTGCGAAACCACTGAGCTAAATCCCTGGCCCAATTGATTGGTGTCTTAGTAGGAGGCTTTAGCCAAGCCTTGGCTCATGTATCTGTCACTACAGGATTGACCCAAGGTATCTAAATGTGGACCTATTTTCTTTAATAGTTTAAAAAACTGGAGCCATGTCAGCTGCATTGTTAGGGGCTGGCTCTAAACAGACCCAATTTTTGCATGTAATGCTTCTGGTGTGGCATCATTAAATAAGTGCCAAAGTTAAGCCTCAGGTGAGGTCATGGCCTTGACTGTAAAAATCAGAAATTCATAGAAATAGACTAGGGAAGAAGAATTAGGGGTATGACAGAATTTTCCAGTGAAAGTTAACATGATATGTCTAAGATTCTTTCAAGGCATGATAAGTTAAATGCAGTGAAGGGCTAAAAGGTGGAAATCTTTCACTTCTCAAATATTAGAGAGCAGTTTCTTCACATGAGTATTTTATATATTTCATTGTCATTCTGTTTCCAACTTTTAATGAAAGTTCTGAAGGATGAACTCCAAGCTGTTCATTTGAAAGGACCCACTGCTTTCCACAGGCTAGCCCAGCAGGTCAGAATGTTCTCAAGTGCTCAGGAGAACAATTTCTACTTCTCTGGAGGGGAAAGTGAAAGGCTTGTTAGTGTTTTTGTTCACAAAACTGGCATTCTGAATAGAAAGGAAAAAAATCCCACTGGAAGATTTCTCTTAATGCTTAAAAATAAATAGGAAAGTTAAATTTCTTCTTTAAAAATAAAGCAACAAACCAACCAAGCAACAAAATGGAAAATAAAGGATTGGTCCCCTTTCATGGATTTGGCCTGAAATGCCCATGGGTGGCTGCTAATGCCCAAGCTGGGCTCACGAGGAAGTTAATCCATTTAGTTACCAAGCAGTAGAATATGTTTTGTGTTTACTTATGTCACACATGCCTCTTGTCCTCTCTCCCCAGCAGTGGGGCCAGATCCCTGCTGCTGGAGTTGCTAAATTTTCTAGCAGAATGCATCAGGGCATTTACCTGCTTTGTGTTTTTGATGGCATGACCTCTGAGCTCTGATCTTGGCTCCTATCAGAATAATCCTTTGGTTCCATTTCCACAGCCCCTGGTCTTACCTGTCTCAGAGGCCTGTTGTTTCTAATCAGTTAACTTTTCAGCCAGCAACACATACATCATTAATGTATAAGTCTGAAAGGGTGTGTGCTTTTTACACTGACTTAAAAGATTAGAAATAAAACCATTATCCATCTCATAAATAAGAAATTGTTTTTGAGGGTGGCAACAACTTAGGAAGGTCTTCAGTATCATGTGTTCATGGAGGTTGAGAGTCTGGTGGTCAGAAGACGTAAGACTCAATGACTTCATGTAACAATAAGCCATTTCTCCTTTGCTTCTGACACCAATAAACAGATGAGACAAAACAGCAACAAATATAGAATCTCTGGTGTTAGGCAGGATTCTGTTGTGGGGAGGTGGCCCATCAAGAAGAAATACAGCCTGGATCTATGGCTGGCAGGAAACAATGGCACACACCCGGACTCAGATACCACCTGACACACACAACTGACGTAGGTAAACAAGAAGGCCACCCCTTTGCAATTCTTGTTCCACGAGTCTTTAAATTGTGGTCCACTGACGTCTTCTGTATAACACACCAAATAACCCCAAGTGGACAGAGTTCTGACAAAGTTGTGAAAGCCCACTCAAAACAAAATGCTGGCGATTTTGTGAGGTGAGGATGGGCAACCGAGGAAAGGTCTGCTGGCCCATCCTGGGCATCCCTGGTGGTGCTGTCCTAGGGAAGGCCTTTCTTCATTGGTTGCCACAGTCTACTTGGCCAAATTCTGATTCTGGCTCTTCAGACCACTGGCAGGAAAGAAAAACAAGTTAGGCATTGTGGGTTAGACTCCTGCCATACTGGGAAAAAGAGCTTGAGACAAAAGAGTTGGAGATGGCATCAGTCAATGTCACCAGGTTCTCTTGGACAGTTACACCCAAGTTCCAATTCTGCAGGTTCAACCTCAGGGGCAGAAACTTCCGAAATTGTACTTCAGTGCCAGAAGACATCAGAGGGCTGATGAAAAGTGAAATGGGTTGTAGCAGAGAAGGGGATAGGGATAGTGGTTGCACCCTGCTGTAGCCAGGTGTCAAACTAGCTTGTAGCTGAGTCCCCTGCAAAGGGTAGCTTGGTGGGCAGCTCAGGAGCTGGTCCAGGGCCTTGTACTAACATGGCTTCCCCTAAGGCTATTACAAGAATGGACCCATTATTTTTCAGTAGGTGAGCCCTGAGGGGCTCCTCTGTGGCTTGCATGGTAAGGCAGCATAGACAGTCCTCAGCTCCTGAGTCCAGCTCAGCCTGGACATCTGCCTGCCCTGATACTTCCTGTAGTTCTTCTAGAGGTGAGGAGGGGAGAGTGGCCCAGGGGTGAATCACATCTCTAGTAGGACTCATGAGTGAGCATCCCCAGTTCACCCATCCATTAGGCCCAGCAGGCCTGCCTGGTAGTCCATGAGGCTATAGTGGTATGCATCATCTCAGGGAGAGGGGTTCAGCCTTGGTGGTCATCTCGGCAAGGTCAGACCCATTCCCAGCTCAAAGTTAACTTCTCAGAATGGGGCTAGAAGTGACATTAACAAAAAACTCTACCCAAGTGATTCTGCTGAGATTCAGATAAATGCTAAAAATCCTGCTCACATTTTGTTAAAAGATTTAAACACTTTTCTATTGGTGATAAAAAAATAAAAATACTTTCCTCTGTTAGCTCTACAGAGGCTCCTTCAAAGTAGCAAAAGGGAAATGTGAGTGGGGCCTTCTGAGATCCTGTTTCTTACCCTCATTTTCCTATCAACTCGTAGTGGGATCTGAGCAAGCCTTCAGGAAACTGTTTACCCACACCACTCATGAATTAGCCTCCTCTTAAGCCCTATATAAGGATTAATGGATGCATGTCCTAAGAGCTGTGGGGCTCCTAAATCTAAGTAGTGCTCTTGTACAATTACTGAATTGAAACGAATAAGCAAATGGTGCTGTTAGACCTCCAGCTCCTTCCAAGCCAGACTGCTATGATAATTAATGAATAGGGGTGTCTGGCCCCCCAGTCACATGTCTCCCCACCCTGTCCATGCAACCTGGAGTTTCTGGAATGCCAGCTACTTCCTAGAGAAGGACAATCGAGGTAGATTAGCCTTTGGAGATTGTCTCCTGATCCTGTACTTCCTCAAAAGGAAATTTAAGTTATGATGGGCTCTCTTGGACAAAAGTATATCCCAGGGTAACTTGTTGATATGGGTGAAATTTTTCAGGATCTGTTTAGATACAGGAATTATTCAACTCCAGGGGCCAAGAGCCAATGATGCCAGTTTGGGCCCACATCCAGATGTCCACCTTCTTCATGGATGTTGGTGAAATTCATAAACCAATGTTAAACTTAATGAAAATCACTGGATCTAAAAGTTTGGAGGGTTCTTAGAGACCTTTTGTAGACCAAACTCCTCCACTGACCAATGGAAAGGGGAACATGTCTTTCTTCAGAGGAAGATAGTGAATATCTGTTATGTGTCTACAATTTGGTATACACTACACCAGTGGTGGCAAACCTATGGCACGCGATGTGCTGCAAAGGGCTGTATGTTATCATTGAAAGCTCTAAAATGTTTGCCATCACTGCACTATGCTATGTGTTTTATGTCAGTACTCATCTAGTTTGAACACAGTCTTTTAAAAAGAAAACTGAGGCAGTATGATGTTAAGTGACTTGTCAAAGGTCACATAGTCACCAGCAAGGATAAAAGAGCTCCTTTCTAAGACAAACACACCTTAGAATGAACCAAACTTGACTTGGTAGAAAAAAACAACCTCTCCTTTTCTCCTTCTGGCCTCACTTTCCTGGAATTTGGGCCCTGTCTTGGAGGAGAGGGGTCACTTTCTCTTAGTAGTGCCTCCCAAAGAAGAAAAGGCTCCTTCCAACTTGAAGCCACCCTTTACCTGTTTCTGAGTGGCAGCAGGAGGTTCTTCCCTTCAGGAGGGCGCTGGGCTTCTCATGCCTGCAGACGAGAGCACGGCACCACTCACAGTGCTTTCGGACCTGGCAGCAGCTGCAAAGATCCAGAGAAGACCGTCTGAGCTGGAGTGGGGCAGGAGTGTCTTGCAGTAGGTCCTGGCTGAGCAGCTTTGGTCTCCCAAGCAGCCTTTCCATAGGGACCTCTAAGGTTTGGGGATGAGGGCCTTGCAGAATGGTGGCCCTCTGGGGCACATTCTGGCCACCAACAATAGCACATGTTGGGTGCCCCTAAGTACCAGCATTATTTCTGCTCTGGAGTCAAAGGGTCACCTGGTTCCCGTTTCCCTGGCTCTCAGACGGGACTGGTCACTCACCCACCTGCTTTCTCCAAAAAGAACCAGTTAAGAAACTCCATAAATGCAGGAATAGCCTCATAACAACCATGAGGACTGGGGCTAAGCAGCCCCCTCTGGTTGGTGGGGCTGTAAGAATTCAGGAGTTCATTCATCAGGTACTGGCTGCTGCAGAGCAGGAAACTTGGATGTGCTGAGTTGATTCACACAAGAATGAGTCATAGATTACAAAGGCTTTGAATCCTGCTTTGAGGACTAAATTGTAGTTTTGGAAATCCAACCTCTTTGTAATCCTGTTGCTTGGAGTTGGGCAGCAACAGGGTTAAGAGGACTCCTGACTTGCTCTGTAGGCAGCAGTGAGGAGTTTTCAGTTAGGAAAAACAACCACTGAATCCAAAAGAAGAAGAGAGACATTAACCACCTAGAGACAACAGCAGCTGATATCAGAAAAGAGCTCATTCCCATTCATTTAAACCTTAACATATATACAATCTATGCATCCATGAACTGGGGCTGGGAGAAGTTTTGTAGCTGACACGAGGCCAAAGACAGATAAGGAAACAAGCCAGGGGCTGAGCCTCTCTTAGTGCTAGTTAGTATTTCACGGTCTCTACCCTAGCCTCTCCTTTTCTGCCCTGCACTGGCATATGAAGCCTGCAAAGTTACTAAGCCTTTGAATCTTTGGGCAGCAGTGCTGAGGAGGGGCCCTGAAATCTTCTGGCCTAACTTGCTCAGTCACAGGTGGGAAATGAGAGGCTAGAAAAGTCAGTCTGCTAGGACTTGGGGTCCTCCTAAGTCATAGAGTCTGGGCTGGGATCAGCTCATTGCATACCAGAAGAATCTAAAGATCTTAATTCCAGACCCATCAATAACATTTTCTTGTAGCCAGCTAGCCAGATAGGCATCCCCTGGTCACTTCCCAGCCAGGAGTGTCTCAGGACATTGGAATCAACGCCTCTAGATCTCTCTAGCATGGGAGGTGCTGGTGCCATCCTTGACTGTGCAACTCAGCTGGGCCCCATGCCCAGCAACCAGCAGCCTAAAGAGACTTAGTCTCTGGCAGGGGCAGGCTGGGAAGGGAAAAAGGAGAGGTGAGACTGCCTGCCTCCCTGGGAATGGGAGATGGTGTCCAGGCATCTAGATTGTCCCTGCCAAATTAGCTTTCAAGTCCCTTTGAGGAGGTCTAACTGGGCGTCTAGCCTTGTCCCCAAGTGTCTGGGACCCTCTTGGCTGTGGAAACAGTGCTATAGAAGTGCCAGGTGAGTACATTCAGTTAGCTGGCCATGGTAAAATAAGTGAGGCCAGTGGGCTGCTAGGTGGCTTCTCCTCTCCCAGGGAAGGTCTCTGTGAGGGGCAGGGCCTGGACTGTGTCCCATCCTGAGCCAAAACTGCTTTTCCATTTCCTGAAAACATGCTTTCCCAAGGTACCTGCAAGTGGAGTGGAACCCAATTAGGGAGGAAGGAAAGGTTTGCCCAGTTTAGAGTTCATTCCTTTCCACTTAGTGCTAGCTTGGTCCAGGAGAAGAAGTTGAGAAGGCTGTGGCTACTGCTACAAGCTAGGGCTCTCAGGGGCACTTCATTTTTTGTCAGAACCAGGGACACGTGCTTTAGATGTCCCAATAACAGTGGACCACCAAACCAACAGGATAGAGTCTCTTATTTGTCTGTGTGAACCTAGACAACCCTAGAGGGCTAAAGCCTGGATTCCTGTGTTAGCATATAACTGCTTACTGTAGCCATCCACGTATTGTCTCTACTGTGAGTCAATCTGCACTGAGCTGACCGGTGGCCTTGAACTGACCTATGGATTCCTTGTGCCTGTCCAATTAGGTATAAATCCTCTGAGAATTTGTTCTGTGACTTGGGCCGTAGATATTTCCAGGTAGTAAATCCAGTCTAGTGCCAGGTGCTAGGAACACAACATGGATTTGAGAAACTCTGACACTGCAGAGCATTGATATATAGGTTAAGATGGAAATGGGGCTAAGACATTCTTGAGAAGGTCTCTCTTGGTTTAAGGCTCAGAACAGCTTCCTGGAGGATACAACGCAGGAGCTGGATTTTGGAGGATGAAGAGGGGCAGAGTGGGAGAGAAAGAAGAAAGTCCATGCAGAGTGGTGCTTGTCAGCCTGTAATAACATCAGCAGTAGTCTTTGATGTGGCTTTAGAATTTACAAAGTTCCTCCTGCAAAAAAAAGTGATTCTGATGCTGTCCAAAAGAGGCTGGGAGCTGTTTCCAGTTCCCTTGGGAGCAGCAGTCCATTCATCACTACTTTGAAGCCTCTAAGCCTAACTGTGGAGAGGGAGGATGCCTTTGGTTTGACACTGGTTTTCAGTAGCACACAGACCATTGCTGGCAACCTGTCCAGGGTGTTCTAGATATTGACCCAGCTTGGCTGCCACACTATGCCAAAAGTCATCAAATTTCTCTTAGCTTTGCTGACACCACTCAGACTTCACAGCAATCAGCCTTGCTGAGGGGGGCTCTGGTATGTGGCCAAGCTGCAGTTGTCCCTGCTGGGGCAGGCAGGCAGAGCATTTGACCTGAGGTCCAGTAAATACTCACTGTATCAGCACACAAGTGATGATGAGGACAGCCAGGGCCACAATGGAGACCACCACCAAGGCAGTGATGGCCTGCTTCTTCTGACTGGCGGCCACCACTGCCAGGAGATCTGCGTGCTCACATCGTGCACCGACGTACCCAGAATGGCAGCTAGGGGAGAAAGGAATGTCAGTGTGCTCCCAACACAAAGTCTTTTCTCTGTTCAGGGAGGGCTAGGCCATAGGGAGCCAGAACTCCCGGGAAAAGCCCAAAGGAGCCCTCCAGCCTTTGCTATGGGAGACAAAAGTGAGTAAAATGATCATCTCCCTTGCCACAGGCACTGCTTGCTAAGAAGAGGGAAACCAATTCTCTTCATTCCCTGGGGATAAACGGTGCTGTGAAGTACTTTGTGATTATTGTTACTCTGCTAAATCTTGGAGGGGGAAGAATAAATGCAGCAAAGGTGTTTGTGACAAGAACTTCATAAAGATCCAGGTTATTTTTAAAGCCAAATGTAGTATATTGAGAATTTCTGATGAGAGAAAGTAAACATGCTAAATTAGTTCAAGACATAGGATATGCTTTTTTATCTTCTTCATCAAGTTTAATTAGTCCTCCAAGTATCCAAGTATGCAGGGAATATCCTAGGTAGGGGGTAATGGGTAGGGAGCCCAGTACCACTACCTTGTCACTATAGGAATGGAATCTTGGTGTCCTCACATTCAACAATACCTCCACTACAGGTTAGTAAGGGCACAAGCAAGGTCATCACCAACATGCATCACCAACGCTGCTACTCTGAGTTTCTATGGTTTCAATCATGATAATACAGCCTGCTGCCATGCACAGTGAGTTTTCACCTGCTGATTCTCCAGGATGTGCCCCAGCCACACTGAAATGTTGGGCATCTCCTTCTACAGGCATCTTCCCCTCAGGCACATGATTTTTCTCAGTAGAAGATAGTTGGCTTACCCACTGGTTCCTTCTTATTGTGAATGAAAATATTTGATTGCCACTTTTGGAGACTTCCTTGAGGGGCAGCCCCACATTTTAGGCTGGATTTGAAGTTTGGTCTCTCCTCCAAATTGGTAATGATAGCTAAACTTTTTTCTTTAAAGATTCTACCTTTTGATTAGCCAACTATAACTTTCACTTATAGATTAAAAGGCCTCTGAACAACAAGGAAAACTAAAACTAAAAGGGAATGAATAGTCCTGAGGCACCTGCCATTGTGCCAGGCTGGCCCCAGGACCATTATACTTGTGTTACTACTAGACCTGTCCTCCTGGATCACTGGGCATGGAGGTAAGAAAAGTGCTTGAAGCCACTTGATAAACATGGTCTATTTTCTTGGAGCACAGATTTTGTCCAATGTCAACAAAAATTTAAGTATTTTAATGTTGAAGGATTAGATACTTACAGATTTAAGGTTTATGGCAAACAGGAGAGGCTGAAAAAGCTGACGCTGAAGGTCACAGACTAGGATATAAGGTGTACAAGCTTTTCCTACCTTATTTAAATTTAATTGTTATTTTAAATTCAGGTATTTGTTCTTTGGTTAAGGGTTTTATATTTAACATATGTTTTCTCATTTAGTCATTACATGAAAAAATCAAGTCACTGTCTGTCTTGCACCTGTCCTTCTAGGGACTCCAAAGGGTTTGTACCAGGTTTGCTGAGTCTGGACTGGCTCCCACTTACCAGACTGCTGTGGCTACATGGTAGATCAAGCCTGGGCTGGGAGCTTAAAAAGCAAACTCTTTATCGAATCTGGCTTTTGGTTTAGCCTCTAATCTTGAAAGGGTAAAGACATTTGAGAGTTTTAATTGAGCAAGGTACAAAGGGTATATAGTCTTTGGTAAGTAAGGAAGTTGAGAGGGCCCAACTGGGATGGAAAAATGCCCTGTATGGCTCTCTACAGAATGGGGACATGGAGAGTGGGCCCTGGACTATGAAGGGCCAAAGTGGAAAGTGGAGGGGAGATCTCTAGTAGAAGGCCTCTCCTGAAGAAGAATTTGGATCACTGACATCTGAATAAGAACACTGACTCACAGCTAAGGACAATGAGACAGGGGCAGGTGTGCATTTGTTTTTATTTACCCCACAGTTCTGGGGATTGTACCCAGGGAGTGCTGAGCTGCTTTCCAGTCCTTTTTAAAAACTTTTAAAATACTGATACAGGGTCTAAGTTGCCCAAGCTGGCCTCAAACTTGTAATCTTCCTACTGCAGCCTCCTAAGTGGCTAGGATTACAAGTGTGTGCCCCATTTGTGTTGTTTTGTCTGGTTTAATTTTAATAAAATTACTCAAAGGCAGAAGTGGAGAAACAGCTCACCTAGGTGGCACTGGCCCTTTCCCTCTCAGGGGAAAGTGACAGCAGACCCGACTCAAGGCAGGGAGATGATCACCAGTTGGCCCAGGCATGCAGACATCTAAGCTGTCAATGTCTAAAGAACACTGGGCAAAGCGTCCCTCCTCCAGCCCATCCCCAAGGTTTTACCCTACACTGACTACACTCTACCTTCCAAAGGGGTGCCTGAGTTGTGGGCTTCCTCTGCATGATGTTTGACATACCCTCCCTTCAGGGTCCTAATCTACCCTCTCTGCTTTATCCCCGACCACTTACATTTCCAGTGGTCCAAGTTATGTCACTCATGCCCCACAAGTCCAGTATTAAACCCCAGTATTGTAAACGAGTACAGTGCCCAGCATGTAGGTACTCAGGACGGAATGAATGAGGAGCTGCCTGCCATGTGTCCACTCTTAGCTCCTATTTTCTTCTCTGACTTACTGCCCTCAGATTCCACTTCAAAGACCATATTCTCTAAAAATGTGTACTTTACACACTCATTTATTTATCCAGTTACCCATCCATCCATTTTTCCATAGCTCCTTCAATGGCTTTCCCCTGTCCTCCTTTGAACCTCCACATGACCATGTTCGTCCCCTCTCTTCCCACCCTCTTTGCTCCTTCCTGCAGGGCAAGGCCTGGTTCTATAAAATATCCTCCTTCTCAGTTACTCTTTACTGGGAGGAAAGAAAAAGTGTTCGGTGAAGCCTTTCTTTAAAAAACTTCCCAAGCTTCCACTAATATTAGATTTAATGATTATTTTAGGCACAAGTCACCCAAAGAGGAAGAAGAGCCACTTTGCCTGGTTATAAATGAGTCACATATGACTCAGGTGCTGTCCTTTCCCTCAGTCAGGCACTAGTTTCTACCCAGCTGCACATAGAATCATTCGGGAAGCTCTGGAAACAGCCAGGCCCACGACTACACCCCTGGACATGCTCATCTAATTGGTCTGGGCACCAGGTGCTTGTAGCAGGCAGCTGGGCCTGAGAGCCATGGGCGTAGAACTATTATCCAAATGCGCAGAACCAAGAGCCAACAAGTCACAAATCTGCTGGTTCCTCTTTCTCCTTCCCCACCTCAATATTTTCCCATGGTGGTGGTTATAAAATAGGTCCTACATATCAGATGCTAGAGAAATGGGAGATGTTGCTCTCCCTCAATTTAAGAAAGGAATCTGAGCAAATAGCAGTCACTCCATCACAAAGGGGAATGGGAGCTATGTTACTGAACATTTTCATATATCACTTGACCATTCCATTTCATGTCTAGAGTGGATTTGAGAGCCAGTGACAGCTGTTGGTCTAACACAAGGGTCTGCAATGCTGTCTTGTCTTTATAATTCTGAAACTGAGGCTTCCGAACCACATTCGGGTTGATGCCCCACAATAAGAATGATAAGAAACAAGTACAAGAGGAAGAAAAGAAAGAACACAGCCAAAGAAGGATCAGGAGTTGCAAAAGGACCCATGGAGGCTTGGGATAAAGGGCAAGTGCTTCAGCCATTGGGTCCCTGAGGCGTTTTTCATTTTTGTTGCTGATTAAGTCTGAAGGTTGCTTTGGTGCTGTTCTTAGGAGCAAACATTGTGGCTGTGGGCCTATTTTAACATTAAAAATTCAACTGCCTGTGAGATGCTTTCTCTTCTCTTGAGAGGTTTCAGGTCTTCCCTCAGCCCCCACTTCACTTGGCTCATGGTACCCTTTTCAAATATTGAGAAATATAGTAATGCATGTAGAGCTGTATTCTGAACTTTTATTTTTAAGACAAATTTTCTCCAACTAGAAAATGAATGTTTCTAAGCAAATTAGAAAGTATGTATGTGAGAAAGAAAAAGAAAAACGAAGAAAGCTCATATCATTGTACACCAACCCCAAGTGGCAGTCCAAACACTTTCCCTTCCATACCATTTCTATTTAGTTTTAAACATAATTATTTTTACAATTTTATACCAACTTCTCATATAAGATCTCTTCACTATTTTATTATCACATTAAAAACTCTGCAAAAGTCATTTTAAGCAGTTGCACAATAATTTATGTACTACAGTTGCTTTACCAAATTCTTACCATTTAGATCATAACCAGTTGAGGTATAAGTAATGTCAAGTAGGATGTGAGGGCGATCTGGCTGCGACATCTGTCACCCCACTGATCGCCAGGGTGGATTCGGCTGATCTGGCTGGCCAGGCAGGTGTCCCCTTCCTCCCTCACCACTCCATGTACGTCCCTCCCGAAGCTGCGCGCTCGGTCGAAGAGGACGACCACCCCCGATAGAGGAGGACCGTTTCCTCGGTCAAGGGTATACGAGTAGCTGCGCTCCCCTGCTAGAACCTCCAAACAAGCTCTCAAGGAATGCCAAGTATTAACTTTGTGCACATATCTTTATTTGTATTTGAGATTATGTCCCAAGGACAGACTCTCAAAGGTAGGGACAACATGGCACAGACTCTGTAGCCAGAATGTCATGGGTTCCTAGCCCTTTCTCTACTTTCTGCCTGTATGGCCTTTGAGCATGTTACTTAACTTCTCTGTGCCACAGAGTCTGCATCTTTAAAATGCAATAATAATAAGGCCTACCTCATAAAGTATTAAATGAGCATTAAATGAGTTAGTATCTTACACAGGGCAATAAGCAGCACCTGACACAAAGAAGGGCTTTGTAAGTGCTAAAAATGTAGAGAAAAGGATGGGAATATTTTTAGTGCTCTTGAAATGTTATCTTTATTTGCACTGATGTACTGTTAGGCTGGAGAATAGTACCCCAATTATTAGCTAAGTCTTTTGGCATAGGTTCCAAGCTAAAGTCTTCAATATGACGGTCCAGCATTTGAAATAACTTTAGAAATGTTTTACAAATAAGTTTAAATTTAGAGATAATAAAAATCTATTATCTATTATTATATTTTAGTATATGTGCTGCTGAAGTGAGCACAAAAATTTATTATCTATTTAAAAAATATGATTTACACTAACTTGCCTTTAACACAGCACAATCCCAGAGAGCCAGGATGGGAGTGGGTACACGAGATGCAAGGGCACGTGTGTTGGGCTGACCAGTTCTTGGCCTCTCAAGAGCTGGATTCACTCAGTGTGATCATTTCTCCAGGCTGTGGCTGGAGGCAGGCCTTCCTTTGCAGCTCTGGGCCGAGAATCGCATGGCATGCCTACCCTCAGCGGGACCTAATGCTGTCCCTGAGCCATGGTGATGGTGATAGTGGTGCTGATGTACTGGTGATCGTGCTCACAGCAGCTGCAACAGCAAACACCTGCTCTTATACTCTCATAGGAACTGGCCTTGGAGGTTCTCTAAGGCCATCTCCTACAGTTTTCAGTGATAATGACAGAAACAGTCTATATCTGAGCCATCAGCCACCTCGAGGCGCTGGGCACTTAAAATGTGGCTAGTGCAACTAAGAAGCTAAATCTTAATTAATTAAATCAATTAATATAAATAGTCCCACATGTCTAATGGATCTTGTCTTGGACAGCAATTACTTTCTATGCATATTGTCCCTGAGTCCTCATTACAAGCCAATAAAGTGCTAGCACTCCCATTTTGTACACAAAGAAATTGAGGCTTAATGGGGCTAAGTCATTTGTATGAAAAGACTCAGCTGGATTTTAGCCCAGGTCTGTCTGGCCTCCAAATCCATGCCTTTAACTGCATTATCCTGCCTGGTGACCCCATCTGCTTTAGATAGAGGCAGGGCCAGAACAGGGACACACACTTTCTCCAGACCTGTGGTTGTGAGTGATGCCATATCAATTAGCTCTTCCTTCCCCACTGGCTGGTTGTTGGGATGACAGTAGATCCATATACAGTGGCTCATGTACCCACAGGAATTCCCCCTCCCCAAACCCACCAACCGAGTCTTGGTCACAGGGCAGCCTGCTTATAACTGATGGTGGCCGCATCTCTCTGTTTGTTCAGATTCCACTAGAATGTACTGTGGCCAGGGCTATGTGGAATGTCTTCCTTGGCTGATGACAGTGTGTTTTCACACTTTGCTATGGGAAAGCTGTCAGGGAGCTCAGTCCCTGAGGAGTGATTTGGACAGGTGAGAAACTTCAAACTAGTTGCCTCTGGTTGCCGACATGAGAACTCTTACAACTTGTCACCTGGGTGGCTTCCTCTGACTGTTTTCCTTTGTTTGACGACTTCTACAGGCAGTAGACAAACAGTATGAGGAATCTGCCTCAGGGAGAATTGGTGCCCCAGCCTCATCACACTTCTATAGCCTTACTGTCTTGGCACATTCTCCTCCCATCTGTTTTCTGATATGGCTGGGACCAAGTGGAGACTTAGTAAAGGGAGACAAAAATGTGCAGATGGACAATCCAGGGCTCATCTGAAGCATAAATGTTTTTCACTATCTTTGGCCATGTATTTGTTATTTGTTTCAACTTTTTTTTTTTTTTTGTATCGGGGATTGAACTCAGGACCTTGTGCTTGCGAGGCAGGTGTGGCACCACTGAGCTAAATTGTTGTTCCCCCACACAGTGCCATTTTAGGTTTTCTGGGAACCTAAAGATTATTCTCCTGGAAGAGATTCTAAGGATGGTAGTATTTTAGAAAGAGCGCTCTCTTTCAAGGCTGTGATCTTGGGCTCACTATAGGTTCTTTATCAGGTCATGACAGATGGGGCTGTACCTCAAGGTATGTCATTTTTATTGACCAGAATGTTGTGTGTGTCAGCTTCCCAAAGCTTGGGTGGTTCTTAAGAGCAGGGACAGAATGTTCTGGCTTCCCCTGCAGACTCAGAGTTTCTGGTCTAGTGGGAATTAATTAGAACATTCTTCTAGTTACTGTAAATACAAGAAGGTATAGGTGTGGTTCTATCTTCCTGAGCTTATGAGCCAGCAAGGGAGTGGGGTGGATGGAGCCCTGGACCAGGGCTAAGGGCTTGACTTGTTGGATTGTGTAGTCTTAGAGTGCTAAGCAGGTGGGATGGCATGTCATTATCTGTCCCCTCCACCCCATGTTTAGAGCTGAAGGGGCCTTCAGATCATCCTGTCTTGGGGCTGAATACTTGCTCCTCTTAGGGGAAAGTATTCTCTCATTGGGCATCTGAAGGGAGCCAAGTGGGCTAGGCTAGGGAGGGCAGCAGTGGCAGCAGGTGCTGGGGACCAGCATTCTGCTATGATATTGGAGTGATATTGGACTGGGGAGAGATGGGGACCAGAGAACTGGAAGGGACAAGCCTGTCTGTGGTGGTGGTGGGCACACCTGGGTCCCAGCCAGTGCTGCCATTCTTCTGCTTATTCTGCAGGGACATGTAGGACCTGACTTCTAAGATGCTGACCACTAATTAAAGCCACCAAAGTACAATATGGAGCATCACTTACTGCTACATAAAACATGTCTGTGGGCTAAACACTGTCACTGGGCTACCAAGATTCAGCGGGGGAACTGAGGTAAAGAGATGCTAATTATTTTCATTGGCACAGGTTCTTCAGATGGTCAGCTTTTCCAGGTAGCCAGGATGTCTTGCCTGTTTCTCGTTCTATGCACTTGGCCCACATGAAGGACTTGTTATAAGCCTGCGGTCAGGGGACTTAGCTTGGGAATAACCCTGATCTTTCTCTGCAGGAAGGTTTATCTGTGGGGGGAAGATGCCAACATCTTTCTCAGGAAAAATGAGCTTAGTGATCTGAGGTGAATTTTGAGAACTGAGGCAGGGTACCCTCTGGACAGTAGCTGAGAGTGTGGGTTTTGGGGCTAGAATGATTGGACCAAATCTCACCTCTGCCATCTTCTAGTTCTGGGACTCTGAGCAAGCTGCTTACTTTCTTTGAGCTTCAATTTTCTCACTACTACAATGAGGGCGATAGTCCCTAGTGGAAAGGGAAGTAATAAGGATTTCATGAGAGACTGTATGCGGAGTGCTGAGTACCATGTCTGGCATAAGCTATGGCTTTTATTGAGAGTTTACTATTGTTACTAACAGGAATAGTTATCATGTGACTGGGGAGAGAGATGGCTGATCATCCTGATTCCTAGGATGTCATGGTACGTGACTTTGATGGACAATTATCTTCCTTGGGCTATAAGCAGGGCTTAGGACCCAGACTTGGGAGAATAGAAGAGCATCACCCACTCCCAGCCTCAGAAGCTTCTGGTGGCCAGTGGGGTTTCAGCCACAGGTACAGTCATTGCCTGGCTGTCTGTTGGCCAAGACTCCAGGCTTCGGGCCCTCTGGACGTTTACACTAGCACCTGATCTGGTGGGAAGAAAACCCAAGGGAGATCTTCCAACACATAGCCTAGTGCACAGGGAGGCCCATGCCGGACTCTCAGCTCCCTGCTGGCAGGGAGAGGGCCTTCTGTCTGCTGTCCAGAGAGGCTTTCAGCTATGTGGGCTGAGAGGCCAAACTCCCCTTCAGGGCTAGTGTTTTTCCACAATGACCTGCGTACTAATAAAAACAATTCCATTAGTCCCCCAGAGGCCTCTAATGTGCATTTTAATAAGAATGAAAATCATGGATAATGACAATATTGTGCTTTGTGTTACTGGGCCGAGAGGGCTCTCATTTGGGGAAGTTCTTAGTGCTGCAGACATTCCCATGAGGAAGGTGGCCAGCTAGGCTCAAAGGCACCAAGTTGCCTCTCAGGAGCAGGAAAGCCATCCCACCATTGCTGACCACAGCAGGCTGTCCTGGTCCCTCCTGGGCTAGTGCATCTAACACCCTTAGGCCTCATGCCTAAGAACTCAGCTTCAGGAGCCAGAGAGTCTAAGCTCTGCTATGTGACCTGGTCACAACACAACCTCTCTGTGCCTAACTCTTGAGGTCATTATGAGGATTAAATGAGTTAACACACAAATTGTGCATCAAATAGTGCCTGGCAGGAAGCAAAAGTTCCATAAATATTAGTTTTTATTAACAGTTAGTATTATTTGTGGTATTACTAGGTTAGGCCATACAAAATTGCTGACTTTTGACCTATAAAATGGCAATTTCACATAATCACTGCTTCTTAACTGGGGAGTGATAGTTTTAATTGTTACAACTGAAGAGATGGTGATACTGGCATCTAGTGGGTAGAAGACAGCTACCATCCTTCACTGCAAAGATCAGCCCCCAAACAAAGAGCCCTCTAGCTCCAAATATCCACAGTGCCAAGGCTGAGGATGGATCTCGCATTCAGCTATGCATAGATGATCTTAAAACATCCCTTTCTGAAACATATGTGGCTCCCACTGCTGGGAGGATAAAAGCTTACTTCCGACAGGCTCTGGCCTCCAACCTCATCTCCTTCTGTCTCTCTGTTGTAGCCACCAGACCTGTAATGGCCACCCCTCCCCACCCCAGCACTCCAAGTCTGGAACAAGTTCTCTGCTTGCCACACTTACCAAACCTGTTACCTGCTCAGGGAAGCTTTCCTTAAGTGTCTTTTCCCCCAGCTTGGCTGACCATGGCTATCACTGGTAGCTTTTAACCAACACGATTTCCAGTCCTACTCCTAGAGATTCTGACTCAGTAAGTCAGGGATGAAAGTCAGTAGTATTTTAAGAAGCCCACACAAGACCAGTGCTCCGCAGGCCAGGAAGGCGTTGTGCTTATTTATACATTTATATATTGCTCCTTGCTCTGTGATCACTTACATATGTGAATGCATGTACTTCCATGAAAAGTTGCTGGAGTGGAAAGACCTCATATAGGATACTTGGTCATTCAAAGATACCCAGCTCAGTGCCTTGCCCTCTAAGAACTCTAACTAGTGAATTTAATTTTAATGCAGAAATTTTCCTATTTGGCTGAATCCAGGAATCCCCCCAGCTGCTTGGTAATATGCAGAGCCCAGGCTCCAGTCTCCCCATGTTAGTTAAGAGCCACCAGTGATTACCATGGTCAGCCAGACTGGGGAAGAAAGGTGCTCAAGGAAAGCTTCCCTGAGCAGGTGACAGTCTCTAGGCCCTGGAATCTGGGTTTGAAGCAGATGCCCTTGGCCCATTGCTCTGATCGTCCAACTTGCTGAATTTCAGTGCTCTTGGGAGCCTCCAGCAAGCCTTGTGGAAGCAAATGCTCTTTTAATTAGATGTTGAACAATCCCAGCCCAGAAACCCAGTACACTAAGGAACACTTACACACATGCTGGCTTGTCCTCCTGCACCAAAAACCTGCAGGTTCCATGGAAGCAGAACTGAGTATGGGAATCTGGACAGTCGTTAAAATGTGATACCACTGCCGCGGCCACGGGTGGTTCTGCTGGGGAGAGAAGAAACACTGGGTTCAGATATGGGCATAGCTGCCCCATGTGTCCCCATGACCCTTTCCCTACTTATTATGGATGGTAGATCCCCTGATGGCTGGACTTCCTGTCTCCACTGGGCAACCCCTCTGAAGCTCTCACTTCCTAACCAATCTCAATGCAGGACACTGCACTCCCAACATGTGCTTTCTCGCTTTTTCTTTTGAAAATAAAGCAATTCCCTCAAAAGATTTTGTGTAATCCAAAAGATACCAGAGCAATTTTATTGTTTCAATCCAAGAGCTACCTGATTTCACTTTTGCAAAGTGACAGGGATCTTTTTCTTTTTTTAAAGATAGATTTCATAAAAATCTGTTTTCAAAGCAAAACACCAGAATGGTACAAGGGAGCCTGTAGTCAGTCAGTAAATTGATGGAGAGGCAGAATAGTTAATGATGCAAAGGATGTTCACAATACACTGTAGGTGAAATTAGTGGGTTTCTAATGTGGTCTGCAGAGTACAATTCAAGTAGAAAAATGCAAATGAAATCTAGAGCTGAAGAAATCTGGGAAGGGAACACACTAAATTGGTAGCAGGGCTTCTCTTGGTAGTAGATCCAGGACTGAGGCTACAAAGTTTACTTAAGGGAAAGGAATCCATGTGAGAGCAGCACAGTCCTATTGGGGAAGCCAGAAAGGGGCAGAGTTAGGTCCTATTCAAAGATCTGGCACCACAATGCTCATAGGCTGGTGGGGGGGGGCACTGAACCTCTTAGGGGCTTCCTTTCCTGCTTTCAGACAGGAATAAAAATAACCAGCTAGTAGAGGGGCCCTGTCACATACCATCCTGCCAGGCTCATTGACCAGCACCAAAGGCATCACTTTGGCTTATCTTATTCTGTCCCACGGCCTCATTCTAAGTAACCCCCTAAGGTGCAGTTGGTAGCTCCTGTACCATGGCACAGCAGATGTGGATTCCATTGCTTCTCTGCTCAGATCTACTCATGCTTGTATTCTGGGAATATGGAGAATGAATCTTTCCTACTTAGTTTTTGGAAAAAAATATGTTCGTGGAGTTCTTGCACACTGAGAAAGGGCAGATCATTTCCTATTGTGAAGTTTTAGACCATCATTGAAGGTATAACTCATGTTGCTTTCTATTCATGAGTTCCTTCTAGGAGTATCATACTTTTAGAAATCTTGTCATTCTAGTGGAAAAAGCAGAGGCTGAAAATACAACAGAGCCCTTGATATGGAAGGCAAGACTGTGTGTAGTGGTGAAAAACACATGCTTTGGAGTCAGAGGGGCCTGGATTTGAATCCTGTCTCTGCCACCTGGATATGAAATGCTTGGCTTCTACTGGTTTCTGCATCTACAAGATAGGAGGGAGTGTCTACCTACCTCCTGGGTGGCTCTGAGGTTTAGTGGGTGTCATGCTTAAGTTCTACACTCTACAAAACAGGTAGAAACCATTCAGCTGTTGGCTCCTAGTATCCTCACTTTTAATCCTAAAATGTTAATGAATCCCCCTCCCCTATGTAAAAGCCCTATAGTGTGACACTCTTTCCCCCTCCAGGTTCAGTGAAGTGTAACTAATAGTCAAAATGTCCCCTTCACCCCTTAGTGACAGTTTCTCTTCACGTGAGAACAAGCAGAGAAGCCTGGAGCCAGCTGGCATTGTTAGCCCCAGGGTCCTGGGTGCAAGCTCTTGTGGAGCAGCAGTTTCTGAACTTCTGTGATTCAGTGCCCTTGGCTGACTACGGTCACCTCAAGGATTGGGTCAGGGGCAGATGAACAGCCCTATTCTCTCCCAGCAGTAGATGCTGGGGATGCTAAATAGAGGCAAGAAGGGTTGCTTTGGTTCGCATCATTGGCTTCTCTGTGCTCATGGAGGTTGTCAAGGGGCAAACATTGGGAGGTGAAGGAGCCAGAGACAATCAGATCTAATTTGATGTACATGTTGAAAAAATCTTTTGATAAACTCTGTGAAAGGCTATTTAATATGTTCCTGCTGGCTTGAACCACCAGTAGTGTATTCATGACTGTCCCATTGGCTGGCTATACCATTGGTGGTGCAAACAGGTCTAATCACTTTAATCAGTCTTTTTACTAATAAAATCAATTAAAAAACTGCTCTATGGGACAGTCATGTATGTACGTCACCCAGCAGCAAGACATGAATTACAGCCCCATCATGAATGTGCTGAACAACCACCAAGCATGAGGAGAACACTCGTCAAGGCTCTGAGCCCAGCTCCTCCAAGTGCAGTCTGTGGACTGACCAGTTGCTTCACATCCTAGAGCATGTTAGAAAGCCAATGTCGGGCTGGGGATTTAACTCAGTGGTTCTGCCGCCTGCCTCACAAGCACAAGGACCCGAGTTTGATTCCTGGTACCAAAAAA
>NW_004624762.1:2884677-2914363 GCF_000247695.1 Heterocephalus glaber | reverse complement strand
GTTCTACCTAACTTATCTTCCAGCAAGTTTAGTGTTTCTGTCTTAATATTTAGATCTTTAATCCACTTTGATCTTAGTTTAGTGCATGGTGATAGTTATGGGTCTAGTTTTAATCTCTGGCAGTTTGAAATCCAGTTTTTCCATCACCATTTATTAAAAGCAATCAAGTTTGAATGTACATAATTGTAAGTGCACTGACTGTATTACATCCAAAGGGAACAAAAGCCTCTTCCCTGCTCCCAAACAAGACCTATGTAATGGTCAGCAGTGATTAAAAAAAAATCAGATACCTGTTTTGCTTCATTTCTGTTGAAGAGCTCACATAAAGGAACACTATGCATTAAAATGCATTTATTAGTTTTCATATTCCTAAACAAGGTGGAGTTAACATTTGACTTCATCCCATTTAGAAAAATAAAAGAACCGGGTATAACTTAGATGCTACTAGTATTCATTTTCTTCCTGGAGTTGTGGAACTGCTTTCTTGTGGTTAACTTACTAAAATGTGGAATGTGTACCTTAGATAACAGAAGAAACTTTACCTGAATACTGTAACTAAGCATAAATATCTTTACAATCTCTTTCTAAAAATGTTTTTCAGAAAGTTCAAATTAATAATTTCTAATTTTTTCACAGATGATTACTGTCCCAGTTTTGAAAAACTGAATGGTTAACTGTGGGTCCAGATAGTCATTTGTCTTTATCCCTAATGATGAGAAACGATTCCCTCCAACTTTCCAGTGAAACAAGTATACACAGATCTCATTTTCTCTTTCTATTGCTGAAACATTCGTCAGAGGGACACATGCATGTTATTAAAAATAAGTTCAAAACACTTAAAATAACTCTGTATTAGAAACTTGACTCTATCATAAGTCTCTTGTTTTTGAGAGTCATACTGGGCTGGTTAAATGCTCCAATTCCACTGTTATTTAACATTTAGGAAGCAGAATATTCTAGCTAGTTCAAACTGGAGGTTAATTACTACAACACTGACTTCTGGTTGGTTGTGTAGGTTCAGTGAGGTCTACTCCTCTTCCTCTAGGAGAATTTGCTTCTGGATTCTGTGGTTCATTCTTTGGCAATTTTTTACCTATTGTCATGAATATTTCATTTACATTTGTTGTTTTAGCTGATATTTCCATGAATAATAAACTCTTGTCATATGTATAGGACTGTGCTTCCTGGAAATCTACAGCTCTTTTATTTGCTAGATCAGCCTTGTTTCCCGATAAAGTTATTACAATGTTAGGACTTGGTTGCCTCTGAAGTTCTTTAACCCAGTTTTTGCTCTTGCAAAAGATTCATTTGTGATATCATATACAACTATGGCTGCTTGTGCTCCTCTGTAGTACATTGGTGCTTGGCTATGGCATCGTTCTTGAGCAGCTGTATCCCGTATTTCAAACTTTACTGTTGTGTCATCAAGACACACAGTCTGGGTTAGAAAAAAGCAGCCCCAATGGTACTCTCTTGAAATTCATGAAATTGGCCTTTCACAAAATGAAGTACTAGGCTTGATTTGCCAACAGCAGACTCTTCCAGAAGTACTAGTTTGTACATGTGCTGCTGAAGCGAGCACCAGAAGTACTAGTTTTAACTGGCATATTTTATTTCCAGTATTTGGCCCATTAGGTCTTGTTGCTCCTCGATTAGCCATGTCCAAATTTGAAATTAGTCCCTAATTTCTGACTCCTAAATGAACTTCCAGGATGCAAGGTGTTGATTTTTTTTTTCTTTCTGGAAGTATAGAAATCTGGGCTGGCACTATGTGGAGTCACGGGGCTGAAGCTTCCCAGCAGCAAGGCCCAGGCATGGTCAGAAGAACAAAGGAGCCTGCAGCTGCGCCGGCTGTCTCCTCCTCATGCCTCTCCCCTCACACTGGTCCCAGTGATTTTTTTTAAAGTCAGTTTTATTGAGACAGAATTGCTATACAGTAACATTTGCCTTATAGATGGTTCTGATGCACACTAATGTTTGGAACACACCAGCAACCAAGGAGAAAGACAAACAGCCTCTCAGAAACATAAAACAGTGGGGGTCCTGCAAGGGATCTTTTTGGGAGCCGGTCCTCATCCAGTTCCTCAAACACTAAAGTGTTAGTGTGGTAGTAACACCTTGAATCTGCTGAGATTCTTTGTGGCAGTGTCGGTCAATGGTAACATACTAAAGAAAATCCTGGCTCTGTCTCCTGTGCTTACCTTTCTCCAAAATTGTCTGGTGAGGAGTAGACTCTGCCAAAATTATTCTATTGGTGGGTACTTTGCATTTTATCATAAATGACTTGAGGGGCTTTATAGGAATAGGCACTACAAATAGGAAGTGCAAATGAGAAAAAGGTGTGAGACAGAGAAGGAAGGGAAAGAGGGAGAGATGGAAAGAGGGGGACAGGGAGAAACAGAAATAGAGCCAGGCAATGAGAGAGGAGAGCTGGGGCATAGGAAAGTAATGGTAGGAGTAGCAAAAAGCAAAGAAGTCAGGTAACAGGTTAATCTGCAAAGCACACATCAGAAAATCATGTGCACATGCTATAGCTGAGTGGTAAATATAGTTCTGTGCCTCCCTGAAGTCTAAGCAAGTATGCATGGTTCATTAGATAGATATTATACCCCTCATGCACACATAGGGCAGGCTTGGCTTTCCCCAATTCTGTTGTCAGTGAGAATTTTTCTTCTGTGAGTGCTTTTGAAGGAAATTTCATGTGGTATGGTGGACAGCATCCTCAACAGATCCCAGAGACACACATAGAAGCACCCACCAGTCTGACCTTGACTGTCTGTCCTTCACACAGCTCTAAAAATCTGGAAGAGTCCAAGCAGCAGTCAGAAAGATGGTGGATAATACATGACAGGTTTGTTCTGTGCAGTCAGAAACCAGGATGAAAGTGTGGAGCCTGATGCTTACAACAGATGTTTTTATTTTTAATTTTTATTTTTTTTGTTACCGAGGATTGAACTCAGGAGCTTTTGCTTGCAAGGCAGATGGCAGCACCACTGAGCTAAAGCCCCGGCCCTATAACACACATTTTTAATCCTCCATGATTCCACTAGTCTACCTCAACTCAAAGGGCACAGAGAAGACAAAGGGAGCTCAATGCCAGTTGATTATCACAATTGTTAATATATTAAAAACCTTTTTCCTAATTATAAAACACAATTTTTGAAATTTTTTGAAAATAGTAATGTATCATAATAACCATTTCGAAGAATAAAACCTATCCTCAATCCACCATTTAGCAAGGACTATATAAGTACATACTGCATACAAACACATATAAGCTTACTGTTTCTATTTTGTTGCATGTGTTTCCTGTAGATTACAAACATCTTGCAAAGGAGCATTTAATTCAAACACTTTGCACAGAGTACTGTCCTGGCTTCCCATCCAGATAAATTCAACAGTCAATGCATGGGATGTGTCCTGTTCTCATAGGCATATTGGCAGGTATGGAGCTTGTTACAGGCTTTCATACAGGGGATGTGGTCTGCACTTAAGTGGTCAGAGAGGAGCAGGCTGCACAACACTGCCAAGGGAGAGCCACACTGCAGTTGCTCTGCTCTCACTGGAACCCCTCAGCGTGAGCCAGCCACAGATGGAGGGGAGGGATCAGGGACTGTAGTGCCAAGGTGCTGTGCAAGCTTATGTCCTAATGCACTCTCTTAATGCCCTGTTGCTATGGCTTGGATGTGGCTTGAGTGTGTCTCTAAAAGGGTCATATGCTGGAGACCTAGGCCCATGGCTGTGTTGGGAGATGGCAGAACCTTTAAGAGGTGGGACCTAGTGGAAGGTACTAAGGTCATTGAGGGCACTGCCCTCAGAAAGGATTAATACAATTGTTGTTGGACTCAAATTATTTTCCACAAGAGTGGGTTATAATAAAAAGAGAAATCCTAGCCCCTAGATCTCTCTGGGTTCCTGTTTCATCATGTGATCTCTTCTTCTCATATGTCTTACTGCTAGAGGATGCCATGGACCACGTTGTGATATAGCCAAAAGACCCTCTCTAGAGGTGAGCAGATACTGGCACTAAGCTCTTGAACCTCCAGAACTATGAGCTAAACAGATCGCTTTTCTTTATAAAGTACCTAGTCTTAGGTATTTTGTTATAGCAACAGAAAATGGACTAATACAAAGTGCAAAGCATGCCACAAGTGATGGGGGAGAAATCTGTTGCTCTTCTTTGGGAGCCTATAAAGGTGTTTGTCTTAGGTACCACTAGGACCCAAAGAAAATCTCCACCACTACTGCATAGTCAGCCCCAATAAATGACTCTTCTTATTGACACAGGAGGCAAGCAACTTGGGGAAGGCTGTGGAGGGTAGGGGATGGTGGCTACCACTTAGTATTGAGCACTTGTTGTGTGCCAGGTACCTTCCTTACCTCATTTTATGCATCGAGGCAGGGCAGGGCTAAAGGAAGGATTTGCCTAGTAACTTTGGGTACTGTTTCCTCATTGGGAATAAAATTGCCTCTAGTTACTTTACAAAATAAAAGTTACAAAGAAACTCCCAAATTCCCAAAATCTCCAACAATGATTCAGTCTCTTAGACTTTCTCCATTTCTTTTCTTCCTACTTTTCATTCTTTCCCTCTCCCTTCCTCTATTTTTTCTTTTTCTTCTTTATGGAAACTTAAGAAACTAACAAGTGATGGAAGGAAAGGGCCTAGATGTGGAAAGTGATAATACAACCATGCTGGAAAGGCAAGGTGGGCAGTGAAGGCCAGAAAGGCCTTCCAAAGAAGGTCCCTTCAGTTGCAAGTGAAGGCAGGGTGGGGCTGGGCAGGGCAGGGCAGGGCCTGGCTGACCCCCACCCTGGGGACTCTGGGCTGACTCCTCCAGGCACCACATCTGATTAGCTCAAGCTGATAGGAAAAGCAAATGTTCTGGTTTTCAGAACAGGCCTCCTACTGCATACTCGCCAGCAGCTGGAGTTTCATAGCTGCTCTCAATTCCTGATGTCATGAAATTTATGAGAGCCTCTCCGAGGGAACCAAATGCATATCTTGCACACACCACTGCTGCCTGGGGAGCTGTGGAAACTTTGCTCAGAGACCACAGAATCACTAATAGGATCTGGAGCCCAGCCCCACCCACAGGAAGAGGGTCTGGAATAACAATCGAGGGGCAAGGAAATCCCAGATAGACACCATCTGGATAGAGCCTTTTGACAGCCCTGCTCCTGGGGGAGTAGCAGCCATACCACTGAGCACAATCACCCCTGAAAAGCAGCCCTAATTGGACTTTCTGCCAAGCTGGTTGGTGGGAGCCAGCTGAGGCCATAGCTCTTTACTCTGTTCCCCAGATGTCAAAAGTTGTGAACATGTTTGACCATTGCAAAGCTTACATCATTTATAGTCATTTCATTATTTCCTCAAGCATCATGGCTAACTTTGTGACATTTCATCATGTCTGGCTTTTCAATAGGAACGTTCAGCCAAGGTTTGCAATCTGAGCCCAAATATTTTCAGACACTACGATGGCAAAGCCGACTAATGTCTCTTGGGTGTCAGGAAGAAAAGGCAGTAGATTCATTCAATGAAGACAGGCACCCATGGCAGCCTCCAGTGAAGTGAGGGGAAGAGTGGAAGTCTGAGGGGTACCCTTGGTACGCAGAGGTGCCGATGCCTGCATTTTATTTGCAGGTCAGCTAGAGTTACCTGCAGGGCTGGGCTCAGTTCTGGGAAGGAGAGGCCGCATCAGGTCCAGTTTATAGGGATGGAATTCCAGGGTAGGAGGCAACGAGTGACCCTGCAACCTTAGCCATGTGTGAAGGAAAGGCTTCGGCAGAGGCCTCCCCTAGGGAGGCATAAGTGCCATGCTGGGGAGTAGACAGCAAATGGTCCAGGAGTCAGACACCTGTCCAGCAGATACTGGTGAACAGGGCTGTGCCCTGTCAGTGTTTGGGGGCTGGTGAGAATAATCTTTGGACTATTTTTAAAATTTTTATAAATGATCCTGAAGAGGAAGGGCACTATCAGCGCATCTAGTGTGGCAATGCCAATGACCTTTGCCAGAGAGAGGAAAGGCCCTTTGAGGAAGAAAATATATAAGGGCAACTCCTCCAGAAGAACTAGGGGGGTGGTTTGCAAATGAGCTGCAGAAGTCAGCAGAGTACAGAAAAGCGATCCCAGCTACCTCTGAGGTGGAGTAGGAAATTCATCTGAGTGCCACCGACTAATGAGGGGAAATCAGTTTGCTATTTTTGGGGAGTGCGAGTGTGTGCTGAAGATAAGATAAATATAACCATGCAACTCATTCACTACTACAATCAAGAACAGAGAATATCTTTTAAATAATAAATATAATAATAATAGATATGAAACAGTACCATTATTTAAGAGAGAAGGAGCATTATTTTAATTAGGTGGTGAAAGAGAAAAGTACATAATTCTGCACTTAATTTACACTATAATTGACACAATGCTACAATGCTGAATTTCTCTTACTATTCCACTTGATGAATTGGGTGGGGGAAGAGAAGGGCCTTTTTTTTTTTGGTACCGGGGATCGAACTCGGGACCTTGCGCTTGTGAGGCAGGTGACAGCACCACTGAGCTAAATCCCTGGCCTGAAAAGGACCATTTTTGTCACAACCGTCCCCAGCCCCAAGATGCTCAATTTGCTAAGAGAACTTCTACACATATTTTCCGTATACACAATCCTTGAACATAGATTTACTAATTCTTCAGCAATCTTTCCCAAAACTAGCTAATTGTGACCCTATTTGACCCTTTTCCCTAATTTTAAACTGTGCTCCTCGGTAAGGGCAGGGCCACTGAATTATCTTTTTAAACATCAAAATTTCCATAGATAGCAAGCATTATTAAACTATTTTTAGATAAGGAAACAGTTTAGATAACCTAGCCAATGCCACATGATTAGAAGATAATAAATTAAAATCTTAATTTAAGAGATACCTTGTTTAAGAAATTGAAAAGCTGTAGAAAATTAGGATGCTATTCAAGTCCAGGAAGACAAATGTTGAGAAGGTGCATGATCAAAATCTACAAATCATGCTGCAGGGAGGAAGGGAAACACTTAACTTGTTAAACAGCTTCTAGTAATCAGAAAGGAACACTTTTAGGAGGAAAAAGAGGAAGTATTATTTTATTTGGGGGAGGAGTGGGGAACTATACATATGGAACTTATTATTCCCACAAGGGAGTGGAGGCAAAAAATATAAACAGATGTAAAAGAAATTTCTATATGTTCACGGATGATGGTTAACTAAGAAGTAAGTGGAAGTGAGTTGGGGGCTGGTTCATGACATGTCACCATGCCTTCCCTAAGTACGCCACCACCAGAGTCTGAAACTCTGGGCCGAGTCACACTCAAGCCCAAGAGAACAAGAGCTTCTAGTTTGGGGCAGTGCTGCTGAATTGCTTTTACAGCTTTAAATAAGATGCTAGGGGAACCTAAGGAAACATCTGAGACAGTTTAATTTCACCTGATCAGTTCCCTCTTTAGGATATGACAGAACCAAATTCAAAGAAAAGTATTAGGAAAAAAAAAGACAACCCATGTTTCTCCTTTCCTACAAAGATATTAGTTATTGATAATAGGGGTGTGTGTGTGTGTGTGTGTGTGTGTGTGTGTGTGATATTCAGAGAGTCACCAGTGGTACTGGACCCCAGTTGGGTTCATCCTGCTTACGCGTATTTTGAAAGCAAAACCAGAGTTTGGATCACATTTCATGCTTTTTTTTCTATTCCAACAAGAAGAAAATGAGATAATTTGAACACAGCAATACTTTGCCAAGTTCTTATTCCATTTAAAGTAGCCTGGGCTTAGAGTTTTAACCCCATGTAGATTTTCTGAGGTTGGACTGTAATGACGATAATTATTACTAATAGCAGTAACTGTCCATAGATTGTTTTACTAACTGCAAGCACCATGCTCAGCATTTATAGAGTGGATGCTGCTTAATCCTGTGAGGGCTCATTACTCTCCTGTCTTACGGATGAGGGTACTTGTTTGTTGAAGGTTGCTTCTTCAGTATATTGCAGAGCTGAAACCTAAACTCATGGTTGGTTCCTCTAAAGGTCTCTTGCCTTTTCTAACCACCATAATGTCACTTCAGAGTTTGTGTGTTTGAGAGTAGAGGAGTAAGACATCCTTAACGGGGACCTTCCATAGTTCAGACAACTCTTTCCTTTGGAGAATAAACAAATTAGGGATTACCATGAAATCCTAAGGGAGTATTTTAGAATTAAAAGGACTAAATAGTCTCAAGGCATATGGCTCTAATTAGCAAAGAGGCTTTCAGAATCTAAAAACCTCCATAAAATCATGTGAAGTATGGACTGAAATCAGTCTGTATGTATCCATCTGGAGACCTACTATATATATATTTCAACTTAGCCTATTACCTACATCCCAACTCCTTCTGGGAACACCACCTCCTACCCCACAGGACATAGGAGGGAAAGAAAGATGAGACACCCCAAATCATTTGCCAACCTCTCTCTATTCTAGACTTATTATGAGTTAAAATGAGATGGAGACAGAAGTACATGCCCTGGACAGATTGCTTCCTCCCCCCTGAGCTTTGGCTCCACACAATCCTATTCCTCAGCCCACAGGCTACTCTTTCTATTCCTACCTTGGCCTTAATAATTTTAAGCAAAAAAAAAAGAATAAAATTGCAGGTCATGATTTTGCTTTGAAGCCTGGAGCCAACCCCCCCTCTTTTAATACTGTAATAATTTGATTTCAAAGAGACAGAGCATTTCTTTTATATCTTCAAACCAGAAAGCCCCTTATTCTAATTACGTCCTCTTGGGTGTCAACCAGCATTTTGAAAATATTTCACTTCCAATTTCCATTCACAGAGTCAACAAGGATGTACCTGTGCTTGGCTCTCATCAGTAAAGCTTTGAATCAGAACGAGCAGGGCTGTGGGAACTAGAGATGAGTACTGTGGGTCAGGGAGTTCTGTTTTGGCTTTGTTGAAGGAACAGCCCCGTTGGAGCCCAGGGCTGCCTGTCTTTGCTGTCTCTGTGGGTATCTATTCTCTTAATAAATATCAAAATTGTTAGGCAAAATGGTTGGCAGGAAATCTGCAATTTACCCTTAAGGAAAAAATCTGTTTCCTCTTGTTGAGTCTTTGAAGCATAATCCCTTCAAACCTTCCACAACCAAGACATGTAAACACTATAGGGATGTTTTTCTAGATCATTTTCTGTCCTGAGAACTTTTGACAGATGCCTTTTTCATTAGCATTTTGCAGACTGAATCTCCTCACTGGATGGAGGATAATCTTCATTCTAGGTAAAGAAACTGAGGCTTACAGAGAAAAACTTAAGACAAAGTTCGGCAAATTTAAAAACATAGGGGTAGGTGGGTCTTTGTCCTACAACAAAAATGTGAGCCTTTCTTCGTCCATTTGAGTTTCATATTGATGATTTGGGGTTGCTTTTAGACAAAAGCCTTTCCAGCAAGATTATATTCCAGAGAAAACACACTGAGATATTAAAAGAGTGGTAAGATTATGGATAATTATTTTCTATTTTATAATTTTCTAAGTTTCATAAAATGTGCATTTGAGAATTTCAGAACAGTTTTGGTTTTTTTTGGTACTGGGGATCAAACTCGGGATCTTGTGCTTGCGAGGCAGGCGGTGGAACCACTGAGCTAAATCCCCGGCCCTGAAAACAGTATTTTTTAAAATTAAGAAAACAATATTTAAACTTCAAACTCCATGAGATTATAAACAGAGCTTAAATAATTTTTATTTTTGATGTTTTACTTACAGAAGTGTAACATAATAGAAGGCTGGACTTTAGGAATCTGGATATGAATCTACACAGGAAAAATCATGTCATCATCTTATGTTCTATTGTTAAAAGGAGGAGGGAGACACAAAATACAGTTGTCTCTTGGTATCCACTAGGAATTGGTTCCAGGAGCCCCATGGATACCTAAATTCTTGGATGCTCAAATCCCTGATGTAAAATGTTGCAATGTTTGTGTGGAAACTATGTCCATCCTCTTGTATACTTAAACCATCTTTATATTACTTATAATACCTAATATAATGCAACTGCCATGTAAATAGTTGCATACTATATCATATAAAGAATAATGACAAGAAAAAAAGTTCATCATGTTCAGAACAAATGCAATTTTTTTCCAAGTATTTTCCACCTGAGATTGTTTGAATCCAAGGATGTAGAACCCACAGATATGGAGTGCAAACAAATTACTTAGAAAAGACAGAAGATGCTTAGGTGAAAGATATCTGGTAAGAGCTAACCTCAAGCTTTGTCTCTAGGGGCAGAAACCTCATGCACTCCCACTATAAATAACAACCTCCAGAAAGAAAACAGCTTATTTGATCCACTTCATTCCTAATCACTATGTTTATGTCATTTCTTATTGAAGGAGCTCAGCCCAGAAACTGCTATCTGGAAAAGGCAAGGAATAGGAGAAGGATAAAGTCTAGGCTACAGACTCCCACAGTTTCCCTTAAACCTGGGTTCTTTTCCCTCTTGGGTAAAGGGAGTACATTTCCCAGTACCCCTTGCAGTTAGGTATGGCCATGTGACCAGGTTATGGCCAAAAGGTTTGAGCAGAAGTGACATTTCCACTTCCAGGTTTCGTCCATAAAAATCTCTCCTGTACATCTCCCTTTGTCTTTCCCAAGCTGCTGGACAAATAGACAGAACTCCTCCAAGGAACAACAGGATGGAAGGAGCCTAGATCCCTGAAAAAACCCCTGGAAAGGGGTCTGCAGGGGCATGAGCAGGAAGTAAAAAATTCAAGGCTTACTGATACAGCAGGGAGTGTTCCTCTAATGCCAAGCCTGAAGTCTAAGCAGTGTTTGGGTATTGGTTTTCTGAAATGGGAGAAATCTTTGCAATAAATTGTATCATTTTCTACCCTTCTCTGTTATCTCTTCTGGGAGCCTTACCCAAAGTCAACATGTCTTCCACTTATAATTTGAAGTCACTCTGGCCTAACTGGAAGCTCCTTAGCCTAAGGTAAATTCTGTTCATTCTCCATCCTGGGGTTTGTCAGGTCAGTCCTCTCCAGAGGACGGTCTTTTGGGACAAGGAGTGACCTGTCCTTGCTCTGAATGTGTATGAGATCAGCTTTATAACCTAGCAAAGCATGATGAAGCAAAAGTTGCTATTTCAACTGTCTCAGAACAGGATAAAAAATAAAGCAGACAGGGCACAATTGTTTTGATTGAAGCGATAGAACCGATTGAATTTACTGGGTTCTCAAAACCCTTTGAACAGAAATCAAGGTAGGCCAGCACTGGAACAACTAGAACTTCAGGCTTCTTGCTACAAGAGACAGGTGCTCTCAGGTTTCTCTGAATTGCTAGGAGCTTGTATTTCATCAGTTGCAAATCAATACCACTGGGAAAAAATATATGACCACTCTGGTCCAGAATATCTTGAGAATATCTCATTCATCCACCTTTTATACACAACTTTTATAACAGGCCCCACAAAGGGTTTTACAATTTGTTATTTTATTTATTTATTTATTTATTAAAGTGGCTTATATTAATTTATTTTTGGTACCAGGGATCGAACTTGGGTCCTTGCGTTTGCACAGCAGGCGGTGAAACCACTGAGCTAAATCCCTGGCCCTACAATTGGTTATTTTAAAACTAACATATATTCATTGTAGTCATTATAGAAAATATACAAATTCTAAGAAAATTGCTTCCCATCTAATCACTGAGAAGTAAACACTGCTTTTATAGAACATTCTACAAATGCTTATTTTTCTTGTAGTTTTCCATTTTTGTCCTTTGCATAAGGAATCATGTTTCTTTGACCGCTTTTCCCTTGTAGTGATTTAAAATATATGTACTTTGTTTTATTTATTGATGATTATCTTTAAATTTAAAACATTTTTCTCTAATTATCACTGTTAAGAATGAAATCTGACATTCAATTAGATATTTAGCAGATTTTTACTTTCTCCTTTCTCTTGTTCCTAGTTATCAGTTTTTATGACTATAATCTGATTTTATATCCCCATTATATTGTTTTTAGATATAATTTATATTTTATTATTTTTGGCACCTGTAACTAATAGAATTTAATTGGCACATTATCACTTGGACACATTATCACTGCTTTTCCTACACCACATCTTTCCCACATTTTTGGATTTTTATCTTGATGTAGTTGTTATCTAGTAGAAGAGGATCTTTGACCATCTTTTCCAAGAAAGGCATGTCAGAGATATGACTATAAAATAAAACATTATATGTCTGAGAATATCTGCATTCTCATCCATGTTCATGGTTTTGCATATGAACAACAACTTGGGTCACAAACTGTAGATCCCATAAGTCTCCAATCACTGACTTCTACCTTTAGTGAAACATGAAGCTAGATTTATTATATTCCCTTGTAAATAACCTGTTTTTATTTTCACCTGATGTTTATAAGACCTTTTCTTTGTAATAAACACTAGTTAAATTACACTGAAGTTAATATTTTCAATCTTAAGGACAAGTATTTTTCAGCTTAAAAGTTTTATTTAGTTATTTCTTTGACAATTATGCTAACCTTCATTTACCTTCTTTTCTTCTTTTGGAATTACCTGTATATTGGGTCCTTTACTTCTGTTTTCCAGATTTTTTTTCTTTATTTTTGTTTCTATCTTTTTCTGAGTTCTGGTGAAATTTCCCAGATCACTAAAAAAATTTTGACTCATTTGATTTACTATACTATCCAATCTACTGCTCATTGGTACATTGTAGATTCAAAACTGATCCCCATATTTTTTCATTGTCTTCCAGCTGTTTCACAGATGCAATGTCAGTTTTAGTCTTGAAGACACCAATCAAAGATTATCCACATCTTTGTCTGCTTCCTAGAAGTAGAGGCGCTCATTGAAATTTCTCACAAATGTTCTTGTATAATGCGTCTGTTCATGTGGCAAGCAATTTCCTGCATCATCATATTTACAGAGAAAGATCTATTTTGTCTAGTGTTACTGAGAGTTAAGGTAAGTTCCATAGAGACCATTGGCCCTATTCAATATTGTGGGCCCAGATAAAGGTAGGAAAGGGGAAGTTTAATTTTAGTGCTTTCAAATAGATGTGATCTTTTTGGTAAAAGCAGGAGACAATATGTACAGCAAAGTTTTACCTTTGGGCCAGAAGTATTTTGTCTTTTCTGTTTGCTGGGCACCCACACCATGCTAGGGATGACAGCCAATCCAATTGAGTTCAACACTTACTGTGGCTCTGTGTCCTTTCTTGAGGTGTTTCTAGGATACAGATGGGCTGTCTACATGCCCATACCTTGACCTTTGGAGGTTGGGCTGTTGGTGTGATTCTGCTCATGACAAACCCCTTGTCTCCTGAGGGGGTAGTTGCTGGATGGGGGTAGGATGGGTCTGACCTTCATAGTCATCGGCAGATATTCTGTAATTTCTGGTACCGATAAAAATTTAGAAATAGTTTCATAGTCCACTGATCATTAATTTCAGTGGGTGTCCAATGGCAGTTTGGGGAAAGGAGAAACAGGGTATGTTCTAGACTTCCTTCATTTTCCTTGAAGCCCATCATATTCTTGTAGACATTTTCTATATTATGTGCACACAGGTGACCAAAATGACAGTGTCTCACCACTCACTTTGATCACCAGCAAAGTTTCTCCATAAGGCTATTTGAAAAATGAGAGCACTCTCAGTTCTCCCAATGGGAATCCCCAGCAAAGTGTCAGCATGGACTCTTAAAAGTTCAGAGAGTAGTCTGGTTTCCACAGTAGCTGTCTGAGCCTTATTGACCCTGTATTCCCCAGAGCTTCAACCCCACAGAGTGCCAGGATTCCCAGTAAGAAACATTCAGAGCCAATATTCCTGCCCTTCCATGATCTAAGGCTCATATAAAATTTGGGAATTCCTGATTTAACAGACTCCCATCCTCTCCCTCAGGCCAAGTATAAACAAATCACCATGGAACTTTGTTCTTAAAAGGAGAAATGTTAGGGGATTCTAGCAACACATTCTACCTCTTAATAGTTTCTCCAAATCATATTGTCTCAGAAAGACCTCCTATTTCAATAAAACATTTTCTTTTTCTTTCAAAGTAAAAGAAGTGAAGCTCTGAAGAATCCCATTTCACAAAATTCTTCCTTAATTCACAAATGAAATATTCGAGTTGGAGGTGCTCATATCTAGCTAGTACAGAGCTTTGAATATGGTGTCCCTGAAAAAGACTCTTCTAGTATTCAGGGGCTGCTACCCTCAAGGGAGCTCACTCTATTTGGGGCAGTTTTTTGGGGGAGGTCATTCCTTAAACTAGGTTGATAACTGTTTTCTTGAAGCCTTTGGCTCTTGGTTTGCATACTGTCCTTGGAAGCCATACAGAATAAGTCTTCCTCTTGTATGTAGTCATCCTTTAATGCATCTGGACTCAGTCACCAAGTCTCCTCTGAGTCTGTGTGGCCCTAAACTCCCTGTGAGAGCCAGAATACAAGATGGCTCCCAACAATCCCTACCTCCTGGAACTCACAGCCTTGTGAAGTCCACTGTAACTTCTGTGTAGTTCCTGCACACTCCTTCCTCCTTCTCTTTCTTTCTCCTTTTCCCCTCTCTTCCTTCTCATTATCTAGGATCATTCACTCTGGGGGAATCTAGTCATCAGGTCAGCAGGATGCTCGATGGAAAGGTCCATGTGGTAAAACCAGGAGCTCCAGCCAACAGCCATGTGAGAACATCATTCTCCAGCCTGGCTGGCTGTCAGAGAATGATGCAGCCCCAGCTAAATTCATGACAGGAACTTCAATGACAAACCTTGAGCCAGAACCTCGGGGTTAAACTACTTCTGAATTCTTCTTTAAATCTATAAATGTTTATTGATTTAAGCAGTTAAATTTTGGGGTATAGCCTGGTGCACACCTATAATCCCAGCATTCTGGACACTGAGGCAGGAGGATCACTGTGAGTTCAGGGCCAGCCTGAACTACAAAGTGAGACCCTGTCTCAAAAAACCAAAAAAAAAAAAAAAAATTTGGGGGTAATCTGTTAAACAGCATTAAATAATACACTGAATTCCCCAAAATGTTATTTAAGTGAGAAAGTCTGTAAACATTTTACTTCAGGACAAGTTGACATTTTTCTTATGTGATATTCTTAAAACAGTACTCTACAGAAAACAGTGACCACAGTGGCAGCAGCAGCAGCAACAACAAACACATTTCCCACATGCCTGGGGCATTGGCCTCTGTGCTGAGTTTTACACATACCATCTAAGTTAATTCTTATAAAAACTTTGTTATATAGGTCTATTATTCTACCCATTTTACAGATGAGTTGTACAAGTGTAGAGAGATTTAGAGCCTTGCTCAAGGGCATAGAGCTAGAAGTAATATGGGGGACTCAGAAATGGGCAGTGTGATCCCAGAGCCCTTGGTCTAAAGCCCTAAAGCTGTAGGATCTGGGAAGTGAGTATACTAGGAAGACTACTCTATCTCCCACAACCTCATTTCTATACCAGCACAACTTAAATCTCTGGCAACTTTGCTAGGAGTCCTGGTCAACTAAAACCTCTTTTTTCTCCATTTAACCTGCCATCAAACTTGCACTCATATCCTTCCTAATTAAATCATTATTCTTAACCTAAATACTGACTGTTAAATATGTCACTGTTCAGCTTAACCTGTTTGGCTTTGATCCAACATTCTAATATAATCTTTTTCTTCTCCTTTGAGTCTTTATACCCAACACTAGCTATCATTTGGCATTGTGTCACTTTTAAATTTAATCAATTTGCCTTCCATATCTTCCTTTAATTTACTCATAAAATTCTCAACAGGAAAGGAGGGTAAATTCTACTGGCAACCCCTTGAGGACACTTCCAGGTCAATATATACTTCATCAGATGTTTTTTGAGAATGCCCTGGTTAAAAACTTACTGCCTTTCCCAAGAGCTCATCAGTGAACCTGCATTGGGTATGCTGGGGATCCATTCATTTAAGGAGGTCATTATTATTGTTCTATCTCGCTGGTTAGCCAACTGTGAACTCTTTTAAAGTGTATTCCTCCACTTTGTTCAACTGAATACTTTCATTTTGTTATATTCCTTGCTAGCATTAAATTATATTAGTTTGACAGCATTATAATGACAGCATTTCCCAATCACCCCTCTACTGGTAAAAGAAGTTAAGTCTGCTGTGACCCCTTATTGGTGCATTCTTTCAAGACCCCAGGTTTTCATTTTTTTGTTGTAATAATTTAGTCTAGCATTTTCCTGGGAGTATCAAGGCTTTTTTTTTTTTTTTGAGACAGGGTCTTGCTATGTAGTTCAGGCTGGCCATGAACTCACTACGTAGCCCAGGCTGACCTTGAACTTGTGGTGATCCTCCTACCTCCCGAGTGCTCAAGTTTTATAATAGGTATAGTATTCTAAAGAATCTTCAGGATTTTTTACATATTTAAAGTTAGAAACATATTTGTGTTTTTATACTGTCTGAAGAATTTTTACATTTGCTATTATTTCTTAAAAATCTCTGGCAAGGATGGAATAATTATTCCTGTAAGTTTCCTCAGTATACTGAGGTATAATTTATCTACACTCTTGTCAAGTAAATTCATTTATGGCATTAGGTGGGCCTGTACTGTAATTCTTACCCAGTCTTTTATTTCTTATTTACTATGTTTTATGATTTGTCTTGGTGGAAAATATGAAAGCAATATTATAATCAGCAGCAGTTTCTGCCTGTACTAACCTTATTCTACTTGCCCCAAAGTATGGACTTATTCCTTCCTTTTTAATCAGTTCCCAAATATAGTTTAGAAAACCTTTTTTTGTGCGTGTGTGGCCAAAGGCAAGATGGGAAAGCCTCAGTTTCCATCAATAGCTGCCAGGACACAAAGGGACACCTGACACCCAGGAGGCACTGGCATGCTGGCTTGCTCAACAAAGTGGCCTTCTACACTGTTCTTTGTCACTTCTTGGGATGTGTCATTCTTTTCACTGCTCTGCAGAACTTATTAGGTAGTGTAGCAGAGAATTCCTTCTGCAGATGTTCTTGGGATCTTTAAGTGTCCCTTCCCCTTTCAACTTCTCGTATGCTCTCTTTACTAGAAACTCAGACCCATTACAAATCTGCCAACCTCTCCAGGTCATGTTCCCTTATGAAGTCATCTCTGACTTTCCTATGAATTTTTAGAAACTCTGGTTTCCTAAAGTTGAACTATACCTAATGTTTTCTCCTTTCACTGCTATAAACTTGCTAACAGTACCTGTGGGATACCAGTGTGCTAGGCTTTCTGATGAAGACACCCTCCAAAAAAGAGATGTCCCTATTGTCTTCTCTAACTCTAAGTAATATTACAACTAACAGATATGTAAAGAATTTTCCAGGTATTCAATTTGTGGCAGGATGAGATTTCCAGAACATGTACCAATCTGAAATTTGTTAATAACCACCTTGTATCTGTAGGTCTACTTTGTAATAGGATCCAGAGAGTATTAATTACCTGGATAAACCATCTACCCATACACTTGATCAATGATGATTTTATTTTTTGATATTCCTTTTTCATCTTATCAAATGTTCATGTCTCTGTTGAGCACATTTGTCAGTCTGCGCTGCCAAACAAACATTTTTACTCCTAGCTGCACCTTTTCTTTTAGGGGATTGCCTCTTCCCTTATGGGGTTATACTGACATACCAGCACAATCAGATGTCCCACACTTCCCTTATGTTCTATCTCCCTGGAAGATGAATATTAGGATGAAAGACAGAAAGATAATGCAGATTGAGTCCATGAATTACATGTGTCATGTTACAGTTTTTATTCTGAGACAGAATCTGTAATTTCTGATTACTTGTTCCCTGAAACTACTTGGGTTACCATTCATTTTCAAGTGCAAGTTTCCAGCTTTCCCATTGATTCTTTGGGTTCCCAACAGCCTTCCAACAAAGCTGCTGTTGTTCAAGTCAGCACTGAACACTGCCACCAAAGAATCTACACTGACCTACTCAGAACAAGATATATTCTTCCCATGATGTATTACAACACTGTTTCTTCTCACAAAATTTCCAGTGCCCACAAGGACTGTGGAATCACTGGTTCAGTTCACTGGAACCATCCCTTTACTTCCACTTGTTTCAAACGTATTTCCCTAAAAAGGCCATGATGCAGAAGCTGGACTAAAATGTCAAGTTTGATCTCACTGTATCCAGCGTGAACCCAAAGTCTAGAGTTATCAGTGGCCTCACAAACAGTTTATAGCAATGCTGTGTCCTGCATTGTTACTGGTCTTCCCTAACTCAAGCTTCCCAAGATGATAAACAACCTCAAGACCTCTTTAATGTTTTGTAAAATTAAAAAAGGATATTCAATATCATAACTGAGGACTAAGAATCAATCCAAAGGGACTAAATACTGCTTAGTTTTTAACCTATACCCGCCACACTCCCCATGTCATCTGGCCTTACAGTTTTGAGTCTTTATCTTCTCTCCCTCAAATTGCTGTTTAAAAAACTATCCATCAGGCTCTTTTGCCAAATGTATATATATTTCCTTATCTTTTTTCCCCATTGTTTATTGTTTATTTTAGGTATACAATACAGTTACATTCACCATTGGGATCTTGTACCTTTACATGATGTATCTTGTTCTTATTTTTTCCCCATTCCCCTGACCCCCTTCACCCCCTCCACCCTTCCCTATTTACAAAGACTTTGTTTCCATTTTTTTCCTTTTCTCATATTTTTCCTTCTTTTCTTTCCCCTACCCCTCCCACTTCCCCTACTCCTTTAGACCTTTTCTTCCTATTTCACATTATCAATTATACATTTTGATCCTTATTTACACTTTTAGTTTTTCATACCAGAGAAACTATTTGGTATTTACACATGTGTGTCCTATTTATTTCACTTAAGAGTATGGACTCAATGTGCACACACTTAGCCATAAATGTCTCTAGATTTGTTCTTTATGGCTGAGTAGTACTCCATTTCATAAAAAAACCTTTATCTTCTTTATATCCAGTCTCCAGTTGATGGTCAATTGGGCTGTTTCCAAGTTTTAGCTGTTACAAACTGTGTCACTATAAACATGGGTGAGCATATATCACTGTGGTATGATTCTTTTAATTCTTTGGGGAAGATACCCAGCAGAGGAATAGCTGGCTCAAATGGGACTTCTAATCCTAGTTTTTTGAGGTATCTCCATATTGATTTCCACAGTGGTTGCACCAGTCTGCCTCCCACCAACAATGAAGAAGGGTTCCTTTCTCCCCACAACCCTGCCAGCATTTGTTATTGGTTGATTTCTTGATAGCAGCCATTCTTTCTGGGGTGAGGTGGAATCTCAGTGTTATTTTCATCTGCATCTCTCAAATGACCAATGATGTTGAACATTTTTTCACATATTTATTTGCTGTTTTTACTTCTCTGTCTGAGAAATGTCTCTTCATTTCAGATGCCCATTTTTGAATTGGATCTTTATATTTGGGGGTCTGATTTTGAGTTCTTTATATATTCTAGATAGTAGACCTTTGTCTGAGGAACAGCTGGTAAAATTTTTTTTCCCACATTGTAGGTTGTCTCTCAGCTCTGTTGGTGGTTTCTCTTGCAGTGCAGAAGCTTTTTAATAAGATGAGAGCCCAGTTGTTGATTCTTTGTGCTAGCTCCCATGCTACTGAGGATTTGTTCATAAAGTCTTTTTCTACACCAATGTTTTCAAGAGTTCTACCTAACTTATCTTCCAGTAACTTTAGTGTTTCTGTTTTAATATTTAGTCCACTTTGATTTTAGTTTAGTGCATGTTGAAAGATAGGGGTCTAGTTTTAATCTTTGGCAAGTTGAAATCCAGTTTTTCCAACAGCATTTATTAAAGAGGCTATCTTTCCTCCAGTGAGGATGGTTGTCTCCTTTGTCAAAGATGAGGTAGCTGAGTATGTCTGGAGTTGTTTCTGCATCTTCTAATCTAGTCCACTGATCCTCAGGTCTGTTTCTTTGCCAGTACCATGCTGTTTTTATCACAGTAGCTTTGTAGTATAGTTTCAAGTTGGGGATTGTGATACCCCCTGCCATGTCTCTGTTGCCTAGAATTGCTTTTGCTATTCTAGGTCTCTTCTGGTTCCAAATGAATTTTTGGATTGTTTTCTCTAGTTCTGTGAAATATACTGTTGGGATTTCAATCGGGATTGCATTGAATCTGTATAGCAGTTTTGGAAGTATGGCCATTTTCACTATATTGGTTCTTAATACCCAGGAACAGGGGATGTCTTTCCATTTTCTTATATCATCTTCGATCTCTTTTTTCAGAGTGCTGTATTTCTCATATTTCATTATCTTTGTATGCTACAGTTCATCACCTGCTGGAATCCTTATAGGCCATGGTCATACATATATAATATATATATGTTTATATAGACAACAACTCCATTTTGGTAGTTCTGTGTTGGCCATTCTTCATCATGTCTCAGGAGAACAGTCAAGAAAGACCAGATACCTAGTGATTAGTTACCTCACAGGCAACACTGTGCTCTTCTCAGGAAGTCACGATTCTAGTCACTACTCGAATTAAAGACTCTTAGGATGGTCTACATGGTCTACATTCAGAGGTGTCAATGTGATGGTACTTGAAGAGCAAAATCCCACATATCTTTTTTTCCATTAAGTTTATTGGTACATTGTTTCCACATATTTAAATGTGCTTTAAATATGTTCTTACTAGCCTTCCAAGTCAGGAAGTCATTGTTTTCTATTACCCATCAGAGTGGATCTTTTCTACACATACCCTTTGTGAGGTACTTCCTGCACATGGAGAAATGCAGCCAAAAAAATGCTGTCTGTAGACCTAAATTGTGAAACAATGTACATTCTGATCCATTCAGAATAGATGCCCTGTAAGAGAAGGAAGGCTCTTGGAACAAAGGCAGGGTATTTTGCCTCCTTTGATCCTTATCTGGATACTTTCAGACAGATGTACCCTACTTTTCTTGGTGATACAACTCCAACTATCTAAGTTGCCTCTCAAAAAAATCTAAGCAAATTCTATCTGTATTCTTATAGTTGCACTCTCTGGATTTATTTATTTCTTGTTTTTGATGACTTTTGAAATTGCAGAAGCAACATAAGTTCAAGTTAGAAAGCTTGAGAGAACAGAAAAGCACAAAAGAGGAAGAATCTAAATCACCTGAAAGCCCATCATTCACAGATGGCCACTGTTAACACTTTGGAATATAACTTTTGTCTTTATTGTGCCCCAAAGAGAATGAAATGATACTATCATGAACATTTGCCCAATTTGATAAGTATTATAATACCAGGTAATCTTCAATGGCTGGCTTTCCACTGACATATGTTGTCAATCTCTTCTTGTTAGGCATTGTGAAAGCTTCCCAGTGTCTATTATAAGATATGGAACTGAACATCCATCTATATAGGTCTTTGTTGATGCACATGTATGATTATTTTCCTGGGAGTAGAATTTGTGTGACAAATAGATATTCATTTCTAAGACTTCTGAGACATATTGTCAAGTTGCATTCCAGGACATCTGCAATAGTTTACCCTCCCCTAAGGAGGACATGTGTTTCTCCATATCCCTCCCAACACTGGAAATTATCTTTCATTTCCCTCTTTGCCAATTTCATGGAGATATATGGGAATATCTTAATAACATTTGCATGATTACTTGTGATGCAGAATTTTTTTATATGATTATTAGCATCTGCATTTCAACTTCGGGCTAAATTAGCTGTTTATACCTTTTACCTATTTTTCTATGGGTAAGTTTGTTGTTTATTTGTAAATACTCTTAAATACTAAGAATAATAACTGCATCCTGTTATATATACTGCAAAAATTTGTGGCTTGTGTTTTCATTTTGTTTACGTAGAGGTTACCTTGACCTTATAATTATAGGCATTCTCTTCCTTAAGATTATATAAACATTTACCTATGTTTCCTTTCAGTATTTGATTTATATTTAATTCTAAACCATCTATAATTATTTTAGTGTACAGTGTGCACTTTATTACTTCCTAAACAGCCAACCAGCTATCTCCACATCTTTTATTGAATAGTTCATCATTTCCTAACTGATTTGAAGTGCTATCTTCATCAGACATTAAGTACTTACTTTCTGGTTTATTTAGTTCAACTGAGATTCTGTTATATGCACCAATACCAAACCCTTTATTTATTGTAATCTTGTAGTATACCTTAATATCTGACATTCCACATTTGTGGAACTCCTTCAACTCTCCCCTGATTTTTTTGAAAAGTTTCAATATTCTCACTTGTTTTTTCCCAGATGAACCTTAGAATCACATATAAGTTCTCTCCCCATTTTCAAATGTTCAGGGACTGATAATAAAATCATAGATATAACTGGCCCATCTACACTATATATAGTTTTCCTAGTCACAACTGTGTAGAGCTTCTCCACTTAATCACATTTCTACTTGCACATACAGTAAAGGTCTATGGAAATCCTGCACGCAATCACCACTGTTGGATTTATTATTTTTATAATGCCCTTGGCTTCTCCTTAGTCTTCCTGATAGAATCTGAAGAGGCCTCCAGCCACCATGGTCTGCTGCAGTATTGTACATGGGAGGCTGGAAGGGTGTGGCAGGACTGGAAGAATGACAGCACAAAGACGTGGTCCAAGTTGTGGCTCCATCACACCCACTATTGGTGGCTTTGGCCAAGTCACTCCCTTTTCTGGGTCTGTTTACTCCTCTGTAAAATGAGGGGTTTGTTCTACACAGCCAAGGTTCTTTTCAGATTAAAATTCTGATTCCATTAAAAATAAAAGATGGCCACTGGGACAGTTCTTTGAGGAGGAAGGGATCCAACAGAAACCAAAACAGTGCAGCTATTAATAATGGGATGCTGAAGGACTGAAAGAATAAAGAATAAATGTGGTTAGTTTAGTCTGAGAAAACCTAGAGACAGTGAGCTTGCATGTGGGATCTTAAAAGGCAAACACACATGTGGAAAGAGTCTTCCCAAGCAGACCATGTACACAGAACTGAGAAGCAAGGCTGGGGGAGGCAGATTAGATCTGAGAGGAATGGAGAGCATGGGTCATGGACCTGAGGGTAGCAATGCAGGACAATGGATTGGAGCAAGTTTTCACAGTCTTGTTTCTTGGGTAGAAATTCTGCAGAATCTACCCACTCAAAACAGTGAAGGCCTAGTTAAGAAAGTTTAGTCTAGTCTTAAGATTTCTTGATCCGAAGGATAACTAAAGAACCCAAGTAAGTTAACTCAGGGGTCTTGGATTTTCTAGGAGTTGAGAGGGCACAGGAAGTACAGAGAAATACAATATTGGCCCAGGAGATGAACCAGGACATGAGACTGTGAAAGGCCAGGAATGGGAGGAACGGGCAGAAGTGATCCCTTCACTCCAGGTCCTAGAGAGAGGCTTGGATAGGCCAGGCATGCAGAGCTAGGCTAGGGAAGAAGATGTTTCAGATGATCCCTTGGAGAAAGAGCCTGGCTCCACAGCCAAGGGCAGAGGCAGGCTCCGCAGGTGAGCACCTTCTCCCACCAGCTGTTCGAGAGAGGTGGGTGTTGGAATGCTGCTCCGAGGCACCCTGGCCTCACTCAACCTGGCATTTCACACACCTATTCCTTAACCTCATTCTCTGCCTATTTCATTCCTCTTCCCACACAATGTTTATGAAAATCTCTCCTCCCCACCAGATGAAGCACGAGACCTGGACTCCTGGGCTGCATGGGAATGTTCCCACATCCAGTGAGCCACTGGGCAGAGAACCACTGGGTGGCCACCCTGTACCATCTACTCAAGGTAGAAGGACACCATCCTGCACTTAGGGGTCATAGATGTTCTCAAGGACAAGAAAACCATCAAGTCACATCTGAGAAAGAGAAGCTTTTGCTTTGGGCTTAAAATGAAAAAAAAAACACCTTACAGGAGAAGGAAGATAAAAGCTCATGTGGCTTTGCTGTTTGTTTACAAAGCAAAGGACAGCAGTAAAGGGACAAGTGAGAACCTGTATGGCATTTTATAATCACTGTGTCTACTATCTAGTGTCTAGCTGCATGTTTTCTTCTGGAGTCTAGGATCTTGCTGTTCAAAATGTGGACCATGGACAAGCAGACTTGGCACTGCTCAGGAGCTCATTAGCAATGCAGAATTCCAGGCCCCGCCCCATAGCTGCTGGATCTGAATCTATGATTTAACAGCTCCAGGACAGCAGTGTTAGGCACATTACTATAGTTTGAGACATGTTGCTCTCAATATGGGCTGCACACTGGAATCACCTTGGGAAAGTACCAGTGCCTGGGTCTACCTTCACACCTAGAGATAATGATTTAATTGTTCTGGGGTGCAGCCAAGACAATAGGATTTTTTAAAACCTCCCTAGATGAGTCTAACATGCAGTAAAATTTGAGAACCACTGGTCCATATAAATGGATTAAAAGAAAAAACCTGAGAATTCCTCCCCTGATTGTACAGAATCACGGAAAGCTTTGTAACTATTACAAAATTCACTAAGAACAAACTGAATGGTTACAGTGATGGCGAACCTTTTAGAACTTTCAAAGATACAAACAGCCCACTGCAGCATGTTTTTGCCAGCAATGAACCACTGATTTGATGTCTTTATCATACAATGTCAGTAAGTGACACACTTACAAAAAGAAAATTAAAAACATTGAATCATGCTCTTTTGTAGAATTAAAAGATTACACTTCTTCTCTCTCATTCTCTTCTTGCCTTGAGACTAGTAATTTTCCTCATATAACAATTTTAGACCATGGCAAATGGGAATAGTTTTGTGCTTTGGTTCTCTCAGCATAATTTATTTTGCACTGCACATTTTCAACTGATAATGTGCTTTGCACTAGGCTTACATAAATATAGTAGAAGTGCTTATGTTTGCTTGTAGAACACAGAGTTTCCTTTTACTCACTCCTTTAATGTAGTTGGACATCAATCTTTCTAGCTTAGAAAGGAGGTTTTATTTCACTGCCAGGGAATAGAACTTCCAAAAAACACAAATGTCTTTCAGCATCATGTTGAGTAAATAATCAAGGGTCTATGAATTGGTCTCTCTCTAACTTCCTGCCTTATTTTGCTTTCAACTCATAGGTGAGCTATGAAAGGTCATGTGCGCTAACGTTCTAGCCACCTAGGCAGGACGTCAGCCCTAAAGACAAGTCTTGGCTTTTGGTGTTTCCCGTGCTTTGCATGTTTATTTGCTTCTGGAGTTTGCCAACAAAAAACAACATGTACACATATTTGTGGACCAGTTAACAACTTTCCTGTGAATTTGAGCCATTCATAAAATTGACTCAGGAAAATATACAATGACTCCAGGTTCGCATTTTCCAATCGTATCAGGTTTTACATATGATATGACCATATGTGGTAAGACTTGACAGCAGAAAACCTGTTGGTATTCACTATTCCAAGCCCAGAGGCAGCCGGAGTTCACACCCCACCCACCTACCTTTAATTCCTACATAAGATACTAGAGCTCCCATGACCCCAGCAGCCAGCCAGCAAGTTTGGTGAGAATGGGGTGAGGACAATGACCAGAGACTCTGGATGGTGCTTCTCCCAGGTCATTCAGCAGCCAGGTATGTAGTGTCAGGAATGGGTTGGAATGGAGTCCCTGGGACAAACCCATGTTGAGACAGGGCAACATTGAGGTCTTGGGAGGCTGGCTAGGACCAGTGGCTTTCAGTTTAGTAGAGGGCAGGGGCCCAACAGCCCTCTTGATCCAAACCAAACTTTCCAGTTTGGCAGGATCCAGAAGTCACCCCCACCATCCATGTGCAAAGGAAACCCATTTCACTCAAGATGCCCCAGCAGAGCTCAAATCTCCTTGGATTGTGAAGTGGCCTATAAAAAACTTGCTCATTCCTTTTCTTGAAGATTCAAAAAGGGCAAAAATGTACATGGTGGAAGTTTCCCTTTCACTCTGTCCCTAGCCAGCCAAGCTCCCTCCCTAGAGACAGCGGCATAAAAGGTCTAAATATGTGACTATTGACAATGCCTTCCTTGTTGGGAAGGTTCTTCTCTGATGAGTGAAATGTCCAGCTTCTGGGCCCCTATGGAAAGGCTCACATACAGCTTTATTTCCTGCCCTCATTACTTGGGAAGTCCCAGGGTACCATTCAACATGGAGAAGGAATGCATAAAACTCCCAAAATGACTGCATATCTCCAGCATTTTATAGATGGAACTTTCAATTCTACAATAGTTCCCCCACAAAATATTAACTGAACTATTTTTTCTGTGTTGACAAATTTGTTAGATGCTACAAAAGAGGAAACCATGAGCAAATTATGCTTTCCTTTCACATGATCTTACACCTGAGTGAAGTTGGTATTCCCACTCCAGTTGGTGGTATAAGCAGAGGAACATGAAGGGATCAAGTGAGGAAGAGGAAGGGAAGGCAGGACTATAGACAAAACCTTTGGGGATTGGCCAGGGAAAGAATAGAGAGCAAGCTTGTCCCATACTGATTTGTGCCTCTCCATTGGCCTACAATTACATCTTAACAAGTACTTGAATATGGCATTTCTTTCTTCATGCCTGGCCAAGGTGGAGCTGAGGGGACAGGATTCTACAGCAGGGATTAATGGGCTCTGTCTTGGTTCTTGATCAGTTGAGGATGGCCCTGGCATCTTCTCAGCTGGATTGTGGATCCTGTGAGGTCGGGTGTAGACAAGATGAGTGGTTGCAGGTGTCAGTTGTCAGTCTATTTCTCACCATCACCAGACAAACAAGTATTATTTTCCCATTTCACAGTTAGGGAAACAGAATCAGAGAGGTTAAATGCCTTGTCTAAGGTTGCTCAGCTGGTTGACAGAACTAGGTCAGGAATCCAGGGTTGTCTGTTTCTTGAGCCCAGACCCTTTTAACCCCTCCCTCTTACTATAATAGGCCACGTCACCTTGATGTTGCTTTATATCCCTTTTGATTATTGAACTGAATAGGTGTAAATTAGGGGTTTTCCATATTACCAATTTAACTTCAAAACCTAGGTCCCATTTCACAACCTTTTCACACGTTGGGATAACAAGTTATAACTATGACCCCCTTTGCATGTTTCTCAATCACCAATTGTGTTTCAGATGGGCTCTGAAAAACAAAGGCGTCTTTCATGGTAAAACAACTGATAAAAAAGTGACTTTGTTTTGGGTATGAACGCTAAACTTGAGCAACTTGTTCTCAAAGGTTATGAGATTGATTCATTTTTATTTTTAAATATATCCCTGATTCCTTCCAAGCACAAACACAAAATTGAAAACAACATATATTTATCTTTAATATATGCAAACTCAAATAGTAATGAATATTGATTGTAATTTATATATATATTTAGAGGAAAGAAGGTATATGATAAAACTCCAGAATGTCTATGTACCAAGTTATTAAACCTGCCATATACTCTTGTCTAGTGATAACTCTTACTATTAATGTTTCAGTTTCCTTTGGCAACATTTATTGTGGCTTTCTGTGGGCCAGAGAAAAGACGAAGGCCCACTCTCCCTTCTGTGGAAGTGCCTGCAGAGACCTGGGCCATTCCTCTGCATGGACTTGGCATGATGTTAGAACCTCAAACTTCTCATTCTGTATGTGTAAACTTCTCATGGATTTGGAGTATGAGTCTGAGTAGGATGGATATGAGTAGGAGGGATCTTCTGGGAAATATTTCTAGAAAGACCTAAGACCACCATGGGAAACTGAGGCTTACATGCCTAGTTTCAAGTGCATTCTGGTATCCATTCATCATGGTTCTGATGGCTTCTGAACTCCGTATACACCTTCATTTGCAGGACTCACTGAAATATTTTAGGATCCTCCATATGAGAACACACCATTCACCTACGCAAACAGCACACAGCCCAAAAAGGAAAATGCTAACAATAGCACAGCCAGGTTCCAAAACAAATAAATGAAAATCTACTCACTGGCCTCACCCATACTTATCAGTGTCCTAGCAATGATGTATCTAATGATGGTAAACAAATACTTAAGGAGGAACAGAACTTCAGAGCAAGGAACAAACCTCAGGGATGAAGAAAATAAGATCCAGAAAGGTGGCTTCTTAGGGTTGGGACTAGAATCCAGGTCTCTGAACTCATTTGACCAACCGATGTGTAATCATGGGTCAAGCGCAAATTTGATTTTTCCTCCTTTCCCAAATGTATTAGTTTCCTATTGCTGAGGTAACAAATTACAACAAATTTAATGACTTAAAACCATACAAATGTATTGCCTTACAGTTCTGGAGATCAGAAGTCTGAAATGAGACTCAAGGGGCTGGAATCAAGGTATTATTGCTATCAGGTATAGTTCTTTCTGGAGCCTGGAGAGGAGAATCTGCTTCTCATTTTTCTAGCCTGAGTTTTTTTTGCTTGGGCAGCATCTCTGCGATGGTCATCACATCTCCAATTTGGATTTTGACCCCATCTTTCCTCTTGTAAGGGTCTTTGTGATTACAAAGGACCCAGGCATCCAGGGTAATCTCATTTCCAAAGTCCTTAATCACATCTGCAAAGCCCCTTTTGCCATGTAAGGTAACACATTCACAGTTTCTGGAGTATAGGAGGTGGATATCTTTGGGGGACCATTATTCAGCCTACCACACCAAATACAATAAAAAGAATTTTCTCTGCTGTCTACAAAAAACATTATCCACTTTGATGGCCCTTCTAAAATGCAAAACAATGTAAGTAGGAATAGAAAAATTATACTTTTGCTTGGATGATCATAATCCATAGGCCAACAGAAGTCAGAAACTTAAGCACGTGACTAAGTCCACTAGTACTACACAAATCTAAGTAGGTGTGCAATGGCAAAACTATAAATGAGAAATCTGGCCCTAAATTCAAAGTAACTTGAAAGATCCAAATCTGAAGAACTTTCATTAAAATAGAACAAAAATTCCCCCAAAATAAATCAACATTCCCTCTTTATATGCATGCCTCATTCACCCCTTAGCCAGGGACTTGAGCACAAAACATTCCCTGTGGTCCAATAACTCCACATAGGCCCTGCTCATCCATTCCAAGGCAATTCTCAAGCCTCCCCAGCATCTCTTCTCATCTTAGCACTTTTTCTTGATAAGTATCTTGCTGTGATGAACATTATCACAGCTAATGCTTGACACAAATACACCCATGCTTACTTCTTTAGGATATAGTCTTAAGAAGTGGAATTTCCGGTCAGTAAGTAAGCAGGGACTCTTTTAAAGACTTACAACGGACATTACCAGCCAGCTCTCATAAAAGTAAGAATTTATACATCCAGCAACATCTGCTTTGTACATCAACTCTTATTTTTATCTTTGTTAATTTGATTAGTAAAAATGACCTCATATTAATTTGCATTTCTTGGATGATTAGCAAGGCTGGACATCTCTTCTATATTTATTGACAATGTATTGTTATACTTTTATGAGTTGCTTATTAAGAAATTTATTCATTCTGTCACTGATGTGTTAAAATCTGGTCACTGATTTCTAAGAGTATTTTATATATTAAAGATAAGAATCTTCTTTAGGATTCAGATATGACAAATATTGCTCATGGATTTGTTTTCTGTAGTGGTTTCCATAGTATTTTGATGATGTTCAAAAATTTACAGTCTTACTGTATCTATTTTTTTTATGGGTTTATTCTTCAATGTTCTGATGAGTTTTCCTTTTTTGTGAGTTATGTAAATATTCACTTATATTTTCTTTTTTTAA
>NW_004624762.1:2856852-2880100 GCF_000247695.1 Heterocephalus glaber | reverse complement strand
ATTATATGCCTATGTGTAGATTTTTTTTGATCAAGGCTAATTGTAGTCCTATATGCCTCACTTATCTGTATGTCCAGTTCTTTTCCCCTGCTTGGGAGGTTTTCTGTTGTCACTTCTGTGAACAGATTTTTTTTTATGTCATCTGCAATGTCTCCTGTTTCTTCATTTACTCTGATCAGTCTTATGTTATTCTTTTCTTCATTGTCTAGCAGCTGCTGGATTGATTTCTCATGGTCCCTTAGTATTTTAAAGAAATTTTTCTTTTCCTGGTCACTAATTGCAATCTTACCTTCTATATCTGAAATTCTGTCCTCACATTGGCTCATTCTGCTGTGTAAACTTTCAGTGGAGTTTTTAATCTCCTTCAAATATGTTTGCATCTCTTTTATGGATTCCATTTGTTTCCTATGTTGGGATTCCATCATTTGTCTCAGGTCCTCTATTTTTTTTTATCTGTGTCCTCTCTAGATTTATTAATCATGTCTTGCACTATTGGCATGATCTCTGCTTTTATCTGAGAAATTATTTCTGATTTCAGTTTTTCCAGATCTTCTTTCATTGCCAGTTCAGGGAATTGAGTATCAGATTGTTCCATCTTGTTTTCCTTTGTGGTTGATTTAGGTGATCTGAAAGTCTGGTTTTGAGACTTGTTTATGTGTCTTCTCATTTCCTTGGGGGAGGGTTGTGCTGCTGGTGCCCCTGTGGCTCACTTCCTCTGTGGTGGTGGTGGTGGTGGTGGGGCTCACTTCCTCGGCACTGGGGGCCATGGTATGGCGGCCCAGACTGCTCCTCCTTGGCAGTGGGGGGGGGGGCTTACCTCCTCAGCACTGGTACAATGGCATGAAAGGCTCCTCCTTGGCACTCTAAACACCTTTTCTTGAGGGAAAAACATTCACATCATAGCAGAAGATATCAAATACAGTGGTGTGGTGTGTCTTTATTGCAGAGATCCTCTTCACTTTTCCAGTGTGCTTCAATTTTCATCAAGGAGTATGAGAGAAGTCCTCTTTTTGTTGTTCACTTCTGCTCTTTCTCCTGGAGCTCAGGACAATGGCCTTTATGACCCCCTGTGCTTCTGGGGTGTGGATCCAGGTACAGTCGCAACCAGCAGGCCAGAGGCAGTGGGGGGGGTGGTATGGGAGAGTGCTGCTTCAGGTGCCACGTGGCTCCACTCATCACCAGTGCATCCCTGGCTGGGAGGCCGGAAGGGGGTGGTATAGCGCGGATGGCTCCTGGCAGCTCTGGTCTTCACCAGTGCGACCCTGGCTCTTTTTTAAAATCACCAGCAAATGTCACAAGCCACAGAAACTGAAGTTTCTTTAATTTCACACCAGTGAAGCATATCTAGTTCATAGAGGCTTCAGTCCACAATCAGCTGGCTCTAAGACAGCCATGACAAACAGGGCTCACACAGGAGAAACAACATGGCGCGCACAAGGTGGCAAAGGCAACAAGAGAGCTCATTTATATTTTCTTAGAGAACTTTGTGCTTCTATTTTAAAATATTTCAATCAGCTAGAACTTACTTTAGATCAAAATTTGTTTCTTCTTAAAGTCTTAGCCTAACATCTCAGAATTACTTGTGACAAAATCCATTCTTTGTCTATGGACATGAAATGTCAACTTGTTATATGCAATTTGGTTTCTTTTTGAATTGGCTCCTGCATGTATCCTTTCTTGTGCCAGTGTCACAGTGTTTTACTTATTTCAGCTTTATAGTGTCTATAAAATTGATAGTACACATCCTTCCACGTGTTTAGTCAACATTTTCTTGTATTTTATTCTTAAAAGTGAACTTTAGAATCATTTAGTTAAGTTCCCCCTTATTCATCTCTGTCCTGTAGAAAGAAAAACTAGAACTGGATTAGATTTCAAAGTAATAATGGGAAGAACAATTTTGGAACATTGAGCTTTCTGATGGAGGGATAGGTCTTTTTAGTAGTAAAAAAAATTACCTTATAAGGAAAGATCCATGGTCTTCTTCAAATAGATTCTGAACACATCTTTTAAAAATTATTCATATGTAGTCTATGCAGTCTATATTTTAAAACTATTTTAAGGCTATCTCCAATATATTTTTCATTGTTACTACTCTTATTATTTTGAGGATTTCTTGACATTTAAATTTTTTAAGTGTATAATGTAGTATTGTTAACTATAAGCACAATTCTGTGCAGCAGCAGACTAGGACCTTTTCATCTTGCATAACTGGAACAGTAATTCCCCATTTCCCACACATCTGGTATATTAATTGGTTATTCATGATTTATAGGAGAAGTACTGATCATTTTCTTACTTGCATCCTATTGGACACTCTTAATATTTCTAAAAGGCATTCTGGTTTGTGTGGTCTAAGCAATGCTACAAAGCTGTCAATACACCTACATGGGTGGACCTTGAAGTTCCTGCAACTAGAGGAAAGTGTTGGGACCAGACCATCATCAGTGTTGTCAGGAGCAGAGACTAGGGAGGAGAGAGGTGTGAGCTACAGCTGGAGAGGGAAGTGGGGGCTGCATGGGAAGATCTGGCAGAGCAAAAGATAGCTTGGGTTTTCCTTTCATAGTGTGTTCCTATTGCAATTGGTTTTGTAGTTGATTTTGATAAGAGACAAATTGCTGTGAGTTTGCTACCTAAACCAGAAGCTTGCATGCATGATCAATGATCCTATCTCAGTTGCAACAAAGCAGAGATCTTACTTTAGGATGCTCATTTAAAAAATAAGAAGTAATTCTGTTCAATTCAATGCACTGGAATGTTTAAACTAGACCTAACACTATGCTCAAAACATTGAAAAGCACTTACTGCATCTGTTATGTGCGAAGCACTGAAAGTAGGAAAAGCTGCCCTCCTTGGTCCCTGTCTACAAGAGGCTGAGCTCCTTGGGTATGTTCTCCTTTGGGTACATGGCATTCAAGCCCTGCAAGCTTTTTAATAAGAACCAGTGGTGGAAAGGAGGCAGATGGGCAGGATGAGAGAGAGTAGCCACTAGCTTTTGGAAGGGCTGTGGTGGCCTCTAATCTGAAGCTTGACATAAGACCTCCACTGCTAAGAACCTTGGCCCTATCACCCTGGCCAGTAAGAATCATTTTGAAGGATCTGTATTACAGCTGTGCAGGCACAGGGACTCTTTCCAACATTTTCGTATCAAATGTACAAATTGTATTTTCATATATGGTGCTGCATTTATTTACTGTCAGTACTTGAGTGTTGTTCTGCATTGAAAGTTGTTAAGACATGAGAAGAAAAATAATTAAAAATAGCTCATTCCAAAATTAACTCTTAGCTATGTCAATGGAAGAAAGCTGATACGGTATTTTTATAAGCACAGAAAACTGACTTTTGGGGGCAATTTCCAGCATACAAAACAGTAGCATTCCAAGAGCTTGTTCACAAATCAGTTGGTTAGATATCAGAATTCACAGGTCACAGATTATTATAGAGAAGAAGCAAGAGTGCTAGTACAGCTTCTGTGAACTGATCTTATCTACTGCACACCTGACCTGGCCACAAATTTCCTGAAAATACAGATTCCATATGCATGTAGAGCTATCAGCAAGTAGGCATGGGGCTCCATAGGGCTGGGGTTCTCATTGCCTGTCCTGGCATGGGACTAGAGTAACATTTGGAGGATGGGTTGCAGGTGACCAGAGGTATGAGGCATAGCTGTCAGGCTCAAAAGGGAATGGGAACAGGATGGCAGAACATGAGCCTTACCCTAAGGGTTTGGAACAGGTTAGGGAGAAGAAAATCAAGACAAGGATAGAGGGCTTCCCCCCTTTATCAAAAGATAAGTGGAGGGCAGGAGAGAAAGGGCCACTCACTTACTATACAAAGAGGTGGCAGGTGCAACAGTGTCTAGGATGCTGCCCTTCCTTCTGACTTTGTGGAGGGCAGGGAAATCCTGGTGTATGTAGATGAGCTTGCACCAATCCATTCTGTACAAAAGTGCACACCTTCCAGGGTCTCGAGGCTGATATTTTTTTCAATACTGTAATTAGCAGGTCCTTACACATTTATTGAATCTTTGCTGGCCTTGACAGGCAAACTGAGATTCAGTCTGTCCTGTGTCAGGGTCAGCCAAGTCTTCACTCTTTCTCCCTGCACCTGTGATTTTCAACTCTGGCTGCACAGTGGAACCCTTGGGGTGATTTAAAACACACTGATGCCTGGACCTCAACCCCACATCCTGTGAATTAGAATTCTGGGGTGAAGTTGATTTGAATAATACATCTTATTCAACCAAATATGGTCAAAATAGTGTCACTTCAATAAATGACCAACATAAACATTTATTCATAGGAAATTAATTTTTAACATCTTAAAGCTTTAAAATTTGGTACATATTGTATATTGTTAACACATCTTACTTTGGATTAATCACTTGCCAAGTGCCACAACCACATGTGACTGCCTTATTGGGCCTTGCACTTCTATACAAACTACTGAAGGCATCTAGAGACTTACTCTTTTCAAGCAGAATACACACGGAAGTGGCCCAAGCGTCAGGAACTATTTCAGTTAAAAACATAACACGCATCAGGTGTGGTGGCACACTCCTTTAATCCTGGCATTTGGGAGGCTAAGGCAGGAGGATTGCAAGTTTCTTTTTTTTTTTTGGTACTGGGGATTGAACTTGGGACCTTGAGCTTTTGAGGCAGGCGGTGGAACCACTGAGCTAAATCCCTGGCTGGATTGCAAGTTTGAGGCCAGCCAGGGCTACATAGTTCAAAACCAGCCTGGATTATGTAGCAAGGCCTTGTCTCAAATAAAAACAACAACAACAATAACAATAAAACCCCCAAACAACAACAACAAAAATATCTGGGCATCTTCCCTGGACCAAAAGAAATAGTACTGTCCTCAGGCACAGGACAGCCCGCACCTAGCCCCTCCTACCACTGATTTGCTCATAACTCTAGATGCAGTCATTTAATTCAGGTAGTGGTTTACAGTTCCACTCAGGCCTGCCACTTAAAAGATACTGAGGGCAAGGACTGTCCCGAATAAATCTCTGTTGTGCAGCATAGCCCTCTGCAGTAAGCCTCACATTTGGTTTTAAAAATACTTTTAAAAAAGTCAAATTGGGCCAAAAAGTGCTTTGGTATAATAATATCCTTCTTCCCTAAGGTACCAAAGTACTTTCTTTTTTGAAAAGATATAATTGTCCCCTGGATGGTTAAAAATTCAATCCCAGTAGCTCTAGTTCCTCAATTACATATACTCTCTCCATTTAGTGATCTAAGTGTTTTTCTTTCTTCCTTTCTACCTTGCACTCCCACTTGGAGTCTTACAGCATTAGCATGGAGAGGGAAATAAGTTTGAAATTTCCCACATAAATTGCTACTAATAGTCTCCACCATGATCCTCAACCTCTTTCTGAGCCTTCACACAAATGAGAGAGACCTGTTTGTATTTCAAATGGTAGTGGAGAGGGCTTGGGAATGTGACTTGCTAAACCAGGCAGTTCTGTTATTTTTGGTCTCAGGGCACAGGTGACATGTGCCCAGCACCTTTGTAGGAAGCTGAAAACCCTACTTCTGTCTTTTTCTTCCACTTCCTTTGCCTGGCTTCTCTGGCCTCCAGCCTTTCCACCCAGCATCCTAGGGGCTCCTTTCCAATCTTCTATGTTCCTCCCAAATCTTATTGGTCAGATTAGGAGCTAACATCCCACATCTTGTGGGACTGCCACCAAAGAGGCAGACTGTGATCCTTTTTTGTTGAGTACTGTAATTCTCATAATAAAGCTCAATTTTTGGCCTCTACCAGAATAGCCACTTGCCAACATGCAGAGTGGGGCTGCTTTTGATCCCTCTTTAGTGGCAAGGAGATGTTCTCAGCCTTGACCTGTGTGATTTACTGGGTCAAGGTCTTTTATGACTTGAAACTCTAATATTGTCCCTACCAACTGGTTTAGGATGTCTTGGTTTTTCACATACTATCTCTTACATGTATGTTATTGCTGTCTCACTCTTTATTTTCATAAATCTAAATCAAAATATTTATAAACAAATACTTACATAGGACTTACTACATGCCTGGCCCTCTAAGCTCTTGACATTTAATTCTCAAGACATGATGAGGTAGGTTCTATTCTCTCCATTTTATAGATGGGAAAACAGAGGGACATGGTTGTTTAGTAATTTGCCAAAGGTCACACTTCCCCAGGGGCATGATTAAAATTTGAACCCATGCTGTCCAGTTTCAGAGTCTACCACCATGTTTTTAAATACTTGTGATTTTCATGTTCGGGCATGTTTTCATCAAGCCAAAGTTAAACAGTGAAAAAGGTGTAATTCACTCATTTGCTAATGAGAAGTGGGAATGCAGAGAAGCATAAGCTCTGACCTAGAAACCACCTCTATTACATGTCCACTGGAGGCACCTGGCCCATGAGGATACTGTGCACATTAAAGCTAAAGAGGGGGACTGTGTTTGAGGCCCTACTCACTCTGTGACTTGGAGTCCTGTAAGTTTGCCCCCGTGTTTCAATGAGGAGACTGTTAGTGCTAACCGCCGGTCTGTAGTTAGATCTGTGCAAAACACTTAGAGGAGGAGGAATCCTGATGCCTCAGAATGAAGTCATCATGGAAACTGAGTTTTTGTTGAATGAAAGGATAAACACAAAAAGGAAGATTCCATCATTTTGTGACAGAAAATGAAAATTTAAAAGAGCTTATAAACACACATGTACACACAGGCATTTCACACATGCACACAGGTGCACGCACACACATGTAATTATACACATACACTTTGCTTTAAGATGTATATCTAATTTTTAATGAAATGGGAGATTAAAAATCCATGGAAGTTGTTTCCATCTGACTTGGAGAAGGGGTAGAAAAGGAATCACATGATTATTTAATGTAAAGTGTTGTAAATCTCCCCTTAAATACAGTCTGTGGTATGCAGCGATATGTATGTGTCTCTGTCTATGCCTTTTTAAAGCATAGTAATGAAGTGCTTAGAACTCTGCAGCCAGTTACCTGGGGTTCAATCCCATCTCTGCCATTCTAATTATGTCATCTTGGGCAAGTTACTTAACTTCTCTGGGCCTTAGTTTTGCATGGTAAAAAGGACTAATATCAGTATGTACCTTCTTGAGTAGTTGTAGGACTTAAAATTACTATATGTAAAACAGTTTCCAGCACATAGTAAGTGCTTAGTTCATGTTAAATGAATTCTATTGTGATAAAATACAAGAAGATGCCAAAATTTTATTTTATTATTTTATTTTTATTTTTTTTTAGTACCAGGGACCGAACTTAGGACCTTGTGCTTGCCAGGCTGGCGCAGTGCCACTGAGCTAGCTATATCCCAGCCCACCAAAATTTTACAGAGGCATGCTATAGCTTTTTATAGAGCATCAGCAAGATATATATGTGGCAGATTTCATAGCAAAATCTGAATCTTCCACTTTTGAAGGGTTGTCTTTTTTAACTTATTTATTTGTTTGAGACAGAGTCTCCCTTTGTAGTTCAGGCTGGATTTGACCTCACTATATAGCCCAAGTTGGTCCCAAACTTGCGAACATCCTCCTGCTACAAGCTTCTAAGTGCTGGGATTACAAGTTTGTGCCACAACACCCAGCTTTAATTTTCCATTTTTGAGAAGATCTACCATGCAAGGAAGGGAAAGATGTTCATTAAATTCCACACCACCCATAGTTGAGATGAGAAAAAGCCAATAAAAAGGGATTTCCCACAAATGCTAAGTGACAAATGGAAAGGAAAAGATGCTCCTGAGCTGTAGGATACACGGTACCTGTGTGTATGTAGAACTGAGGCTCTCCATCCTATTTCATCTTACCCCTTTCCTATGTTTGTATATTCGAGATATTATAGTCAATGCAACCTGGGTATAAAATGGTAAGAAGTTTCAAACCACCTTCCATTATACATTCTGATGAGGGAATTTGGCCATGACTTTTAAAACGGCACTAAGAAGGGAGATCTATGCAAGAAAGGATGAATCCATGCACCCACAGTTGCAGAGCTGCTAGGAGGACATCTCAGCCCTGCTGGTCTGTAATAGCTGGAGTCTCTGTTAGCACCCAACCGGATGCTCCAGACTAATCCCAATCTCAGAAGCTGGGGCTCCCAGAAAACAAAGCAATGCCTTTCCCCAGAGCCTCTGTGCTTTTCATGTCATCTCAGCAAGGCCAATGAGAAAGATGCTGGCTAAGTTCCAAGGTGCTGAATTTCTCTCTACCAAGCTCCTTACTGAGTGTGAGAAAGTCAGTCCTGAAACATCCCATGAGCCAGCTGAGAGGAGCCCAAAGGATGGGGAAAAAAGTGTCACCTGAAGGTGACAGCATCCCAGCCTACCAGGACATATACTGCTCAGCCTTTTTCCCAAGCTGTAGCAAAATGTGGTTAGGGCTAAAAATGCAGATTCCTGGGCCCTATCAGCATGTAGTCCAGAAATCTGCTTTTTATCAGTTAGTAGGATGACTTTCATGCACAGTGAAGTGCTAGAACCACTGCCTTAGGGCTCAACTCCAGTTGATAAAAACACCATAAAGATATAGTCTTGCTTTATAACATGTGCATCACTGGTGTCAATGAAAAGAGTAGTAATGGCAGGAGCAGCAGCAAACAGACTAGTTCAGAATCCTCACAGTCGAGAAACTGACCTTAGGGGCTAGGAGCTCAGAAAGGCCTAACCTCTCTGCTAAAATCCAGGGTTATCAAGTACAGATGCTCCTTCACTTACAATGGGGTTACCTCTCAATAAATCATAAACTGAAGACACTGAAAACTGAAAATACATTTAATACACTAGCTCACTGAACATCATAGCTTAGCCTAACCTGCTTTAAATGTGCTACATTAGCCTACACCTGAACAAAACCATCTCACACAAAGTCTCCTTTATAATAAAGTGCTGAATGTCTCATATGATTGATTGAACACTGAAAGTAAAAAACAAGATGCTATGAGTGTACTTTTACATCATCATAAAGTTGGAAAATTGTGATCTGAACCATCCTAAGTTGGAAATTATCTCTGTTTAAAATTTTCGTACAGTGGACCAAGATTTAGGAACCACAGAGCTACTAAAGAAGAGATCAGATGAGCATCCCCAGAACTATAAGGGAAACTGTCAATTGTTGGAGTCAGTCTAGCCAGGCAATGAGGCCTCTGGGAGTGCTGCGGTGCTGGGGAATGAGGCCTGGGTGTCAAGCTGCAGAGAATAGGGTGGCCCTTGTGCAAGACCAGCATGGCAGGTCCCCTGCTTGGAAACCGAAGCATAGGTGGGAGTCTTGTGGACAGCTGCAGCTGCCGGGCAACAAGGCTGAGGCAGCCTGCACTCAGTGCTTGCCAGCCTGCAGACCTGCAGGGCAGCAAAGCAGCCACTACTTTTTCTTTCTCTTTAGACAATGAGAAAAAACAGGAAAGCACAAAAGACATGAAAATTACCCGTATTCTCATTAACTAGAGATAATTAATTTTAACAGTATTTATTCTTCATTTTTGTACCTGTGTGTATATATATGAATCTGAGTTATCATTCAGCTTTATATACTTTTTCTATGTGTACATCACGTGCATTTTCCCACCTCATTAAACATTCTTTATCAGCATTAAAGGGCTGTCTGCCTGTTCATAACTAATTCCTTCTTGTTGACATTTAAATAGTCTCCTTTTCATTATAATGGATAATAATCTAACACCTCTTATTTAAAAAAATAGATCCCTAAAAATGCAATTGTTGGGTAATAGAGCACCCACTATGCTTAAGTTCTTGCTTACTAATACCAAGCAATTAAATTCACCATTAATGCTGAGCTATTTTTTCAGAGAGGTTATGCCAGTAACCACACCCATTAGCAAAACATGTAGCCATCTCATGTTACACTGGCATTCAGGATTGCCATTCAAAAATGCCAGGGGACTGTAAGGTCCGAGGGGACTATAAGGTCCTTGAGAACAAGGCTGTTGTTTTGATGAGGGCCTGGCACATAGTAAATGCTCACTAAATATTTGTTAGCCAACATGAATGATTCCAAAAGATCAGTCAGGACTGAGGATGCTGATCATTGCCCCCTCCTGGTCTAATGAGAAACTCTGTCATATCCAAGGCCTAAGCTGCTCTCTGGCTCCTCATCTCCTTGCAGCCTTCTCCTCTGTCCCTGCTGCAGCTGCTGGAACTTGGCCAAGGATGACAAACCAATTAGATTCTTTCCCTTAAGACCGAGCAAAGAGACACAGAAATGGAATGTGTTGGTATTAGAATGATCTTGGAAGATGCAGAGAGTGGCTACAAGCCATAGCAGCTGGAGGCCCCCACAGTCACCCTGGCTCCTATACTCCACAGGGCTGGGTGCTCAGTCTGGTCTGGACTCTTTGAGGGCTGGCTCCTTTCAAGCAGCCCCCTTTTAGCTAGGTGGATGTGTGCTCAGGTTCTTGTTCTTGGAACACAGATGCCTGGTAGAGATGTTCCCTTTGTCATCTTTTCAGACAATAGTCACAGCCTGCAAGAGGGACCAATGAGATGGGAAACTAGCACAGCACACGCTAAGCAAGATGCAATTTAACAAGGAGAATAAACATGTACAGTTTGGAACTTAGATTAAAAATAATAAGTCTGAATATGGAACAAGTGCTGTTTTCTTCAAAGAACTCTATCATGGTAAATGGCAGTTTTGTCTGCATTTATGATTTATCCGCAAGATGTCAAAGTTATCAACATTATCTGCCTAACTAAATGCTCTCTGGTGGCAGGGCTCATATTTAATTCTCCTGAATATCTCCATGGCCAAACACAATGCCTGGCCTGAGGCAGTACTCAATAAATGAGTGCAAAATAAATGTTGAAAACTAAAAAGTGGGAGAGTAGCAAAGTTTCTATAGGCCTACAGTTTTCAAAATCCCTAAGTTTTGCTTTGCTTCTTTCAAAGATGGTTGATGCTCTCTTAACTGAGCTCTACTTAATCCAAGCCCTTAATTCACCTAATCCCATACTCTTCATTCCTTTGCTAAAATGTCCAGATCAATGCCCTCGGCATGTAAAAGTTCAGTTAGATGAGTACTCTAGTTTACCAGCCTGTTTCTGTTCTTACCAGTTAGGTTGTATATTTACTAAGAGGTCATCTGTGTTTGTTTCCAAACCTGTTTATGTCAGTTGTGTTCATTCTTGTAGTTATGTAATCTAATTACTTATTACATAAATTAATGAAATATCTATGCATAAGGAAAGAGCTTCTGTTTCTGTAAGTGTTTTTGGAAAGACTTGATGAAGATGAGTACATTAAAAGAGCTACTGTCAAATCGGGTGAACAACTATAGATGACTGTAGTTGTGTGGGTGGAAAACATACAGGTCATAAAGATTTATATAACTTACTTTGTGAGTGTATAAATTCTTACAAAGAAATTGAATCTAGAAATTAAGGAGTATCCAACATGGCTATCATTCAAGCAAATAATGTGATGCAGAATTATAGTATATGAATCTATTAATAACTGAAATCTATTAATAACTGAAATAGGAATGTCATGAAATAGTATCTGCCCTTCTTCTACATAATGCACTCTGAATATCAATCTCTCTCCTAGGCAATTCAATTGTTTTTTGTTGGTCACGCCCCACTAATGTGATTTTGTAACTCAGCTTGAAAAGACACTGACTTAATCCCCTTCCTTCATTTTGTTGAGGAGGAACTGAGATTCAGGAAGATTTAAGGGCCCTTTTAAGGTCTCTCAGCCAGTGAGTCAGAATTACAATCCTTCTTCCCATAATCTGTGTTCTGCCTACTGGTCTACCCTGAGCAATCCTTGCTAAAAAAGCAACTGACCCAGCACAATTTCTTTTTCAAAAAGTAGAAGGTGGAATGAGGAAGTAGATGACAAGGATACACCTGCAGAGGCAAGGAAGAATTTCTCATTCTGTCCTGATGCTTCTCCAAGCAGTTCGAAGGCAAATATACACAGGTGTATGTGGTTTATCCCAAACTAATACATTCCAAGTCTCTTGTGCTATAGACACATATTTGGAGCAGGTAAACCACATACCTGGGTCAAACATGTGAGCTTTCTAATTTTAGAATGACTGCAGTTCCACATGGGTAAGCTCTAGACAATAAAATGGAGAAGGAGTTTGTAGTTCTGCAAAGCTTTTGTTAAGATGAAGCGAGCAATAAGCAGATCGTTTTCTTTCTGGCTGATCCATGTTCTAAATGTTTCAAAACAAGTAAAATCCTCAAAGACTTTCCTATAATCTGATCTGTCCTCTGTCTGTGTATCCCAGACCAAACTTACCCTCTCAACATCTTTAAGCCCAGAGTTCCCACTGAGATCTGCCTATCTCCCCAAACAAGCTAGTGATGGTAACAGTCTTCATGAATAACCCAACTGAATTTTCCATGTTCTTTCATCACTCTGAAAAGTTTCCAGATACTAAATTAAGCAAGCCCCCCAAACACCCGAATTCCAGGTGGACATCATTAGATATGAGCAAGAAGAGGCAGAAGTTCAGGAGTCTAAGGAGCTACCCTGAGTTTGCAGATCATGCCAGACAGATAGTGGAGGAAGGCCTAAATCCTGGCTCCCAGGCACCTGACCAAGGTCCTCACCACACCCCTTTGGTCATTAGAGTGAGTCTCATGAAAATATGAGAACCAGATGGGCGGCCTGGGAACTGTGCAACATTTCTGAGGGTTAAGCAAGCAGCCACCCAACAACGTAGCCAGAGTGCATTCTGTCCCTTGTAAGGGGCATTAAAAAGGTGCCTTTTGAAGCCAGGTCATAACTTCTTCCTTGGGAGGGTGTGACAGATATTCTAGGCTTTGGATGCTGCCACTTTCCTCCTGCCTCCAGCTAATGTTTCTCTTTGTGCTTTACAGATTGACAACCAAGCAGATAAAAAAATGTTCTGTCCCAAGCTCCAGACTACTGGTTTCCCTCCTGTAGCAATTATTTTCTAAATCCCACACTTAATAGTTAGTCAAGGTTGTCCATATCATTATGACACTCATGGGTTCTCATGCTGTCTGTGCATCTGTGAAACGGGCTCCTGGAGGGCAAAGAAGAGAAGGCCTGTTTCTCTGTATGATCCTAGCACCTAAAGTGTTAGAATATAAATACAAAATAGAATCTAGTTCCAAGAGAATACAGTACAGTCATTGCTTGGTATCCCTGTGGGACTGATTCTAGGATCCTCCCCCCTCCACATCTAGCCTCAACAAAACATGGCACAGAGAAGAGAGATGTTTTCTTCCGGGTCATCATGGATCACCAAGTGGCTTGGGCACCTTTAGGGTTCAAATGCATCAAGGATGACAGATCAAGGGAGGACCTTGGGGGTACAGCAGCAGGTGTACCCATCAGCAGTGGTAGTATCACCTCTGCTGACTTTGGAGGGAAAGGTAGGAAAGAGTGAAGAGCAAAGTACCAGGGAAACTGTGTGGTTGGTGAGAGAATTTATGAACACATGGAAACCTGCCCCTTTCCATGGGGACTTCAGTGAAGTTGCTAGGGAGAAATAGCAGCAGCAGATGGGAACAGAAGCCAGTGAAACACACTTTATATCAACAAGGGAGTAGAGACTGGCCTACTCACACATGGCTGAGATAAACCAACACAGTCTCTCTAGAAAGTTATTGGGCAGTGTGTACAAGGGTCATAAATGGATTATTCCTGCTCTTTGATATATATCCTGAGAAAGAAACCAAAGGAAGGAAAATCTTCCAGGCAGGAAGAGGTGGCATCATAACTTTAGAAACTGGGGACACCATAAATATCCCCTGAGGAACGGTTATTTAAATCCCAAACACCCATTTTAACAGAACACTGCGACAGTTTAAAAGGATTGATTTCAGGACTTTCCAGCAACATGGGAAAATGTACAACCTCAATTTTAAAAGAGTTTCTTCACCAGGATTAATCATATTAAAACATGAATGTACATGAACAAAGGCAACAAATTAGGTGCAAGTGTAACAGTGATCACTTCCCTGCAGTGCTATGATGCTGAGGGGTTTGCTTCCTACACTTTCCCGTGTCTCCAAACTGCTGATCTAGAATTTTTTTAAATAAAAAAGGAAACTGTTATCACAAATATCCAAACATGAACCAGAACATCACTAAGCAGAGATCACCAGGCAGAAGCAGAGAAGGGCATTCAGTAATCTGATCATTCTGTGAGCAGGAAAAGTGTAGATGGTTCTGAGCTTTCAGGTCCCGCAAGCCCTGTTCTGCAGCACACCTGCCCATGCTAGGGAGTGAGCACAGCTGCTCTCAGGCCTACAGTTAAGACCTCTCCATGAGCGCCCACCTGCCTGTGAAGAGAGAATGGAGAGGAGAGGGCTTCCTCTCAGGCACAGGCAGGTGCATGTGGGCAGGAGGCCCATGGAGAGAGCTCTTCAGGAGAGAGCTCAGGCCTTACAGCAGCCAAGATCCACACACCACTCCCCATTCACATCCCCAGCTGTACTCACCGCTCAGGGGCGATGTGCTGTTTTCCAGGGCTTGGCACACAGCCAACACAATACCTGTGGGGGGAAGCAGAGGGAAAAATTAAGCATCGACTCAGCAAATGGCATCCTCAGAGGATTGAAGGGCAGGGCCTCTGAAAGGCAAAGACTTGGTAGTTTTACAAAGTGGTCAAAAGATAGGCCTGGGTACCTCATTTATGGGGCTCAAGGCAAAATAAAAACATAGGACTCCTTTGCAGGAAAAAAATGCTCACAGAAGACACTAAAATATCAATGTTTTCCTTCCTGCCAGTCTTTCCACCTATCATGGTGCTTTATAGTTTCAAAAATTTGTTTTTATAGTGGGAAAACATGCCTAACATATTTGCCATTTTAACCACTTTTCAGTGTACACTGTAGTGACATTAAGTTCATTCACACTGTGATCCACGTCAAGGTGATTTTGTGTGCTGAGTATGTCACTACACTCCTTGCAGGAAAGCAAGGTGAGTGCAGCCCCTCATAGGCACACAGGGCCCCAGTGACAAAATGAACAAGGGACACACTGGCTGCCGGGCTTTCTCTCCAGCAGCAGCTGGTCTGATGTGCTGTGGCCCAGCTGTCTCTTCTTTCCAGGGATTGGCTTCCCCTAGCCAAGGTGGATGTGTAACCACCAAGGGGACAGAACTTTCCTTGCCAGGATATAGTAGGTACCTGGGTCAGGGGAAGTGGGGAGGCCTGTCCCTCTCTGATTGCCCACTGACATGCTGTGGAGCTGCCTGGCTAGGGTGGTGACAGCTGTCAACCATGTTTTAACCTGAGATGGCATAGGGTAGATGTTCCTAATCCCAACATTTTTAGTGTCCAGGTTCTACCAGATGCAGAGCATGGCAGGGACAACGACCCACCAGGGAAACAGGAGCTTTGGTAGGCAGCACTTTGGGAACCAAGGCTCTAAGCCTCCAGTGCACATTCACTGTCTCATTGGACTTACAAGACACAGATCCTAAGATAAAACCATAAGAATTTCAAGACTGCAACCACAGGGCATTAAACCTCATGTTCAGGATAAGTGTGGCCTCTGGGGCTGTGTGTGACCCACAAAACCACTCTGGCCAACAGATAACCTTGTGTGCCCTCATGGTATAGAACCAGAAGTTTTTGGAAACAGAACAGCAAAATTCCAATGAAGAAGGAAGCTTTCTTGAGTTCTGCAATCAGCACAAATTAACTTCTCAAAAGTGAAATGCAGGGAAATGGCACAGTGGCCATGCAGAAGGGATGGGCCTCAGGCAGGTTAGCCCCAAAGGCAGATGCATCAAGTCAGCACAGAAAACAGAAGTCCTGTTGGCTGCTTCTCACTGTACAGGACCCATGCAACGCCTGCCAGGCAGGCTACAGAGCTTTTTCCCCCCTTTCACTGAGGGTGGGAGGCAAACACATTTAGAACAGATAAAGCAATCACAGATAAAGCACTCACAATTTTGCTTCTGGCCTTTGACATGAGAAGCATCACAAGAACCTCTGACCCCTCTAACTGGGGCCTAGCATGGATTCCCTGATACGCCTTCAGAATCCTGCACAAGATACTTGGGCTACAGTTGGGGTCAGGGCAAGGAGATTGGAAAGTGTATATAAAATCACATACATCTTCTCTGTGCCATTTGCGGCCCCACAGATGCTAATTTTGGGAGCAAGCCTCTTACGATTGCTCGGGCACATTTCAAAGGGTGAGTCTAATGTACACACTAAGTGTTCAAGTGAGACATTCCTGCTGCAGCCAGGAAAAATCTCAGTGGTCATACAGTTGAAGCTGGGGAATAGTCACATTCTGACTTTGCTGGCACTGCCACAAACCACTCTGGATTCAAGCCAACCAGTGTCCTCCAATCATGTCAATGGGTGATATGGGAGATGCTTTGCATACCTGTAAGGGGGAGCGTGACTGGCCTGTTATAAACTGTGCCTAAATTAATGAATGATCTTCACACCTCCTTCCTGCCCTACACCCCATCAGTCAAGTCAACACATCACAATTCCTGGGCCCCACACGGCCTCTGGAGCACAAACAACAACTCTCCAGGAAGTCAAGGGCATGTGCTTGAGACACTTCCCTCCGTCTTGGGCAAGTTGCTTTGTCCCTTCTGTTCCTCACCTGTAAGCTACAAGCTGCCAAGCTCACAAAGGTGTTTCAGGAAGTAAAGTTTGCAAAATCACTGTGTTCCACAGATGAAAGATGCTGCATTTTTATTCATGATTTGAGTAGCACAAAAGAGTAATTCCTTTCCATACCCTCACACTGCCATGGAAAACAGCTTCTTGATGCCCTGGCCTCTCTCTGCAATCCTGATTTGTGCACAACTTCAGCTGAGGGGGGCCCTGTGATGGGACATGAGGCCTCTGTTTTCTCTTTACTACAGAGTGAGCTCCCTACAGGAGCCCTGGATCAGGAAGGGGCTGGGAAGGGGGTGGAAGGTCTTCTCTATTCTCAGGTGGGCACATATTAGTTCAGGCCTAGCACTAGGTTCTGTATGTGTTACCTTACTTTGTCCTCATAACAACACAGGCACCTCCCTGCCTTTCTGTCCAGCTGGTGGGAATACTCAATTGTGCAGATGAGGAAATTGAGATTTAGAGAGATTAGGAAATTTGTCCATTCTCCTGCAGGCAAACTCAGATCAAAGCCTGTGCAAATGCTGTGCCTAAGAGGGTGTTTCAGTGTTTAATCCCATACCATAGCCCATCAGGAAGCAGTGGTAGTTAGGATCCCCCAAAGGAGCTCCAACAACAGACTCAGCAGACCCAGTGGTTGAGGTTCAGCCTTCTCTTCCACAGGCCACAACCATTATCTTTTGGGATTTTCTCACTGCCTCCTATGTCCCATATGAGCAAGGACTTCTAGGGGCTGCCCATTAAGCCCTGGTGCTCAGATCTCTGCCATGGCCATGCTTGGAAAGTTTTCGTGTGTGGTGCCCTCCAGGAACACATGGCCCTGGCAGGCTCTGAAGCTCCTGAGAAACAAAGGAAAGAATGCAAGAGCCCAGCCCCAGGCCAGCTGCCGCATGCAGAGGTGGCTCAGGGACAGGCTTGGTAGACACAGCCACAAGTTCCTCCTATCTAAGTTTCAAAGCTGCCCTCCATGGGTCCTGGAGGCGGGAAGGCAGGCTCAAGGGCCACACAGCTGGAGAGTCACCCTCTGGGACAGGAATCCCTTTTAGGCTGCTCCTGCCAACATCCCATTTTGTCAGATAGCTCCAAAAAGGGAAATTCCAAGACTGTGGACTTCAAAAGGAAAAAAGAAAAGGTGTAGTGTTATGGGGAAAACTACACATAACGGAAGAAAAACCTTATGAAACCCAATCCCCACCCCCTAAACAGTCAGAATTGAGGCCTGCCTTTAAGGCAAGACAAGGGTTGCCATGATTTTAATTTAGCTGTTTGCAGCTCAGACAAAAGTTCCCAACAGAAACAATGCAAAAAGAGAGGGCAGCCTATTCACCTGGGAGTTCACAGAAGTAGAATCACTTTGAATCCATAAACGGACATGCCAGTGGGGAGTGCTGCTGAGAGCTACTGGGCACCTCTATCCTTCAGACCAGGGCATTTCAGCCTTTCTCCTGCATGAAACAATTCTGCACAGGGACTCAGGCTGTGCCTTCAGTGTGGGACACTCTGTCCTCAATTATCCAACACTTGGCAAATTCTTCTTCTGTGGGCACTCAGTTGCAGTACTGAGACCTGGGAGGATCGCCCTCAGGCCCAGGGCCAACCCAGAGGTGACTGTGTCTTGCTCTGGCCTCTGCTACAGCCAGTATTTGCTCCCAGACTCTTGCCTATCCCAATGGATGAGTCAGTGGTTCCCTCTAGACTAGTGGTGGTGAACCTATCGCACATGTGCCACAGCTGTCTGTCTGTTAGCCCTGAATGCTCTAACAGGTTTACCATCACTCTCTAGACCATCCAACTTCATGTCTTATCTGTGTTTGCACCCTTAAGCCAGGATTCCAGGATGAAGAGTGAGGTTCTGGTGCTGGGGAGATGTGGGGAAGTTGGAGGGAGATGCAGGAAGCTCTGGGTTCCCAGGAGGTGGTGAGGAAAGTCTTTGGGTGAAGACTGATGTGCCACAGGTGGTGGAGGAGTTGGGCCAGAGAGTAAGGCAGAAGGGAGTATTCAGCAGATGCCAGGTTTTCTTTCCCTGTCCTACCATGCTGGAGTTCAAAAGGAACAGAGCCAGGAGCTTGGGAAGCAGTGGGTGGTACCTAGAGGATAGGATCTTACACCCTAGCACAAGGTGTGCAGGGGGACCCAGATAGGCACAAAAATATGTGTAAATGGGTCACAGAGAACACAGGGGCTGGCAGCATAGGATCATGGTATCTTCCCTTAGAAAATATATTCCTACACTTAAATTATCTGAACATTGCAGAATTTTCCCTCCCTAGCAAAAATTGCCGTTGTACAATTAATATTTTTAAATCTAAGAGGTTGATAGCTAGGTGAAGGTATCTTTAGGGTGAGAATTAAACACGAAGAAAAGGGAAAGGCAGTTCAGACATGGACTAGGAGGGGAACTGGTGGGACAGGGCATCAGAGTCTATCCATACATAGCAGAAGCAGCAATGTGGCATTCCCATCGGAAAGCTGTGCTTTCTCTCCTGGGAAGAGGTACCAGTTCACTGCTCCCAGCAATGCCAGTACACTCCAGAGGACAGCAGGTGAACCTGCAGAGGAATTTGTGGAAGAACTTGCTAGATGGCTTAGGAGAACTCAGGATGGTAAAGAGAGTTTAGAAATATGTGACATGGAAATGAATCACCTTGGGCAGATGGACCCATGGGACCAAAGCCTCTGTCACCATCTCAGCCTCCCAGATTGGTTTCTGCAATCCAAGAAGAGAGTCTGATGGAGAAATTACAGTGAAAGGCTAGCGTGGTGTTTTGGATGGCAGATACCGACACACAGAGCAAAGATACCAACGATGCAGGGTGGGAGCCACTGTTAGTTACAAAACCCCCCAATCAGTGAGGGACTGATGCCTACACTCAAACACAGCCATTTACAAGCCAGCACACAAGCTAACAGGAAGGGATTTTTGTGCCTGGGGAAGGGCAATGGAGGGAGCCTGCTGGGTCTCCTGAGTTCCACCTCATATGGGTGAGTTATGGGATTATTCTTGTGACTGATGTCATGATTAATAATAGTAGCTGCAACATTTGTGTGAGTGCTTACTATGTGTCCTGGATGATCTCTCTTAACACTCAAAGTACAAAGTAGGTACTACAGATTGAGTATCCCCTATCTAAAATGTCCAGGAACAGAAGTGTCTGATTTGGTTTTTTTGCATTGTGGAATATTTGCATACACATAATGAGACATCTTGGGAATGGGATTCACATCTAAACATGAAATTCATTTATGTTTCATGTGTACTTATTATGCAAGTGGAAGGTAATGTTACACAGTTTTAGTGTGCCTGCATTATGACTATACCATGCCATATGAGGTGTAGAATTTTCCACTTGTGGCCTCATGTTGGTGCTCAAGAAGTCTCAGATTTTGGAGCATATTGGACTTCAGAATTTTGGATTAGGCACAGCTCAATCTGTATTATGCTCCCATTTTCAAGGAAAGAAAGTGGAGGCACAGGGTATTAAGTAACCTACCCAGGGTCACCCAATTTATAAGCAATAGACAGTATAGCTCATGTTACAGGGCCAGTTGGTTCCCTTTTGCTTGTGTGCACTCCTGCGAAGTACAGCCAAAGAACACAGTGTGCCAGAAAAGACCACCTCCTCCCTTTCTTACTTAGATATAGCCAGATACACACAGCAGTGTGGGGGATGCAGGCTGTCGGGGGAGCCCAGAATCTAGAGTCATCTGTAATTGCTGTTACCTTTAGCAACTCATCTCACCTCTTTCAATCTCAGGTCCTTTATCTTTACATGGCAGAGTTAGGCCAGAAGGTCTGCCAAGTCCCTAAATTCTAGGCATCTATGAAGACACAGCGCTGTCCATCTTCCTTAGTTGTCTACCTGGGTATATCCTGGCCTCATTTCAACCCTTTGTATTAATGGATCCCCTGCCTTCAACTGAGGATCAGACAAAATGATGGTTGTCATGTGCACTGTCTCAATGACAGTGTTCTTGGTTTATGACAATTGTGTCTTCCAATTTAGCATGGCATTCATATCAATTACCAGAAAGTGAATAAGATCCTTAACCAGAGTACTTTCTATTTCTATATTTTCACTACAGTCATAATATTGCCTTACTAATCTATCCCAAGGGTCAATGAGCTTGGAATCCTCAGTTGTCCTTCCTAATGATCCTTGAGGGCCATAAGCAGTGAAGTCTGATGTGATCTACGTGATCTAACCTTGGTGAAGCTTGGTGCCCATCTGTAAAATAAGGACAACAGCTCCTCACAAAATTATGGTAAAGGTTAGATGAAAGGAAATGAACCATGGCAATTGATGGTGCTTCATCTTGTAACTTCCAGGAAGCTGATGATGAGGAAAAAGTGATCATGGTGTCCCATCCCTGCCTTTCCTCTGGGTCTCACCAATAGGACTTCAACCAAAGGGCTTCAATTGAGATCCCAGGGTCACTTGATTTTTAGGCCACTGATGTTGCAGGGTACTGACCTTGAAATTATATTTATTGAGCACCTACCTACCGTGAACAAATTTTAAAAAAAGAAATAAATCTGAGATCTGTGACTTGCCCTCAAAATGGGCAAGCCACACGGGACAGCATCAATATCCACACTATTAAAGAAAAGTGGAGTTTTCATACAATAGCACAGGCAGACAAAGTTGTGCATTGCTGAAGCTACCAGTGCTACTCATCAAAGGCATCACACTGATCCCACATCTCAAACACCATCTTCATCCTCATTATGCTCCCAAGGCCTGTACCTCTAGTCCCAGTTTCAAAAATAAACTCATCTCCTCCCACTGCGCTCTGCGTTCTGGGCAGGGCTGAAGACCTGATAACTATTGTCACCCTTATCAGCCCCAGTCTTTTACCCCAATCCCAGTCAAACCTTCCCACATACCCAGCCTGAACGTGTCCATCCCCTGAATCCCGAATCCCTACAGCCCTGCCCCAAGCCTGGCCTCACCATCTCTTCCTGGGCTAGCGCAATAGTTGCCAAACTGGTTCTGCCAATACCCTCCACGTCTACTTTTTTTTTTAAACCTTTGCTCCCGCTGCCAGAGTAAGCTTTCTGGGCCATATCACTCTTTCCCGCCAAACTGTTCATGCCCTCCACACTGCTCACAAGCCAGTCCAGAGACAGCACCCAGTCCAGAGTCAGCACCCAGTCCAGAGTCCTGGGCAGAGATTTCAAGTGCATAACCTGGTCCCAGACCTTTTTCCATCTAAACTCTGGCCCCTTCCTGCCAGGCACTGGAACTCCCACTGCCTGTTGTCACTGGGCTCCCAGCCTTGGGCTCCTGCCACTCAGATCCCGACCCAAGACCTTGAGGCTGGTGACCTTCATTTAGCTGCCCAGCCCTAGGTTACTTTCATGGTAAAAGGACATAAAGAAGTATCCATCCCCTGTACAAGATTGTTATATAGAATAAACAAGGAGACACATGAGAAATGTGTTGTATTGAGTGGCACATAATAAACATGCAACAAATGGCAGCTGTTATTGATAGCTATTAATGTTATGCTGCTCTCAAATGCATAAGGTAATAGTTAATGCTAATTACTCTGATATGATCATTACACAATGTATATATATACCAAAATATCACATTGTACCCCATAAATATGTGTAATTATGTATCAAAAAAACTGTTTTTAAAATGTTTATCCCTCAAGTTGGCACACCCCCTTCTCTACCCATAGGAATTAAACTTGTCTCTCAAAGTCTCACCCAAATATTAGAAACAAACTGGGTGTTGTGGTGCATGCCTGTAATCCCAGGACTCTGGGAGGTTGAGACAGGAAGATCGCAAGTTCTAGCCCAGTCTGGGCAACTTAGTGACTCATAAGACTGTTTCAAAATAGAAAAAGGGCTGGGGATATAGCTCAGTTCAATGGCCCTGAGTTCAATTCTTAGTAATACAACACACAAATACACCCCCCCCCCAAACAAAACAAAACAAAACAAAATGGAAAAAAGTCATATTCCTTTTTCTGAGCAGCCCTCATTTTATTCTGCATTGTGCTTTGGAAGTTTTCTCGTCTTATCAGTCTCTCCCTTTAGTGTGGCCAGGAACCGCCCCTCATTCTCTATCCTCATACCTGGCACAATGCCCAGTACCTTGTTAGGCTTCCAGTTAGATGAAACTAAATTTCTCTAAGAGGTCAGCAGCTTGGAAAAAGAGTTGGAGGGCTGAGTGATAAAAGGGAAACAATGAATCCTCAGCAGTTCCTCTCTTCCTTCAGCTCTCTTAGTCCTTCTGACTTCAGTGGAAATGGAGCACACTTGAACCCTGACATTCATTCATTTATTCATTTCTGAGTTCCTACTATGTGGAAGACACTGTTCCAGGTACTGCAGAGGAACCAAAAGTCCCTTCTCTCACAGCCAATAGAGTGGTGATGGCAAACCTTTTAGAGCTTTCAATGATAACAGCTGCCTGCAGCACGAATGTCATAGGTTTGCCACCACGGCTATAGAGTGTACTCTTCCTATGAAAAATAATCTTTCTAATTCGTTTTTTTTTTTTTTTTTTTTTTTTGGTACCGGGGATTGAACTCGGGTCCTTAGCTTGCGAGGCCAGGCAGCAAAACACTGAGCTAAATCCCTGGCCCATAAATGGTTTTGTGTTTTGTTTTGGTTTTTTTTTCCCTAGCCTGATTCTTTTAATTCTTT
>NW_004624762.1:2811235-2856752 GCF_000247695.1 Heterocephalus glaber | reverse complement strand
TTTTTTGGTACCGGGGATTGAACTCGGGTCCTTAGCTTGCGAGGCAGGTGGGGAATCACTGAGCTAAATCTCTGGCCCATCTTTCTAATTCTTAAAAGCCATTACATTGAACTCTATTATGAATATCTTGGCTACTTCATTATTCAGTTTGGTGGCAAGTTAAAATATGTCTTCTATTTGACTAATGCTAACTAGTCTCATTAGAATGCAGAAATTCCATGGAGGATTGAAGGAAGTGCGGTCCTTGTCTGAAGTTAGGTCTGCTGAACTGGTCTGCTCAGGTGATCCTGAGTTGTGTGGTCAACCAATGAGATAACCCATGAAACATATTATCTTCCTATTCTTGGCCATTTTGTTGGTTGGCAGCTCCTGAAATTTTAATGAGAGACCCAAAAGCCCTGCACTGGGTAGCCCCAAAGCCAGACCATATCCCAAGAAGAAGAAGACAGAGGGAGGGAAAGGGGTGCAGAGCTCATTCAGTGGCTTTGCAGGGGCAGCTCACTCAGCTCAGGGGGTGTTCTGTGCCCAGGGCCTCTTAAAGCAGAGTCAGGACATGCCAAAAAGAGTTCACTCTCTAGATGAGGAGATGCAACTGAAGCAAACACATGGAAAGGTGCTCCTGTGAGGCTCTCCAATAAGCCCTTTCTTCCAACCAAATGTGTCTGTTCTAGGTCTCCTAAATACACGATCTCATTCTCTCCTGCCAAACCTCATTCTACTCAGCCTTCCCCAGCTGCACCCCATCTTCTCCATGATGTCTCCCCCATTCCATCAGGGAGGCTCACCTGTCAATCCCCTAATATTCATCAGCATGGAGACTTAAGAGTAGATCCTACCTGGATCACCCACATGGTCTACTCAGGATTCCCTGTTCCTCTGTCTCTCGACCCAGACCACATTTCCCACCATCTCTGATTTAGGAGAACTGATGACTGTCTTTCTGTCCCCACTTCAAGGGCCAAATGAGAATATCTGCAAGACACTTTGTGCTGTTTAAGAGTCGAGGCCCTAGTGAATGCCCAAGACTGACATATGCAGGGCCAGTAGAGAAGTGACCTGACTACAAAAGGAGGTGACATATGCTCTTCCTGATGTACAGAAGGGTAGCCACAAAAATAAATGACTAATAAGGAATCTACAGAGACCCTCACAGTAGACTGGCCTGCCCTATTGAGACAGCTCTGCCCCTAAGCCCCAGCAAGTACGATGCAGCACCTTACCTTGTCACAGACATCTTCTACCTGCCCCACCACCGACACCTACTTCAATGCCTGACAAAACACCACCCTCCAGGGATCTGTTGGTGGAGGGGCCCCCTCCCATAAAACAGAGCAAACAGCATCCAGGGCAACTTGTCTTTGGCTACCAATCAGTTACCAGGATGGGAGGCACCACACATCTCTTGGAGATAAGAAGGGCCCTGTGCTCATGCTCATCTGCACAGACCTACACTGGAACTTTTCTTTCCACACTTTTTTGGGGTGAGGGCACAGATCTACACCACACCAGTTTTTTTTTTTTTCACCAGGAGAGAAACGATCTCTTCTGCAGAGTTAAGGTTTATCAAAGAACTGGGCCAGGGCTGGGTGCTGAGTCAAACTTCCTTTTCCTCAGGGCCTGCTCCTATGCTGGCTCCCTATCCAGCTTCCTGGAACTGGAAAGCAACAGGTCAGGTTTGGGGGAGCCTTCTCAGGCTGGCTGGAGTTCTTCAGCTACTGAATCACAAACAGGCTCTACCAGGTGAGCTCTGAGATTGCAAAGATGCTGGGCTGAGCTGAGGTAGGGGAACAGGCAAGAGACCAGGCTGTGAATGGAGTGGCAGGGGCTATAAGCTCCATCACCAGGATCCAGGCCCCTGGGAACATGAATGGGCTAAACAGAGAACATCTGGCTGCCAGGAAGGAGAGGAACTGAGTACCAGCTTTTTGCCAGTCTAGGGGGATCTTACAAGCCCCCCATGCCGTAAGTGTGGACCCACTAGCCCTGTTTCAGCTTTGCTGCCTTGCGATGGCTCCAGAGTTGCCATTCTCAGGCTCAGGGGAGCAGTGTTTCTGCTGGTGTGAACCTCAGAGCAGCAGAGTTAGCCTCTTGATAGCCCCAGTCAAGCCAGGCTAGACAGACATCGCTCATAGGCAGTGCCTTGGAATTAGGGTATGAGCAGGGAGGAGCTACAAGCAAGCAATCCTTGAACTCTGCCCCATTTCCTGGTGTGAATGACGAACTCATCCTTCCCACTGCTCCATAACACTCAGGACACCCCAGAACTACCCTGCAGAAGGCATTGCAAAGCTTGGGGTTTGGGCCAATATAAATACCAGGTGACTTGGCAGAATCTCTGATCAATGCAGCATCAGCCCCGGGAATAGGGCAACTGGGGGAGGGGACAGCACTGCATCAAGGCTTGTCACCACTCTCCACCATCGTTTGATTAGATGAGGGTGGCTGGTTGAGAAACAAGGTCAAACAGAGGAGGAAACAATATCAGACTACAGGTTTTTACCAGTTAAGCAGGGAAACACCTTTAAGTTCCTACAGCCCCATACATTTCACCCTACATTACACTGCAGACTGGTCGAAAGTTTCAGTCTTCTTCCTGGGTCCCTGAAGTGAGGGGCAGAAGTGGGTGGGAGAGTAAAGAGGAGAGATAGGTGATAAAGGCCTGGGTGACAAGTGCAAATGCCAGCTACTGAAAGGCCCAAAAGGGAAGAAGACATCTGGAAACCCGTGCAGGTCGTGTTTTGATTGTCACAATAATGGGGGTTACTCCTGGTATTTAACTGGTGGGGTCAGGGAGGCTACATTTCTGTAATGCACAGGACTTTGTCCTGCTTAAAATGATAACAGTGCTCCCTTTTAAGATATTCTGGGTCCCAACAGGGAAACACCCTTCAGTACAGGCCAGTCAGCCTCCAACTGCCACAGAGAAGTACCCAAAGCTCAGAGGAAAAGGAACCAGCTGGCCGTGACAGGGGCTGCCAGGGCCACTCATCAGAGCCTTGCAATGGTCTGAGAAGCTTGCAGTGAGACCAGTGATCCACCCTGTCTCACTACCTGGGATATCCACCCCCCACCAAGTTCCTCCTTCTATCTTTATTTCATTCATCTGTGCCTGCCTGTCTTTTTACATTAACTCAAAGCATCTGAGTTTAGCATGAAAGTCTACCTATAAAGTAACAAGACTGATAAGCCACAAAGTCCATCCCCAGAGTTTTGGAGTCAGGGATCTGAGGAGATGCAGGAGCCTAAGAGAGTGCACATAGGGTGAGGCATCTGACTTTCTCCTGGTCCACAGCCTGACTTTAGGGCCCTGACCTATTCTCCTGGGCCATAGGTTTGTGGGCACATGTAGCAAAATTGTGGATACTGCAAATGTACTTGGACATGTGGGAAGAGTCTCATTTGTTGGCTCTGAAGACAAACCAGTAAGGAGCAAGGTATGTGGTCCACACAGTTCTGAGGTGGAGAGTGTCATATGTCTTTGGTGCTATCAGTTTAAGAAATTTTAAAAGAAAACAAAACTGTAGTTGGAATCATACAGTACGTACAGGCAGATGCAATATCTCCACTATGGGAAGATGCGGTGGGAGCTCCCCATCAACTTTGCTCTTGACATTTTCCCTGTTTATCATTTTGGCTTTTGTTGGGAAAGGGCAGAGATGAGAAGCAAAAGAAAGAAGGAGCTGGAAAAGAGGACACTTCTGCCAGGACAAGTCAGTTCTAGTGAGAACAGGACCACAGGAAGAATGAAGAGGGCAGTGCTCTGTGTCAAAGCTTCAGATAAGAGTGTAGAGAAAAAAAGAGTGGTGGATTATCCATATTCAGAGCATTCTGAAGTATTACCTTAAATCCAGTCCTATCTCAGTGAAGATGGATTAGGACTCAAAACCAGCTGATGAAGTGTTACAGCCATTTTAAAAGACAGTTTGGCAGTTTCTTATGAAACTAAACACATTCTTACCACATGATCAGGCAATTGGGCTCCTTGGTATTTATTCAAAAGAGTTGAAAGGTAACATCCACATAAAACAAAAAACCTCACAAAACCTGCCCAAACTGCACATGAATATTTTTAGCAGCTTTATCCAGAACTGCCAAAATTTGGAAGCAATCAAAAAGATCACTAAAAAAGATCAGTGATTGGCATTTAGGAGGGGGAAAAGGGTGGGACATATAGGAGGAACCCAGAGGATTTTCAGGGCAGTGAATCTACTCTGTATGGTGGATTATAATGGTCATTATACATCTGTCCAGACCCAGGTGATGTATACTTCCAAAAGTGAACCCTCATGTAAACTAGGGGATTTTGTTTATATTTAATTTTATTTAAATAATATTAAATTTAGTTAATGATATATCAATATTCACTCGTGAATTGTAGTACACATACCAACCAATGCAAGATAGTGAAACTGTGGGAGTGGAATAAAGGAGTCTTTGGGTACATTGTGGCTTTTGCTTAGTTTTTCTTTAACCTGAAATTGCTGTAAAAGATAGCTTATTTTAAAAAACCAAGTAATAACAGCTGATGACAACTACAACATGTGAAGTGAATTATTTTTGTCCACATTCTGAATTATCCACTCAGCTGGGTTGTGCTTTTCTGGAAATGTAGAGGTGGCATTGTGCAGCTGCCGAATGAAAGCCTCTCAGAGAGCACAATGGCTCTCAGCATATCCACTCACTGCCCCATTGGCTGGGCTGAGTGTGAAGATGCCACACAAGCTAGCTTTTGCCATCGCTCTAAATTCTACCTTGCTGGACATTTTGTGGGGCAAGAGCACTGTCATTCCTCCTCTATTGTGGGCTGTATAGGAGGGCTGTGCTCAACAGGTGTCTATGGCTCTCAGGGAGAAGCAGTGGGTGGTCTTGGTCAGCGGCTGATCTCCCTGGGCCACCTTGTACCCTGAGCTTTACTCTCAAACTGAGAGCATATGAGATGAGAGGTAGCAGAGGCAAAACCACAATCCCTGTGGAAAGGGGTCAAGGAGAAGGTGGGTGGGGGCGCAGCCATGCATGAGGGGTCTTCCAGAGAAGGCTGCCAGTAGAGAGGTTGAAAGGCATAGTCAGCAATCTGAGTGGCCTTGAACATAACCAAGAAAATCTTGTACACTGGTTTCAGGGCAACTGACCTTTCTCATGTGGTTTCTCACACAAAACAGCCAGCATATCTTAAGCATGCCCCATTCCTCAGCTGAAGCTATCAACACAATTTTCTATTGGTTGTCAGCACACTGTGAGTGAAGCAGCAGAACACAGGAATTACCAGAAGAGGGGTTAATCCAACTTCTTGACCCTCCAGCTACATCTGAGAGAAGCTTCCTGAGTAGGTGTCAGACACTGCTTTTCTCGTAAAACAAAGCTGTGGCTATAGAGGCCTCTTCCACCCTCTTCCAGTGAACCTTCTTGTACTTCAGGCAGGAAAGCAAAAGGAAAGGGTGCTTTTAAGTGTCCAGCATCATCCTTGTGTGAAAACCTAGGACAAGCCCACAAGCAAGTGGCTCACCCCTCCCCTGCTTCGTTTTTGTTTTCTGTAGCACAGCCACAACCCAACATTCTAGTCTGCATTTCTTTGTTTACTTTCTGCCTCCTTGGGAATCAAGGTGGAGGGTATGTGGCAGAGGGGAGTGTCTTGTGCTTCACTACATTCTCAGTGTCCAGAACAGCACCTGACATACAGAGCTGTCAACTCATACTTTTGGAATGAATTCAGCTGGTTTTCAAGCCAAACCTGCTGGGCAGTTCTACAGAGATATCTAGGGGTGTGAACCAAGGACAACCCTTGAGCTCCTACTTAAACCAGAGAACTTTAAAAGGACCCTGTGAAATCCAGATACTTTCAGTTTGGAAAAACAAAGACACCATTAGAACTTTTCTATCATAGAAATTCTTGAGGAAATGATACAGAAACGTTTTTTCATTGTGTGTGTTTGTATGTGTGTGTATGAATGCCCACAAATAGTCATCATGGATGTCCTTTCTGAGCAGTGACATCTGACAGAGGCCTGAATAAAACTAGAGAGCATGTCCTGAAAATATCTGCTGGAAGAGCATCCAAGACAGAAGAAGCAGTAAGTGCAAATATGCTGGAACAGGAGTGAATTTAGCCTTTCCAAGAAAGAGGGAGACACTGGTATGGCCAGGGCAGGATAGTGGTGGTAACGAGGCTGGGGAGATGCCTGAACAGAAGCCTCCTCTGTGAACTACTACGAGTCTAGATTTTATTCCACAATGGGCAGTCCGTGGAAGGCTTTGAGCCGAAGAAAGGTAGCATCTGGTGTAGGTGTTAGAAGAATCACTCAGGGTGCTGGGGACAGAACAGGCCTTAAAGGGGAAAGAGTGGAAACTGAAGAACAGAGTGAGACCACTGCAGAAATCTAGGCGAAGGATGAGGATGGGAGCCAGCAGGACATGAGAGGTGGCCGGTGGAATATAACAGAAGCAGAGCAGACAGGACTCACTGAAGGACTGATGTGGGTGGGGCATCTGGGCCTCATGCTTCCCTCTGCCTCCACCTGCAGCATCTGGCCTTCTCACCCTTCTGGTCAAGTTCAAGTTCAAGGTTGGTTCAAATGTCTGTCTTCAGAACCTTTCCTGTCTTGTAGGGAGGATCCTGTCTCTCTCAAAAAATTAAAAAAGGAAACAACTGAATAAGAACACAGGCTTAGTGATGCCCATTAGCAGGTTCAACTTCCATGAGAGTAACTACACAATAAACCTTATCTTGGTCCTGAGGTTTACAATATCTCAAAAGAGCTTTTATCAAGAGTGCCCCTCCAAGCTGGATGGTGGGCACACATGGGAAGCCGAGGCAGGAGAATCACAAGTTCAAGGGCAGCTTGGGCAATGGAGTGAGATTCTATCTCAAAATAAAAAATTTTTAAAAGGGCTGGGGATGCAGCTTAGTGGTAAAGCTTAGATACTGGGTTCAATCCCTAGTGGCAAAACAAAACAAAACAAAAAACAACAACAAAAAATTCCTTCCAGGGTTTTCCCACTATCCCTGAGACATGTCAGGATGCTGCCAATATTGCCAGGTTTTGTCCCCAGACATGTCTAGGAATCTCCATCTAAGGTAACTCTAGGCTTAAGAGACACATGTAAAATCCTCAGGATACATTAGCCTACAGATGAAGATGGCCAAGCTCACAGCATTGAGGAAGCTCACCTGGTATCTCATCCTCCTCACCATTTACTCCAGCACTACCCCCGCAGCTGGCCCAACAGCCTCATGGGCTCAGAAAGGACAGATCTATAAGGGTCAATGTAACAGGCTAAGTGTGGACTGCTAATCAGAGCAGAATGCATACACCAGGGGTGACTGGCTCCAAGAGTCCTTGCATTGAGTGCTGGCCCTCTGCTGTGGCCTCTAGAGCCCAAGAGGGCATGGCCAGGTCTCCACTGTCCTTCATGTGCTTCCACCTGAGCATAGAGTTTAACAGCTAGTCACCCCCACCAAGGCAGGTATAATGATGCTGGGATGGCTGCTGCTCCTTCCTTCTAAAACAGGTAGAAGTCAGTGTTCTTTCTGACTAGGCAGCAGCCATAATGCTCCTGCTCATGACTCAACAAGGGCCCAAGATCAGCCAACGTGACCCGCCATTAGCTAGACTTCTCTGCTTCTTACTTTGAGGGGAAACAAATGTGCCTAGAATGTCTTGTAGGATGACAGGACATACCAGTACACACTCTCACAGGCGCCTTGCCTTGCTGGGATGCCCATCCTGTCTGACAGGGCCCAGTACTATTTTTCTACGTGGTTGTGGTATTAGATTTATGGGCCACATTAAAAGAAACCCAAGTCCTCTTTAAAAATAATAATAAAAGGCATGAAACATGTGCAATGTAAGTAGGGACACATTCAATTTCTGGAAAACTATCCTTTTCTTATTCTTCAGAAAAATGGCCCATCATCTCAAGCAGGAATACAAATATACTGCATGTACACAAGCATATCTCCACCTCCATACTGAATCCACAGCTGACATTACTAATTGATCACAGCACTACTTCCTACTGAACTCAGACGAAGCCACCAATTCCTTCACAACAGCCATGTGATATTTGGCCTAGAAGATTGAACTATTTATCCCTTCTGTTCAAAAAAATCATGTGTCAGTAATGTGATAGGAGGGAGAACTGGTGAAGGAAAGGAAGAAAAGAAGAAAGGAAAGAGAGATTCTGTGGGTAAATTACTTGTCATCCATTAAAACATTTTGGCCATGACCGTTACCACAGAAATGGAGAATAGGTACAAGAGGAAAGGTGAAATAGTCTACCAAGTAGGAAATGAAACCTCCAGACTGGAGGGAACACACATACCCGCCTCACATACACAGAATTATTACTGCCAATGGAGCCAGAGGTCACCAGGGACACCTGTTGGTATGACTACCAAGTGAAAGTGGATTCTTTTTTCCCAATGTAAGGGAGAAAGCATGTATATCAGTCACTATTCATATGGTCTTACCCACCTCCTCAAAGCAAAACGTTTTTATATAAACAAAGCCCCAGATTTTCAGAAAGTTCCTGTGAAGCCTCTGAAAATAGCTCAGCAGGTGACAAACAGCCCAGGTGAAAACAATGGCTGAGCCATTTGTTCAAGAAGCTAAAATTGAGAAAACATTTCTCATTATCTTATTGGGAGCCTAAACATGCTTTTTCATAAAAGTTAATGACTTTATCTTCAAGGCCAAACAGGGAGGCTGTTTGTCCACTTCTGCTCTGCTTCCAGAGGACTTGGATGTCATCACAGCCCCAGAAAACATGAGGCACTAAGCTAAAACCTGCCTCAGGGGCCTTGGGGAAGAGGACCACTTACCCCTACCTCCAGCCTGAACCCTATCCCCACTCACAGGGCAGCTGGTGCCTGCCTTGTTTGAGAGAAGTTGTATATTGCATCCTATTTTTCTGGGATACCCACCCCCCTCTATGCCTGAGGTTCATTTCTCAAGGCTGGAACTCAGATAAACTGTTTGTCTCTCTCAGACAGCTGGCTCTGTTCTCCCCCTATTTCAGGCAGTTTTGCCCATAGAGGAACCAAAACAGCCAGAAAGCATTGCTTCCTGATTGTAGGAGAAGCACATCTCTGATTAAGCAAGATGATTTTCTTTATTGAAATAAGCAAAGCTTATTTCACCCAAGTCCTCTGGTTATCATTCTCCAACTTCATGCAATTTGGGATCCTTGGGTTCAAAGGCACATGTTGAAAAGATGAAAAAAATTTTGATCAAAAGGCACTGCTTTGTTCTCAAAGGTTAAACAATTCTTTCCACTTCCCACTGAATGTTAAAACTAAAATATATCAATGAGACAAGAAAGAAATGCTTGGTAGTGGGTCACTAAAAGATTAGGTGACCCAAATGATGATCAAGGCAGCCTATAGTGCAATGTTGAAAAAACCCATGGAAAATACTATAAGGAGGGAGGCCCTTTGCTCTGAAAGCAATAGCCTTCTTATAAGGAGCTGCTGTCTAGGTGTTTAAATCTCAGGAGACAGTTGAGTGTCTGGGTCCTGAAAACATCTATTTTCCCCTCTGAACCAACAGAATGAGCTCTGTGCAGTCACCAATGAGTCAAAAAATTTTTTTTAGCTTCTGCTGTGGATGCGACCCACTTTACACAAAGAAGATATGTGAATTATTTGAAGTTACAAATAAATGAAGGGGAAGTTATTCTAGAAAAGGATCAGTCAGTAAGATCCTTTAAATAAGATGCTGATTTTTAAAACCGATTTTTCCCCCAGATGATCATTCATTGTGAAGAGGTCCACCCCATTAGCTGTTTCGTGTGTAATACATAGTTTGCCAGTGTGCACAACTACCTTATCTTTACCTAAAAGAATGCCTTTAAGAAGCATTTGGAAAATGCCTGTAAACTGGCCCTTCTCTAGCACTTGGGAATACAGACTCCACCCAGATATCAAAGTGCCTAGTCAGAGTTACAATCCTGTTAAAAATGCTGCCAGCTGAATGAAGTTCCTATAAAGAGCTAATGCTCTTTCTTGTCCTCAGGTGCTGTGCTACCAAGTCAATAGAAATGCCTGTGCTTTTTGTGGGCACGTCATCGGTAAAGTTGAGGGTGAAAGGTCTGAAAGTAAGACAGCTATGTCAAATATGCTACTGGAGGGCCTATCTTTAATTGGACTGTGAAGAACAAAAAATGTTACTCTAACAGTGTTACAGACTCCAGTCTTTTGCTATGATTTAGGGGAAATGTTGACTGGAGACATAGAAGAGGGAGGAAGAGGAGGTGAGGCCAGGTTCCCAAAGAAAGGGCCATATTGGCCACAGGTCACAGGCTCTGTGACTTTTAGGCATATCACTCACTGGGTGATGAACCAGTAGAAGAGATCACCCTTTAAAACAAACACTTTTATAACAATGTGCAGTAGAAATGCAAACAGGCTCCCATTAACAAATTTATTATGAGTTCCCTGACCTCAGTAAAATGTCAAATAGCATGCCTCATGTAATTACCTGCCATCTGAACATTTGAACTCTTGACTGAAGGAAGGGGGATAAAAAGCCCTCTGTCATACTTGTTTCTTTATGTATTTCAAAGCATTGAGAAATGTACAGTTTTTCTTTTTGGAAAACATGACAGTGACCTATATGGAAATTATTCTCAATAATGATAAACATACAGGAGAGGGGCTGTGTGAAAGTCTGATTACATTTGGCCTAACATATGCTCCACATAGTGCTCTCACACCATGCACCATGCACCCCAGCATCCACAGCCTTCCATGACTGAAAAACAGAATCAGAATGGTGAGCAGCCAAGGGTTTCAGATTGAAATCCCAGTTCTGCCACTTGCTAGCTATGGCAGTTTGGGCAAGTTACCTAACATTTTTGTGCTTCAGTTTCCTAATCTATTAAATGGAGATACTCAAATCTCACAGAACAGCTAGGTTAAAAGAGTTTGTGGAACATGTAAAGCCCTTAAAGAATTTGTGCCAGCACCCTTTTAACTGTTGAGCATTATCTTCTCAAGAAATTACTTTTCCTCATTACAGAGCACTCTTTTTGAGCCCAAGGTGACCATTGTGTATCTCATGTCCTTAAGGTATATGTCCACTTCTGCCACCATCTGTGAGATATTTGGGCTTGGGGTAAGGGTTAGATCATGGTTCTCCTTCCATTAATATCACCAAACCCAGTAGAGTAGCTGTATCAACAGTATACATCTACTGAAGAAAACAATCTAAAATAAATAGCCTAAATAAATACATAGCATCCCTTACTTCATGCTGATAGATCTAATTTTTGTTATTTGTCCCACTGGCTCTACAATACAACATTAAGTGAATAAAGTACAGTAGTTATGTTGGATAAATTAAGAACCAAACTTTGCATTAGGCTTGGTTCACAGAAATCACACTACTTTTTCATCACTTAGATATATCCTATGTGGGGTGATAGCTGTGATTTTTCACATGCCCTATTCTCACTGTTAAAAGAAAAATGCCTTGCCTTTTATCTGAAATCCAAAAAATCCAATTTAGTTGAAAGGACCATTTTGTTTATTTTCCCCCTGGTTGCATGGTATGGGAAAGAAGCCCTTCACACACAAAAATAAGCTCATATTACATAGTGAGCTGATACTGTTTTCCTAAGTGTAAATCCCTTAACTTTTAAGTGGTTCACTGGTGCGTAACCAATCCGTTAGCCAAAACCTTCTACAATGCGTAGAGGGTTCAAAAAGAACTTATTTGAAATCATGGCCTCAATAGAAGAAGGTTCCACTATCTTCATCCTAATAGACGATTAGTCCAGGAAATTGGAGTAATGCCTTTTATTCTTTTTGTTTCCACAAGTAAAGATAAAATAGTGAGGAGTTCTGTTGAACAAAGGAAGAAAACTTGACCAATTGGAATTTTAGATTCACAGGTAATAATGACAATTTTACATCAACTAGAGGTACCATGTGTGGATAAAGGGTTTACTAGTGATGACCTTCAGACACAGAAAGATCATGAAACAGCTTTTGAATCATTAAAGAATGACAGAGTTACATGATCTTTAGTGTGGATGGTGTGCATATATGCCTAACATCAGTGTCAAAATCCACGAAACAAAATTAATAGAACTGCAAAGGGAAATAGATTAATTCACTATTATAGGTGGAGATTTCAATACCCTTATATCAGAGATAATCAGATCTGGCAAGCAGAAATCAGTAAAGATATAGTTGAACTCAACAGCACTATCAATCAACTATATATATAATGGACATCTAGAGGCAACGTCACCCAATAACAGCAGAATACACCTTCTCAAGCTTATGTAGAACATTCATTAAGCTAGAACACATTCTAAACCATAAAATGTACCTTAACAAATTTAAAGGAATAGAAATCATAAAATATATGCTCATGGACCACAACAGAATTGAACTAGAAGATCAATTACAGAAAGGTAACTGGAAAAAATTCTCAAATACTGGAGATTAAGCAAGATATTTCTCAACAACATATGGGTCAAACAAGGAATCTTAGGAAAAGTTAAATAGTTTGAATTAAATTAAAATGAAAATATGATTTATTAAAATTATGGGGTGCCAGCAAAAGCAGTGCTTAGAGGGAAATTGATAGCACTGATGAATATCTCACAAAAGAAGATCTAAATCTCAATCATCTAAGCTTCCATTTTAGGAAACAAGAAAGAGAAGAACAACTTAAATATTAAATAAATAAAAAATGATAGTAATTTAGTCACTGTTCTGCTCTATTTTAAGTATCTAAAAATTAATCATCTACATACAATAGTACTTCTCAAACTTTCCCATCAAACTTTCTTTTTTCTTTTTCTTTGAGACAGGGTCTTGCTATGTAGTTCAGGCTGGCCTTGAACTCACTATGTAGCTCAGGCTAGCCTCGAACTCAGGGTGATCCTCGTGCCTCAGCCTCCTGAGTACTGGGATTACAGATGTGCACCCACTTTCACTTCCCATCAAACTTCTAAAGTGGTAAAGAGAGGGAACTTGTACCTCTTCCTCTGGATTCTTCCCCCACAATGAGGGGAGGATCACAATTTATTTGAAATCTTATGCTTTATCCTAAAAATTAATTTTGATATTTCAATCTTACATTTTATTCACTAATACAACTGAGTTTGTTTCAATATAGAAAATAATACTAGGATGAGTTAATTAAGTTCCTTTTTGATTGTCTCCTTAATTCATGTTCTAAGAGATGTATCAGGTTTGGTCTGGGGTTCCAAGCATGCCTTGCCATGCTCCACATTGGAGAAGGCGACATGAAAATACAGTCTCACTTCACCAGAATGTCACATGGAGGACTGCAGGCTTGCCTTATGACCTCCAATTCCTGTACAGCACAATGTTCCAGAAAGACTTGGAGGGAACATAATCCAGTTCACCAGGTGTTTCAGTACAGTGAGACCCAATGCCCATTAGCCTCCAACCAAGCTAGGGAATGTAGTAAATCATCCTTTCTCACCAGGGAAACACAGTAAGTAATCCCTACCTCCAATACTACCTATGTGGTGATGAGGAGAAGCAAAATCTCATCATGGAGTGAGAAGTCATAAGTTGCCACTGTAATACACAGTTCTTCCTGGTTCTCAATATTTTCTGCCCCAATTTCCTAGGGGAATGATATGTCCTAGTCCATAAGAGTGGTTCGTTACAATTGTGAGCCTCGGGTCAGTGGAATAGAACAGAAACTTTACCAACAGACCTAAATACTAAGAATACATCAAGTGACAAGTGGGATTTGAAATCAGTGCATGTAGAAGAAACTATGCAACAGATGCTATTAGAGTAACCAGATCATTATTTGACTAGAAGACAAATTAGATCTTTATCTCAAAATCTTACAATAAAATACATTTCCAAAGAATTAAAATATAGGCCTGAAAAGTAACAGTATACAAGTACAAGAGAAAATTAGAGATCAAAGAACCATAGAAAATCCCTTCCTACTCCCAAAGGATGTATTATACAAGAGTAGAGATCATCAAGGAATTATGAACAGATTTTAAGCTTTTAAAAGTCAAAAACAAAACCACAAACACACTCCTGTAAGCTCAAACACAACGTGTATAAATCTAGGCAAAAAGACAAAACATTTTAATGCATATTTTTAAAAAACTGCTTACAAATCAATAATAACTAATCTATCCAAAACATGGTCTAAGGACACAGATAACTTAAAAAATAATAAATTCAAATACGTAAGCATAAAAATGCTATCAATCTTACTAAAAACCAATAAAATGCAAATTAAAATAATTTGATACCACTTTATCTAGTCTAGAAAATAATACTGTAATTTTGCTGATAAACAGGCATTCACACATAAGTGATAGAAATATAAATTTGTATAGCTTTTCTGGAAGGCTGGTTGTCAAAACATGCTAAGAAGAAAAAGTGTGAATCTTTTGACCTTAATCCATTTCTGGGAATTTATTCATAGGAAATAATTAAAATGTGCTGGTAATGATTTAGCTTCAAGAATTTTAATTTCAGGTTGAATTTTTAAATTTTAAAACAATCTCTATCTCCATCAATAAGGAATGGATAACTAAATGATCTATAAAATAGAATATATTAGAGCCATAAAATAGGTTTATAGATATGTTTTCCCCAGAAATATTGTCTTATGACTGACTGTAAGTAAAAAGCAGATATGAACCCAATAAGAATCTACCTGATGTCATTTTTCGAGGAGAAAAAGTGAAAAGTGAACATACAAATATATGTATTCATGCTCAGAAAGAAGACTGGTATGATACTAGTAGCTAAACTTGGTAAGAAAGCATCTCTCATGAGTTAGATTTGGGGGTGTTTTAGATTTTCTTATTTGTAGATTCTGGTTTCTATCCTTCTGGGTAAAGAATGAGCAAGACTTAACCCAAGGCTGGTAGAAAAGGAGTGGGTCCCGGACAGCCACCCTGAGAAGGTGGCAACCAGAGGGTGCACAAGTTCTGTTGACACGAAGTGGCTGACACTGTGACCCGTACAAAGGGTGTGTTTGTTTTGGGGATTTTCGTTACAGGGCATAGGAGTGGTTGATAAGGTTCAGGGAGAGTCCAAATCCAGAAGGATTCCCCATTTGTGTGATCAAGAGTTGACCTCATATCCCTAAAAAATGCTCAGGCCCCAGGCTTGCTTTCATTCCAGTTCAGGGACCTATGATTCATCTCCTGAAACCCTAATTATAACACCCAAATCTGCTATGTGCAAAAAACATCTGTCATTGTTTAAATCTGCAGGGGGAGTATGTATAGCATGCAAACCCGCCTGCTGATGCGTTCCTCCAATGCAAAATTTATAATCCAGAAACCATCGAGAGATAAAGAGGCCTCAAGCCTTGACTTTCCAACTGAGCTCAGTAACAAATAAGGTGAACAAGTCATATTCCATCATAATTCATATGTTATTTTCTCAGGGCCACTGTCATGGTAAAAGCCACAGTTCGGAAGCTCTTTTTCTTATCTGAGCAAAGTCTCTTAAATTTATGTTTTCCTTGTTCGTTGCCAAGGCCTGGCAGAGAGAAGGGAGCGAAGTATATAATTGCAAACCTCTCATTTATCAGCTCTGGCTGTTTTTGTGTCACCACATTACGTGTACCATTTAGCCAGTTAATCTCCTGTGATTCTTGGAGGTACAGTAATTACACAGAGAACACTTCAGACCTGGCAAGAGATGACGAAAGAATAGTGAAGACACATCTATCCTTCGCACACCCAGGATAATTGTTTACTGACCTTATTCAAACTCAGATTAAAGCCCCCAACCCAAGCTGAAGATAGTCTCTCGTTAACAATATAATATTTTTACCTAGAAGTATAATATTTTTACCTGATCTTAAACACAAAAGAAATAAACAAAAGCCAAGTGAACAAACAAAAAATTCTTTCACACAAGCACTGGCTGTGTTATAGTAGCGTCAATGGATACAATAGTGTTTGGGGAGGTTTCTGTGCCTTTTCAAGCTTAAGAAAGCATCAGGATGTGATTTAGCAGCCTTTGCTAGACATCACAATGCCACGTACCCTTCAAATTGGCGATAGAAATGGCATTACTGTAACAATGTCAGTAAATGCGTTAGGTAAACAAGCTAAAGTTGTTCCTCTGGGCTTAGGGGAACAATATTAATTATGAAACTCTTCCTTGAATTTTGTGTGATGATTTAAAAGAAGTTTCCTTTCCCCAAATGCCATCAAGAAGAACTTTAAGTATAATTTATTTTGGGGGTCTTGGTGCTGACTTTGGTTTTACTTTGTTAAAGTCACACTAACTGGGGCTACAGACTCAAAAGAAGAATTTTAAATTAAAGTGACTTATAAATCTATGCTAAAATTTTAAGAGATCTGAGGTGAACAGATTGTGAGGAAAACTTATATTTAAGAAACAGAAAACTTGAACTGACCATTTAAAAAGAACCAGGCTTAGAAGCTTCATAAGCCATTTCTTTCAAGCCTTCACAGAACTGTTGGTTTTCTATATTTCAATTACCATAGCAGAGAAAAGATGGAATACCTTAAGATTTATTTTATAAAGCTGAATAATGTTAATATCAAAACCTAAAAAAGAAAACAAGCCCCAAAACACTTCATGGTGGATCAAATCTAGCAATATATACAGAAAATAATACCATTACAAACAAGAAGGGTTTATTCAAGAATTTAAACATGGCCTTAATATAATTAAGTCAATAAATGTCCTTAAAACATTTGGGAAAAAAAATCATATCATTTCCTTCTTCTTTAAAAAAAATTAACAAAATAAAATGTTAATAAATTACAAAGATAAGTATATTTTACTAGCACCGTAAAATATGTGTAAATACACACAAAAACCCAAAAAGTCAACCTCATACTAAACTGTTAAATGCACAAACATTATCAGTAAATCCACGAGAAAAAATCTCCACCAGAATAGCTATTGCTTTTTTAAAAAATTCTGTTCTAATCAGAGTGGTAGCATGTACCTATACATCAGTACTGAGGCTGAGGCAGGAGGATTGTGAGTTTGAGGCCAACCTGAAGTACACAGTGAGACTATGTCTTAGAAAACCATTAAAAAAATTAAAAATGTTGTTCTTAAAGTTCTAGTAGGAACTAGGAATACTGAGAGACAAAGATTACATGATCATCTAATAAGAAAACCTAAGAAAATCAACTGAGAGAATCTCAGAATTAACAAAACCCATTAAAACATCAATATGAAAAGAAAAAGCTTTTATATACCAGCAATAACTAATCAGAATAGACGGTAGAGGAAATGTTTTATCCACTAGAACACAGGAGCAAAGATTTTTGTCTTCTTGGCTGATTCTCTAGTACCAGAAGTGTCCCAGGATAGGAAAAAGGTGCTAAATAAATAGAATGAATAAACAGATTGAAAATAAGAGTAAGAATACAAAGTAATGGAATGAAACTAAAGTTCCACAATTAGATTCAGATACCTGCAATAATTTAGCTTATGGTAAAAGTACATTTCAAACCACAGGGGGAAGTATAGATTAGTCTATACATGACAATTGAAACTACTAACTGGCTGTTTTTGAAAAATAAAATATGAGTTCTACCTTATACTATACCCTATCATAAGTTATGGATAGACTATTTCAACATAATGTAGGAGACCACTAAATAACTAGAAGGGAAAAAGGAAATATTTGCTTTGTCTTAGGACAAAGAAGTTTTTAAAAATACTTAAGCAAAATAAGAACTCAGGGAAAGATTTATATTTTCTGCTAAGTAAAAATTAAAATCTTAAGTATATCAAAATGCCATAAACAAAACATAAAAGACAAACAATGGGGAGAAACACTTGTAATAGATGACTGATAAAAGATTAAGATGCTTTCTATGTAAGACGTTGTTATAAAGCCCTAAGTAAATAAGAAGACAATTCAGAAAAGTTAAAACGCATAGTAACAATATAACAAATGGCTAACAAATTTATTCAGTCTAACAAATACCAAATATGAAAATTTTGGTTGTGATCTTTTTCTCTAATCAACTGGTGAATGTTAAGTTTAACTTATGATGTTATGGAAGATTCAAGAAAGCAGGTATTTGTTAACTGCTAGTGAGAGAAAAGGTCAATTTCTGAGAATTTATCTTAAATAATCATAAATTTGCCCAACTTTTATGTACAAGAATATCTGCTTTATTATTTATCTTCCTTGACTTCAGGCAGTATAAATGTAATATATGCTTATTATAAAAAAATAGCCAGCTCAAACTAAAGCACTATACTACACATACAGTGCTGGAACCTACTTTTAAACATTTAATATACTGTGAAAACCTTTATTTTCTTAAATAGCTGCATAGTAAATCATTGCTTTGATATAAACAAAAAACTATGGAATTTCATTAATTACAGCAGTGTGGTTCTGGCAACAATCAGCATTTTTTACATTTTCCTATGCATATGATGACAAACATTTCCACAGGATACACCAAAAATAAAACTGATGTCTCAGAAGTTAGGCTACTTAAAACATAGCTAATTACCACACTGACTTCCAAGAAATATATCAGTTAATATTCCAAACAGCAATGTGTGGATAATTCCTAAAAGTAATCATAGGGAAAAATCTATATGGCTAAAGTCCTTCAAAATTGGTTCAATTGTAGTACATATAGCCAAAGGAATATTTCTCAGCTAATAGATTATGTTAATAAACAATACAAAGTTATTTATTACAAAAGATTGTTAAGTTACAAAAACAGCCTCCTGGAATTTATATATACTTTTAAAGAAAATCTACCTATACATCTATCTATTAGATTCTAAAACAAAATGTTAATCATGTTTTGCAGTAGTAGAATTATAGGTCATTAAAACACTCATTCATGCTTTCCTTAAATTTCCAAATGTTTAACCAGGATAGTGGCTCATATCTATAATCCCAGCACTTTGGGAAGCTAGGGCAGGAGAATGACAAGTTCGAGTTTGGCCTGGGAAACAGTGATTTAGTAAGACCCTGTCTCAACATAAAAAATGAAAAAGGGCAGGTGCTGTAGCTCTAGGTTCAATCCCTAGTAACACACAGACACTCTCACACATATACAAATGTTCTAGAGAAAAAATATGATTTTGCAATCATAAAAATATTAAATTATAATTTATTTTTTTAAAACAAGAAAACAGCATTCTGAAGACTAGTTGCACTGATGATGTAAGAATTTGTAGGCAACCACCCTTGATTATAATAGAGAGTTGTTCAGGATTAATGTTAACAACAGAGCCCAGTGTTTGTCCCTGGAGTCTGTTGGAGTCTCCTGCACTAGACAGTCCATGAGGTCATGCTCAGAGGTGCCCAAGGCACAGACAAAGACCAAGGAAGGAGCCCTCAGACTAACACAAAAAAGAAGTCAAGCACCAACCAATATCCTCCAAGTCAAAACATGGAGGAGGCAGGGCTCTGCTCCCAAGCTTCCCAGCCAGAAATGTGAACACGGTCAAGGATCAAAATTTTAAAAGGCCTAGCAATAGCAGGCTAGTTGTACACAAAGGAGTTGTGTCCAAGCCCTTCTTGAGGAAACCTGAAACATCTATAACTAGTTGAAGAGTGCAAACACTCAGGTGAAGAAAACAAAAAGCCTTTTGAAGAAGACGACAAAACATTAAATGCATTAAATACAAAAGAGCATAGAATGCACTTGATTACAGAAGACACTCCACGTAAAAAAAAAATTCTGATTCTTTTGACTTAAAACAAACCACTAGCGAAAACTCCATTTTGATAAACTTCCAACTCTTTTTTAAAGCTCAGGTAACAACTATTTAAGTCATAGTCCAAAAAATTCATAATGCTTCAAAAGAATTCATCCAGATTTTGTTTTGGTGCCCGGGATCGAACCTGGGTCCTTGTGCTTATGAGGCAGGCGGCAGAACCACTGAACTAAATCCCCAGCCCATTGACCCAGATTTTTAGATTTGGTCTAAGGGGAAAGTGCCTTGTTCTTGAGAACCTACTAAGAGATGGTGCTAGTAGTCTAGATTTCTGGCTTTCATGATTCTATGAAAGATTTTTGTACTTGCTATTTGATAGAGGACATGAAAAGCTATCCCAAACCCAAAGCCATAGTAAAGCCCCCAGTCCTCCTCTGTTTAGAAGCAATCCTAAATATATTAGTCCTTTAGCATAGAGTTAAGTTCATACTATAAAATTCAGCTGTCAAAAAATTTGAAATGGCAGCAAAATAACAGTTAATTTTTAGCAATCAAGAGAAAGAAAGAAAGGAAGAAAGAAAGGAAGAAAGAAAGGAAGAAAGAAAAGGAAGGAAGAGTGACATTATTAGCATTGGTAAGCTTAATAACACAGGAGCAGTGTATCTTCCATGGATAAAGCACAAGAACACTTACAATTAAGAGATCTTAGTAAGGGTTTTAATTCTGCCCTGATCAAGACAGGCCTTCCAAGTTGTCTTTAATAATGGCTCACAAATCCACAGCAGCATTTACAAATGTCAGAGTGTACTTTAGATACATGGCAACTGGATAAGCCAGAAGGTTCCCCAACAGCGGCTGACTGAAAAGCAGTGGTTCTTGAAGTGTTCCTCGTGCCTCTTCCCTACCAGTTGCACGTGCCATACCAGGAACTTGCTAGGCAAGCAAACCCTCCCATCTACTGAAGCAGAAACTCTGGGTGGGGGCCCAGAAACCTTTGTACACCAGCCCCCAGGAGATTCTGACTTAAGGACACTGCTGTAGAAGATACTACAGAAGTTTTGAGCATGAGAACAAGCACAAAATGTCTAATTAAATGTGTATAAGTCAGTGTTGGTTAACCCGATGCCCGTCCTTTTAAGTGGGCAGCACAGACTAGGACCTTGTTCAAAACACACTTTGAAAAGGTCCTTGGAGACAGGTCCAGTGGAAAAGCCATCTCTTTTTTTTGTTGTTGTTACCATAGTAACACAAAGCATCATTTATTCATTAAAAAAAGAGCCCCCTTTGCAAGGGACATTATTTACAGAAAGAACACTTGATCCTGGGGAAACAAAATTTTGGAAAAGCAAATAGGGGAAACTCAGCCTTAAAGGCTTCCATATAGTACACCTCTACAGCCCACTTCTGGGTGAATACTCCCTAATTATGACTGCCCATTATGGAAAACATGAGTCCTAGGCAAACCTCCGTCTACTCTGAAAGATGACATTTCCAAGGAATGGAAAAATCACACATTTTGCTTCAGTCCCTACTGATCCCTCAGTCCCCAAAGGAAGGTGACCTACTCTACCTCTATCCATCCTTCACATCTAATGACATCCTTCTTTCAGGTCCACATTCAGGCCTTACTTGTGGGAACTTGACAAGAATAATGTTTCTTATAAAACCCTTTCTGTATCATAAATTTCATTTTTGTGTGTAGCTGTTATTTTTATGGTTTATACATAGCTTCCATGTTTACCAACTCATTTGATTTTCTAACAACCTGTAAGGTGGGTACAGTTTTATTATTCCCAATTACAGATGAAAAACTGGAACTTAGTGCTAACTTCAACAAACAATTGATCATTGAGTTTTAAAGAAGAGATATAAATGCTTTGCATAAAAAATTAAAGAACTCATGACATCCATATCCAAGAGAACTCCTAAACTCAACTGAGTTTGTCATTTGCCAAATGATATTCACCAGAAGTCACTCAGGTAGATTTTTTGGTTGAGTGGTATTTTTTTGGCTTAGGAAGGTTGAGGAGCAGGAAGGTGAAAAATATTAAAATGGACAACTTCTCCCAGTCACTGAATTCACCTAACCAGCAGTGGGTCTGGAATTCTACAGGGCTTCGAGTAACAATAGCAATGATGATGCCATTAAGGTTAAGCCTTTACTATATTCCAGGCACCATTCTACATATATTAAATATATTCAATAACCTTACTATCATCATTTTAAGATGAAAAAGAAAAAACAAGACATTGAAAAGCTAAGTAATTTGCCCAAGACTACACCTCTTGTTCCCTGGACACAGAGGAAGAGGTAAAATCCGAGTGCCAAGCCCCTGTGAGGTCTGCCTACTAGTGATGGAAACCAGGCATGGGATGGTAGCAGCCACCACAGGAGTCTGGGTTATGTTTCTAATGTTGCCATTTGGGCAACAATCTCCACACTCTGTCACTCAAAGCATTAATCAGCACTCAGATTCCAAGTAATTAAGCAGCAACTCAGACTCCTAATGGCCAATTCCCTCTCAGACTATCCCCAGGAAGGTCTCCTAGATCTAAGTGATGAAAGACTGGCAGGTTTGCCTGGAACTGCCTTCAACTAATTTAAGAAAAATTAGAGAGGAAAGCAGCTTTGGAGGAAACATGGCAAATTAAAGATGCATGTGGAAGACAGCAGTTCTAGTAAACGCACAGAACTAACAGCTCTGATGCCTCTTTTAAAGAAATATAAATAAAAAGGAGTCCTTACTGGTGTAAATTACTCCTGCCTTTTAAAAAAAATAGAAATTTTCAAAACAACAAAAAAATAGACATTTTCAACTGTTCATATTTTTGGGACTGTACATGCCAGCTTTTACATATTGATCAATCTTTTATGTTTGTACATCTTTTTCTTAAGAAACAAAGATCAAGCTGAAGAGAACACTCAGGCAAAAAAGGAAAATTTCATGATGAATGGATTCAGTCTTGATGAGTGAGTATGCTATGATGGAGGTTGGGGAATACAACTTTCAAAGACTTCCTTAAATTTGGTTGCTTGTCTCTAATTTTCTGTCTCTAATTTTCACGGAAAAACATCATGAGATCCAGAGGTTCGATGGAAACCCAACTTAACAGCAAGTTCCATAGTATTCTACATATTAAAGCAAAGGCCTAAACCTGAGACAGGACTATACCAACCACAGGTTATCCACATTTCTTCCATTCACTGATAATCCTGGTCCACCTACCCACTGTGGGCCCTGTAAGCTTTACTTCCCCTTCTACAAAATGCAAAGGATAACCCTTCTTTATCAGGTGGATATAAAAACTTAATGAGTTAATAAAGACGTCTGTCTGACAGAGTGAGTGCTCACATAGTGTTAAATATTGCTATTACTATTATTTGGAAAAATTAGGTCAGGAAATGGTATCCAGGAGTCTTTCGCTGTATCTGTAATGTTTCATTGTTTCTTAAATTTTTTGAAATGAAAACAACAGTCACCACACACACACACCAGTTCTTAATAGGAAGAGAGAAAACTGCCCATAATCATTTCTCCTGCTGGTGAGTTTCAGGCAAGGGTGTAGCTACGAGCATCTCCTTCCTCCATTGCCCTACATTTCCCCTAGAAGATGCCTCCTCTCCTGCTGAGGTTCTTAATCAGCGTGGCAAGGGCCGGATTGCAGGCAGGTCCTTGAACCGGGTGCAACTGTACACGGAACTGGGTGAGGCTGCAGCACTAGGCATTTGGGGGGCGGGGAGGGATTCTAAAGCGTTCCTGAAACTCTAACGACCCTGTAGCGAGCAACGCAACTTGCTTTACAGTGTTAAACTCGGGGGAAAAGGCCGGAATAATTCACTTCATTGAAGGCTGCAGCAGTAACCGGGACCCATGGGCTGGCTGTTAATCAGCCCTCTCCAGAGAGAGCCGGTATCACTAGGGGCACGAGCCGGCCAGGCAGCGCGTGGCATTGCGCCCCTGACCTCTTACAGAAAGACCTGTAAACTTCACCTGCTACCCAGACCTGACCCCGGTACTGCAGGGGTTTAACCTCCCCTCCCCCAACCCCTGTTCATTTCCAAGAACAAACTCAAAGGAAACTCCAACGCTCTGTCTAGGATTTCACTCCTGCCCTTAGCTGACACTGAAACCACTTCTCCCAGGGAAGTTAATTAAAAGAACAATTAATCCGCACAAAAATCCAAAACCTACCCCAAAGCTCATGCGCTCTTAAAGTTAGAAGACTGAAGGCGCTTGGGCGTATCCTGAACTTCTATTCGTCTGGGGCTCAGGGGTAGGGGAGAAGCAGGCAAGGGGCAGCCAGGGAGTCTGACCTCGGCCACCGCTCCAAGGCAGCTCAGCGTCTGCCCACCACCGACGCCGGCGGAGACCGGCTCCTCGGAGGCAGGCAGGTAGGTGTGGGCATGTGTGCGAACAGACACTGCCACGGCGGATTAAAGTTCAAGCCTGTTCACACACTGCTTCCCTCCCTGCTCGGCGTTCTCACGAGCCGCCCAGCCAGGCGGCCCCTTCCCGGGGAAAGCCTAGGGCTCCCCTCTTTGTCATTCTCAGCGGCTCCCCACTGCCGCTCAGGCTCCAACCCATTAAAAGCATTAGCCTCCTTCCACTCTCCTCGGCGGGCTCAGAAACGCCCCAGAAAAGAGAAAAGGAGGGAACGTGGGAAGCGGGGTGTCGCGGAGGGCAGGGCGCGCAGCAGGTAGCGTACATACCCAGCGCGAGCAGGGCGAGCTGTCCAGCGGAGGTGACCATCTTACGGGCGGGCAGCAGGCGCTCCAGCCTTCTGCCCTCCCTGAGGTGCCCGCCCGAGTGGCGAAGCGGCGCCCCGGTGCGGGGGAAAAAGGCGCTGGCGAGGCAGGGCCGGCCCCCGGCGCGGGCGGGCGGAGGGAGGCAGGACCGAGCGCCGAGCGCCGAGCGCCTGGCACTCACCCCGCAGCGCTGCCGGCCGGCGGAAATAGGAAGGAGGTACCCTCACCTCTCCGCCACCCGGCTGCCAGGGCTCGGCTGACCACCCTCCCTCCCCAGGGGGGTGGCCCCCTAAGGGCACACAGGGTGGGGACTGGGGGCTGGGGGCGGGGACTCTCCACGCACCCAGCAGGGCACGGGCGGCGGGGCGGGGCGACTTGGGAGTCCCTGAGCCGGGCGGCGGGAGCCAGTCACCCTGGCCCGGGAAAAGGCAGGAAGCGGCGGACTTCAGACCCCACCCCCAGCCGCCAGCCCCTCGCGCCTGCGGGCCCCTGCGAGACGCGTGGCCGCCCGCCGCACAGCCCGAGCGTCCCGGGGAGCAGTGGCAGCTTCTAGGCTCTAGGCGGCGGAGCGGAGCCGCCCAGGCCCCTGTCACCTGCGCGGAGAACCGCTCCTGGGCCCTCTCCCAGGCTGGGGACTGGAGACGCGGTGCGGAATGGGACCTGTGAGCTTCGCTGGCCTCCTGCCAACACTTGGCTCGAGGAAAGTGCTCCCCATAATCAAAAGCAGAATTTGTTAAACTAGATTTCCCGCCTGCATCCCCATTCTCATCAATTCTGAGGGCACCTGCCGCCCAGGCAAATTAGGCACCTTGTGAAGATCAGAGAGACTTCGTACTTCTGACCTGGAGCTGATAGTGCAGTTGTGTCCCTGTGTAGGTGAACCGGGTTATGCACCACCCCCGCCCTGCCGCAGGGAGCTGAGGCCAAGAGCCTGGTAGCATGCGGTCAAGTGTGGTGTGTGGCAGAAACCACCTAGGTGGCTCGTGCAGGATTTGTGGCTTCGAGCTGGAATTTGGGAGGTGGAATAACTAAAGGAAGACATTCTGGGTGGAGAATGGACGACCCATGATGCCTTGCGGACCTTCCATAGCGGACAGTGAGTTAGTGACCAAAGAGCCCACGGACTGACTCTATTTCTGCCTCCCCTGGCTAGTGGCTCCCGGGTTGACCTGCAGTCATTAGAGAAGGGGGCTGTTGAGATGCGAAATCTCTTGCTTCTTCCTTGACTGAGGCTCAGAGTCTCAGGGTTGACTTTTGCCAGTTTATTTCATAGGAGCAGAGGGTCCTAGATTCTGAAAGGAAGTACCAGGCGGTCTCAGCATTTAGGTAGGAAGTACCAGTCTAGAAAGGGGATTCTGAAAGGGTGTACATTTGCACTGAGGGAGCATTTCCTTCGAACATTTGTCAGAGGATCCTTTTGTTCTTCAACCCTTATTAATCTGTGTTGGCCCTGAGGGTTTCATGCTAAATTCTGGAGCACATCTTTTTCTTGGTCCTCTGGGTCCACTTCCTCCAGCTTGGTCTTGCCCTGTTCCTGTGGCTTCTCTGTCTCCTCCCTAGACTATAGGAGGCAAGGAATTAGGAGATCTCCCACCTGTCTTCTGGCTTCCTCCTGGAGAGGCATGTCAAGCTCCCAGCTATATGAGAGGGAGGGCCCCTGGTTTCTGCTTCTCCATCTCTGCCCACGCACAGTCAAAGGTGGGGGAAATAGCGGCAGAATCAAGCTAGTGACCTTGTCCCCAGAAGGACAGGAAGAATCTTTTTAATCAAGTGATAATTTACCATCTTGCAAACTAAAAACTTCCTGAATCAAAGTACATCCTAACACTTGAAAGTCAATAATTTCCCTCCAAGATTTTCTGGAGCTGGTCCATATCTGCGGTTTTATAACCTTCCGTTTCATTACTGTCAAACAGGCAATCAAAGATTGGATTGGATTTTTTAAAAGAAAAATTAAATTTACACATCTGTTTTTGGTAAACTGATGAGAAACAATTTTTTTGAGAAACAATTTTTGAACATTTATTCACAGAACTAGGAATATCGTAAATCATTTTACGTATTTCATTTAATCCCCGCAACAGCCTTACAAGCTAGATCTCATCACCCTTTTACATGGCAATTAGTATAGAAATAATTTGTTAACTTACCTGCGGTTACTCAGCCAACAAGTGACACAGACTAATTTTGAGAGCAAAACAAACTGTTTTGAAGACTCATATGTTGCCTTCTCTAGTATGCTGCCTCAGTTTCCAAATTTTAAATAAGTATAATAGCTCATTGGGTTGATATGAGAATTAAATCCAAGAATTTTATTGTATGCTTAGTACAGCACTTGATATCAACCAAGGAAACTATTAAGTCTCCCTCAGTGGACATTCTTTTCCCTCCTTTCAGTTTCCTGCTATATCCTTATCATTTTTATATGTTTCTTTACTCAGGCACATGCATATGTGTGCACGGGGAAAGAATTTCACAGGTAAATCAAGAGCTATGAATTCATATCTCAGCCTTAGGGTGAGAGGAATGAGATTTAAAAGTACAGAGAACCACTTAGAGCAAAGCAATCAGTTATCCTAAAGGGTAATGTGACATATTTGTATTTTAGCAACACCAACTATGTTGCTCTCTGAGCTGAGTGAAATTTCAGCATAGCCCCTTGAAGCTATGTGGAGACTCAGGTCTGTTCCTTCTCCTACAGACACAGTACTTGTTTCATGAGGCCACTGAAGCTTCGTGTGGAGCCTTCTCTGTAGGAAAACACCTCGACTGCCTTAGCACACACAGGCTTCAGCCACCCTGGAGCTCAGGTGATCCCTTTTGTAACAGGCTAATCACAGCCTGTCCTCCCGTGCAAACAAGAGAACCATGTTATGTCCTAGGCAGAGGCCAGAAAATCTTGTCAGTTTTCCCTTTCCTTTCTTCTCCCTGCTTATTATAGAGGGTATGTTTACAGGGGCCCCTTCTTCACTGTAATCAGCCTCCCCCTCCTTCCTGATTCACTTGTGCAAGGGATCGTGGAGTCACAAGCCCAGAGCTCTCCTTGAGTGGCTCACAGTTTAGCTCAGCAGTTACCCAAGATATCAGTGAGTAAACAGCCCATGTGCTTAGGGAGGAAGCACAGCCACAGGCCCCAGCACTGAAGGAATTACAGTTCCTGTGGAGGAGCCTCAGACCCAGCACTGGAGCCAGCTGCAGGTGACACAGGACCTTCTCTTGAGCCAGAGGGGAAACACTTGGCACAGTAGTAGGGCAAAGGTCAGGTGTCATCTGTGTATGTTAAAGGGAGAAAGAGAGACGGGGTGGGGTGGGGAGCTTGATAAAAGACCCTGTAGAACTGTGTTTAGGCAGAGTGAGGAGATTTTAATATAATAAGGGATTTGGGAAAAGAAATCTAATCCAAAGTGAGGTACTGTCCAAGTATTGACTCCCTTGGAGGCCTCAACTATTACCATAGTGTATTCCTTATCTCTAGTCAAGGTAAAAGTAGGAAACCTTATGCTGAGCTCATTTTTACACAGTTTGCACCACCAGCAAAATTGACAGGGTGAGAAGCAACAGAGATGTTTGTGTTTCCTCAGGTATCTGGCGCTTTCGTTGCTAGTGTTTGTCAAAGACTGGTCTAACATTCTGTTTCACAACTTCATCCCCAGCTCTCAGATCTCCTGGAGAATGTACATTGGTGTTGTCAATATCACAATGGCTATAGAGCTTGGTTTTGAACCTTGGAGGCTGGCAGTTCTGTGGTAGTCCAAGCAATTTCATGTCCTTGTCAGGATCTCTAGGACTCCAGGTCACCAAATGGCTGCACCAGTGAAAGATTTTATCTTATATAGCCCATAAACTTCCTAGTGACCAGGGTGCAGTAGAGGTACCTAGAGGATTCAGCATAGCCAATGCCAAACCATTGCATTGAGCATTCTTGGGGGAAGAAAGACCACATATTACATTCCGTTTTCACTGTCTTTGTAACTGTCCCCTAGCAACCTCCAGCACACTGCTATACTCTTCTGAACACTGCAAAGACTGCCCCCAGAATTCTTAGGAGTTCCTGTGGGGAATTCCTATATCAAGTACCCAGAAATCCTTGGGCAAGTAAAACTAAGGAAGTTGATAGAAATAGGGTAGTTATGTTCAACAAAAGCGAAAGAGATCAGAAAAGGAACATAGAATCAAGGAAAGAGAAATAAAAGAACTATACAGCGTTGTAAAGGGGGTTTAATAATTTAGTTTTCAGTGATAATGTCAAGAAATTTTTCTTAAGCTCAGAGAAGAGAGAAGTGGAGAGAGAGAAAGGTGAGGGCAAAGGGGAGGGAGAGGGGAGGGAGGAAGGGAGAGAATGAATAGGAGACAGAGAAAGACAAAGTCAGGATTTTGTGAGAAGCTGTTTGTCTATCTCTAACATGAAGGGTTAGTGATGGAGGAGATTGGTGTACATCCCATATGTCCCCAAGTTAGGATTTTGTCTAAGAGACCATGCCAGTGTCAGGACAGACTTCCATTCTGGGACAGGCATCCCTCACTGAACTTGCCATCTTGCCTCCCTTCCAAACTTCCATTGAAGAGCCAAAGGAAAATAATGATAGAGGGAAATCTGTGCTATTGTTCAAAACTGAGAAAGGATTCCACCCACATATTAGACATTTCAAGGGATTTCTGAAAGACTTAATGCAGACGAGCCCAGTCTGAGAGAAAGGTTTGACAGCTCCCAATTCACCTCATAGACAAGAAAAGGCTCTGTGGGGAGGGAGGGAGTCCACGGAAACCTGGTGATGTTCCTGAGCTGGTTGTGACAAAGACCCCAGGCAAAAATAAGCCTCAGAAAAGTGAGATGTGGCACATCTCCATTCCCTTAAAGCATCTGAGAAGTGGCCAGGTACAGAGGTGTACACAGAACAGGGGTGCCATGAGAGAGGGGAAGCTCACATTTGGTGCTTGGCATCAAGAAAACATTGCCAAGGAGGCAATGGTGAGGGCATCTGCACAGTACCCAGCCAGCTTTATGTTTTCATACCACACAGCTTTCATCATGAAGGTGAAACTGCTCTCTTGGGAGTCTTCACAGACAACTGGCTCTTCATTGCTTCCTTTCATTGGTTTAACCCACATGGGGCCACTGCACGTCTCTTCTGCTCCAGGCATTGAGTTAGGTCCCAGAGATTCAACAAAGCACCTTCTACTTTGTGGAGCCCTCAGTCGGATAATCAGGATACCCCCCCAAAAATCATATGGACATTTGCCACATGAATGCCAAAGGCAACAAAGAAATACCCATGAAATTTTGACAGAAATGATTTTGACACAAAATTCTGTTTCTTACAAAAATATTTCAATAAAAAACGATAAAAATGTAAATAATTCATGTACCATCCCAACTAAATAAAACCCTCAGAAAATACCTCAGCCAAACAAATAAACTCGTGAAGATAAAAGAAATAGTATTTTAAAAGTCAGTCAACAATGAAAGCAGTAAACATTAGTGTTGAAGCTAATTCTAGATTCTTAGTATGTTGTAGCACTTACTGTTGTAAGATATTTACCTTTCCTTCCCGCCATCAGAATGTATTACTTGATTGGGTCCACAGGTGAGGCAAAGCAATCCCCTGCCCTGACCATTGCTGTTGATTGGCCTAGGGTGGGCACATGACTAAGCCTGTCCAATGAAATGTTATGGATAGTCTCTTGTTAGGCTTTTTGGGTAGGAATTTGCTTCTTGATGAAGAGAATCAGTGAAGTTGGCTACTTTTCTTCTTTCCTTGAAATTAGTTGTCTAAGGATGAAGTATGTGTAGTTTTGACATCCATCTTGTAACCACAGAGAGAAGATCAGGAGAATCTGAGAGACACCCAGCCAGCACCCTAACATGGAACTTCTGCTGAAGCAGCCCTAGCCCTGCTTCCCTTCACCCTCTTCTTCATGTGGTATAATGAAAGGTCCTTAATGTCGAAGATAACAAGGATAATTCTTAAAACATAGATACGTGGATTAGGAGTTGTGGTTAAATAGTAATAATGACTCAGATTATTGTCATAGGGACTGGAAGGACAACAAGGGATGGGGGAAGGGGAACATGAGTATTTTCTCATCTTTCAGTGAGGAGAATTGGTAACTACTGTGAAATTCTTTTATTTGATAGATACAGAAGTTCACTTATGAATTTAAAGTAAAAAAGTAATATAAAAGTAGAATATATCCAAATTTCTAAATGATAAAAGATGTGTGTGGGGAATGGGCAAGATGTAGTAGGAAGACAGAATAAGGACAATTCTAAAATGTAAATGGAAGGAAGCATTTACATGATCAGATGGTAGAAGTAAGCACAAATATGTCTGTATTCCATTAAACATGAATAGGTTAAACAAGCAGTCTCCATCTTTTTGGCATTAGGGACTGGTTTCTTTTTCCACAGATATGTGTGTGTGTGTGTGTGTGTGTGTGTGTGTGGTTTCAAGATGATTCAAGTACATTGTATTTATTGTGTGCTTTGTTCTATTATTATTACATTGTAATGGATAGTGAAATAATTGTACAACTCACTGTAGTACAGAATCAGTGGGAGCCCTGATATTGTTTTCCTGCCACCAGACAGTACCCTATGGGGGTGACAGGAGACAGTGACAGATGAAACGTGTTGCTTATGTCTAGTCAACTCTGTAATCTCATTTTGGTTGCTGTCACTGCAGAAAACCCTGATTTACAAAGATAGGCTTTTCGGTATTTCCATGGCAATCTCAGGATATTCTACCTTGACTTTAGTCCAGAGCATTTGGGGACTTGAAGTTGTTCCCAACATACTTTAAAGCCCACCATTACTAGTGATCTGAAGCAGTTGATCCTCTTCTAGCATGGGCAAAGTCAATTCACCTGGATTATTCACAAATGGATCACAAGTCTGTTCCTTCCCAGCGTGGGGGTCTTTTGTGATGCTCAAACTCTTTTGAAAGTTGAGATTGGTAATCATGTCTCAGCTGGGAGAAAGAAAGCCCTGGCTCAGTTTCTTTCAAAATCTCTGCTAATGTTTGAAACGTGTCAAATTTCCCATGTTCACTCATCACCCCCAAAATAGCCACTTTATCTGTCAACTTGAACACAATTGTCACTCTCCTTTAAAGTGACAGATTGAGTTCGTTGAGCAGGTTCAATATGTTACACAAGTAAGCAAGTTTTGTGAACCATTCTGTGTCACTGAATTGTGTTGCCAGTGGTGACTGTTTTTCTAAAAGAAATCTCTGGATAGAGATTTCTCTAACTCAGAAAGTGGCCAGTGATCTATCTTTAGAAAGCCATTTCACTTCTGTGTATAAGATAAGCTGTGTGCTCTGCATCCAACTCCTCACGGAGCTGCATGAACAGACATGAGTTAAGGGCATATACTTTAATTGGATTCATAATTTTAATTACATCCTGCAAAATGTTAAGTTCAATGATATTTTTCAGCATTTCTCTATGGCTGACATAGTGCATAAACACACTCAGAGGTGGTCTCTTTTACCCAAATAGTGAAATCAAAAAGCCACTCAGTCTTGGTAGTTGCTTTGTCCATGCAAATACCGACACAAAACAGCCAATTAAGTTTTCCTGATACGTAATCATTCAAAATCTTGACAAGTTTCTGCACCTGTGGTGTTGGTTGGCTATCAAAGCACACATAATGTAACCTTGTGTGCATCCTCCTGAAAAATATATAGAAAGAAGCATTATTGCCTTGTTATCAATTTTGTACCATCATGACTCATTAATCCTCTTTAACAATTGTGCCTTAATATCCTCTGCTATTTCATTAATTCATTTAGTTGCAGTGCCAGCCAAAAGAGGAACATGTGCTACTTTTAAAATTTTAATTTCTTTAGTTTTAATTCTTACGTGTTTATTACTGCATGTTTGTAGTGCATAATGATTACATTCCACATCGGGAGTTGGTTCATGTATGTAACACATATTAATTTTTTTCATACCCTTTCCCTCCATCTCTTGGTCCTTTTCCCTGCTGAAAAAAAAATCTATCTCCCTATTTCCAATTATCTCTCTTTTATTTTGCTTTTTATTTATATTTTGGGTTTTTCATATAAGAGAAACCATGTAATATTTAAGCTTATGTGACTGATTTATTTCACTTAGCATTATGTTCTCAAAGTGCATCAATTTTCCTACAAGTGACTCAAGTTTATTCTTCTTTGTGGCAGAATAGTATTTCACTGAATACAAATACCACATTTTCTTTATCCACTCATCTATTAATGTACATATAGGCCACTTCCAAGATTTAGCCATTATGAATTATTGTGCTATAAACATGTGTATGCAATGTATCACTGTAATATGATGTCTTTAACTCTTTCAGGAAGAATAGCTGGGTACAATGGAATTTCAAGTTGTAGTTTTTTGAAGAATCTCCATACTGATTTCTATAGTGTTATACTAATTTATATTTCCATCAACAATATAGAAGGGTTCTTTTTCTCCCCACAGCCTCCTCAACACTTGTTATTTGATTTCTTGATGATAGCCATTCTTTCTGGAGTGAGATGGAATCTCGGTGTTTTACAGTTCTCTAATGGACAGACTTGTTGGAATTTTTTCATGTATTTATTGGCCATTTGAACTTCTTCTTCTGAGAAATGTCTGTTTATTTCACTTGCCCGCTTTTTGATTAGGTCTTTTATTTGAGAGGGGGCTCTAACATTTTTTGTTCTTTATATAGCCTGGTTATTGGTCCTCTGTCTGAAAAATATCTGGCAAATTTTTTCCCCATTTTGTAGATTTCTGTTGGCTGTTTCCTTTGCTATGCAAACACTTTAATTTGATATAATCCCATTTGTTGGGATTGTTGATGTTATTTCTGTGTAATTGGGAAAGTCCTTGCCTATGCCTGTGTCTTTAAGAATCATACTTGTCTTATCTTTCAGCAGATTGTTTCTGTTTTAACATTTAGATCTTTGACCCATTTTTTGTTTTATTTTAGTACATGGTGAGAGATATGGGTCTAGATATGGATCTAGATTCAATCTGCATGTGGATAGTGAGTTTTGCCAGCACCATTTATTAAAGAGGCTATCTTCTCTCCAGTGTATGTTTTTGGCCCTTTTATGTTTTTTTTTTTTTAAACTAGATAGCTGAATGTACCTAGGATTGTTTCAGCATCCTCTCTTCTGTTCCATTGATCCACATGTATGTTTTTGTTCCAGTCCTATACTGTTTTTATCACTATAATATAACTCAAAATCCAGGATTGTGATGCCTCCTGCTTTGGTTTTGTTACTTAGGAATGCTTTTGCTATTCTGGCTCTCTTTTGATTCCATATAAATTTTAGGATTGTTTTCTCTAGTTCGGTGAGGAATGCTGATGGTATTTTGATTGAGATTGCATTAAATCTGTATATCAATTTTGGAGGTAGGACTATTTTGACAATATTCATTCTGCTTATTCAGGAACAGGGGCTATCTGTCCATTATACTATGTCCTCTTCAATCTCCTTTATCAGAGTTCTATAGTTTTTTATAGTTTAATTTCTAAGTATTTAATTTTTCTTGGTGCCATTGTGAATGGTATTGTTTTTCTAATTTCTTTCTCAGTGAGTTAATTATCGGTGCATGTACCACTTTTTGAATTGCAGCTTCTTTTAAACATTTACAACAAATATCCTTAGCAGCAGTCAGAAGGGCTTCTTAGCTTTAGCAATGTGGTTAGTCATTAAGAATGATGCTCTCAGTGCAGACACATTTGATGAAGTGGTGGCCTTCTGTCTTAATTACTTTTCTCATTGCTGAGATAAAATACTCAACACCCAAAGTTAAAGGAGGAAATGTTTATTTTGGCTCACAGATTGTAGAGGTTTCAGTCCATAATCAGCTGGCTCCAAGGCAGGGTGGCACAGCAAAGGGGCATTGCAGAGGAGAAATAGTTCATAGCAGGCAGAAGGCAACCAAAACAGCAAGCAGCAAGTGACAAGTGACAAGCAATGACCCTCTTACTGTCCCTTTTTTTTTGGTACCAGGGATCGAACTCAGAACCTTGTGCTTGCGAGGCAGGTGGTGGCACCACTGAGCAAAATCCCCAGCCCTGTCGCTTATATTACATCCTTCTCCTTAGGGTGAGTAGCACTCACACCCTGAGTAGGGCACCCTTAACCCTACCTAGAACTATGCCAAATAAATGAATGGACTAGTTTAGTAATCACATACCCTTAATCCCCAGCATCGCATACTCTAGATCCAGCCATCTTTGAGAAGGCCCACCTATGACCACATGAAGCTTGCGGGGAACATCTAGACACAAGCCATAACAACTTCTGTTGTTCATGTTCACATTATGTTCTTTTTAAAAACCCCAAGGCTTGTCTTTAAAGGTAGGGTATATGGTAACCATGTGGCAAAGCAGTTTTGAAGATTTGTTTTGTTGGATAGCTGCTTGCCATATACTATATAAAGTGGGCTTTGAGAATGTGAATCACTTGTTGCAATGAATCCATAATTAATTAAGATTCTTTAGGTATTTTTGTTGGCAGTCTTAGGGTTTTCTGTTTTCTCATTATTGGATCTTTCCCCTTTTCAAAGAAGCTTTCCAGTGATGTTTACTTTTTACTTACTTTGGCTAGGGTTAGCTTGTGGGCTTTCAAAAACTGTGACTGAGACAAATGTGCATTTCAGGGAAGAGGTGAGTATGAACAGTGATAAATTAAATAATGGGCAGGTCACAAGTGGACTAAAATAAGTATTGGATTCTGACTGAAAGCCTGCCACTAGGTGCAATAGTACACTGAAGTACATCAATTCTTAATCAACTCTTAACAACTGAATTGTCATTTGTTAATCAGTGATAGGGTTTTGATAGAAGTTTGTAAGCAATTGATTTATTATGGTCTCTGTGCAGTCAAATCTCTCTGCTAAATGTGAATCTGTATTTGGTTCCCAGCACTAGACTACCTTAGCTCTACTTTAGATCATCAGGCATTAGATTCTCATAAGAATCATGTAAGCTAGATTCCTTGTATGCACAGTTCACAGTAGGGTCCATGCTCTTATGAGAATCCAATGCTGCTGCTGATCTGACAGGAGGTGGAGCCCAGGTGGTAATGCAAGTGATGAGGAACAGCTGTAAATACAGACAAAGGTTCACTCACTCTTTTGCCACTTACTTCTTGCTGTGCAGCCTGGTTCCTAATGGACCTGTACTGGTCCGTGGCCTGGGCATTGGGGACTCCTGGGTTAAATCCTTTTAAAAATACAAAATCTGTCCAGGAGTTTTCAAGAAACATGCTTAATAGTGATACAAAAAGCAAAAAGCAGTCACCCAGTAAATACAAACCAAAAGAAATCTGGAGAGGTAATATAATTATAAGAAAATTAAAATGTCCAGCAAAAAAGAAACAATATTTAAACAGGATTATTTTGGTCAACAGTTAGAACTATGAGGACAAATGACAATCTCTTTATATTTGTAGACTGTCACATTAATAGCTCCCAGTGAAGCATACTTCTCACTACCCATGCCCTTGTGTAGGTTACTCTTATGTGGAGCCTGGGTTTGGCCATGTGACTTGCTTTGTCCAACAGGACACTGGTAAACAGAATGATGCATGCAGATATTTATAAACTCTAGATAGTACCAGTCCAATCTAGTCTACTAAAGGATGAGGGCCCTCTTGGAGCAGAGATAACCCCTCATTCCTCAACCCTGCCCTCATCACATTTGGCTGTAAGAGTGAACCCTACCAGCCCCCAGATTATAAGGAATAATAAAATATGATTTAAAACCACTAAAAGTGATTTATTTTGCAGGAATAGCTAATGTTTCACATTTTGCGAAACTTGAACATCTTGTTCTGTGGCACCTCAGAAGGTTAAAAATCAAGTGATGATATGATGAATATAAACAATTTAATCAATATAATAATTTAATATATATAAATAAAAATTTTCTATTCTATAAATGTAAGTGCATTCCAGGATTCTTAAAAGATTTTAAAGAAATGATCATATGCCATCCTTCCCATAAAACCTTAATAAATTCTAAGAAGAAAAAAATTGGCTATAATCATTGATAATAATGCAATTAAATTAGAATTTAATAACAAAAGAACAACTTAGATATACAACCACTTACAAAAGAAATTCTTAAATAACTCTTGGATCAAAGAGAAAATTAAAACTATGCTACAAAGTAATGATGAGAATAAAAATAAAAGACCATTTGTAAAGAAAATTTTATGAACACAATTTTTCTTTTATTATTAAGTAACAATAAAACTAAATGAAGTTAACAATTTAACTGAAATAGAAAAAAGGAATAAAATAAACCTAAGGGAGAAAGAAATACGAGGTCACAAAGCAAAAATGAGTGAAGTAGAAAAGGCAAAAATTAGAAAATAAATGCAAGGGTATCTTTGAAAAGAACAATAAAACCAAAGCAAGACTAATCATGAAGAGTGGAGAGAAAATGAAAAATATACAGCATTGGGAATAAGAAGAAAAATAGAACTCATGTGGAAAATGTATTTTAATTATAAGAAAATGGTATATATAACTCAAATTAATGAATTTGAAATCTTTTTTCTTTAATTTGAAATCTTATTTGAATGAACAAATTTTCTAGGAAAATATATTGCCAAATTGACTTTATGAATTGCTTTATGAATATACATAAATTACATTATAAAATCAAGGATAAAACTTAAAATTGTCTATAGAGCTGTTGGAAAAGTTCTTAGTTAATGAGATAGAAGATAGCTCATTGATGATAACATTGATAACATTCCTCAAATTCAAATATTAGAAGCATTCTTACTAGAGGTAGGAACCAAACAAGGATGCCAATTTCAGCACTGTTATATACGGTTTTCTAAATAATTTGATTTGGTGGTAAAAATTTTTAAGATTTTTGATACTCATTCCCTTTATCCTTTCTTTCCCCCACTGATTTGACATAATATTTTTATCACACTGGCAATTACTTTTATATTCTTGATCCCGCTCACTCCCTTTACAGTCTATATTAATGATTTTCTTGTTTATCTCTGTCCCTAACTTCACATTTTTCATGATTTTAACTTCATGCTATGTTTTATTGCTATTTTAACACACACACTCACACACATTCGCAGTACCAAACTGCCTTATAGAAAAGTGTTTCCAGTTAATATTCCTACCAGCTACGTGGTAGGCTATTTCCAACATTGCTATTTTTCCTCAAACCAAATTAATGTAAATTACCAGTTGTGTGGGTCATGTACATCTTGGGTGGAAAATCTGATGAAAACTATGTCTTCCTTTCTCCTGTGGATATCTCTATCTACATCCATGTCTCTATTAAATCGCATATCATTATAGGTATTAATAGACTCTCTGAAGTCTATGCAACATGTGAAATATATATTCATCTGTATTTATTCTAGAACTTTTATATTGAATTCTTTAATCCAATTGAAATCACTTTTGGTGATTATTCAAAAATCCACCCCTCAAGAATATACTGTATGATCTAAAAACCATCCCCCAGTAAATTTGTTACTATATATGCAAAGAGATATAAATAGAAGGTTATAGCTATTCTAGAATGTTTCTCCATTTATGTATGGGCGATAAAATTGACTTATTCTTTGTCTATTCTTCTGTTTGCTTTTCCTTATTTAAATTTTCAATAATGAATGTATTTCACTTTTGTAATAATAAACTACTTTTTCTTTCAAGGAGAAAGGTAATGAGAGCAGTTAAGTAGGTTAGTGTCACAGGGACTGACAGTAGAGAGGGTTTCTCTTCTTTTGCAGAGGTGTGGATTAGAACAGATCAGGCGAGATGAAGCTTGAATATCCACTGCTTGTGCTGCCCCAGCATGGCAAGAATGAGAGGCCATCCAAGCCCATTTACTGCATGGACATAGGGCCTCAGTGTGAACTGGGACTGTGATGGGCCTATACTGCTTGCTCTGGGAACAAGGGCTCTGTGTCTGCTACTGTCCAACACAAAGGACAGAGGTCCCCTGTTTACTTTGGATTAGAAATGTTAAAATGAGAGACAGCAAAAACATTTGAGTTTTTCCTCTTTTTGATTTCTTACAAAAAACCAAATTGTAGTAAGTCAGGAATGTTTTTGGCATCTTCCGTGAATAAAAATCAATCAGACTAGATTGCTGAAGGAGTCTTAAAGAGCTTCCCTTGTTTAGTGTTCTTTTTTCTAGATTTATAGCTTCAAGATTAAGAAGTAGCAGCAACTGACTAGGCCTCTGAATTGTCCATTCATTTCCCAGGAAATGGGGCCATTACGAGTTCCTTGATCAGTATGACCAAGTGACCTTGGGCCTTTTGGAATAAACTTCATTATACGCTGAAGCACCCACATAATCATGGACATATTTCCCCTATTTTTCCTTCCACCTAACCTCCCAAACATTGGAATTTTTCTTTCCTTTCAATACTTTTTCAAATCCCCACTTCTTCAAAAACTAGACCCACAGAGGGGTACCGTTTTTTTTAGGTGTAGCAGTCTATAAATCGTAAGAGTCAAGGTGGTACTATGACGAAAGACTGCCTAAGACTATAAGAAATGAGCATAAGGCAAACTGTGTGTACTTTTCTGGTGTCTGGATTCAAATCATAGCTCTCACAAAAATAGCCAGAATAAGGACAACTTTCTGAATATTCCTGACTCAGTTTTCTTACCTGTTGTCCTAGTTACATTGACAGCCACAACTTAAAAGAGGAAAGGTTTATTTTGGCTCACAGTATATAGAGGTTTCAGTCTATAGCCACCTGACTCCAAGGCAGAGCAGCATGGCAGAGGGGCATGGCAGAGGAAGCTTGCTTATGGTATGGCAGTCAGGAAGCATAGAATGATCAAGTGAGGAGGGTGAGCGATATATCCTTCCAGGCTGTGCCTCCAGTGACCCACCTCCTCACTTGACAAGGCCTCAACTCCTCACATCACACCCAAGTATAAACTTATCAATGGGCCAATCCTCTGCTGAGTACCATGACCCCATGATCCAACTACCTCCCACCAATTTCCACCTATGAGCATATGAGGCTTTGGGGAGACATCTAAATATAAACCATAATAGTCCACCCTGGCCCCCAAAAGACTCATGTGCATCTCTATGCAAAATATATTTAGTCTGTCTCTAAGAGTTGCCAAAATCCTTTCCAGACTTTTCTCACAAGGCTTCCTAATCACATGGTCAGGTAGCATCAAAGCAATGACCCCATTCCTGGCACCAAAATCTATTTTAGTTGCAATTTTATTGCTAAGACACAATACTTGATACACACAATTTAAAAGAGGAAAGGTTTATTTTGGCTCGTAGTTGTAGAGGTTTCAGTCCATAATTGGCTGGCTCCAAGGCTGAGCAACAAGACAGAGGGGCATGGCAGAGGAGGCTTGTTTATGGTATGGCAGTCAGGAAGCACAAAGAAATCAAATGAGAAGGGAGGAAGTATACCCTTCCCCATTGACCCATTTCCTCCAATAAGGTCTCACCTCTCAACATCACACCCAGCTATAAACTCACCAATGGACCAATCAACTGATTAGTATCATGCGCCCATGATTGAACCACCTCCCCAAATCCCCTATGAGTGCATAAAGCTTTGGAGAGACATCTAAATATACAAACCATGACACCTGTAATATAGGGGCTATCATACCCAGCTCATAAAATCATTATGAAGATTAAAAGATGGTGTGAGTTAAAGAGTGTAAGTCAGAGAATGACACAGCACAAAACTTAGTGCATCATGGCTGTCATCACTGCTGTGACTTGCAACTGTTATTACCTCAAAGAATAACATTATAGTGCTTGGCCAATTCGGGAAGGTGGAGCCAAGCTGGTGCATGAATAAGACTGGCAAAATACAGTTTGTCAGGATGGAGATTTTTCTGTCTGATGTTGGTTTGTGCTCGAGTAATTACTGTAATATCAACTGTCAAAGCAGGTGGAAATAGAAGTCTTGGGAAGGGGCCCTGGCACTCCACATCAGACCTGGGCCTCAGACTGTTCTATGCCCTTCCAGCACTCTAAGATTGAAAATGACTACCTGTGATGAGGGAGCCCATTGGAAGGAGTGTGGTGTGCGCATGAATGGTATAGGAAGGGGAAAGTTAAGGCCACTAATTTAGAGCCATTTTGTCATTCTCTACTCTGGCAACACTAATATGTTTCTAACATCATCAGAGACAAATCTATGTGATGGTTAATTTTATGTGTCAACTTGACTGGATAAGGGATGGCTAGATAGCTTGTAAAATGTTATTTCAGTGTGTGGGTCTGTGTATGTGTGTGTGTATTTCCAGAAGAGGTTAGCATTTGAATTGGAAGACTGAGTAAAAAAGATCCACTCTTTCCAATGTTTGTGGGCATCATCCAGTACACTGAGAGCTTGGGTAGAGCAAGAAGGTAGAAGAAGGGTGTCTTTGTTTCTTTTTGAGTTGAGACATCAACTCTTTTTGAGTTGGCCGTGGACATTTTGCTCCTGGATCTTGGGCCTTTCAACTTGAACAGTGGTTTACATCACGATCCCCAAGTATTTGGGTCTTTGGACTCAGACTGGGATTTATAGCATTGGCTCCCCTGGTTCTCAGACCCTCAGGTTTAGACTGAAACTATGCCACTGCCTCCCATTCACAGGTGGCAGATCTGGCACTTCTCAGGCTCCACAGTGGTGTGAACCAACTCCTTGTAAGTCTCTTCCTATATATCTCAATATATCCTAATGATTCTGTTTCTCTAAAGAACACTGACTCATACACTCACTCAGCCCTTCTAAGAATGCTATTCACAGTTGACTCTCTGAGGATCTGGCATAAAGCAGTGGACTTGCTGTGTGTCGCAGTAGGACCTCCCTGCTTCTTTTTATCCCAAGTTTCTATTGGCAACCACTGGAGACATAGAGAAGAAGTAAGCCAACAGATTGTAAGATGTAACAAAGGGGGATGGAGATGTAGTTCAGTGGTAGAATGCTTGCCTAGTATGCACAAGCCCTTGGGGTCCATCCTCAGCACTGAAAGAAAAAAAAGATATAACTAAGATCACACAAAGAAATCCCCCAAACATTAGCCATTCATTCACATATCACAACAGTTCCCATGTTCCAGTGGAAAAAACCTTTATTTCCCAAACAAGATAGATAAGTAATGCATAGAGTGGAAGAAACTGAGAAATTACCAGAAAAGTAATCTGTAATAACTTATTAGAAGATCCATACATCAAGTAACAAGTGTGGTTTCTTCAACTCCATGCTGGCCTCTTCTTGTTTCTGTTGTCCCTTTGCTGTTTTATTCCCCTCTCCCTGCCACCTCCTGTGTGCCTACCTCTCCTATGGATTTTTGCTTTCATCCTTTTCTTTAGTCTCTGCCCATTTCTCACCTTCTCTCTCTGCTTACCAGAAATCAAAGAAAGTAGGCATTCACAAGATTTCTAAATTTAATTTTAGGGAGAAAGGTTTTATATGTTGCCCCGAATCTTGAGAGACTATTTACATTTTATCTTGTTTTAATAAAAAACACCCTAAATATAGTTGAACGTTATTCATGTGATTCTCATAGCTTTTTTCTCCCTTTTAATATGTATAGCAGTCGCACTTGACAATAATCATAATCCTTGGGCATTTACACTGGTTCAAAAGAGACTTTGTTCTGTCATTTTATTTTAACTCTTAGATAATTTGATTTCTAGTTTTTCAATTTTTTTCCTGTGAGTGTTTGTATAAACATGATGATGTCTGTTTGAAAATCTCATAGAAGTAGCTCAATTTAATTCCTGCCCACTACACAGTCTTCACCAATATCCTGAAATTGTGCCCTAGGTCTGATGAAAAATTTCACCAGAGATCTGGTGGCCAGCTACCACATGCTTCCTGCTTACTTCCAGACAGAAGTCAGCCAAGTGACCTGCTTCTTCAGTTGGGCAGGATGTTGGAATTCCCCTGGATGGGACAGGTCCTCTGTATTGCTGTTAGATCACACTGAATGAGAGAACCAAATTTTCTTCTCTGGGTACCACTTTAAAAGAACTTCTGAATACTTAACCTCATGCGATCCTTACATTAGCTCTGTGAGGTGGAGATGCTACTTATGTTATTCTCATTTACAGATGTGAGAACTGAGACAGAGAGACTAAATAAGTTGTTTAGGGTCACACAGCCAGAAAATGTCAGAGGAAGAATTGAAACCTGACCTTCCAAACTCCAGACCCAAGGTTGGGCACAGAATGAACTCAGTAGATGTTTGTTTTTCTCATCACACCTGTCATGAACAGCCAAAAGTCATTACTTCTGTCTTATAGGGCCATCTATCCAGAGGAGGACACCATCACCACCAGGACAAAGGAGAATCAAAGACATGGTCCTGTTCACTCTCCAGATCTCAGAGTTCTCCTGCTCCTTTCAGATTCCCCTTTGCAGCTCAGTTGATGAGATTGCTGTTTCAAGTACTACCTACAAGAAAAAGAAAGAATTTCCCCCATTTCTTATAGAGAACAGCATCAGGAGTCAGTGTCGCAATTCAAAAGAAAAACTAGCAAACAGATTCATGCAAAGGACAGAGCGCAGTCCTCATGAATTGGATAAGATAACACTGCTCACATTATACTCCAGCCTCTCTGTAGTTTGCTAGATAGTAGATGGAGTAAGCTAAATAGAAGTTTCTGGAAACAGCTGGGATGGCTGTTTTTTTTTAAATGACAAGGGAATTGGCACAATTAGAAATGAAAATAAAGAAAGCTTGGAAATGTGAATTTGTTTGCATTATTTGTGAAGGCTCAAATTTGTGAAGGTTAGGTACTATAACTTTTCCACTTGATTGTGAATGAAATCTGACTCTGCCATTTCTTGTTTTAAAACTTGGAAGAGGAGATAGAGAAGGAGGAAGAGAGGAGAGGAGGAGGGTAGAGGAGAAGGAAGGGATAAATCTTAAAAACTATGAAAAGACATGATAGCCAAAAGAAGTGACAAAGGATTTGAGTAGAGAAGTGAATGACTAAAAGAATGAGGAATGGTGAATATGTCCTTCCTTGGTAGGGGTTCTACCTGTGCTGAGCATCACACACAGGAATTTTAACACCAAACATGTTCACACATGTAAAGTAGTGGTGAATGATATAAAAACTTCATAGTTAGAACAAAGAAGAATCTGGAACGCTTTTAATGATTTACTCCTGGAGAACATGCTAAACAATTCAAAATTTGGGAGATTTCTGAATTCCCTGGCTCTTGTAGAATTTAGATGGGCAAAAAGAACTACAACTTATTCCCTTGAGGTTGTCTCTAGAAGTCTTGAGAAGGTAAGAAATATCTAGACTATGAGATCCAGTTGAGGTAGCCTTATTTACCTAGCTATACTCATTATCAAAATGTAACCTTTCTAATTCTATTAACTTCCCACCTTTACCACATTTCAATTTCTCAGAAACCAAGCAAACATACACACACACACACACACACACACACACACACACACACACACCCTACGTCACCAAGTTTAAACTTTTCCCAGTTAACTCCTCTCCCTTCAGGAGACAGGCTAAACCTCACTTCCTCTGAGTAGCCTCCTTTGATTCCTCTAGCATGGTCAGAGTTATCTATAAACTCTGACAGCAGCCTGCAGGCTGTGTGGTACTTGTAGCATTTCCTTAGACCCCATTGCAGGGTGTTTTGTCTGACCCCAAAGGGCAGGTATGCATGCCTTTCCATCTCACAGCACCTCTCACTGGTTTCCCTTGGCTTTGCAAGTATCCTGAAGTGTTTAGTGGAAGGATCCACGAAAGGATGAGGGAAGGACCAGGGAGCACTTAGGTGGAAGTGGAAGACAGGATGGGTGTTGGAACCATGCAGATTAGGCTTAGAGAAAGTTGCTGTTTCTGTGAGCCCAACCACATGGCACCAAATTCCCTTTGGTGGCAAACAGACTGTTGCCAAAATGCTGTGGAGGCCAGACACTAAACCTGCAAATTTGGGTCCTTCAGTTGAGGGTCACCATGCTCAAACTTGAAAGGAGGGAGAGGATGGTCCTGAAGGCAGTGAGGGTCAGTGGGAGCCATGCAGTCTGAGGAAAAAGGTCCTACTCCAATTACCTGGATGACTTCAGTCCAAGGATAGCAATGATCACTGAGTGAACTTTATCTACCGGGCCAAGTTGCTTCTCAAGCCAAATTTAATTAGATTTTGGAAAAGTATACAGTCTTTTCTTTCACCTAAATTTATAACTATTATTCCCGTACCACAATTACAACTACATATGCACTTCCAAAATTGTTGGCTTTTATGTCTACCTTCCCTTGTTAGAAGTTTACATACTAAGTACAAAGACTGGAAGGTGGCTGATTCTCAATAAATATTCATTCACTGAATGAGTGAATTAATCTTCAAAAAATTTCTTGAATCTCCCAATAATTTAAATTCCTTTTGTTGGAAGCTTTTATGAAACCAAAGTCACAAAACCACCACAGCCTCACATGTTTTTGAGAAATTTATTTCAGTGTGGCAAGTCTAAAGTTACAGTATTTTGAAAAACAGCTTGTTGAAAACAAAAAGAGGAGAGGTACTTTTTGTTTTAAGCAGGAGTGGACCTTACTCTCCTATGGTGTAGGTACTTTAGTCTAGTGTTCATTATCTCTCTGTCGTCCTACCAGACCATTCCTTTCTCTTGTGTTTTTCCAAATTTAACTGCCCAATCAAATGGTTTTATGAGAATACACCCAACTAAGGAGACTATAGCAGCTAAGGAGACTAGAGGTTTTACTTCTGGAGAGAAAGTAATAAGTGGAGAGCTTCATTGTAGGGGCTTCTAACTGATGGGAAAGCTACTAGCAAAGTGTCCAGTGGTTAGAAAATGGGACCTGCCGAGAGAAGAAATAAGAAAGGGGGATCCTTTTGGACTAAAATCTTGCAATGACTTCTGACATACGGAGTAAAACAAATTCTGTGTCAGTATGCCATTATAAGTGACAAAATAATAGCATTCTTTGACACTTGGACTGTATTTATTTAGGTCATTCTGTCCATCCAAAACCAGGCCTACTTCACAAATTTCTGGCATTTTGCCTCTTCCTATAATAGGAGATGTAAACACATATTTTAAAAAAAATTTTTATTAAATTCTTTTATTGGTACATTGTAGGCATACAA
>NW_004624762.1:2773549-2806262 GCF_000247695.1 Heterocephalus glaber | reverse complement strand
CTTTCCTGTGGGCTGGGGGCAGCGGGAGGGATGGTGGCTGGGAAGCCCCTTCCTCTGGACCAGGAGCAGTGGGATGGCAGCTCAGAAGACCCTACCTCTGGGCTGGGAGCAGCGGGACTCGGTACTGTGGTCTGGTGGTCTGGTGTCCTCTGCGTCTTTGTAGTGTGGAACCAGGTGGCTGCCTGTCTGCAGCGGGGTGATTCGGCATCTTCCGCGAGACTCGGGACCTTGGTAGGGCGTCGAGTTTGCTGTGTTTCTTGTATACAGAATATCATTGGATTTTGCTTCTTAATCCATTCTGCCAGTCTATTTCTTTTTATTGGTGAATTGAGGCCATTAATATTTATGGCTATAATTGATAGATATTGACTCATCCTTGTCATGGTGTTTTACTCTTGTTGACTCTTTTATTTCTTATTTTTCTCCCTCTCCCTTTAGTTTCTTACCTTGCCTGGTGGCTTCCCTTTGTTGGGCCTCATGGAATTGTGACCTTCATTATCTTTTTCTAGGATATTGTTTAGAATTGTTTGGAGTGCCAGTTTGGTGTTCATGAAATTTCTGAGGTGTTCCTTGTTATGGAAGTATCTAATTCCCCCATCGATTTTGAGAGATAATTTTGCAGGATACAACAGTCTAGGTTGGAAGATATTTTCTTTTAGCACTTGAAATACTTTACTCAGGCTCTCCTTGACTTGAGAGTTTGTATTGAGAAGTCTGCTGTGATTCTGATGGGCTTTCTTTTGTAGGTGATTTGTTTCTTTTCTTTAACGGCTTGAAGAATTTTGTTCTCCTGTTGGATTTCTGGGATATTGACAATTAAATGTCTAGGTTTAGATTTTTTTTGATCGTGGCTATTTGGAGTTCTATATGCCTCACTTTTCTGTCCAATTCTCTGCCTTGGTCTGGGAAGTTTTCTATTATTACTTCTGTGAGCAGTTTTTTATGTTAATTGTACTTTCTCCTGCTTTTCCGTGGACTCCTATCAGTCTTATGTTATTCTTCTTTGCATCATCTAGCAGCTACTGGATTGATTTCTCATGGTCCCTTCCTATTTTGAAGAAATCTCTGTTTTCATGGTCATTAACTGCAATCCTGTCTTCTATATCTGATATTCTATCTTCACATTCCCTTAATCTGCTGTGCATACTTTCAATGGAGTTTTTAATCTCCTGGATATCTGTTTGAATATGTTGCATGGATTCCATTTCTTTCCTATGTTGGGCAATCATGGTTTCCATTTCTTTCTTATGCTGGGCATTCCTGGCTTCCAGCATGTTTCTGAGCTCATCTTTTTTTTTCATCTGTTTCTGTTCTAGAGCCTCTAATCATGTCTTTCACTCTGCTCACCATCTCTGTAGTTATCTGGGAGATTATTTCTGCTTTTAATTTTTCTAGAGCCTCATTCACCTGTTTTGTTACTTCCTGTGCTATCAGTTCATGGTGTCTAGGTGGTTGATTATCAGACTTTTCCACCTCATTTCCCCCAGAATTTGCCTTTTGTGGGGTGAAAGTCTAAGTTTGTGCTTTGCTTAAATGACTTTTGAGTTTTGTTTTTGGTACTCTCCTTGGTTTAATTCCTGGGTTGATACATTGAAGTTGCTTATTGTATCTTTGTTGCTTGTATTTAAAACCTCTATGGAATGATTGCTTCTCAGAGGTGTCTTCCAGATATAGCTGGTCCTTAAATTTTGAATCTCTAATGACTCTGAAGCTGTCTCATTTTCATTATACCAGGAAGGAGAACTGATTAGATCAATCACAACATCTTAGCCCAAGAGATACAATCAGCAACACCAAGCATGAAGTATATCTCAGCATTATTTATAGTGATAGATAATAGGAAATGACCAAAATTTTCATCAAAATAGGGCAGGTGAATTCTGGCATGTGTATAGCAATAATAGCCTACAGTGAAAAACAAAAATCCCCCAAACATATAAATAAATATATTGCAGCTATATACAGCAATATGGATGAATATCAAAAGCATGATATGGAGTTAAGGAAGCAAGTCCCCCAAGAGATAGAGGGAAGGGGGAGGAAGGGAAAAGGAGGGGGACAAGAAAAGAATTAAGATGTGTTATGTATGTGTACCAACTCCCCATGATGAATGTAATCATTATATACTGCAAATATATACGAAAAATAAAAATTTTAAAAGGAAGCAAGTCACATAAGTATATATACATATATGATTAATTTTACCTTAAATATAAAGATTTATATATGTATATATACCTATATGTATATGTATATATGTTTATAATATTCTGTTTAGATAAAATAAAAAGATTAGGCAAAAATAAGCTGTATACCTATCTCTTGCTTAATGACTTTAATCCACTCTTTAAAAGCCCTGCTGCCAAGTAAAAACCATTAAATGAAAATATATTTTCATTAACTTTAACTGGAAAAAGTATGCACTCTATTGCAATCTAATATAAATTTTATCTATAAAATATATTTATAGATAAAAATATATTGATTAAGCAATGAAAAATCCAATTTTCTACAATTTCAAAGTAAATAAAAGCCATTTGTACCATGACCATAATGTAATACACATATTATCTATGAAAGACAGTAGTCTATTATAGAAAATTCTTATGTTATTATTTAAACTTAGAACAAGAAAAAATAGAAGGTTTTAATGTAGTTTTTGGAGCTGGCATAAATAACCCTGAGAGCAAAACTGACAGTGACTTTACCCCCTCCCCTCCCAAAAAAGTACTCCAAATCAGTCTCACCTATGAATATAGATTTTTTTAAAAAATCAAGCAAAATCCAAGCAAATTTAAATCAGCTGTAATTTGAAAGGAACTATTCCATGAGCAAGTAGATTTTGTTGTAGTAATATAAGAATCTTGTAATTATGAAGCATGAAGTCTTAATTTATCACATTGTTGGGTCAAAGAAAAATGATATTAATAGATATCAAAAGCATTTTGGTGAAAGTCAATATTTATTTTTGATAGATCCCCTAGTAAATTGGGAATAAAAATTTTTTCTTAATATTATGGAATATGTTTAAATAACACTGCCAATCTTATTTTTAATGATGATCAATAGAAGTAATTTCACTCACATCAGGAAAAAGACAAGGAACACTATATGACCTACTCTTTTTTTTTTTTTTTTTCGGTACCAGGGATTGAACTTGGGACCTTGTGCTTGCGAGGCAGGTGCCGGAACCACTGAGCTAAATCCCCGGCCCTACATGACCTACTCTTGACACTTTATTCTGGAAGTTCTAAATAATGCAATACAGTATTTAAAAAATAAGAGTGTAGCTTGGAAAGGCAGAGTCGTGATCATTGTAAATATGTGACAAAAGTTTTCACCTGGAAAATTATCAGATGGCTGGAGTAGCACTCCCTGAGTATAGTCAATAAGAGGGTAAATTTAGGAATGCTTTTGGTGCCTGGCAATGGAAAACTCTCTCAACAGTTGTGTAATCAGCGAGTATTCATTTGCTCACATACTGAGCAGCAGGAGGTTGGCAGACCAAGCTGCTGTAGCCACCCACCATATTATTAGTGTTCCAGGTCCCTTTTGCATTTTTGGTTCACTGAACTTCAAACATTGTTCTTTTGATTTCATTATTGCTAGAATGTCTGCTACATCTCTAGGGATCCTTTTTATTCCAAGGCAGGAAAATGAGGGACAGAAGGGAGGTGGATGCCACTAGAAGACTTCCCTTTTCTCCAGGGCCAGATGCAGCTGAGAAACCTGGAATTCATGTTCCAGCCTCTAGAGAGGATAGTGGCAAGGGAGAATGGGGCTGGAGATGAGCTCCAAGTGAACCAGCCTACTTATTGGGTTTATCACAACATTCAAAGCTATAAAAATATTTATCTATAGGTTCTTAATTTTTGATCAATTCGTGAAAACTGAAGAATGGACATGATTTGGAAAATGTTTAGAATAGGTTTCATAGCACAAGCGATGTCTAAGTATGACTTGCAGAAGAAATGTATTTAAACACTTACTTTCTCATGTGATGGTCTTCATGGCCATCAGGTGCACTATCAGACAGAATAAAAAGCCCTATAGCAGCAGCAGCAGCAGCAGCATATTGGGCCATATTCTTTTCAATTTTTGAGTGATCCAGAATTATTGAAAAATATATACCACACTTTTGAGTTTGTGTCCTAAAGTGGAATGACAATAATCGTCTCCATAGGTATTCACAAAAGCGTTTTCATTTGGGACACCTTGATATTTATGAGGTAAAAGCATAAAAATTGTTTGGAGTGATATTGATTTTCATAGCAAATTTCCTGTCCCTTGGTTATTAGAAAACTTGCAAACAAAGTCCTGACACTGAATGTGATTTATTTCTAAGGAGAAAACATCAGAGCTCATCAATTTAATCAGCTTATCAGTGTTGTGCTCTTATTTCTGATATGTACCGGGGATTGTGCTAGGTGCTTAATGGAGCTAAAAAACAGATAAAATTTTTATTCTCTTGTAATTTTCTAGTGGGGAAATAGATAACAAATAAAATATGTGTGTTGGTAATAAGTACTATGAAGAAAAATACAACAGGGACAGTTGAAAGGGAATAAGGGTGAGTAGATTTTTTTAAAAATGAGGTAAGGAAAAATTTCACGAAGAAGATGGCATTTGAGAAGATGGTGAGGGAATGAGCTGTGCAGATACGTGGGGAAGAGTGGTCCACCCAAGGGGAAGTACATGCAAAGGCCCCAAGGCAAGAGCACACCTGCCTTCTGCAGCGAAGCCTGCATAGCTGGTGCAAACCATACAGGGGGCAATGGTAGAGAGGTAACTGGTGCTGGGGGGCAGGCTGTTAGGGCCCTGTGGGCCATTGGGAGAACTGTACCTTCTATCTGAGTGAGAGGATGGGTTTTAGGGAAAGGAATGATGCAACCTGATTTACAGTTGAAAAGAATCACTCTGGCTGTGGTATTGAGAATAGAATGTAGGGTGCACTAACAGATGTGGGGAAATTAGGGAGCTCTAGCAATAATCTAGGAAGAAGGAGATAGTTACTTGGACAAGGTGATACTAATGGAGTCGATGAGAGGAGTTGAATTTTAGATACATAAGGATGATAAGAATGGCAAGAAATGTTTGGCCTAAGTAACTGGAAGTTGGAAGTATCATTTACTAATATGGAGGGGACAATAAAAGGAGAAAGTTTTAGGGAAGGAGAGTTAGTCTGGGACATGCTAAGTTTAAGAGTAGATATGTAAGCAAAGATATCAGGTAGGCAGCTGAATGTACCAGTCTGGGGTGGAAGTTATGAATTTTGAAACTTCATGGGCCAGGGATTTAGCTCAGTGGTTCTGCTGCCTGCCTCCCAAGGGCAAGGACCTGGGTTTGATCCCTGGTACAAAAAAAAAAAAAAAAAAAAATTTTGAACCTTCATGAAACAAGAAAGTTTAGTTCATTAGCTTAGCTTTTTGTCTGCTCATGCTGAAAGCCAGGAGGAGAGGAAAAATGATCACCTCCGTAATTCAAGCCTTTAGGATTAGGTAAGTAAGTTTCAATCACACTGCTGTACATAACAGATCACATCCCTTGGGAGTTCTACCTGTGCTTTGGACAGCAATTGTGTTAACCTCAATTGCTTTATTGATCGGTAGCAATTAAAATATGATCCAGAAATCATTCATACACAGTTTTTAACTAATGTGATATTAGTGAGTGGCTAAAGTCAGAGTGATGCAGCTGGAGCTGAAAAGTCCTCAAGACCAATGTGTTCTGGGAGGTCACCCACAGACATCATAGGCTTTTGTTATACCACCTGGGCTCATCAAAGAAACAGACCAAAAAGTTTTGAATATTATTTAGCAATTATAAAATTGTTTCTGTACCTACCTCAGATTTTTTTCTTTTTAAGAAAAGACATGAGGGTCAAGGTCAGGATCAGAGGCCCAACAGCAGTCTATGGTGGTTATGATGAATATGCCTGTGGGTGTCTCCAGTTTCAGCCTTGCTGTCTTTGGCTTGTAAAGCCTGGTTTGGGTACCAAGGGCAATACTGGGGTTTCCTGAACACAACTGTAGCTTGCAATTAAGAGTGAACCAAACGACAATTTGGCAGCCATGGAGATTGTGCTGCTACCTGAAATTTACAAATGTAACCAGTTTCCGCATTCCTACCAGCACTATATGGCCAGCTTTAATTTGCTCAAAAACTCAATAGCAAAACAAAATACAAAAACAAAAAACCAAAACCAAAACAATCTGATTAAAAATAAATGAAGTCAATACTCTTCTCAGTGGATCCAGTGGCTGTTCACATTTCTTCTCTATATCCTATCACTTTTGACCAAAATTCTTCATATGCTCTGTCTATTGATTTTTATTTCTAGTAAAGAATGAAAGGCTCTTCTAGCTGCCATATCTATATCTATATCTCTCTATATATTTTATAAGCACATATCAAGCATATATTTATGTGCATATTCCTCTTCACCAACAGAAAGCAAAATACATTTTTTTCTGCCAAACTTCAAACCTATATTTGTTTTTAAACTATCATGCAAGCATAAACTTTCAACAGGAAGCATAAAACTTATAATTCCCTATCTAGGATTGCTGGATGCACAGTTCTCAGGAGTATCTAAAACTCCAAATCAGAAGACAGAGATGGGGTTTCTTGAAAACTCTCTGACTTTATGTGTTTTTAGACATGTCTCTGGAAAGAGTAGCCACAAGTCTGACACTGGAAACCCTGTCACAAGTAGTTTGATGTTTCTAAGTTGGCAGTAGGAATCATACAGTGATGGTACCAAGTTGGGAGGTCTACGAATTACAATAAAGTGCTACACAGATACCTAAAAGGCTCTTCTAACTGCTTTCACCCAACACCTTTCCTCCCTCTCCTCCTTTCCCCCTTCCTTGCCCTTCCTCTCAGTGCTCGCATTTTCAAACACTGAACTTTGGCAGTGGCTGGTTTCCTACCAGGTGACCCCTTTTAGAAGGCATAGTCACACTAAATGTGTCTTCTGACAAGCATAGCTGCCAGCCTCACCTACTCATCCCCCTCATACCCACCTTTGTGTTTCATTCTTATAAACCTACTTAATGAAGAAGCCACAGCAGAAAAAGAGTGTGAAGGGCTGTTGCACATGTGTGCATGTGTATGTGTGTGTGCGCACACATGCAAGGGGCACCATCAAGGAGGCTCCACTGCCCAAGATCTTCCAGTAAGGTTCTAAATTTTTTTTTAAACAAACCCTGAAAGGACTGGAAAAATAGTCTTTATTTCTACTTTTCTGAGAATTTTTGAAAACTGCATGTTTTCACCTTTAGGCATGTGAGGTGTGGTGGTTTCTCCTTTTTTGGCAAAGCTTCATCTCTGAGGGGTACAGGAAGGGGAGTGGGCTGAGCCTGCAGGTTTGGTTTGTTTGAAAATCAGCTTCAGGCTTAGTGTCATGTGTTTTTCTGAGATCTAGCATCTTCAACATTTCAAGTCTTTTGGAAAATATCATCAAATAGCCAAATGAGAGATGGGAAGGAAGGTGGTTTGAGACTGGTGAATCCCCAGATAGTGAAGTATCTCTAAGCCCCAGGGCATTAAAAACCCTTTCCTGGGGGCCAGAGATTTAGCTCAGTGGTGCCTCCGCCTGCAAGCGCCTTGCAAGTGCAAGGTCCCGAATTCAATCCCCGGTACAAAAAAACAAAACAAAAAAACCAAACAAACAAAAAACCAAAACCCTTTCCTGGGCTTTATTTGTACTTTCTGAAGGGTTTCCTCACCACTTGCCCCCACTACACTCCCTGAAAAGACAATTTCATGGTGTGTGGCGGGGGAGCATTTTCTGAGGAACAGGTTGGGTAATGTTAGTTTTGGACAAAATCTTTCAACAAGTTAGAGCTATAAGAGACCTTGAATGTCTTGGAGCAGGTCTGACATAATTTCTGCAATCTTATTTGTGGAATGAAGATTAGAAAAACATAACGAAAAAACATTTGAAGGAATGGGATGAAGTAGGTAGCTGGTTAGGAGATTAGGTAGATGACAGTAACATGAAAGTAGAGGGGTCAGGAGAGCCAACTGGACTAAATACAAATATATGCCCAATACAGTTGGTATGGTTTTACAACTTCTGTTGGAGATTTAATGTGAAAATAATTCTTCAGGATGTAGGATGTGGTCATTCCCTCCACAGCCTCTTACTTCCGTTGTATTCAGCAAACATGACAACCCTCTTTCCTTGAGACTGGGGCAAAGAGGAGGGGAATTGCCACAACACACATGTCAGTTTCAGTATCCACTCGATGGTAGAATTTTTACTGGATTCTTCCTGCCTCCACTGCATCCCAAATGCCCTGGACATGGACTTTGGAAGGCTGTCATTGGGCTCCAAAGGCAATAGCAAGGGCTTCTGTCTGAGACACCAAGTACCCTCTCAATTCACTGTGGCCCAGAACTGATATCATTCTCAAATCATCACTGAATACAATGAAGTGAGTAAGAAACAAGGGCTTCATCTATCCTTCTATCCATCCATGCAGTCATTCGTGGTGCTGGGAATCAAATCCAAGGCCTCATATGTGCTAGGCAAGTGTTCTACCCTTGAGCTACATCTGCAATCTGAAAACTTCATTTTTAAAAACAATTTATCAGCAATGTTCGAAGGGTGATCCCCAGTCCTGTCATCCCCTAGACTTTGATGATGCCTGGTAAGCTGAATTAACTTACATCAAATGCTCATTTGGGAGCACATCGGCCACCTTATCAAATGATGTTTTCCAAGTGTGCAGAAGAGTCTGGCCTATGACAGTAGCATCCAGGCATAGGATGCATGGTTGGCCTTCAGCCTCCTGCAGTCTCTAAACATGGGCTGGGCCACATATTTTAGAAATGGGCCTGATAGAAAAGGGAGAAATGTTTTAAATAGTTTATTTAAAAAAGTAGAGAGGCAATGCTAGCCTCAAAGGTGGTCAAGAAATTCATCTTAGCTGTAGGCCCTGTGGGAAAGAGAAACCTAGGAGGTGGTTAGGAAAGGGAGCAGTGACTGAAATGGGGCATGGAGTTTCTTTTCGGAGTGATGGGAATGTTCTACAATTAGATTGGTGATTATGTATGATTTTGCAAACTTTGTAAAAATCATTAAAAATTACTAAAAATTATTATGGTATGTTAGTTTTATCACAATAAATTTATTAAAAATAAATAAAGAAATAAAAAGATAGATAACAGACAGCTATTACTACTCCCACTTCTAGTGGATGACCAACTACCAGTGACCCTCATAGAACCCAGAACTGCATTAGGAAACATGAAAAATTCTGTGTTTTCTCCCCAAAGCCAATGGCTGGAAATTCCAGTGAAGCAGATTTTTGCCTCGCAGCAAAGGAGCAGCCTTCTGATTGTTACAAAGGTCTGACAAGAGAATGGAAGGCTCTGTGGGAAGTATTGCTATCTTCATCCCTGGGTTCAAGCTCAGCGGTCTACCAAGCATTGGAGACCAAGCTATGTGTTGAGCTGTGCAACATATTATCCCCTACAGTAATTTCCAGCTCTGAGGTTCACGAATTCTGCCACTGAGGTGTGGCAAATTCCCTTTTCCTTCTGAGGCTTAGTTTGTTCATCCAGAAGTCAGGGATGGTTTTGCCACATTACAAGTTAGTACCTGGATGGGGATGTTTGTGTGGAGCTCTAAGATTTGCTGATGAAAGAGGCCAGAGGGGCAGACTTGCTGAAGACTTAGACTTAAGTAATAACAGGAACTCAGTACCCAACAGACAATTGTGCCTACATAATAATAGTAATTAATGCAAGAATAACTTCATTTTCTATTTTCTATTGCCACTTTTGTTCTGGGCAGTTCACAGTTCCAACAGAAAGAATTTTAGCCACTTCTGATGTGCAACCTTATAGCAATACTTTAATATTTGTGTTAGCATTTATAGCTTTTAAAAAATTATAACAGTGTTATCTTGCCTATAAGAAATTTAGAAAAGGCAGAAAATAATGAAAGAAAATGTAAATTAAATAAAAATCTCATAAACCAATGATAACCACTATTAACATACGTTATTATATTTTTGTATATTTGGATTGGTGTACATCTTTATAATCTTTTTTCAATCACATTAATATGTATTGTTTTACAAAAAGAAAAATGTTGGTAAACTGATTTCTAATTTAATATTACATTCCAATATTTCCAGGTCAGTAAATGTACTGGTAAAAGTTATCTTTAATTGAAACAGGATTATATTTATTATACAATAGATATTTATATATTAACATTATAAAATTAATATATTAAATTATTTTATTTTCATTAATATATTATCATATATTATATATAGAATTAATATACTATAAGTTAAGTATAAACATGTGAGATGTGATTAAAACATACTATGAATGTTTAAATTTTAAAAATTATTGCAGTTAAAAAAAATGTTGCCATTAATACCCCTTAAAATACTCTCCCATGATTCCAACAATTTCCACAATTCTTACCATTTTTCTGAAGCAGTTGTGGAAGTCCTCTTTTGTGAGTGTTTTCAGTTGTTCTGTTGTGGTTGCCTTGATGTCCTGAATTGATTCATGATAATTTGGTCTTTGGGGAGGAGACAAAACTTGCATGATGCCTGATCCAATGAATAAGGTGGATGAGGACACACTTTTGTGTTTTTGACATAAATTGCTGTAAACATTTGATCAAGGAGGGATGATCACAAAATAAAGTTTATGTTTAAATTTTTTAAATTATTACAGTAAATGACACATTGCCATTATTCCCCTTCAAAATACCTAAAACACTCCCCCTCGCTTCAAACACCCTTTTCCCATCATTCTTGCAAGTGTCTTTCACTATAATTTTAAAAAATGTAAACATTCATTGTATTTTTTGATCACTCCTTGTCTACTGATATATTTAACCCATTTCCTATTGTAGTTTTAAGTTGCATCTATTTTTTTGTTTTGGGCAATGAGGTATTGAGGCCAAAATCTTGCATCTATTTTCAATGTAGGTACCCTGAAAATGGACCTTAGATATGGAATTTCTGGTTCAATAAGTATTACTCAGGTTTTTAAAAAATTTACTTTGTAATAGTTCATTAAACACTTTGTGCCTATTATGCTCAAATGATCAGGGCATTAGGCCACCCATTTCTTTATATTATTTTTTATTTTTGTTTTTATCATCTTTTTTTGTTTGTTTGTTTTGAGACAGGGTCTCACTATGTGTTCAGGCTGGTCTTAAACTCACTGTGTAACCTAAGCGGGCCTCCAACTCACAGCAATCCTCCTTCCTCAGCCTTCTGAGTGCTGGGATTACAGGCATGCACCACCATGCCCACCCCACTTTATCATCATTTTTATATATTTTCCAATTGTGTACAAATACAGTGATATCTTTTAAAATTTGAATTTTCCTAGTATTTATTGGACTGGACCATTTATTCAGCACCTGCATTAGTTTATCTTTCTAAAGGCTGGGGATTTAGCCCAGTGGTTCTGCCACTTGCCTGCAAGCGCAAGGTCCTGAGTTCGATCCCCAGTACCAAAAAAAAAAAAAAAAATCACATGATAGTTTTTCTTCTTTTGTGAACTTCATGCTTATGTCCTTTATTTTTGTTTTATCTTGCCTTTCTGTCTTTTGATCATAAGATCATTACATATGTTATAGATATCAAATCTTTATTTTCCTTAAAAGTTGCAATTATTTCCCCTATTAACCTATTAATTTTATTTAAGTTTTTATATACAGATTTTTATATATTGGTAAAAGCTATTCTTATTCTTGTGTAATGTTGTCTTTGGTATGATTCTGAGAAATTATTTTCCCACCCCAAATGTGTATTTCTTTATTTTCCTTCTTGTAATTTCTCCTTTAGATTCACATCTTTAAGTTGCCTGGTGTTGAGATTGATTTGTTGTGTAAAGTAAGAACTTTATTTTTTCAAATGTTCAATTATTGAAAAATTTATCTGTGATTTATTGTATTAAATTTTTATGTTCATTTTGATGTTTCTGGACTTTCAATTTTTTCATCAATCTGTTAGCCTTAGCCTATGTTGCTCCTAAATAATCTTCACTAATGCTGTATTTTAAAAAATATTTTCATTAAGTTTATTGGTACATTTTAGGTATAAAATATAGTTACATTCCTCACTGGGATCTTGTACCTTTACATGGTGTATCTTAGTTTAATTTTTTCCCCATTTCCCTCCTCTCCCTTCACCCCTTCCACCCTTCCCTATTTACAGAGATTTTGTTTCCATTTTTTCCTTTTCTCTTATTTTTTCTTTTCCCTTCTTTCCTTTCCCCTACCCTTCACACTTCCCCTACTCCTTTAGGACACACATGTGTAAATACTGAATAGTTTTTCTGGCGTGAAAAACTAAAAGTGTAAATAAGGTTCAAATGGTATAACTGATAATGGGAAATAGGAAGTAAAGGTCTAAATGCTGTTCGTTTGTTTGTTTGTACCAGGGATTGAACTCAGAACCCTGCACTTATGGGGCAGGGGATGGAACCACTGAGCTAAATCCCGGCCCTATATGTTATTTTATATATAATTTTTTTTTGGTACCAGGGATTGAACCCTGGTCCTTGCGCTTGCGAGGCAGGCAGCGGAACCACTGGGCTAAATCCCCGGCCCTATATTTTGTTATATATGGTCATATCTGATCAGACAAATTGCTGGTCATTTCATATAAAGTTTATCCTCAGATATTTGATTATTCCTGTAGCTATGGTTATTGGTAACCTTTTTGAAACTAGGTATTGTTGATACATAACGTCTAATTACTTTGCTAGTCAAGGACAGAAAATACCTGACATCCAAAATTTAAAGGAGGATAGATAGGTTTATTTTGGCTCATGTTTTCAATCCATGGTCAGCTGACCCAAAGGCCTGCCATGGAGGAAAGCTCCTCATGTCATGGCAGCCAGGAAGCAGAAAAAGAAGGGAGGATCCAGGGAGGGAGATATATTCTTCCAGGTCACATTTGCAGTGACCTGCCTCTTTTGACAAGAACCCACCTCCTAACAAGTCAGCTGTAGTGTCCCAGTGATCCAATCACCTTCCAAAAACCCAGTCTCCAAGAGCATGAGAGTATTGAGGGTCATTCTTGATCTAAACCATAACACATAGTAAAACCCTTCTCTTTTAAATATGTGTTTTAGAACATCACAATTAACTAAGCTGTCACTAGTTCAAGTATTTGTCAATAAAATATAGAAAGTAATTTATTCCGAAAGATGACAGCTCAATCTGGAAACAGAGTTTGGTGCTATTCCATCACACGGATACAGATCTTCCCTGCAGCACTTCTTCACAATTGTCACTCTGGAGTCTTTTGTGCCCTCCAGCTGCCCTTGGGCACATCATAACCTCATGGCTTGTTCTCATGTTGCAAATGGACAGAAGTCATCTTTAGATGCACACAGTCCCCAAGAGAGACTTAACATATTTCTTCCTGGAAAGGAAATATAATGCTGAACTTCAGAATAAGCTAGTCAAGTGTTCAAGGCCTCTGAGACACAAGTAGGTGTGTTGGGGATGGAAGTCTCAGTTAGGAGATTCTTATGTAGATAGATGAATTTTCTCCATCATCAAGATGTTGAAGCACTGAACAGCACTACCTCCCTCCTTAAGGCCAAAGATGTTTGATTTTCATATTTTAGGTGTGATCCAAAGAGAGGATTGGCTGGACCAGAATTCCAATCTGTAAAAAGAGATAGCAGCAAACTAAACAGGTCATCAGAATGGTGATCATAACTCCCCAGTTAGGACCCCTGGAAATAAGTCAAGACCCCAGAGCCCAAGAACAGTCTTCCAGTAAAAGCACTGTGAGGCCTTTGAACCCAATGGGCGCCACCAAAGCTGCCACCTCTGGACCTGTTAATGCACCTTGCAGTTCTAATATTTTAAGTTTGTTCCCTCTTATTTCCTAGCAGATAATCATATCTGCAATTTTATCTCTTTTCAACATACACGTCTCTTTTTTCTTTTTGGGGGGATATTCATTTTACTGCATTGGAAAGACTTTTTAGGCCAATAACAAAGCAAAAACAAATGAGACAGATTTATCTGTACCCTACACACCACTAGAATGCTTCTAACTTTTCACTGCTAAGTATATTGTAGGCAGTTTATCTCAGAAATAATATATTAATTGCTTTAAAAAAGTTTCTTTCTATTTCTTATTCACTTAGTTCTTTTTTTTTTTAAATGACTGCTCTGTGTTTATTGTGGCACAATTCACAATAGCCAAGATATGGAATCAGCCTAGGTGGCCATCAGTAGACGAAAAGATGGAGAAAAGTTGGTATATATGCGGTATCATTCAGCCATAAATAAGAACACAATTATATCACTTGCAGGTAAGTGGAGAAAACTAGAGAGCATCATGTTAAGCCAAATAAGCCAGATACAGAAAGACAAATATCACATTTTGTCTAATATATGGAATCTAAAAATTTAAAAATATAGAATGAAAGTAGAAAGGAGACTTATTAGACAAGATGAAGCAAATCAGAGTAGGAGGGGTGTCGAAGGCAGAGTAACAGGGGGATATGTTATATGTATGTATGAAATACCGCATCAAAATCAATATTTTGTAAATTAGTAAACATTAATAAAATGTATTTTTAAAAGATTGCTACATGTCTTTTTGTCATTTTTATACAATACTTATAAACAAATTATCATATATATTTAAATAGAGCCAGAAAGATGCTCTAGAATAAACCCTTATATCTAGAATATACCACTGTGTGGTACATTTTTAAAAACGTGTTGTTCAAAAAGATCTGCTAATATTTTATTTAGGAACTTCCCCTTTGTATTGATAAAATAAATGGGTCTTTAATTTTTATTGTCATTGATGCCTTTAGGGGTATGTTAGCTTTGTTTTGTAATTGGATTTTATTTATAAAAGATGAAGGATTTACATTTTTAACCTCTAGAGCAATTTTTTAAAAATGTTCCTTATTTTTTCTCAAATAGCTCTCTAGTAAGTTGTTTGAATCTCTCCTTTCAGAACATTATGTCCCAAGTCACTGGTGAGTGTCCCTCATTAATGTGTTCTCCCTGTTCTTTCTTATATATTGCACTCCCTGGTCTAATCCATTCCCAGATATGCTCTTTGACTTCTGCCAGTACCTATTAATCAGGTCTTGCACTTGCTCCTGGGGGCAAGGACTGTACTTCAGCCCGCAGGCTGGTGTGTGATATGATCTTTGTTGTTATCCCATGGACAGCTACGAGAGATGAGAATGGATACTACAAGGTACTTGTCTCTCAAGTGCAGTCTTTGCAGGGTCTCCAGGCAGGGAGAGATGCTCTCCCTGATAAGGAAGAGGGGCCACTTCTCCTAGTACAATCAGGGAGCTCTAGAGGTTCCTGATTATTTGGTTCACATATTCAAATGTTTCCATCTTAATTCCTACAGATCCATTTTTTGTTTCACTGTTCATGTGAGACCTTTTGTGAGTACATATCTTCATATCTGTTTTGGTACCATTACAGTGAGATCATGAGCCTGATTTTTGAAATGGATCTGCCTTTTAGTTGCTAGAAATGAAAAGTCTCACTACAGACTTCTGTGGAAGCAACCTGGCTTACACAGTGTGCTTTGTGTGTTGAGAGTTGGCTGTCCTGATTCCATCACTTTTTCTCCATACAAATAACAAAAGCCAGACAACTCCATAATCCTTATAATTACCATTTCCTTCAGCTGTCCATGCTCTACCCCACCACCAACCCAATACATCATATTCTGCCTATCACAGTCAACCATAAGTAAGAACCTTAGGAAATGAGATGTCGATGCATGTTTCTTGTCACTCCACTTACCTCCAACTGTGGAGACCCAGGGGCCATTTGATTGTGAAGGGCCCATCTAAAGTCCTTCTTACCCTGAACATCCACTTTCTAGGACTGACCTTGGTGCCAACTATCTTATCCTGGGTTTCCCTAAAAGCAGAGCCTGAGACTAAGGTTTGTATGTGATTGTTCCTTTGGTAGTAGAGATATAGGAGTTCAGACAGGAAAAAGGGAAGGATAGCGAAGCAAACAGGGAAAGCAGGAGAGTCAAAACAAGAATGTGTTGTCACATTGACCAATGGGTACAGGATGCTCAACTCTAGTAGACAATCTGAGAAGCATTACAATGTAAGGGATTACACTTGGAGAGAGCAATTTATCCACTGGCATCTTTGGTTGAGGGATGCCCCCAGAGCACACTATTTCTTATTTTGAGTAAGCAGGGGCCCACTGGCATCCTCTCCTAGAGTCTGTCAGAGAAGCCCTATGGTAGGAAATAACAAGGTGTGGTCAGATCACACCTATTGGATACTTTTCAAAGCCAGGATAGAACTAGTGGCTATGGTTGTGGATGAAATAAGAGTTGAAGATTCAATTGTTGTCCAAGAGGCATCCAGAAATCATCTAAACACTGAGACTAGAAGTTTAAATGTATTTAAGGATTAGTAATCAGATTTTCTACCTCCTATTGAGTTCATTTTGGGAACTTCCATGTTTCTCTGAAAATCTTCCCATTTCATCAAATATACTAGTGTAGTCTATCTTTTTTATAGTAGACTTTAAATGGATTGTATAATTTACTGTGTTATTTAGTTTTGTTTTTATAAAATCCAGCTTGGGCTGGGATTTAGCTCAGTGGTGATGTCGCCTGCCTTGCAAGTGCAAGGTTCAATCCCTAGTACCAAAAAAACAACAACAACCCAGCTTGGATGGAATTATTAATGATACTCTTCTGGTTTTTCAGCTATTCAACTGCTGCTTTTATTATATTAATACGTTTTAACAGCTTTACATTTATTTTACATTAAAAAGCTTTTGTTTTTGACATGAACATTTAATTAACTTATTTTTATTCTTCCTTTCAAAAGTAACAGCATCCTAGAATATCTTTTACTGAGTATAGCTTTGTCACCCACCAGAAGTTTTGAAATCTGATGTATTATTATTGTTATTTTCAAAACAGTATTTAATTACATGTTTCATTTCCTTTCTTACCCAAGAGTTATTTGGAAGAATATTGCTTAATTTCCTGGCATTCACATTCTACTATTTAATATTTTTCTCACTAATTCTTTGTGGTTTTAGTTTATGGTCAAAGATAATTTACATTTAAATATTTATTGGCATTTCTTTTACAGTCTTATTATCTTAGGTTACAAGTGACCTAGACATCTTAAAAGAATATGAATTAGTGTTTGTAGGCTACATATGTTAAAAAAATATTAATTCCTTTGTGTCCATTGGATTATCAAAGTCTATGAAGTAAATAATAAATGTTTCCACTAAGATTCTAGTTTTATTAATTTCTTCTTTATTTCTAAGATTTTATTTTTAATACTTACATGCTATTTTATGCAGAACATAAACATTTATGAGTCTATCTTTTTGTTATTTGCATCATATTGATATAATTTCTATAAAATTTTTTCTTAAATTCTTCTTTGATATTAATATTACCATCACTACTTAGGTTTTTGCTTTCTTTTGTTTTCATTTACATATTATATTTTGGGTATCCTTTTAAAAAAGAGATATATGAGTTCCTTAATTAATAGCCTGTCTTTTAAAAGCAACATATATGACTCAGATTTCCATGGAAGAAATACAAACCAACTAACAGGTCTCAAGGAGAGAGGTACCTAACATAGGGAATTAGTACTATGAGAGACACTAGGGGAGGCTGGAGGAGTGAAGAGTTTGGGGGATTGGATCTGTGTTCATAGCAATACAGCTGCTGTCCAGAGATTAGGAAGCCATTGCCACTGCTGCCAGTATGGCTGCCTCTTACTCCTTAAAACTGGTAACCAGACACTGGAACATAGGTCCTATCTGTTGAAATTTGTTTCCCATCCCAGCAGCAGGAAAGTGACCCCAATTTCATCTCTACTTGCCAAAGCTCCTTAGAGTTCACTTTATTGGCTCAACTGTATCTGCACCTAGCACTTCATTTTGAAGGCTTATGAAAAGGTAATTTTCAGTTTTACAATCTCTTCAAACAGAAGAAGCTAAGAAAGCCAATCCAAAATTCTACCATACTGTGTTGGATTTATCCTTTTTAATTCTGAGAACCCTTCTGTTTCGAAGTGGATTGTAGCTCTGTTATATTTATTATGATAACTAACAATACTGATCTAATGTCTTTATTCTTATGCTTACATGCATTTATACTTTACTATCTATTGGTATATTTGCTTTTGTCTTTATTTTTTTGGTACCGGGGATTGAACTCGGGTCCTTGTGCTTGTGCAGAGGGCGGCGAAACCACTGAGCTAAATCCCTGGCCCATCTATTGGTATATTGACCAATTTTTATTTGTCCTTTTTCACTTTAGCAATTTGCAAGTTGTACATTCCATTTTATTCTACTATCTTTAATCTTAGTTGAAATATATAAATAAATATATTTAGACTATGAATACCTTTAGATTAAATATGTACATCTATATCTTTGTATATATGCACAAACATCTTTTTCAAAGTCAATATAAATATATATTTGTCAACATATATATTAGATATACTACTTAGACCTCTTTTTGGCAAACAAAGAAGCCCCTTGTTACCTTGAATAGAAAAGGATGTGAGTGGACGGCTATTTGTTTGGTCACACAATTGGTAGGAGGCCTGGATAACCAAGGTAGGGAAGTAGACAGGAGTCAGGAAGTTAGATCCAAGTCACACCCAGGACCAGCCTCTTTGGAGTTCTGTTGCTATCATTTCCACAACCCCAGGCACAGGCTCTGCTTTTTCCTCCCCTTCCTTTGGGTACAGATCCTCGGCAGGGCTTTCTACTATCTGCACTAAGGCTTGAGGTCTCATTGTAAGGTTCTGGGGGACAAGTATGTGACTTTTTAAACTTTGGTCACAAAGGCTGGCTCATATCCTACCAAGATTCTCATAACAGGTCATTCTTTGGAACTAGGAAGGAATCCGATGCTGGAGTCCCCAAACTGAAGTGTACATTGCACATACATATCCCCCTATTGTAAAAGATAAGAAATTGAGCCCATTTTCCCTTCTTCCTTTTGGTCTGACCAACAAACATCTATTGACTGCCTTCTATGAGTCAGAAGCTGCCATAGATGCAGCAAATGGAATTCAAAAGGCCAGTTTCTGTGTCCAAGGAATATCTAAGGGTGCCCATAGAACAGCTTCTTCCTGATCTTTGCTCAGCAAAGATATCACTGCTTCCCACAGTCAAATAGACACACAGAGGATGATTAAGTTTGAGTCGTCTTTTGGGTAAAGGGTCCCAGGGGCCATTACTGAGGGGAGGACCACCCAAGTCAAAGAGTTTGCATGGTGAAAGCTTTGTTGGCCCAAGAGAGGACAGTATAACCTTTCTGCATGTTTAACTTCCAGGATCCCATTGGTGTTAGCCAGAGAAGTAGCTACATCCAAAAGATTCAAGAGTGTCCGTTCCTTCTCTCCTTAAAGCTAGAGGGGCAGGGTTGAGAGATGTCCTCTACTCCAAGTTGCTGGTCCACAGTTTCAGCCTTCCCTGGAGTTTTCAGTACTGGAGAGATACTATTTCAATAATTGAAAGTGGGTAAAAAGTTATGAGATTTTGACAAGCTGCCAATAGGGGAGCTGCTAAGCAGTGGAAAAGGGGAGTTTGACAAATAGAGCTGAAGAGATGCTATTGAAAAAAAAAAGAAATCATTTCATATCTAGGTCTCCAGTAAGCTGAGCCTTCTCAAAATCATTGGCAATTGTTAGTCAAGGATGTAAAGCTCAGAAAAAGACAACACTTTCTTTTCATGGTTTTGCTGTTGTGGATTTTTTTTTTTCAGTGTTTGAGATTGAATCCAGAGCCTTGTACATGGTAGGCAAGTGCTTTACCACTAACGTACAACCCCTAACCCAAGGTAATAATTTCTAAAATTTTCTCTTAGATTCTCTTTCTCCTCCAAGAGCTGCCCAAATCCACACTGTCTTCCACTGCCCCTTAAATCTTTCTTCTCCCTACATTTTTCTTATGTAAAGCAATCTCCCTGCTTCCATCAGTTCAGCCCCACCCACTGGAACCTGTTTTGCCAGGACCTGACCTCAGCAGGCTGAGTCACACCTGCATCATCATTGTTGGGGCCCAGGTCTGCATCCTGCTTCCGGCCCCAACCTCACTGTTAGCTCCACTGGGTTTTCTGGCAGGTAACCAAGGACTCTGTTTTCTCTTCTTTCTTCTAAATTAGAGTCCCCAACTGCAAGAAATCAGGCTTCCTGGGAAGGTATGAGTTTGTTCATGTACTTGACCATTAACTGTTGCTCAGTTAGGAGCTAAGTTTTCCTTCCTTTCCAAACTGCACTAAGGAGTGCCCTTGAATGAACTGGGGCAGAAGTACTCAAGTCCTGACCACATATGGTTTTCCCAATTTGCCTTACTCTTACTGTACAGTGGTGAAGTCTGAATTCCACACATCTCTTCTCAGCTGTAGGGCCTCCCTTGGGCTGGCAGGCACTCTGCCACAGAGCTGTCTTTGTGGCTTTGTGCCCAGAGTAATTACTAGGGCTGGGCCATGCACATTCTCTTTACCTTCTGTATTTCCAGCCTCAGGATCGGCCACCACTGTAACAGAATTGGAGAGGTGTCTAACCACAGGCTGGACGTGCGTGGTCACAGGTGTCTATTTGATTGCTGGTCCCTTGACACTGCTCTCCAGTGGTCAGACAGGGATTCAGAACATGTCTAGGCATGTTTGACACTTACCTCCTCACCCATAAAATTTCTAGTATCTGCAAAGCTTGCAAATGTATACTGGTTGATGCTGTAGAAATACTGATTCCCAGCCTATACCACTGGCAGACTTCACTAGCTTAAATGTAGCTCACCATTTCACATGTCAGGGCCCTAAATCTCCATGCTTCATGGTACTAATTTTGCTTTTGTAACAGGCCCCACCATTTCCCACTGTTTAAAGATGACTTTCTAATGATCTCACAACTTTTGTTGGTTAACCTCCATTGACTTGCACCATGAGTATAATAATCAGATGGTCAATATGAAATATCATTCTTGTTACAGCTCTAAGGTAGGAACTTATCTAAATAATAGCTCAGATCAAGATCCAAAGTCACCAAATCTGACCAGTTTTCCGGCTGCCTCACAGACCACTGACATGGTAGTATATTCAAATAAACACAATCTCATGTTAAAATGAAAAATAATTTGATAAAAAATGCAAACCTTACTGAACTTTTCTTCTAGGCCAAATAAGAGAATCATATAACATATCACACAGAAAGTATCTCCTAAAAGCCCTTCTAAACAATTCTCATTATGTCCAGACTTTGATGTCTCATCAATTTCTCAAATGAGTGCTTGAAGCCTAAACCTCTCCTGTGTTTCCTTCTATCTTGTCTCTGTCCCTTTCTCTTTGCTTCTCTTTCCCTCTCTCCCTCTGTCTGGGTCACTACATTCCTTTAGCATTTCATCACACCTCCTTCTCTGGACAACACAAAACCATATTTCTTGGGCTTCAGCCCTTAGAAGGACCAGAGGAACAATTTTTTGTAGTTATTTTTAATTAAACTTTCTATTTTGAGATAAATATAGATTCATGTGTAGTTGTAAGAAACAATAAAGATTTATCTTCTCTATATTTCCCTAGTTTCACCAGTGGCAACATTTTGCCAAATTATAGCACAACTTCATAACCATGGTATTGTCATCGATAGAGTCAAGATATAGAACATTACCATCACCACAAAGATCCCTCAAATTGCCACACCTAACTTTCCTTGCTACCACCCTTCTTATTCCCTGGCAGCACCTAGTCTCCATAAGTCCAATCATATACAGCAGTAGGTAACCTTTGAGGATTGGCTTTTTTCACTTAGCAAAATTCTCTGGATTCATCCAGGCTGGTGCATGTATTAACAATTCCTTTTTATTGCCAGATAGTATTCCATGGAAAGGATATATTACTCTATGTTTAGCCATTCACCTTTGAAAGATACTTGGGTTGTTTCCGGTTTTGGGCTATTATGAGTAAAGCTGCTGTAAGTAGTTATGTATCAGTTTTCAGGTAAACCTATGTCATTTCTTTGGGATGAATACTCAGGAGTGCAATTACTGAATCATATGATAGTTGTGTGCTTGATTTTATTTTAAGAAAATACCAAACATTTTTTCTCTGTGGCTGTATCATTTCCCATTCTTATCAGTGACACATGAGTGATCCAGTTTCTCTGTATCCTTGCCAGCATTTGGTGATGTAACTACTTTTTTAGCCATTCTGATAGGTGTGTGATAATATTTGATTGTGGTTTTAATTTGTGCTTCCTTGATAGTCAATAATGTTAAACATCTTGCCATGGGCTTATTTGCCATCTGTACATCCTCTTCAGTAAATGTTTCTCCATATCTTTTGCCTATTTTCTAATGGGATTGTTTGCTTCATTACTGTTGAACTTTGACGGTTCTTTATATATTGTACATAATAGTCCTTTCTCACATATGTAGCTTAGAAGTATTTTTGCCAATTTCTCTCTTGTCTTTTCATCCACTTCACCAAGCAAATATTTTTAAAAATTTGATAAATTCCAGTTTATCAAGTTTTTGCTATTATGGGCCATACTTTTTTGGTCAAGTCTAAGAGCTCTTTGCCTAGCTTTAGATAACAAACGTTTTTCCTCTGCTATTTTTTCTAAAAGTTTTATACTTTTACAGTTTACATTTAAGTCCATGATCCACTGTTAATTTTTGTGTAAGATGTGAGACTTAAGTGGAGTTTCACACCTCTCATGGCCTACTGTCCCAGTACCATTTATTGAAAAGCTCTATCCTCTATTAAATTGATTTTGCATCTTTGTAAAAAAATGAATGATTATAATCATATGGGGTCATTTCTGGGTTTTGTGGTCCACTGATGTGTGTGTCTGTGTTTTTGCCAATATTACACTGTCTTGAATACTGTGGCCATATAATAAATCTTGAAATTGAATAGAGAGATTCTTCTCACTTTATTCTTCTTTTTCACAATTGCTTGAGCTATTCTAGTTCTTCTGTCTAGCCAACATCAATTTTAGAATAGTCTTGTATGTATATTTAAAAGTTCTGAAATTTTGATAGGAATTATGTTAAAACTGTACATCAGTTTGGAGAAAACTGACATCTCTACTATGGTGAATTTTCCAATCCATAAACACATTATATCTCTCCTACTATTTACATCTTCTTTGATTCCTTTCATTAGTGTTAACATATCTACTTCTCTTTTTAGCAATTATAAATGGTGCTGTATTTTTAATTTCAGAGGCCATGTGATCATTGCTAGAATACAGAAACACAATTTTTGTATATTTATCTTGTATCCTGTGACCTTGCTGAATTTACTTATTAGTTCTAGAAGGCTTTTTGGTTTTATTTTCTTTGGGATATGTATATTCCATGGGATTTTATACATAGACAATCATGTCATCAGTAAATAGGAACATTTTTATTTTCTCCTTTCCAATCTGTATGCTTTTTATTCCTGTTTTCCTCCCATACTACTCTAGTACTAACTAGAACTTAGCACTTGTGAATAGAATTGGGCAGACATCCTCACCTTGATCCTGCTATTAGAAGGAAGCATTCAGTCTTTCTTCAGTAAATATAATATTAGCTGTGGGTTTTATAGATAGATTTTTAATGAAGTTAACAATATTCTCTTTTGTTATTGTTTTTTTCTGAGAGTTTTTACCATGAATGGATGTTGTCAAACGTGTTTTCTGAAATGACTGATATGATCATGTGTTTCATCTTTACCCTGTTAATATGATAGAACATTAGTTGATTTTGAATATTGAGCCATCTTTGTTTATACGCCTGGAGTAAATATCACCTGATTGTGGTATATAATTATTTTCATAGATTGCTGAATTTCACCTGCTAATATTTTGTTAAGGGGTTTATGGCTTGGAATCTGACATGGCGGGCATATTATAAGATTGAGAACATAGCAGGAGGAGTAGGTATAGTAACATGGTAGTAAAACAATGGGGGGGGGAGAGAGATCCCACTGGTGATAATAGAGAAGGAAGAGCAGTGTGGCAAGAATGGGAACCTAAAGAGGAACAATTAGAAGCAGGACAATTGTCTTGGAAACAATAAAAAGGAAAATTTTAAGACAAATATTACCAATGCATCAAATTCTGAAGAAAAGTCATGGTGAGATGACAACTATCAAGCTCCTTGCTTTAGATGTTAAGAAGCCTAGTAACTTTTTCCAAAATAGCCACAGTATAGTATCACACAGAGCTCAGACATAAAGGAGGAAGTGGGAAGGGAGAAAGTAGGGAAAACTAGCATGGACTTATTTCTCAAAGCCTGGCACCCAGGGAGGGAGAAAGCTAGGCAAGGAGCTAGTTGATGCAGTCTTGTATTTGTTTTGGGGTAGAAGTAATTTCAGTATGTTTACATGATGAGGGGAAAGAGCTAGCAGGGAGGAGCAGCTTGAAAATATAGGGTAGAGAGTGTCTGACTTGTTGTCCAAGAGGCAAGGGGTCAACAATCAATGAGGAACATCGAAGAAGGGTTGGTTTGGAGCCCAAGTCCAGACACTTGGTCTTCTGAATCTGAAGAGATGAAGTAAAGATGGGAGATGAGGCAGAGTAGGTCTCCAGGTGAGGAACAGAAGGAGAAGTAGTTGCAATTATCCAATTAACCAATTATCTTGCTAAAGTGAGTGCGAGGTCCTCTGCTGGGGTAATAGCTTGGAGGTTGAGTAGGGATTTAGAGAGGATGATAAAGACTTATATATAGAGAGAAGGTACTGATTACAGACAAGGCAAAGAATTGTCAATTGAATCTGAGAACTCACCTCAAGGTGGACATGTGGAACTTGCAGTGGCAGCCCCATGTTAAAAACTGAGGTGGTTTTCCAACTGAATTCATAAATCAGTCTCAACCATATTTTAATTTGTGGTATGTGAGCCAGAACAGAGATAAGTTCTTAAAAGAAATGAATAGTCATCTTGATGATGATTCTTCAATGCAAAGAAAAAAATGTTAATGTGAGATTTGGTCTGTAAGTCATCCATTTGCAAATACCACTGGTAACAAGCTGCATGGTTTGAGTCGTATAATTATTGTGGAAAAAGAAAAGGAATTCTATGAATTGCCTATATTTCACTGTTTGGGCACAACATCAACTGAGGTCGGGTAATAATAAGCAGTCCTGCTACCAGCCTTATTCCTCTAATTATCTCTTATGCTGCCAAGACAATGCTCCTCTTTATGCCACATGGAGGTCTGGCCTCTGTGATTGTAGGAACTCCTGCCAACTCAGCACTTGGCTTGATGACCCCAGGGTTCTTAGGCCACATCATCAGAGACAGCTGGTGCCATGGACAAATCCTCTGTCTTGCTCCCCACATGATGGCCATTCAAAACCTCACGGTGGGGACTCACTGAAGAACCCCCACTCAGTCCATGCAGAGCCTCAGGGAGGGCAGGGCTGATGTCAGGGTGGGAGGTGAGAGGCTCAGACCCAGAGAAGGCAGGCTGTGTTCCACAACATGACAGTTTCTGTGGAAGATGTATAGCCCTTTCTGTGGAGAGTGTGGCTGAGGCTATAGAGTTCATACATTATTCAGGAGACCGCTGAGAAAGGGTGAGATGGCAGAGGAGAAAGAAACAAATTGTATACTCTCAAGATGAAATTTCCATTATGCCACAAAATTCTATTTCAGTGAATCCTGAGCCTCAGAACCCAAGTAAATCCAGGAGTAAGAGGAGCCCTGTGTGTTCCGTCTGGCCCCGAGCAGTGTGAAGAATCTGCCATTGGTCTAAGGGGGCTTGTATCATCTCTGTCTTGTACAAACAAAGGAACACAAATGCCATTTAATGTCTGTTGTGGACCACCTTCCTGAGTAGGCCTTCCTTAATCTTCACAACAGCCTGGGATTCAAATAGCAGCACTGGCATTTTGCATAAGAGAAAAATGGGGTCAAAGAAGTTAAGGAACTTACCTAATACCACCTAAATGGCAGTGAAGGACCTAGGATGAAGATCCATGTTTTGTGACATGGAAACCTATTAGCGCTCTTCCCATTATATCCCAAGAAACCTGTAAGGCAACATGCTTTGTGCTTTGTTCTGCTCAGGGAGCCTATTTAGACAGCATAAGAATTTAGCTCAAGACTGAATGACCTCAGAAGGCAAGTGGGCATTTACTCAATGACCGGACAGGGTGTGTGTGTGTCCATTTTTGTAGGTTTGAAAAGAGTGCAACTCCTTGTCTTAGAACTTGGTGCTCACTGCCTAGAGTTTCCATTTTATACTTGTTCTTATCCTGAGTGAGGGGAGTCACTACATCTTTTATATAACTGGAAGTTAAGGTTTTAGTCTTTTTAGAACCAAAATCAGGACAAGTGGTCTAAGCACAACACTTTCCTGATTTATAAATATGTACAAATAAAAGGAATGAGAACTAAAACCAATGTATTTGCATATGTAACAAATGTTATTAGTGGAAGAGTTCACAATTACGAGCCACTCTGGCTGAATCAAGAGTGATAACATTATGCTGAGGATGAGGGACTCTTCAAGAGCTGAGCTACACAATGGCCTGGCACACAGATACAGCCTTGACAGCTTTTCAAGGGGATTTCCTGTCTCTACTGCAGTTGAATTACGGAGGTATAAAAGCATTTTCCATAATATAATAATCAGATATTATATAATAACATAATAAATATGGGTGACATGTTGGAAAATTTCCTTCAGAAATCATGCTAATTCTCTTAGGAATGAGCCTTTTGAAGCTTCTGAGACTCTTTCTCCAACCCAATATCCAGGGTCTGGTACTTATCTACTTGGCACATGGGCTTCACACACCCACATCTCTCTGGACCATCAGAGTAACATGTCCCCTGCAATTGGTTTACAACCCTGTACAAAGACCTCATGCTGTGACCAGGCCCTTGACTCACATGTCTCGTTAGGCCAGTTTCTGCTACCTAGGCCTGTTCACTACCTCGATGTTCACTATAGGTCCCTTCCATACCATGCTGTGATTCCCTCTGTGACTCTTTTCTTCCAGGGATGATGTTTTTCCTAACCCTTTCCAATAATAGGAATGCCCCCTTAGAATACTGATCCATTGTAAAGCACTGCTCTACATCTCCATATCTTCAGGCTCTTCATAGAACCTTTCTTCTACCTCCTGGATTGATAGTTCTGTCAGGTAAATTCCAAGGCCTAGCACCACTAGGTGCTACCTTCAAGGTTGAAAACTTCATAGAGAAGACCATTTCCCCAGCACAGCAGTTTGGAAGTACTGTATCCATGGGTGAGTGAGGCACCCAGATGGGTGAATCTGAAGACAGTTTCCCATGGCATGTGTCCTCAGTCTGGTGCAGGGAGATGGGTATATTCCCAGCAGATGCAAAGAGCCCCTGTCCTTGGGACATAAAGGATAAAGGTAGTACAAAACTGAAAAATGGTGCCTTTGCCTCAGTAGCAGATGGCATCTGAGGAACAAGACAATACCAAGTCCTTATAGATAAGTTGTACCTCACAGAAGCCAGTGAGATTAGACTGGAAAACAACCCATTGTAGCAACTTCCCTGCAAAGTCATGATCATGTCATCAGCAAACAGAGATGGTTTTACTTCTCTTCATTGAATCTGGTTGATTTCTTTCTTTCTTGCCTAATTGCCCTTTCTACAACTTCCAGTACAATGCTAAATAGTTGAATAAAAGTGGTGAGAGTATACATTATTGTTTTATTCATTTGATGATAGCTGTGGATTTTTCATAGATGTTTTATTAGTCAGGATTCTCTAGAGAAACAAAACCAATGGGATACATTAATAAAGAGATTTATTGTAAGGAATTGGTTCATGCAATTACGGAGGCCAAGAAATCTTAATACCTGCAGTCCACAAGCTGGAGACCCATGAAAGCTGATGGTACATTTCTTGGCTAAGTCCAAGGGGCTGAGAACCAGAAGAGTAAATGGTGCAACTTCCATCTGAAAGCTACCAGTCTTGAGACCTAGGAAGGGCTGATGCTTCAGTTCAAATCCAAAGGTTGATAATGTTCCACTGCAAGTATCCAGGCAAAGAAACTTTCCCTTACTCTCAGAAGGGGCTGCCTTTTTGTTTTCTTTAGGTCTTCAACTGACTTACTGGGGTGTGTCCACATTAGGCAACCTGCTTACTCTAGTCTATCAATTCAAATGTTAATCTCATCCAGAAACACTGCCATAGTCACACTGAGACAAGTACCAAACACTGAGAATAATGTTTGACTAAATATCTGGGTACTTCACGGTCCAGTCAAGTTGACATATAAAATCAACCATCACAGACATTCTTTGTCAGTCTGAAGAAGTTTTCTTCTATTCCTAATTTGTTGAGGTTAGATTGTGGCCATATTATGAAATAGAGTTGGATTTTATCAAATGCTTTTTCTGCATTGGTAAAGATGGTTACATATTTTTCCTTCTATTTTATTAATCTAATGGATTTTTTTCATATGCTGAACCAACATTTTATTCCTAGGATATATCCTACTTTATTATGAGTATAATCTCTTTATGTCTTGCTGAAAATCTTTTGATGTTCTCACTGTTTATTTTTGGAAAATATTACGAAAGATTGATGTTAATTTTTCTTTGATACTTGGTAGAATTCACCAGTGAAGAAATCTGGTTCTCAGGTTTTCTTCCCAGGAAATGTTTCATCTTTCTGGTTCAATCTCAGTCTCTTCTGGTTTTCTATTCATTCTCAAGTCAGTTTTTGTACTTTGTACCAAACTTTTTTCCAGTACACCTAGGGTAGTTGGTTTGTTGTTATACTATTGTTCATGATACGCTCTTATAATCATTATGTTTTAAATTATACCCACTTTTCTGAGCTGAGCAATTTGAGTTTTCTTTTTTTCTTGATCAGTCTAGTTAAGGGTTTGCTATTTTCAAAGAGATGATTTTTAGTTTTGTTGATTCTTTATATTCCAGTCTCTGTCTCTGTTTATCTCTGTTCTAATCTTTACTGGTCTTTTGTTTCTGTTTACTTTGTGTTTAGTTTAGTCTTTTTCTAGTTTCTGTTAAAAGTTAGATTACTGATTTATGATCTTTAGTGCTTCTTAATGTAGCATTTGTACTACTAATATTTCTCTGAGCACAACTTTCACACTATCCCATAAGTTTTGGAAAATTTTAATTTTCATTCCTGGAAAGGTATTTTCTAACTTCCTTTGGGATATTTAAATGTCATTATTTGTTAACTTGCACCTATCTATGAATTTTCAAGGTTTCCTTTTTTATCAATTTCTTTTTCTTTTTCTATTTTTTTTTCTTTTGGTACTGGGGATCGAACTCAGGTCTTTGCGCTTGCACAGCAGGCAGCGAAACCACTGAGCTAAATTCCTGGCCTCAATTTCTAATTTAATTCCATTGTGGTCAGAGAACATATTGTGTATGATTTCAAATTCTGAAATTTACTGAAGCTTGTTTAGCATAGGATCTTTTCTGGAGAATATTACCATGCACTTTGGAATGTTTATTCTGCTGTTGTTGGGTGGCATGTTCTGTGGATATCTTATAGCTTTAGTTTGTTAATAGCATTAGTCAAGTCTTCTGCCTCCTCAATTATCTACCATCTAGTTGCTCTATTTATTACCAAAAGTGGGATATTAAAGTCCCCAACTGCTGTTATTGAATTACCCATTTCTTCCTTCAATTCTGTTCATTTTTGTTTCATGTATTTTGGGGCTCTTTGGTTAGGTGCACATATATTTATAAGTGTTATTTCTCCTTGATGGATTGATACTTTTATCATTATAAAATGTCTTTCTTTGTCTCCAATAATAATTTTTGTACTGAAGACTATTTTGTCTGAGATTCCATGTCTGCTCTCCTTTGGTTATTCTTTGCATGATACAGCTTTTTCCATCATTTTACTTTCAGTCTGTTTGTGTCTCTTGTAAATAGCACATAGATGTACGATTTTAAATCCATTATACTAATACCCACCTTTTAATTAGGGAATTTAATCCATTTATATTTGATATAATTGCTGACAAGGACAAAAAGAGCACCCAGTGGCTGCATCTCAAGGTTTTTGTCTATATATCTTATTTTTTTTGTTCATTTATTCCTCTATTATTCTCTTCTTTTATGTTAAATGGGTATTTTCTAGTGCATCATTTAAATGCCCTTGAAATATCCTTTACTATCTATTTTTCTGTTATTTTCTTAGTGATTGCTCTGAGGGTTACAATTAATATCTTAATTTATAACTGTCTAGTTCAGATTAATCCTAGCTTAATTTTAATAGTTACTGAATTAACTTTCTTTGCTCCTTTATAACCATGCCGTCTCCTTTGTGTTATTTTCACAAATTACATTTTATATATTTTTACCTGTAGATTTACAATTGTTACTTTATAGAACTGTCTTTAAAATTAGATAGGAAATGGAGTTACATGCAAGAAAAAACCTTTACTTTAATATTTACCTATATATTACTTTCACTGGTGCTCTTCATTTCCTTCTTCTGTTTGAAATGTTACTAATCTAGTGTTCTTAATTTCAATCTGAAGAGCTTCTTTTAGTATTTTTATAAGACCAATATGCAACCAATGAACTCTTAGTTTTTGTTTATCTTTGAATGTCATCTTTTCTCCTTCAGCTGTGAAAGATAATTTTAGAAGATACAGAATTCTTGTTGAAAGGTTTTTTTTCCTGGCTCTTTGAATATGTCAGTACATTGCCTTCTCCCCTGCACAGTTTCTGAAGATAAATCTGTTAATCTTGATGAGGTTCCCTTGTACAGGATGAATTATTTCTCTCTTGCTACTTTCCAGATTCTCTTTTTGTCTTTGGCCTTAATAGTTTGATTATAATGTATATAGCTATGAATATCTTTGAGTTTAATCTACTGGAAAGATCCTAAACTTGGATGTGTAAATTAATTCTTCATCAAATTTGGGCAGTTTTTGGCCATTATTTCTTTAACTAATCTGTCTGACCCTTTTTTCCCACTCTTTCCAGAAATCCCATTATTCATATGTTGGTATGTTTGATGACAACCCACAGGTCTCTAAAGCTTTGTTCATTTTTCTTCATTTTTAATTTTTTCTGTTTCTCAAAATAGAAAATCACAATTTACTTAATTTGAGGCTCTCCAATTCATTCTGCTCAAATATGCTGTTGAACTCTAGTGAATTTTTCATTTCATTTATTGTACTTTCCAGTCTATTTGGTTGCTTTTAATCTATTTATTAGTGTTTTCTATTTGATGGAGCATTGGTCTCATGGTTTCTTTTAGCTATTTGAGATACTCTAAATAGTGGATTTTGTCTAGTAGGTTCGATGTCTGGGATTCCTCAGGGACAGTTTTACTGACTGCATTTCTCCTATTTATGTACCAACAGGCCATACTTCCTTGTTTCTTTGTATATATCAAACTTTTTGGCTGAAAATAAATTATTGTAAATGATAACATGTAGAAATTCTGGAATCAGATTCTCTTTCTGCCCCAGGGTTTACTGTTGTTGCTGGGGAATTTCAATTATTTAGTGACTTCTCTGAATTAATTCTGCAGTCTATATTCTTTGTTGTGTGTAACCACTGAATTCTCTGCTCAGTTAGCTTAGTAGGCAGCTGATTGAGGAGAGATTTCCTTAAATACATGAAGCCAATAATTCTTCCAGTCTTGCCAATAGGCTGTGTGTGTGTGTGTGTGTGTGTTGGGGCATGCTTTTAACATTTAGCCAGACTGTTTACAATTTTGCCTTAGTTTTCACTTCCTATCTGTGTAGAGCTTTGAGGTCAGCTAGAGATGAGATTTTGGGTATTCTGTAGTCTTTTTTGAGCATGTGCATAACCCTGGGCTTTTTAGATCCTCAGAAACAGGACAGAATCTGTCAAGGTCCACAGGCATATAGTTCTCAGTTCATTTTAAGTTTATGGTTAGTTTATTGTTCACCTCAAATGATATTCATTGCCTCCCATAGTTAATTATGCTGTTAAATATTTTATATAGGCCCCTCCTCAGGAGTAGGGGGCAGACACTTAACACTGGATGAGTTTGAGTGAAGTTAAAGAATGATAAGCTTGGTGCGCACCCTACCGAGGTCCTGAGTCACGAGGAAGATGCCGAATCACCCCGCTGCAGACAGGCAGGTCTGACCACACCCTGCCGAGGTCCCCAGTCGCGCGGAACACACGCCGAATCAGCCTGCTGCAGACAGGCAGGTCTGTGCATGGCCTAATGGGGTCCTGAGTCACCTGGAGGACACCGAGTCACCCCACTGCAGACAGGCAGCCACCTGATTCCACATTACAAAGGCGCAGAGGACACCAGACCACCAGACCAAGGTACTGAGTCTCACTGTTCCCGGCCCAGAGGTAGGGGCTTCTGAGCCGTCATCCCATTGCTCCTGGTCCAGAGGAAGGGGCTTCCCGGTCACCATCCCTCCCGCTGCTCCGAGCCCAGAGGAAAGGGCTTTTGGGCCACCTTCTGTCCCACTGCTCCTGGCCCAGAGGAAGGGGCTTCCGGGTCACCATCCCTCCCACCCTTCCCGGCCCAGAGGGAGGGGCTTCTGAGCCACCATCCCACTGCTCCTGGTCCGGAGGAAGGGGTTTCCTGGCCACCATCCCTCCCGCTGCTCCCAGCCCATAGGAAAGGGCTTTTGGGTCACCATCGCTACCGCTGCTCACGGCCCCTGTCCCACCTCACCCAGCTCAGAGGAGGTAATCCGTGCAGGCGCTAACAGCCCCCCGCCCCA
>NW_004624762.1:2670444-2770571 GCF_000247695.1 Heterocephalus glaber | reverse complement strand
ACCCCAAGAACTCCACCAAAAGTCTTCTAGACTTAATAACCAAATTCAGTGACGTAGTTGGATACAAGGTCAACACACAAAAATCTATAGCTTTCCTGTGCACGAACAACAGACTCACTGAGAGAGAAATAGGGCAAATAATTCCTTTCACAATAGCATCCAAAAAAACAGAAATACCTGGGAATCACCCTAAGCAAAGATATCAAAGACCTCTACCCTGAAAACTATAGCACTCTGAAAAGAGAGATTGAAGGTGATATTAGAAAATGGAAAGACATTCCTTGCTCCTGGATAGAAAGAATCAACATAGTGAAAATGACCATATTTCCAAAACTGCCATATAGAGTCAAAACAATCCGAATTGAAATTCCAGCAGCATACCTCACAGACCTTGAGAAAACAATCCAAAAATTCATTTGGAACCAGAAGAGGCCTAGAATAACAAAAGAAATTCTAGGCAATAAAGACAAGGTAGGGAGTATCAAAACCCCCAACTTAAAATTATACTACAAAGCATGGTACTGGCAAGGAAACAGACAAGAGGACTAGTGGAACAGATTAGAAGATGCAGAAACAACTTCAGACACACTCAGCCACCTCATCTTCGACAAAGGAGCCAAACACCCCCACTTTAGGAAAGATAGCCTTTTTAATAAATGGTGCTGGAGAAATTGGGTTTCAACTTTACAAAGATTAAAACTAGACCTCTGTCTCTCACTATGCACTAAACTAAAACTGAAATGGATTAAAGATCTAAATATTAAAAGAGAAATACTGAACCAGCTGGAACAGAGGTTAGGTAGAACTCTTGAAGACATTGGTGTAGGAAAAGATTTTATGAACAAAATCTCAGTTGCCCATGAATTAGCACAAACAATCAACAAGTGGGATCTCATCTATTAAAAAGCTTCTGCACAGCAAGTGAAACCACCAACAGTGTGAAGAGAAGTCCCACAATGTGGGAAAAAATTTTCACCTGTGGTTCCTCAGACAAAGGTCTACTATCTAGAATTTATAAAGAACTTAAAAAAATCAGACCTCCCAAATGTAAAGATTCAATCCAATAATGGGTATCTGAAATGAACAGACATTTCTCACACAAAGAAATAGAAATAGCAAATAAACATATGAAAAAATGTTCAACATCAATGGTCACTTGAGACATGCAGATGAAAACAATACTGAGATTCCACTTCACTCCAGAAAGTATGGCTGCTATTGTGAAATTAACCAATAACAAATGTTGGTGGGGCTGTGGGGAAAGAGGAACCCTGCTCCACTGCTGGTGGGAGTGTAGGCTGGTGCAACCACTGTGGAAATCAGTATGGAGATACCTCAAAGAACTAGGACTGGAAGTCCCAGTTGACCCCGCTATTCCCCTGCTGGGTATCTTCCCCAAGAATTAATGTACCCATGTTCATAGCAGCACAATTCATGATAGCTAAAACTTGGAAGCAACTAAATTGTCCATCAACTGGAGACTGGATAAAGAAAATGTGGTGTTTTTAAAAAAATAAAATGGAGTATTACTTAGCCATAAAGAAGAAACTAGAAGCATTTATAGCTAAATGGATGCACATTGAGGTGAGTATCTTAAGTGAAATAATTAGGACACACATGTGTAGATGCCGAATAGGTTCCCTAGCATGAGAAACTGAAAGTGTAAATAAGGACTAAAAGATATAATGCATTTTTTTCATTAAATTTATTCGTACATTTTAGGTATACAATACAGTTACATTCATAATTGGGATCTTGTACATTTACATGATGTATCTTGGTTCTTATTTTTTCCCCATTCCCCTGCCCTCCCTTCACCCTTCCCTATTTACAAAGACTTTGTCTCTCCACTTTTTCCTTTTCTCATATTTTTTCTTTTCCCTTCTTTTCTTTCCCCTACCCCTCCCACTTCCCCTACTCCTTTAGACCTTTTCTTCCTGTTTCACATTATCAATTATACATTTTGATCCTTATTTACACTTTTAGTTTTTCACACAAGAGAAACTATTTGGAATTTACACATGTGTCCTATTTATTTCACTTAAGAGTACTGCCTCAATGTGCATCCACTTACTATAAATGTCTCTAGTTTCTCATTCTTTATGGCTGAGTAGTACTCCATTTTATAGGAAAACCACATCTTCTTCATCCAATCTCCAGCTGATGGGCATTTGGGCTGTTTCCAAGTTTTGGCTATTATAAACTGTGCCACTATAAATATGGGTGAGCATATATCACTGTGGTATGATTCTTTTAATTCTTTTGGGAATATACCCAGTAGGGGAATAGCTGGGTCAAATGGGACTTCTAATCCTAGTTGTTTGAGGTATCTTCATATTGGTTTCCACAGTGGTTGCACCAGTTTGCACTATCACCAACAATGAAGAAGAGTTCCTTTCTCTGCATCACCCTGCCAGCAGTTGTTATTGGTTGATTTCTTGATAGCAGCCATTCTTAACTAGCGTTAGGTGGAATCTCAGCAGTGCTTTCATCTGCTTCTCTTGAATGACCAGTGATGTTGAACATTTTTTCATATATTTATTTTCTGCTTTTACTTCTTTGTCTGAGAAAAGACTGTTCATTTCAGATGCCCATTTTTTAACTGTATCTTTACATTTAGACGGTCTGATTTTTTTGAGTTCTTAATATATTCTAGATAGTAGACCTTTGTCTGAGGAACAGCTGGTAAAAAGTTTTTCCCACATTATAGGCTGTCTGTTAGGTCTGTTGGTGGTTTATCTTGCAGTGCAGAAGCTTTTTAATAAGATGAGAGCCCAGTTGTTGATTCTTTGTGCAGCTCCTATGCTACTGAGGATTTGTTCATAAAGTCCTTTCCTATGCCCATGTTTTCGAGAGTTCTACCTAACTAATCTTCCAATAAGTTTAGTGTTTCTGTTTTAATATTTAGATATTTAATCCACTTCAATTTTAGTGTAGTACATGTTGAAAGATAGGGGTCTAGTTTTAATCTTTGGCAAGTTGAAATCCAGTTTTTCCAACAGCATGTATTAAAGAGGCTATCTTTCCTCCAGTGAGGATGTTTGGCTCGTTTGTCAAAGAGGAGGTAGCTGAGTATGTGTGGAATTGTTTCTGTATGTTCTAGAATAGAACTGATCCTCAGGTCTGGGTTTTTTTTTGCCATTACCATGCTGTTTTATCACAGTGGCTTTGTAGTATAATTTCAAGTTGGGGATTGTGATACCCCCCGCCATGTCTCCGTTGCCTAGAATTCCTTTTGGTATTCTAGGTCTCTACTGGTTCCAAATGAATTTTTGGATTTCTTTTCTCTAGATCTGTGAAATATACTGTTGGGATTTTAGCGGGGATTGCACTGAATTTGTATAGTAGCTTTGGATGTATGGCCATTTTCACTATATTTGTTCTTGCTACCCAGGAAGAAGGCATGTCTTTCCATTTTCTTATATCCTCTTTGATCTCTTTTTTTCAGAGTATTGTAGTTCTCAATGTAGAGGCCTTTTGCTTCCTTCATTAGATTGATTCCTAGATATTTCATTTTTGTGGATGCTATTGTGAAAGGAATTGTTTCCCTAATTTCTCTCTCAGTAAGTCCGTTATTTGTGTACAAGAAGGCTATTGACTTTTGAGTGTTTACCTTGTATTCAGCTACTTTACTGTATCTGTCAATTAAATCTAGATGTCTTTTGGTAGAGTTTTTTTGTTCTTCACTGTAGAGGATCATATTGTCAGCAAAGAATGACAGTTTAACTTCTTCTTTTCCTATCTTTATTCCTTTTATTTCTTTCTATTTTCTAATTGCTGTGGCTAATGTTTCCAGAACTATATTAAACAGGAGTGGTGATAGTGGGCATCCTTGTCTTGTTCCTGATTTTAGCGTGAAAGTTTTCAGTTTTTGACCATTTAGTATGATATTGGCTGTTGGTTTTTCATAGATAGTTTCCATCAAGTTGAGATAAAGACCCTCTATTCCAATTTTCTGCAGGGTTTTTATCATGAATGGGTGTTGAATTTTATCAAATGCTTTTTCTACATCTCTTGAGATGATCAAATGGTTTTTTTCCTTGACTTTGTTAATACAGTCTATTATATTTATTGATTTATGAATGTTGAACCATCCTTGCATCCCTGAGATAAATCCGACTTGGTCAGGGTGTATAATCTTCTTGATGACCCTCTGTATTCTGTTTGCCAGTATCTAATTGAGGATTTTTGCATCTATGTTCATTAGGGAGATTGGACTGTAGTTCCCTTTTTTGATTGGGTCTTTCCTTGGTTTTGGAATCAAAGTAACACTTGCTTCTAGGAATGAATTTGGAAGTATTGCTTCCCTTTCGCTTTCATTGAACAGTTTAAAGAGTAGTGGCAATAGTTCTTCTCTAAATGTCTTGTAGAATTCAGCAGTGAAGCCAGCAGGGCCTGGCCTTTTCTTAGTTGGTAAGTTTTTAATTACATTTTCAATTTCACTGATTGTAATTAGGGTGTTTAGAATTTTTATATCTTCTTCATTCAACTTTGGTAATTCATATATATCTAGAAATCTGTCCATTTCTTCTGTGTTTTCCATTTTATTAGAGTACAGGGTCTCCAAGTAGATATTGATGATCCTCTGGATTCTTGCTGGATCTGTTGTGACTTCACCTTTTTCATTACTCATTGCACGGATTTGAGCTTTTTCCTTTTTTTGATAAGGTTGGCTAAGGCTTTATTGATTTTATTTATTTTTTTGAAAAACCATCTGTTTGATTTCTTAATTTTTTGTAATGTTCTCTTTGTCTCCATTGCATTGATTTCTGCTCTGATCTTTATAATTTCCTCCCTTGTATGAGCTTTGTGTTTGTCTTGCTATTCTTTTTCTAAGAGTTTAAGATTCAGCATTAGGTTGTTTATTTGAGCTTACTCTGTTTTACTAGTGTGGGCATTCACTGCTATGAATTTCCCTGGCAGTACTGCTTTCATTGTGTCTCATAGATTCCTTTATGTTGAACTGGCATTGTAATTTAATTGCAAAATCTGTCTAATTTCTTCTTTAATTTCCTCTGTGACCCATTGGCTATTCAGGGGAGTGTTATCCAATTTCCATGTGTTTGTGAAATTCTTGCTGTTTCTTATGCTATTGATTTCCAGTTTAGTTGCACTATGATCTGATCATATACACTGGATAACTTCAATTCCTTTGCATTTACTTAAACATGTTCTATGAACTAATATGTGGTCTATTTTAGAAAATGATCCGTGTACAACCAAAAAGAATGTATATTCTGATTTTGTGGGGTGGAACATTCTCTAGACGTCTATTAAGTCCATTTGTTCAAAAGCTTGGGTCAGTTCTAGTGTTTCATCGTTGATTTTTGTCTAGATGATCTGTCTGTTTGTGACAGTGGGGTATTGAGGTGCCCCGCTACAATTGTATTAGTGCATATTTGTTTTTTCATGTCCCTTAACATTTGTTTTGCATAGTTGGGGGCATTAGTATGTGATGCATATGTATTTATGATTGTCTTCTCTTCCTCTTGGATTGTTCCCTTCCCAAGGATGTAGTGACCTTCTTTGTCTCTTAATTAGTTTTGGTTTGAAATTTACTTTGTCTGTAAATAAGATAGCTACCTCTGCTTTTTTCTGGGTTCCTGTCACATGGAAAACTGTTTTCCATCCTTTTACTTTCAGTCTATGAGTTTCTTTTTCAACTAGGTGCATTTCTTGTATACAGCATATTGTTGGATTTTGCTTCTTAATCCATTCTGCCAGACTGTTTCTTTTGATTGGTGAGTTGAGGCCATTAACATTGATGGTTATAACTGATATGTATTGACTTATCATTGTCGTGTTATTTTCCTGTTGTTGGCTCTTTTTAATTTTTTCTCCTCCTTTTAATTTCTTCCTTTGCCCAATGGATTTGCTCTGTTGGGCGTCATAGTGTTGTGACCTTCATTGTGTTTTTTTAGGATATTTTTTAGAATTATTTGGAGTGCTGGTTTGATATTCATGAAGTTTCTCATGTGTTCTTTGTCATGGAAGAATCTTATTTCCCCATAAATTTTGAAGATAGTTTTGCAGGATATATCAGTCTAGGTTGGAGGTTGTTTTCTTTTAGGGCTTGAAATACTTTACCCTAGGCTCTCCTTGATTTGAGGTTTTATGTTGAAATGTCTGCATTCTGATGGGCTTTCCTTTGCATGTGATTTCTTTCTTTTCTCTAACTGCTTGTAGTATTTTGTTCTTCTCTTGGGTTTCAGGAATCTTATTATATGTCTAGGTGTAGTTTTGTTTTGATCATGGCTAGTTGGAGTCCTATATGCCTCACTTTTCTGTATGTCACATTCTTTGGCTCCGTTTGGGAAGTTTTGTGTCATTAATTCTGTGAACAGTTTTTTAAATGTCATTTGTACTTTCTCCTGCCTTTTCATGGCCTCCTATTAGTCTTATATTATTCTTCTTTCCATCATCTATGAGCTGTTGGATTGATTTCTCATGGTCCCTTACTATTTTTAAGAGATCTCTCTTTTCATGATCACTGACCACCATTCCGTCTCCTATATCTGATATTCTGTCTTCAGATTGGCTCCGTCTGCTGGGTGTGCTTTCAATAGAGTTGTTAATGTCCTGGATATCTGTTTGAATCTGTTTCATGGATTCCATTTCTTTCCTATGTTGGGTATTTATGATTTCCATTTCTTTCCTATGCGGGGCATTCATGGCTTCTATCATGGTCCTGAACTCATCTATTTTTTATCTGTTTCTGTTCTAGAGTCTCTAATCATGTCTTTCATTCTGCTCACCATCTCTGTAGTTATCTGGGAGATTATTTCTGTTTTGAATTTTTCTAGAGCCTCATTCATCTGTTTTGTTACTTCCTGTGCTATCAGTTCAGGTTGTCCAGGTGGTTATCAGACTTTTCCACCTTGTTTCCCCCAGAGTTTGCCCTTGGTGAGCTGGAAGTCTGTGATTATGCCTTGCTTAAATGTCTTCTCATTTCTCTTTTTGTTGTTGGTACTGTCCTTGGTTTAATTCCTGGGTTGATACTTTGATATTGCTTATTGTAGGTATCTTTGTGGCTTGTATTTAGAACCCTTATGGAATGATTGCTTCTCAGAGGTGTCTTCTAGATCTAGCTGGTCTTAAGGTTTTTGAGTCTCTAATGACTCTGGGGGAATCTCATTTTCATTATACCAGAAGGATAAATGATTAGATCTATCACAACACCTTAGCCCAAGTGATACAATCAGCAGTAACAATAGTATAAAGTACAGCTTAGAAAATGGCAATTTGTGGTAGTTATTAATCTATGACCTTTAACTGTGTGAATTAAATCAAAATTGAGGACAAGCCCAAAGTATACTTATAGTGAATAAACTTCAATATAGCAACTTTACCCATTGGGATGGAGACTTAGAAGAAGTTGGGGAGGGAAGGATAGAAAGGTAAAAAGATAAGGAAAGTTTAGAAGTGAGGTCAGAGGACACAGGAAGATTATGCAAACTTTAGGGAACTGTTAAAGACAAGAGGAAAAGACAGAATGAAAGAACAAAGACAAGAACAGAACAGCCTTCAGTATTAGGGAAGCTAGAAACTGTATTTACTTTCCTTTGAAATTAATGACAATCAGAAGAAGGAAAAAGAGAGAAGAAAAGAAAAAGAAAGAAGAAATACGAATTAGGGCAGGAACAGAAACAAAAAAGGAGATGAAGAACAATGTGGGAGAGTTAGAGAAAGAGAGAAAGAAAAGAAAAAAAAGAAAAAGAAAAAATTTGAAAAGAATAAAAGAACTAACTAAAAATTAAAAATAGAAAAAAAAACCTTTGAAAATAAAAAATTAAAATGAAGGGCCTCCTTTAGTATCTCTGCTGTTTCTGCTGTCACAATAGACAACGTGGCCACAGTATACAGATCTAAGTCAATTAGTCTCAGCAAGTCAGCAGCAGACCCCTGAGATTCATGCTGATTTCTGGCTGCAAGGCCCAAGTTGAGCTCCCTGACCTCCTGCAGGGTTGAACTCTGCAAGGTTCTACTGCAGGTTCCAGCTGCCCTTCCCCTGAAGATAGTCCAGGTTCTGATGGGAGGTGGTGATCCCTCCAACTTACCAACTACAGTGGTCTGGTGTGGCTGTATTGCAGAGATTCTCTTCAGTTTTCCAATGGGCTTCAATTTTCATCAAGGAGCCTGAGAGAGGTCCTCTTTTCTTTTCTGGTACCGGGGATTGAGCTCCGGTCCTTGCGCTTGTGCAGCAGCCGGTGAAACCACTGAGCTAAATGCCCAGTCCGAGAGGCACTCTTTCTGTTGTTCACTTCTGCTCTATCTTCTGGAGTTCAGGACCATGGCCTTTATGACCCCCCCCCCCCGTGCCTCTGGGGTGTGGATCCAGGTACAGGCACAACCAGGAGGCCAGAGGCAGGGGGTGAGGGGGTGGGGGAGCCCGCGCTGGGGTGGTGCTGCAGGCGACCTCTGCTCCACTCCTCACTGGTGCGCCCCAGGCTGGGAGGCCTGCAAGGGGGTGGTGCAGCGGGACGGTTACAGGATACTCCGCTCCCCCTAAAAGATACAATGTATAATGTGAACTAGGAAGAAAAGGTGCAAAGGGGAGGGGGAAGTGGGAGGGGTAGAGGAAAAGAAGGGAATGGAATTAATATGAGAAAAAGAAAAAATGTAAACAAAGTCTTTGTAGAGAAGGAGGGGTGGAGGGGTTGAAGGCAGGGCAGGGGAATGGGGAAAAAATAAGAACCAAGATGTATTATGTAAAGCTCCAAATTTCCAATGATGTATGTCATTATATTGTATACCTTAAATGTACCAATAAAATTAATTTAAAAAGAAAAGAATCCAGAATGTTATTTTCAAGGTTACCACAGAGTTGGGAACCTGAGAATGGAACTGGGTTATGTTAATGCCGCAAAGCTCACTGTTCCGTTTTCTGAAATTCAGTTAGTTTTTCTTGTATAAATGCTGCTAGACTTGCTGCACGCCTTTGAATAATTTTTCAGTCCTAAAATGTTGACTGACAATTTGGCCCTTTTCATTGTTACTTTCATGGAAGGGTGTCTAAGTTACTTTCTCATCGCTGAGACACAATACCTAATACCCACAATTTAAAGGAGGAAAGATTTATTTTGGCTCAGTTTGTAGAGGTTTCAGCCCATAGTTTGCTACCTCCAAGGCGGGACGGCATGGAAGAGAGGCATGGCAGAGGAGAAACAGCTCATGACATAGCAGCAAGAAGCACAGAGGGATCAAGGGAGAAGAAAAGGAGAAAGGTCCTTCAGGCTTTGCCTTCAGTGACCTACCTCCTCCAACCAGACTTCACTCTCAAATCACATTTAGCTATAAACACATCAGTGGACTAAGCCACTGATAAGTATCACACACACCCCCATGATCCAATCACCTCCCCAAATCCCTACCTATGAGCACACGAGGCTTTAGGGGGACATCTAAATACAAACCATAACAAGGAGTAAATTTTCTGAGGTCTATACTCCATCAGTTTTGCTGCTGTCACTTGGATTTCTTTATTTGAAAAAATGTTCTACTCAGACATTTCCTATAAAAGAAACACAAAGTACTCTCAAACATATGAAAAGATGCTCATTCTCAATTATGACACCAAGAATGTAATTAGGACTGAAACCGAATACCATATTCATCTATAATATTGGAAAAGGTGAAAATAATTTATCACATGCTTGAAAGAGTGTAAGAGAAATAAACATTTTCACACATCATTGGTGGGGTAGAAATTACTATTACCTTTATGGAGAGAAATTTAGCAGTATCTGTTAAAAATTTAAATGAAATAGGGCAGGGGATTTAGCTCAGTGGTTTCGTTGCCTGCTGTGCAAGCGCAAGGACCCGAGTTCAATCCCCGGTACCAAAAAAAAAAAAAAAAAATTTAAATGAAATGATCTCAGTGGTAGGGGAGAGTGAGTGAGACCAAAAATCGACCATAAATTGATAACAACTGAAGCTGAATAATGAGTACACAGAGGTGAGAACATATTAGATAGCATATTACTCTTTTTACTTTTGCGTGTATTCAGTTCTCAGGAACAGATGGTGGCATGTGTTTCCATCAGGAGGCACATAATGTCTAGTTGTCTTTCTTTTGTGATGTTAGTAGCTATGCATAATTTTTTCCCAGATCCCAAAATTAATTGGGAATTATAAAATGGCGATTGCCTTCTTCTTACTTCAGCTTCTCTTTAACTGGAATATTTTAAAGAGAAAATTCCTTCTCTTAACTATGAGGTATTTGGTTTACTTTGTTAAAGAAAGGAAGGATAAATACCTGATTCTTTCCTTTTGTTTACAAATTTTCTGATTAGTAAATAGATTTCCTAGGATAAATTATTTTGTTTTGTTTGAGCATCATGAACTTATGGATTTGAAGCATTAGCCAACTTTTCTAGTTGTGCTCTGTGGGAAATTTACTCTGAGTTATACAAATTTGCTCTTATGTAAAATGGAAGGTATGTGTATCTTTTTTTTAATTGAGGATAAATCCAAGTTTAATAAACCGTATTTCTTAGAAATTCTCACACTGATTCTTTGGCACAGAAATAAGATTAGAGGTGATATGCAATTGGAAGAAAGATATAAGGCAATGAAAAATTGGAGAGCTCCCATGGTCTGACTTGTCCTTTAAATGCCTACCTTGAAAATTTTGTTTCCCACATGGTCCCAACTGAGAATCAGTAGTTGGAGACACAGCTGTTCCCACCCCATGTTTTTAGGCAGTTTCTTTAGCCAAGTACCTGTGGGCTGATGGTACTAGATTCCATGGATGGGATGAAAAACCCAAGTTCTGAGTGAGGTATGTAACCTCTCCAACTCTTAGTGTCATCTGTGAAACCAATGACATCTGCTTCACGGTGTTGGGAGGATCCATGAGATAATAGTTTTATACTTAGCACAGTGTTTGGCATGCAACTTACTGTAATGACTTTTTTTTTTGGTACCAGTTATCAAACTCAGGCCCTTGCACTTTTGAGGCGGGTGGTGGCACCACTGAGCTAAATCCTGGCCATGTAATGACTTTTTGTAATTATTGTTATTAGTTGTAATACTTCGTATCATTATAACTATCCATGGCTCTTCAGGCTTGACTTCAAGGCATTCTGCTTGAGTGTGATATTTTGACTGCTTCTGCCTTATTTTCACATGCCTTGCATTTTCCTGCGTGGTATGAATAAGAGCATAGATTTGGAAGCCCAAATCCTTATTCCCTATTATCCAAGTGACCTGGGTCAGGTATAAAACATTATTTTATGTTTCTGTAAAAAACATACACCTTGCACACTTGTTTCTAGAGTTAAATTAAGTAAAATTTTGTAACCTACGATGTGAGATATATTGCCTCTAAATGCTTGAATAAAACTCTTTGTTTCCAATTCTAATACCAAAAATTCTTTCAAACCATTAATACTGAGATTTTGATTCCACTGGCAAACAGAACTGTCTTAATACCAAATATAATTAGCAGGCAGAAAAGAAAGAAGGTCTACTGAGTAGTGGCTGTCCAAGGAAAGGAGAGTGACATGTAGGGCTGGGATATGTATGACAGACTCACCTGCAGGCCACATAGATGGGAACTTCCTGCTCATGAAGTCATAGAGGACTGAGATTCCTGGAATCCTAGAAAACCAGAGCGAGTAGAATATAGAAGAAATAATCTGATTTGAATAATATCAGGCTGTGCTTTGGAATACTACCCTTGAAGCTTAATATATTGTTCACAGACACCTATACTTCTTAAAAAGAGTAAGAGAAGAGAACAAAACTTGTTCTAAAGAAAAAAAACCATGAAGGTGTATGATCAGGCATCGTGGCACATGACAACCATCTGCTTCCTTCACTCAGACTAACACTGAGAATATCTACTTCTAGCATAAAGACTCCCATATTCACGTTGTGTGATGCTTAGGAATGGGCAAGAGAAAGGGCAGGAGGCATTTTTTCTCCCCCCACCCCTTAGGCTCTGGGATTGAACTCAGGGCCTTTGCACTGAAATATATCCCAGTCCTTTTAATTTCTTTCTTTTTTTTTTAACCTTGAGACAGAGTCTCGCTGAGCTCTAAGAAGCCCAGTCTGGGCTCAAAAAATATAAGCCTCCTGTTTCAGCCTCCCAGAGTGCTGGGATTATAGGCATGCACCACCACTCCCAACCATTATTATTTTTAAGCGAACATAACTCAGGTTGATCACACACAAACACATGCTGGGAAGGATACATACAATCTATGATAGAAACCTAAGGAATTCTAAAGTATTTCCAGTTTGAGGTCACTAGAAAAAAAAGGGAAAAGAGGACTTACATACGTTAGAAGTCTTTCTTTTAGAACTGCAGGGCAATGTTGGATTGCTTTCCATGCTGTAAGCAATTACAATGGATTTGTCAACCACATGTCATAGTCTACTGAAAGGAAAATTGGCCATTATTTTGAATTTTCTTTCATGATAAATTTCAGTTAGTTACTTGCCAGAACAGTACTAATTAGACCACTTACAGATGTGAGTAGCATTGTCTGGTTTTCCTAGGCAACAGAAATTTATAAGTTAAAAATGCGCCCAGAGCTAATTAAGATTTAAATCGGAGAGAAGAAAAATCATTGTCATCTTTGTTTGAATTTCCTACCCTTGAAGAATGTACCAGAGATAACAGGAGAAGAACTATTTCCTCTTGTATTGTGTGGCCTATATGACAAGGAAGTGGTTTGTGGAAATTGATAGTATTTGGCTAGAAGATCCAAGAGAAGTCTGATTCCCATCTCATTAATCACTTCCCCCTCTGTGAGACCCCAGCAAGAACTGCTCAAATAAGGAATAAGAGTAGTTGGCCACTCAGGTATCATCTGATAGCCAGGCAGGTGCCTCATAACCTCCAGGATAGATCTTTCTGGTCAACACCTGGTTGGAGCAGGTTGCTTTGTGCTTCCTAAACCTGGGTCTAAGCCTTGGAGTCTTGCTCCCCTCTGGTGGATTCCATGGTATAAGAAGTTGCAATGATAAGCAGCACACTCCAGGCAATCTCCAGTGGGGATGGGGATCAGTGTGGTCCATGATTGTGGTGCATGAAGCGAAGAGGAGAGACAGACCATGGCTGTCTGCCCCTTTGACAACCTTAACCACTAGCAAACAAGGTCTAGATAGTTTACTTGGTTTTTACTAATTAGCAGCTTCTCCTTTTGGGAGAAATTAGGAAAGGTGTGGGGAGACAGGGTGATGGAAAAGTGGACGGGGTTGCAGACAACAATAACAATCATTTAACTCGGAGCTGGAAGTTCTGAAACAATGCTGTAAATATGAACCAGTCGTGTGGCATGGATATTTGAAAAGAGAGAAAAATGGTTTCATTTTTGTGGCTAGAATATCCAAGAGAATTAACTAAAAAGCTATTATATAAGGCCAAGGATTTAGCCCAGTGGTTCTGCCGCCTGCCTCGCGAGTGCAAGGTCCTGAGTTCAATCCCTGGTACCAAACAACAAAAAAAAGCTATTATATAAACAAAGTAACAATATACTAGAAAAGAATATAAATACCAAATATTTTACTGTGATCAGCAATAATAATATAAAAGATGTAAAGATGACCCATTGATTAAAATTTAGAATACCTAGGAATATCCTGATAAGAATTCTGTACAATCTAGATAATGAAATTGCAAACTCTTTTAAGTAATATAAAGAGACCCCAAAAAAGTTCACTTAAAATGACATCATAAGCACTTTTAAGTCAATGAGCATCATTTTTAAACATCATTTAGAAAAATTACATAATGTTCCACTGAACTAATACAATATATACTGAGTAAATCTAATCTAGTTAAAGATGTCTAAATTTTTCATTTTTTGCAACTTAAATTGCAAAAAACAAGAAACTCCAACAACAGCTGTGCACAAATCTCTGTTCACATTTCACTTATTTCTTAAATAAATTTTCGAGGCATTCATTGTTTTTATTACAGAAACACAATCACTGACTCAAAATATGTGATACATGGATTTCCAGAGAGTTAGGGCTCATGATTATGTTAAGCTATACCTTTCATTGCATTCTTGGTAGTAGTAATTATTATTTTTTTTAAAGTTTGCTAAATATGATAGCTGAAAAGAGTATTATGTCATTGTTTTTCCATTTATTTGTCTGAATGAGTTAGGCAGAGGTGAGCAAAAGGCCTGACTTCCACCTTGTCACACTTACGAATCTTTATACCAGAAGTAAGACGGTACATTCCTGGCAAGCAAGAAGGAAATCATGCTTTGAAAGCACTAACAAGTGCTCTGGAATCTTCAGCCTGTGCCAGCTCCTGGAACAATCCTGATGTTTACCCCCTTCTCAGCCTCTGCAAACATAGCATCCTTGGCCTGTCGCCTAGGTCTCAGTTCTGACACCATCCCTGGAAGCCACCATTGGTGTCCTCTGTCCATATTCCCAGCCCATCTGGATATGCTCCCAGGCAAGGAGTCTTGCCCAGGCTAGAATGGAGTTTGGATTTCTCTTTGGGGCTGGTGTGTGGCAGCCCCCCTTCCCTCCAGGGCATGGTTGAGCAGTGGCCCTGCTGGGCTGCCCTGAGCCTTGGAGTTCTGACTAAATACAGCCATCATGTGGGCAGAGGTGAACACTGTACACGTGATGTGAGGACCTTCACACTCAGTGCCCTCACTCTGCAGAGGACTCAAGTGCACCTGATGTCACTGCAGTCATTTTCCTGGATTGTACCATAACAAGCTTCTCCTGGGGAAAATAACTGTCAGCCCTGATATTTCACCCATCCTTCCATATGTACTTGTAACCTGAGCCACATTTCCTGGTGGGCGAGGCAAATAGAGCAGCACAAATTGCTAGGAGAGGAGACTGGAACTGAATCAAGTGTGCCCGACTACAGTATCTCTCATGATCTCCATTGTAACAATGCAGAATTCTTTCTGACAGAATAACCTAGAATAGACTCATATTGGGATCATTACATTCTCACGAGACTGTCTTATTTAGAGAGCACTGCACAAGGCCACTCTTTTCAGTGTGAGGTGACATTTCTACCAAAAAGGGGTGGAATTTCCCACTGTCAGGAAGAGTTTTACCATGAGATAGGAAAAGAGGAATAGGGAGGTAGATCTCAGAGGAAAGAGGTTAAAAAACCCTTTCTTCACCCTGTTGGTTGTGAGAATTGAGTTTGGACTTAGAGTCTCAAGTGTAGGACTGTTAGTTGAGAGAAGCTGGTTCCTGCCACCCAGAGGCGGGGTTATGGGCCTTGGCTATAGCTTTGGGCCATTGTCCATTACTCTGTGTTGTCTCATCCTGTTTATTACCCTTAAGTCTCTACACTTTTAGTTCTTGGTTCAGCCATTACTCCAAGGAATCAACAGATGGTGAGTGTGTGTGTGTGTGTGTGTGTGTGTGTGTATGTGTGTGTGCGCATTGTGTTGATTCTCAGGAAGAAGTGGCTTAGGCAAGGACAGTAAAGTCTTGGGAGGTCCCCAGTGCAGCGCTGGTGAAGGCTTGCTTGTGGAGTAGCTGACCCAGTGAGGCCAGCAGAGATCAGTAGCATGTAAAGTCAGCTCTGCCTGACCCTCGAAAATCTGTGCAGGGAAGGAGGCAACCAGATAAAACTGGACTTCCTGCGGGGAAGCGTTGTGGAGCCAAAGTGCCATTTTAATTTTGAGCATAAGTAGAAATATGGTCTTACACTAGTAAGATATGGTACATACCAGCTACAGTTATAAAAGAGATAATTAGCTAGAAAAAGGATTTTTAAGGGGGAATCTTCAAATACTGACAACATCCATTTGCAGCCAATCTATGCAAAATGTTCAAAACTTCAAAATTATTTCAATTTCTGGCAATATGGAAAGCTAACTATCTTCTAAATTTTTCATGATACATTTATAATAATACTTTAAAAATTAGGACTTTAGGAATAAGGCCAGCAAAATTGTGTAACATATATGTGGAGAAGAATATTGAACTTTATAGAAAGACATTGAAGAAGACCTAAATAAATGAGGACTTAAAGGACATTGATGGATAAGCAAACTCAGTATCACAAAGATATCATATATCCTTATCTAGAATCTACTATTAACATTTTATTATCCTTGTTTATCATGTCTGTAGAGTTGTACATCTATATCTATTCATGCTTCCATCCTATTAGAAGTACTGCAAAATTGTAGACATCAGTGGACTTTCCCCTACACACTTTCACAGGTGCACGTACCATTCCTTAGGGAGGCTGAAGGGTCCTTACACGTGGGTGGTATGAATTCAGGCCTCAAACTATATGAAGGCCGACTTTTGCTTATACATTCCTAGGGAAGAGAAATTTTTTTCAGCATTCTTTTAAACTAAATTCTAGGAGCTTCTTTTCCTTTCCTACTTCTCTTTCTCTTCCCTCCTTTTTTTGGTCTCAATATACATAAGCAGAGTAAATTCAGCATATTTCAGCCTCCGGTATAAGCCTCCCTGAACTCCAGCTTCTGAAGTAGTTGTGGGGACCAGAATGTGGCACACTTGTTACCTCCTGTCTGTGCAGAAAGCAGGTATTTGGTCATTGGGCTGGTGTCCAAAGACCTTCACAACACCACTGTCTTAGTCTGTTTGGGCCATTATAGCAGAACACCATAGATTAGGTAACTTGTAAACAACAGAAATTTATTACTCACAGTTCTGAAGGCCAAAAGACTGAGATCTGAATCCTGGTAGAGTCAGTGTCTGGTGGGGGCTCACTTACTGATTCATATACAGCCATCATCTAGCTGTGTCTTCACAAAGTAGAAGGGGCAAGAGAGCTTTCTGGGGTCTCTTTTATAAGAGCATCAATATTATTTGTGATGATTCCTCCTGCAAGATCTAATCACCTGCAAAAGTCCCTAACATCATCACTTTGAGGATTTGGATTTTAACATATGAATTTGAGGAGACACAAACATTTAGACTATCTTATCCACAAATGAGTTTCACTCAGTCACTGCTACTGTAAACTCCAGTCCAGCCCTGCTCATAGAGACGCAGTGTGTGCCAACTATTTCACATCTCTAAAAAGGCAAGAACATTCAGAGCCTGGAAAGATCCTAGGAACCTCCTATCTACCTGTATGTTCTTCTGCTGATTCAGAAAAACTGCATGGATGCTGTTAAAGGCTCCAGAAACCCATAAAGCATGACATTTACAAACATGAGCTGTTTCAACTGCATTCTAATCTTGTGTCAAAGTTTAGTAACTCTGCTTAAGAAGAGTTAATTGCTTATGAGCTTCTATAGTTCCTTGGAAAGTACAGAAACAAAGACACCAGGCAAAAGGAAGCTGAGAGCAGGCTTCAGCCCTTCACACAGGTGAATAAGTTATCCCAGTTAAGTTTTGTACTAGTAAGATCTGGTACATACCAGTTATAGAAATAAAAGGGATAATTAGCTAGAAAAGGGATTTTAAAGGGGGAATCTTCAAATATTGACAACATATATTTGCAGCCAATCTATGAAAAAATGCATCTGGCTGGGGGTCAGGATTCTCCTGAAATATCCTTTTGCTCAATTAACTAAAGGTAGAAGAGCTGCTTGAGGAGCACTTTCCAGGAGGAGGAGGAGCCAGGTGTGAGTGACACATTGCTAGCCACATCCTGGGCTCAGGCGATTCATCTGGCATGAAACCTCGCCTGGGCATATTCTGCTAACTCAGCAGCTTGGAATGATTAACCTGCACTCAAGTGCCTGTCAGAGCTGGACAGGTCAGCCTGACATCACCTACAGAAGCCACACAGGAAAGCCCCAGGCACGTCGCAGCCCCTGCATGTGCCAGTGCAGCATGTGTCTGGGGAGAATGGAACTCAAATGCGGGGCCTGATGCTCTCTCTGGGAGTCTCCCTCCTGACAGCCAGGCTGGCCTCTGGAACTGAGAGGAGGTCCCTCTTGTTTCTCTGTGACTGTGAGCCAGCCTGTAGGGCAGAGCATGGACAGCTTGCCTTGGACACACCACTACGGAAGGCATGGGGAGCCTTATTGCTTCTGGGTACCTCGTGTGTTTTGTTCTCTTGCTTCTGTGAGCCACACAGAAACACAACACAACAGCCTGAGCACAGAAGACCTGGGGAAGAAGCTCTTTACTCTTCATGGGACCTGAATGTTTCCCACATTCAAGCCTACCCAGCCCTGTGGCCTAGACCGTAGGTGTCACAGTGATAGGACAAACCTGCCTTTTCCCAGAGGACATTAGGGGATTGTGCAAAGGGTGCTTACAGCTTAGTAGTTACTGAGAAATGTCCACTTCCCTGTGCTAAGTCTGCGTCAAGTGACATGAACATCCCCCCAGCCCCGTCACCACTGGCCACAGTCTCCTACTAGGGATTGAACCCAGGTAGCTCTGAGCTACGTTCCCAGCCTCTTATCTTTTAAAATAGGATTTCACTAAGTAACCCAGACTGGCCTCCAACTTGTGATCCTCTTGTCTCAGCCTCCTGAGTAGCTGGATGTGCCACACCATACCCAACTATGAGCTACTGTACTCTCTTGAAGATCACGCTTTTGAAACGGAAATCAGGAGCCAGAGAAATGACAGGTTATAATGTATCAATAAAGATGAACAAGCAGGACTCAATAATCAGCCCAATCCTGGAAAATGCAGATACCGTATTTGATGGCAGAGGAGAAGACATTCTGACTTACTGGAGAAGTCTGGGAAGGTGGGCATGAAGTCTGGGGACTTTTCACAGAATTCTAAACCCAGCCCCAGTGTGGTCATAAGTCAGTCATAAACTGGCTTAGGGAATCTGTTTTCCAAATCTTGAAAAAGAGTTTAATGATACCTACTACTTAGATGTGCAGTGAAATGATTAATGTTTGCAAAGCACTTTGAGATGCAGTTATAGAGCCCATAGCCAAAAACAAAGCCAGCTTGTTTAAGTTGGCAGTAAAAAACCTAAGTGCTCTTTCCTAATTAACACCCTATTAGTATAACAGCAATATCCATGTCGAGTTACTTAAGACCATGTTTATTTTCATCACTCTGTGTAGCTTGGTTTCTGAGCTAAGAAAGTCTGAACTTACCTGATGGTGTGAAGTAATAAACTACCGAAACCTCCTTTCAAGCCAAACTCAACCGACAAAGAAATATGTGAAGATGGGTGCATGCCAGGAAATGCCAGTCAAACAGGTGCCTGTTGGGAAAATATGATAACCAGTAACCTGGGCAAATGTTTCCCGGACCAAAGCTCCCCCGGAGTCCAGGGTGTAGGTAGTTCCGCGAGGAGTGGCGGCCCAGGGAGGGCGCCATCTGCTGGTGGCTAGAAGTAGTCCCAATTTCAGAATCCCCAGGAATAGAATTTGCGAGAATTAGAAAAGCTCAGAGGAAACTTATTACTCCACTTCTATAATGTCAATAAAGTCCAACATCATCATTATAAGACGAATAAATACACAAGGACAGGCCTCTGTTACAGATTATACTTGTAAATATTTAGAAGGGAGGAGAGGTTCTTTTGTAGCTAATAAGCTAGTGGCAGTGATGGCAAAATTAATGAATTGTATACTCCTCAGTTGAGACATGTTTTTATCTCATTTTATTTAACAATTTAAAATATGCATTAATTTGAGCATTACAAGCAGCAGCCCAAACAATCTCGTACAAATAACTCTTGTTATTATTCTCCTATCTGTATTGCTAATAAATGGATTATTCACACTATCAACCCTTGTAAAATACCCAAGAAAACACATGAATGCTACTCTCATCATGGCCTTTAGCAATAATGTAATTTATTTCTGCATTAGCAGAGACCAGACGAGCACCCTCTGACTTAACAAAAAGTGAATCAGAATTTGTTTTAGACTTCAATGTTAAGTATTATACCACAGGGCCATTTGCCCTATTCTTTATAGCAAAGTATACAAATATTATTATAGTAAACACTTTAATTGCTATTCCTTTTTTAATTGCACTCCACAAACCTACCAATCCCAACATTTTTACAATTAATTTTATAACAATTAATTTCAACTAAGGAGTGCTAACCAATTGGAAATGTCTATTCTGGGTTCGGCAGAGTAATAAGTTACATTTGCATTAATTTTTACCAAGATCTAATTTAGTGGCTTCAACACAGTTTTGGTATACTGACATCCCTAAAGAAGTTATAAAGTTGAGGGTAGAACTGTCAACAGAAGTATAATTCACTATGTATGAAGCTAATCAGGGCTGGACAATAAGTAGACAGCCAAATGCCAACATTAGAGCCAATCTACACAAAAATAAACTAACCTCTGAATCAATCCATCGTCACCTAGGATGGTAGGTAAGGTAAGCTATGCTGGTATCTAAGGAGAAGTACTCAAGTCAGAGGGCATAGCAGTGGAATGGCACTAAGTAAGGGGTACTCTGACAGGCTGAGGAAGACCAGGGATGTCAGTATGCCTGGCTAGTCAACCCAGGACATGTGGAGCAGTCCTGAGCCCAACAGGAAGCCAGCAGACCAGTCTATCCCATCCAAACTATAGAACTGTAAGCATGGGAATAAATTATTGTGGTTAAAAGTCACTGAAAATTTAAGGCTATTTGTTATGCCACATTCTTGTGGCAATAGCTGACAAATACATTAATCAAAAAGTCACAAAAATATAGTAGCAAATGAGATCACACTGGTGATGGGAGGGTACCTTAAATATTGCGAGTGTACTGTCTTACAGCCAGTAAGGGAGGAAGAAAATCAGGAGAATGCTGGCAAGAGGCTAAATTAAGAAAGATGTTAAGGAAGAGAGAGCAATCAAATGTTTATGCTAAAGGCGGTAAAGTGACCACATACTTCACTGTACACTTTTAAATATGACACTTTTAAGATAAAAAAGGGGAAACTGCAAATAACTATGCAGAACAACAAGTATAAACTATGGATGTTCTGAGCAAACTGAGCTGTATGATTAAATAACAGTGAGAACTGAGAACTGAACTCAGATTTAGCAACTAAATCACTGGCAATCTGCCCACAGCAGTTTTGGTGAATTGGAGAGTTGAATTTAGCCCAATTTCACTGAGTTCAAGAGAAAATGGGAGGAATATGAGCACAGACAACTTTTCTGATAAATTTGTAAATGATAAGAAAAGGGGAGGCAGTAGCTAAAGGGAGATATGAAAGCAATGTTTGATATTTTTTAATTGAAGAATTTTATAAGTGTTTGCCAGTGGAAATGATCCAGAAAAGGGAGGAAAGGTAACCAGAAGAAAGAGACTGGGGAAACGCTAAGTGCTATCCTTGAGCAGGTGAGAGAGGATGGGATCTGATGAACGTATGAAGCTGCCATTCTCTGCTCGGATCATACGCCATGTGTCCTAAGATCACAGTGAAGGCACAGTGGGCACGGGTGGGTAGATGTTATAGTGGAGTTGGTGAAAGGTTTCTTTGGATTTTCTCAGTGATATGGGGAACAAATTCATCAGCTCAGAGTGAGTTAGCAGTAGGAGAGGGAAAAGTTTGAAATAGATGTCCATGTCTAGATTTGAGGAATGGTTACATCAAGGAGATATAGTAAGATTGCTAGACAGCAGTACAGTTATGTGGACATGAATTTAAAGTATGATCAGCAGAAGAGACTCCACTTCCACTTAAGAAGTGGCCAAAAAAATTAGTCATCCCAACTCAAGCTGTTACACAAACACAGTTTTTCTTGGAATCATCAGAGAGCTGAGGTCACAAGGCAACAAATTACCTAAATTTCAAAAAGAAAGAGGACTTTCTGAGAAGAGATGGAACTTACTAACTGTACTACCCAGTAGAGCTGGAGAAGAAAGGTGGTAGCCAGTACAAGTGGGTAGGAAGAAATAAGCAAAAATTGTATCCAGCTGCCTAAGGCCAAATGTTGGCTAACATGTCGGTCCAGGGTAACTGGGGCTCCTGACACCAGGGGAGTGTGTACTCACTTGCAAACACCCCCCCCCCCCAGGCTTGTACTACAGGCTCCTGAGAAAGAGTAAAGGCAGCAGGGGACAGGGGAAAGGCTCTTACCGGTGCAGACCTATGTAAGGTAATTGGTGGTTCTGTGGGACAGTTCCCCGGAAAAAGTGAAAGAATGGAGCAGAAAAAATGTCATAAATAAAGGGATATTGGCTAAAAAATTCATTAAAAAATAATGAAATACATGAAACCATAGATCCAAAAAAGCTCGGGGAAACAAGAGGGATAAATGATCCCCAAATACAAACAAACAAAAACAAAAATATGCTTAGATATATCAAAGTCTAATTGCTGAAAACCAATGTTAAAGAGAAAATGTTAAAGACAGCTAGTGAGGAGAGAGCACTCTGTGACCGGAACTAAGAATTATGGTAGAATTTCTCAGAAACTGTACAAGAAGAAGACAGTGGAAAAACATCCTTAAATATGTCTTTAAACTTTTTCAGAAAAATGACTGAGAGAATCCATGGCCAATAGACTTATGCTGCAAGAAATGTCAGAGGTTGTTCTCAAGACAGAAGGAATATGATACAGAAAGAAACTGGAGTCTTCAGAAAAAGTACACTCCAGAAATGCTAAAAATGAATGTACATTAATTCTACAAAGTTTAATTGCTCTAACTAAAATATAATTTTCTAAAGCAAGGATTGTGAAACATTTTGTAGAAGGGCCAGATAATTAGTATTTTAGGAGTGTAGAACATGTGGATTCTACTACAACACTCAACTCTGCCACTGAAACATAAAAGCAGCCAAAGACAACATTGGCATGGTCATGTTTCATGTGTGCACATCGACATGGCTGTGTTCCAATAAAACTTTATTTATAAAAAATGTTTGGCTGACTTTAGTGTCAAGGCTTGCTGACTTAAAGCAAAAATGATAAAATTGTATTGTGGGGTTTGCGAAGTATTTAAAAGGAAAATGTAAAACAAAAACAGTACGGATGATCATTGGAATCATACTGTTGTAAGATTCTTATACTGCATTATTTGTGAAGTGGTAAAATATTATTTAGAAAAAGACTACAATAAGTGAAAGATGTACACTGTAAACTCCAGACAACCATTAAATATTATTTAGCAGACATAGCTAATAAATAAAAAATGGAGATACAATTAAATCATAAAAATTTCAATCCAAAGCAGACAGGAAAAGAGGGAGAAAAGGACAAAGAACAGGTGGGACAAATAGAATATAATTAGCAAGATGTAGAATTAAACCCAACTATAGCACTAATTAGGTATAAATAGTCCAAATATGCCTATTAAAGCAGAAATTGTATTTTAAAAGGCTCAGCCTCATGCTGTCTACAAGAACCTGCTTTTAAAATGAACATATAGATGGGACAAGTGAAGGATGGGAAAAGATATACCATCCAAAAATTAATCAAAACAAAGCTGAAGTGCCTATTGTTAATATCAAAGACTTCAAGAACAACTGTTCCAAAGGATAGGATAGTAAAGTAAGACATTACATAATAATTAATTTACACCAAAGACATAGCACCCCTAATTGTGCATGCATCTAAAACAGAATTTTAAAATAAATGAAGTAAAAACTGATAACACTGAAAGGAGAAATAGACAAATCACAATTATAATTGGAGATTTCAAAACCTCATTAATGGATAGAAGAAGTAAACAGAAAATCAGTACCAGTATGGAAGATTCCAACAACATGAACTTTCACCTTGACCTCAGTGACATTGATAGACCCCTCTACCTTGCAACAGCAGAATGGACATTCATTTTATGTGCACAAAATAGGTTTATCTATAGCATTCCAAGCCACAGAACAAACCTCCACAAATGTAAGAGAATCAAAATTATGAAAATATGACCAGTCAGCATGTTTTCTTACATACATAGAACCTGGATTACTTGTGTTGATTCAGGTACAAAGTAGGTAGGATTTAGAATGAACTATGTCTAGGGCTTTTCTAGTAGAGTAGTGTAGCGAGAGGGAGAAAGTAAGAGAATTTTTAAAAAGATTATAGGATTGGACTATGGAATCTAGGCCAAATAGGAGACAAAATAAGAATATATGGAGGCATGGAAAAATAGTAGGATCATTGGACAGGAAGTGCAGATGAAAACTGTTGGTGTTTGAGTTCTAGAAGAAGTGAACTGATTTTTCACAAGATGGTAGTCAAAGACTGGATGCTTGAAACTGACATTATTGGTAATGACAAGGCCAAGGGTATAACCATAGGAATAAGTAACTGAGGTACAATGAAGAACATGACCACTAAAAGAAATGAGGTCAAAGAACTGAAATACTGAATATTGGCAATACCATCTGTCAGGCTGTTAACCGAAGAGTGTTAGAAAAACTGTGACTCAAGAGTTAAAAATCTTCAAGGAATAATGGAAATGACCAGGTGGTAGATGACTGACACAAGGGGAATAGTGTGTGGTATGGCCTGAGGACACAGACCTTATTAGTGGGGAGAGAAGTCTAACACCAACCAGGAAGGCCACCTAAAGCCCTGCCAGGCTCACAGTGCCAAAGCTGCCTTCACAGAGGAGGCAGAGTCCTTTAGACAACATGAGCCTCCATGACATAAGCCAAGCAGCAATCTCCTTCTTTCCTTGCCATGGAGTAGGTAAAGTGACAGGGGGTTTATTTTAAAGATCACAGTGGCAGGCTAAGTGGTACGTAAAATGATACTGAAAAAATAAACTCATAGTAAACAAAAATTGGGAGAGACTATTGGTAAGTGAGAGATTTCAACAAATTTCTTGTAGATGAAAAGAGAATAAAAGTATTTGATAAATAAACAGGGTAAACCAAAACATCCTCGAATAGGCAGGAGGAAACAGCAGCAAATGAGAAAGCCAGTGGCCCAGGAGACCCCAGAATGACTCCAGAACTAGGCCATAGTTAGGTACAAAGAAGGGCAGGGCTGAAAAGGAAAGTCCCAGATTGAAAGGCTTTATATCAAGCAAGGCTTTATATCACTCACTTTCTCTTCTCAGCCCTATTACTGGGAAATAGATTGTAGGAAGCTCGGCGTTTTCTTTCAGGTGAAAACACTACAGGACTCTTCTCTAAAGATATCGAGCTCACTTCCAGGGGCCAAGTGGGAATCCCAGAGTTGGTAAAGCCCTTGAGAGCAAAGCCTTTGATTCATACATTTGGACAACTATCCACAGGCTGATCAAAAAGCAGTGGGCCTAGGGGCGGGGATTTAGCTCAGTGGTTTTGCTGCCTGCTGCGCAAGCACAAGGACCCAAGTTCGATCCCCAGTACAAAAAAAAAAAAAAAAAAAAAAAAAACAACCAAGAAAGCAGTGGGCCTGCAGCTGAGCCCTGCCAACCTCACAGAGCTCCCAGTTAGCATCCCATTCCTGTGAGACACCTAGGCAGAAAAACAGTCACACCCGACCTGAGAAGGAAGCCCATGGAACTCTGGAGAAAAGTCAACAGCATTCCCTATTATTAAGTAGGATCCAACAATCATCAGATAGAAGACAAACACCTGTGCATGAAATGACAAAGATACAACAAAACAAATCACTCCAAAAGAAACAGGTAACTCAGTAAAGCAATGTTTTAAATCCCCCAAACTTTTAATTCACATCCTCAGAGTTTTTAAGATGTTGTATGGATATGGATAAAAAACAAGAGCCAAATGCTGTTAAAAGGAACTATGAAATTAATTGGAAAAAAATTAATAGAGTAGATGAAAGATAAAGTCAAATGAATTTCCCAAAACAGAAGGTAAAGAAGTGAAAAGCTATGAGTAGAGATGAAAGGGCTAAACAATCAGAAAAGAAAGTCAATTATCTGACTAATAGAATTTCCACAGCAAGAAAATAGGGAAAGGGATCAAACACATAATCTAAGAAACATTCTTAAGGCTGAAAAAAAAAAATCCCATAGTTTTCCAATTTAAAAAAGATCACATAGTGCTAGTGGTCACACACATTGTTAACAAAATTTTGCATGCTGAAGATAAGGTACACCTAAAGAGAAAGACAGAAGGGAAGAGAGAGATTCTTTAAAACTCAGAAATTACATTAATATCAGACTTCTTATTAGCAACTGGATTCTAAAAGACAATGAATTTAACCCTTCAACATATGGAGGGAAGACTATTTTGAATCTAAAATTCTTCATCCTGTTAATCTAACAATCAAATGTCAGGATGAAATAAAATCTTTTTAGAAATGTGAAGCAAAGTGATTACGGCTGCCATGAGAATGCACTTGAGGTTCCTTGTGGGGAGTGTAATGGATCAAGGACCCTATTTTGTCCCTGAGATTCATTGACACATCTGGTCTGTGCCATGGCAGTTCCCAGTCAGTGACTGATTAGTGGAAATACTGAGGGAGACACATCCTGGGGATACAGGGACTTATCTAAGGACTTTATCAAACCTTCCCCATGACTAAATTGAAGTCCAAAATGCTTCCACGCAACCTTTTCTTCCTCCTTACACACCCAGGAGTGAGCCTGCATCATGGCCTGATAGCTCTCCAAGCCTCACCCAGCTCCTTTCCTGTTTCCTCCTGCAGTTATATTTCATCCTGTCTTAAAACTTAATTCTCAGTGAACACAAACCCATAGAAAATTTACCTCCTGTTCATACTTCTTGAGGAAAACCCAGCAAAAACAGTTGGTAAAAAAAAAAAAAAAAAGAAAAGGGAAAAAAGACAAACAAATGAGCAAGACATGAGATATAAATGGCAGGCTAACCAGAGTTCAGTAAACATGAAGTTGTGCAACAAGCCTGAAAAGCAATTAGAATGGACACCTGGTTGGAAGATGGTTGCTCAAAGTTACTTTTCTCCCTCATTCTTCCTGGAATTCATTCAAAAGTAATAAGCAGAAAGAGAAATGGAAATGCAAACTCCATTTTAACAAACTTATAAATAGCTAAATAAACAAAATACCAAAAACAAACAACAAATAAAACCAGTCTGTGTGTCAAGTAAAAGTATTGCCATAAACAGGCAGCTTGCCAGAGTGATGTCTGGGTAGAGTAGGGATGTTGCAGAGAGAAGGGGCCATGGCTCAGGTCTCAGGAAAAAAACAGCAATAAAATTCCTTTTAAAGATGAAGGGCACCCTTGGCAGACAAAATCAAAATATCTTTTTCTAACCGTGTTGAAGGATGAAGCATCCCTATATCTACTTTTGTTCCAAAATGCAAAGAAGGTGGAACAAGAAATCATACAAGTAAACCATAATTATGGAAAGTGGTCTATTTTGGGGGCAATGAAGGAAAAAGAGGCCTTTGTAATAAACAAACAAATTTCACAGTTGCCCCCTTTTATTATCTGGGAAACAATAAATGCTAAACAAACATGCATATACAAATTCCTATTAGTGTGGGACATGGCCTTGGCCCCACTAACACAGGAATTTCCCTTAACTAGCTGGTCCAGGAAAAAAAAAATCACCTTTCCAATGATGAGTTATTTAAGAAAAAGAAGTGGAGAATCAATACAAAACCACTGGAAGAAATGAAGAAAAAGGAAACAGAAAAAATAAATGACTGATAAAGAGCTTGAAAATATTGTCATAAGCAGATTTAAACTTTTCACCATGAATTTTAAAAGCATGCAAAAAGGGCACTTACCTCATAAAGTAAGAGGGAAAAGAAGATATTTAAGAACTTGTGAAAGAAATAAAAAAACAGGAAAAGATAAAGGCGATAGAGTTCAAGAAAGAAGTGAAAGAAAGAATTAATACTATGAATAAAGTGAAGGAAATAAACACTGGAAAACGAGAGACATAAAATATTGAAATGAGAAAATCAAGCAATATTAAAACATTAAATGTTTAAAAGGATTAGAGAGAAAATTGGAGGTTCAGGATGCAGACAAGAGATCCAACACACATGTAATTGGAAGCCCTGAAGAAATCCAAAATAATGCGCCATAGATACTTTTTTTGCTAAATATTTAGACTCAGAGAAAGGGAGTGAAGATATATGATCTGGTCTCTGCTTTTGACAGATATCCCTCAAAATCTGGTTTTGAATTTTAGCTTTTCCACTTACTACAAGAGACTTAAGCAAATTATGGGTAATATCTCTGAGCTCTAGTATTCTCATCTGCATAATATTCCTATTAATGCCTACCACACAGAATGCCACAAGCATTAAATGAGAATCGTATAGTGCCTAACACACAACAGAAGGGATAAACAAAGATATAATTTAACTAGATGAAAGATGCTGAGGGGAGTCCCAAACAGATCCCTTTTTGTCTTTTGGCAACAACATTTTAGAAGAGAGAGGAGTAGTATCATTCCTTAGGTGAGGCAGTGTACAGATATGAGGCTACATTCCTGGGTTTAAATCCCAGCTCTCTCACTTATTATTTGGGAGACCTTACACAAGTTATATAACTTCCTTGTGCCTCAGTTTCTCCATTTAGTAACAATAATACTTTTTTATTGGTTGGGGATGTGACCCAGGACTTTGTGTAGACTAGAAAAGCTCTTTACCATGCAGCTACATCACCAACCCTAATAACAATAATACTTATCTCCTAAGATTAATATGAGGATTAAATGAGTTATTACTGTCCATAGTCAGATGACTACTTGGATCATAATAAATAATAAGTAAATGTTGAGTTTGGAAAATTAGACCAGAGGGCCACCAAGTAAAAGTGCTTGATTGAATATAATATATCTAATGTCTCTCCTTGGTAAGAGATTTTAAGAATAAAAAAAAAACATAAACTCACAAAGACAGGAAGAAAGAGAAGAGACAACAGCTACAAAATATTTGAAGCTGGAAAGCAGAAATGTGAGTGGTAAGGGAAGATTAGTAGGTCTGGCAAAGCTGAATCTTAAGTCATCTACAGATAAAGTGAAGAATCAACTTGGTTGACTATATGGATTCTTCAAAGGGCTCAGAAATGGGCAGCAGTGGAACCCCCCGGAACAAGAGGTAAAGATTTTTTTTAGAATGGGGTGAAAGAGATAGAGGAGTGAGTCAACTCCTGCACTCCCTTCTTAATTCCACACTCCTAGTGACTGTCCTTTCCCCAACTTAGAAGAAAACTGGAGATTTTTTCTGTAATGAGGCAAACACTTTTTACAGATGGATGTGTGAACACTAAGCAGAAAACAGATATTGAGTGGGCAAATACAACTGAACACCAGGACCTCAGAGCTTTTCTGCCATTCATTTCTGAAAATGTCAGCATCCAGAACATTTCCCTTCAGACAGGAGAGAAGGAGAGTCTTCTTGGGCAACCAAAGCAGCCTGAGTAGAAAGAAGTTCCCAACATAAAGGTCTTCAGATCACCTCCACAGTAAAGCTCTAATCCGTCAAGGCCCTCACCTGCCCAGGACTTCTAGTCAGCTTTTCAGACTTCAATTTTAGTCAAAAGCAGACAGTGGAAGTTTGTCAGACATTTGTTGAAGATCTCTAATATGAAATAAAGAGGCCCAAACAAGCAAAAATTGATCAGCAGCCTAGAGAAAATAGAGTCAATGCAGAAGAAAATTTTAAATACAAACAAAAACAGTTATCATTAATATTCCTGGTGAAGAAGAAAGATTTCATCAGTGAAGTATGAACAATGCCCTGTTTTTAAAAAGAAATAAAACATTCAAAACAACATCTGTAATCCTAGCTACTCAGGAGGCTGAGACAAGAGAATCTCAGGCTTGAGACAAGCTGGGCAATATAACAAGATGTCTCAAATTAAAAAAATTCAGAAAAGAACAAAAAGCTCATTAAATTGAAATATAATGGCATAAATTAGAAACTCAATAGAAGAACTTGGAGCTAAAGTGAAAGACATTTCCTGGAAAACAGAACAAAATGACAAAGAAATGAAAAGTAGGCGAGATAACCAAAGACAAGAGATCCAAAATACAACCAATAGTAATTGCAAAATAAATGACTGAAGAAAATAAATCATAAAAGTAGTTTAAGAAAATTTCCCAGAACTGAAGGATGTGATTTTCCAGATTCAAAGGACCCAGTGAGAACTCAGCAAATTGATTAAAACTAAAAACACAAGGCATACCATTGTGAAATTTTAGAACTCTGTGGACAAAGAGAAGATCTTATATGCTTCCAGAGGGAAAAAACCTATTATTATATAAAAAGGAAGAGGAGTCTGAATTGCTTTGGTCTTCTAAATAGCAACACTGGAAGCACAAAGTTTGAGTTAGTCAGCTTTCCATCACTGGAACAAAATACTGGAGGTAACTATCATATAAAAAAAAGTGTTATCTTGGTTTACTTTTGAAGTTTACAATTCATGACAAATGGTTCCATTACTTTAGGCCTATGATGAGTAGCACATCATGGTAGGAATGTGTGGCAGACAGAGAAAAGGCTTATATATAGCAAGCCACAGAACAGAGAGAAAGAGGAATAGGCCAGTGTCCCACACCCTCCTTCAAGTGCATTCCCTTAAAAGGTTCCATCACCTCCCAATAGCATCACCCTGGGAAACGAGCCTTTAAAACATGGGCCTTTACGGGACCTTCAAAACCTAAAGCATAGCAAAAGTAGTGGAGAAATGTCCCTCAAATTGTGAAAAATTACTAAAAAATATTTTCTGACCTAGAATTCTATAGTCAACCAACAATCAAGAAATTTAAGGGCATGACAAAGACATCTTTGGACAGGCAAATGCTCAAAAGATCTCTCTCCATGTACTCTTTCTCAGAAAGCCATTGGAAGTAAGGCAAGAAAGAGAATGACATGAGATAAAATGAATTTCGAGCCAGGAAAGAAATGAAACAATCACCAACAATATGGGAAGCAAAAATCTCAGAGAGACAGGTGTGCAGGGCAACTGGTCCAGGTTGAAGAAGTGTCCTAAAGTCCAGGCTCTGTGAGGATGCCATCACTGTGCCCTCATTGCTGCACTTTCCTTTTATCCTGATGAAACTACTGGAGCAGGTACTCCATTAAAACAAGATAATAAACTAGAAAGAAGACATCAAAGCAATGGGGAACCCAATAGAAAGGAAAACTGCACAATAATTTCAAGGATACCAGCAAAGAAAGACCAGTCCCAGGAAGGCAGCTATGTAGCAGGCATAGGGAGCAATCAGCTCAGATAAGAGAAATCAGGTCATCATGAGGTGTATTTTCAACAACATCAGAGGGAGAGAGGGGAGACAGGAGGGAGGAGGGAGGAGGAAGTGGGAGAAGGAAAAGGAAAAGGAAAAGGGGAGAGAAAGAGAGAGAAGAGAAAGGAAGAAAATGGAGAGGAAGGGAAGGGAAGAAAAAGGAAAGAAGAAGAGAGGAAAAGAAAGGAAAGCACAGAAAATTGTTCTGAGAATTTTTTGGAATTTTTGGAATGAATTAGCAAGAAGTACAAAAATTAAATAAATGAAAAAGAAAGTAATTATTAACTATAGCTAAAACAAAAAATAAGAAAGGAAACAAGGTAGTGCACTACACTGCTCAACTGTGAATAATATTTGTCTAGGCCTAGTAATGTAAACAGAGACTATTGATCTCACCAAAGACTATAATAACTGTGTGGGGAGGAGAGGACAGGAAATGGAAGAGCGGGATAAGGGTGGAAGAGAACTAGATCCTCATCTACCACAATAGGAAGTTAGTAAATCAAGTAGAAGATAGCAGCATACACATGGTAGTTAGAAACACAAAGATGAGCAAACCCAGGAAAACAGCTATCGAAGTGGCAGCTTCTAGGGACGGGAACAGGAGTTAGAGTGGGGTGAGGTGGGGCAGGGAATTTTATTTTGCTATAAGTATTTCAGTTCAATTTGATGCTTGGAACTATGTGCACTGATAAAACAAAAATTAATTTACTCAATGGATTAATTTCCCCCAGCAAGAAGAGTCTCCTGGCTGCTGCTTCTGTTTACCATGTACCTTTCTGGCTGCCTGGATGAATGGTAAAGCCTAGAAAATAAAGACAAGATGCTCTCCTACCCCCCAAACCCTAGCCTCTTATTTTTCTATAGTATTTTTAAAAATACACTATTATTTTGAAAAAGTATGCTACATACTAAATATCTAGAAGAATGAAAATTCATTCACAGACCAAAAAATTATAACCAAGCAAAATACCAAAAAGCACACACCTTCTTAAACTTCAACTGTGTTAGTCAGCTTTCCATTACTGTGACAAAATACCTGATATAATCAACTTAATAAAGGAAGAGATTCATTTTGGCTAAAGGTTTCAGATGTCTTAGTCTATGGTCACTTGGTCTTGCTACTTTGGACCTGGGGTGGATCAGTACAGTACATTATGGAGGAGCATGAGGTGGAGGTGGCCAGGAAGTAAAGAGAGAGGGAGAGGAATGAGTAGGACCGGGATCCCAATAATCCCTTCTAGGGCACACTCTCACTAATCTAACTTCCTCCAACTAGGTTACACCTCCCAGTGGTTCCACTACCTTACAATAGTACCTTTAGAACATGGGCCTGAGAGACATTTAAAATCCAAACTATAGCATCAACCATTGCAATTTATCATGTAGCTAATTTCCTTTTATTTATTTATTTATTTATTTATTTATTTGTTTGTTTGTTTGTTTGTTTATTGTGACGGGGATTAAACTCGGGACCCTGCACTTTGCGAGGCAGGCAGCGGAACCACTGAGCTAAATCCCAGGCCCACTAATTTCCTTTCTTATTTCTTGGGAAATCTTTAGATGTAGAAGTTTAGCCCTCAGCCTATTGCTGGCCTCTGAGGACCTTAGAATCAGTGCCAAGGGGCCTCCTGGTTTTAGTTCATGTCCAGTTCTTTCAACTGCCCCATCTTCCCTTTGAGTGATGAGGACATACTCTCTCTGAGAGCAGAGACCTATTCATCACCCAAACCTAGCATAGAACAAACCCAAAGATTATTAATTAAATAAATGAACTACTTTCCGAACCTTAGAACAATCTTTTAATTGTTACCAGAGTGCAAGGGATCCTATTTTACCTAGTCTGACTACCTTATTATACAGAAACTCTGAAGGAAGCTAACTAACATTTGTTCAGGCCATTTGGTGAGTGAGATGCTGAGGAAAGTGTGTGCAGTAGTTTCCTAGGGCTGCTCTAAAACTTCCACAGAGTGAGTGGCTTTAAACAATGTAAATCTATTCTCTGACAATTCTGGTCCATCCAGAGTCTCTAGAGGAGGACCTTTCCTTACATCTTCCAGCTCTGGCAGCCCAGGAGTTCTTTGGCTTGTGACTGCATCACTACCATCTCTGTCTCCACCTGAACATGTCCATCTTCCCTCTGTGTCTGGATGTTTTGTGTTGTCCCATGGTGCGCTACCCATTAATCCTCACATCTCTGTTTTATAAAGATAGCAGTCGTGCTGAATTAAAGACCTAACCTACTCCAGTCAGACTTCATCTTAACCAACCACATCTGCAATGGTCCTATTTGCAAAGAAGTTCATATTCTGAGATAGTGGGGGTTAATACTTGATGAATACATTTTTTGTGGGGACACAGTTCAACCTATAACAAGGTGGAAAACAGATTTCTGCATCTGGGCCGGCAGATTTCTCACTATGTTGTACAGCTGCCCCTCTCTCCAGTCAGGACAGTCCATCAAGAGGATTCTTTCAGCTTGCTGACAGAAACGCTTCATGTTACTGCTTAAGCATGAGTCTGCACTTTAAAAGAGGCTCTTAAAGATCATAGATTCCATTGCGAGTTAAATAAATGGAATAAGTGATAAATGGTAATTAGATGGCAGAATTTCACACTTGGTGGAAGGCAGTGGGGAGTATTAGTGAACATGTGCTTCCTGGAGTCCCTAAATTGTATTCTTGAGTGCCTACCCTCATCTCATAAAGTCAGACAAGATGGAAGGCAGACTCTGGGTAGCAACACTCTGAGAGGACAGAATGTTCAGGCGGCTCTTCTCTTCCCAACCTCAGTGTCTTCCATACCTCAGGACTTCAGCCATGCATGGCTGAAAGGGTGAGGAAAACAGGTGTCAAGAGAATTCTCCCATTGTGCTCACCTTCCTCCTATAATCCTGCTGTTCCATGACCTGCTCCCTTCCAGTTGCCACAATGACCCACCCAGGCCAATAGTGACACAGAAATAGGAGCCAGGGTCATGGGTATCTTTCTTGCCATGGCAGAGCAAGTCTAATTGTGTCACCCTTTTAGGATGACACAATCATCTGGGTGGGAACGTGCTGTCTTTTCTTTTTTTCAGCTGAGACCACAGGCCTCTGTGGATAAGAACAGGCTGTCAGGTCACACTGGCCCTGTGGTGTTTATTTTATAAGCCATGAGAATAAATCTGATTCATGTCTTCAATGACTCATCTTCTCCATAAAAGTGAGGGAGGAGACGTTTGTCTTGAGGCCTCTACTTCCCCCTCCTCACCCCCTTCTCTTCTCAGCTGTAGTAAGTTGCACTGGTCCTTCCAAAAACAACAGCCCATGCCTTTGTGTTAAGCGGTGCCACCCCTCCCAGGAGTCTTGACACTTCTAAAGAGCAAAGCAGTGAGAGGTACAAAACAGGGCAATCTTATGTATGAAGAAGACAGTTTAGGGGGAGGGTGTAGGAGGTTCCAGTTGGCCCACCATGGATGCTGCTCAGAACAATAGGGAGGGTGGGCTTTTTTGCCTGGAGGTCATCTGCCAGCTGGAGGAGGATCTGCAGGGGAAGCGTAGGGCTAGCAGGGGTGAAGGCATGCTGAGGGTCCAGTGGGCTGGCCACCTGGACCAGACCTGGCTGAACCATCATGTTCTTCCACCAAAATAAAGTTCAAAGGCAGCGATAAGACAAAAATGCTGGGTAATGACAGACTGGAGCTTCCTTTCGTCTAAACATCTGGAATCTCTTGAAGGCATTAATTACATCTTCCTCCCTTGGACAGAGGAGGAACTGTGTGGTTGTCACCATGGCAGGTCATCTCAGCTCCTTGGGAACAGGTACTGGACTGGAGCCAGGAGTTTGATGCAGCTCTTAGCCTCCACCTTGTCAATGTAGTGGTTCAGGACTTCAGCCTTAGGCAAATTTCTTAACCCAAGTCTTGGTCCCGTAAAGTTAAAAACTGGGAGAGACAGTAATAATCAATAATCACTTTTGATGCTAGACATTGTGTGAGGAGTGCATCCATCTTATTGCGGGAGGTTGACACGGTGGCTTAGGAGGCTGCTGCTCCCATGGAATCCATTTTGCAGATCAGAATACCAAATCCTGGAGAGAATGACTTTGGCAGTACAGAGAGATGCTGGTATATGTGGTATGCAGAACCAGGACTGATAAGAAAATTGAGTAAGACAGTTTTATCTCAGAAAGTTCCACACAACACAGAAGTTAAAGAGAATCAAGGAGCCAGGCTTGGTGGTGCACACTTTTAATCTCACCGCTCTGGGAGGCTGAAGCAGGAGAATTGCAAGTTAGAACGCAGCCTGGGCAATTTAGCAATTAAATGAGACACAGTTGCAAAATAAAAATATAAAAACGGACTGGGAATGTACTCAGTGTGAAGGCCTTGGGTTCAGCAATCCCCAGTATTGGAGGGGAAAAGGAGAGTGGAGGGCCGGAGTCCCAGTTGGACTGCCTTCCTGCCTTCCATGCAAGACCTCAGGCTGTGGTATCTCCCAGCCTACATTACTGCTGCTGGTGCTTGTGCAACGTTTAGTCCGATTTCTGGGGGCCTGACGGTGTGGGAGGAAGAGCATAGAATGTCCTAGATTAAAATGTTATCATGTTCTTTTCAAACCCCTAAACAACTTCTGAAACCTTCAGACTAGGACTTAGCAAAGCCAACTCGTTCCAGCCTTAATCTCTTCTGGGACAACAATGGTCAAAGTGGGAAGATCATTTAAAAATGATTCTGCCTTTCCCGAGGGCTGGAGGAACATTTGATAGTGGAGGAAAAACTGGGAGAGGGGAGTGTCTTTTCTCGTTTGATTTTTAAATTAATGGTCACACACTTTAATGCCAGAGGACTGCCAGGCCCAGGCAACCCTTTCGAGGGTCAGTTGTTCCGGAGCTTCCTGCATCCACCCGAGGTCGCCGGGCACTGCAGTTACGCGGAGTGGAGGGTGGAGAGACCACCGATTCCAATGGGGAGCTGTAGGAGACCCTGCTCGCACTGAAGGCCCAGGTGAAGCGTAGGCAAGATGTTCACAGAAACACAGGTGCCTGACATACAGCATGGCGTGCCCGAGTCCAGCCCGTGAGGCTGGCGGCGCAGTTAGGGTCAGGTCCTTTCCTTGCAGGGCGGGCTGCGCGAGCAACGGGAGTACCCAGGAGGGTTTGAAACAAGGATGCCAGGGCCCCCGGCTATTCGTGTGTGAGTGCGCCCCCTGGAGGCCACGCAGCAGTGCACCGTGCCCCGGCGAGGGCGTTTCTCCCAACCCAGGCGAGTTTCTGCCCTACTTCACAGGACACAGGAATGCGCCTATTTTCAACCTTACAGTCAACTTTCTGCAAAAGAAATTACTATCTATTAAATATTCTATATAGCAAGTGAGAATTTAATATAGAAAGAAAGATTTCTTCAAAAGTAAGTCATTGGTTTGTGATTGTTGTGCAAGGTCAGAGCACAGATTTGAATAGTTAAAATCAAATGCTCATCAGGAGCCCTTAAAATTATTTTCTTTTTAAAGTTGTTGCTGCTGTACTAGTTCACTTAGGGATTCAACAAGAACTAACACATAGCAAACACATTCTCTTGTGTCCCACTCTGATCTACAAATTCTGACTCATCCGTTAGTGGTAACAAGAGCCCAGCAAGATGGACACCATAATTCACTCTACTGTCCAAGTGAGGACATTGAATAACCTGGCAGCTAGCAAGTGGCAGAGCTGGGACTTGAATCTGCTTGCAGCCTGGCTTGTAGCCTCCTCAGCCCCTTACCTGCCCCTCATCATTAATGTGCTACTATCTAGCAGTTCTGCACACCGGCCCTGGGACCACCTCCCCTGGGGCCATGCATGCAAGCACTTGTGGGTGTGTGCATTAGCTCTTGGCATCTTCTTGATCCCGAAAGGTTAAGAACCTACAGTAGTCAGGAGCCAGGGTCCTAGCAAGGTGACCTTGCACAAGCCTCTTCATCTCTGTGCCTCAGTTTCCTATCTGCAGAACAGAGGCAAGACAGTGAAGTACGTGATCTCAGTGTATTATGGTTTAGATCTAAAATGGTTCCCAAAGCTTTATATGTTAGAGGAAGAGCATAGAATGTCCTGAATTAAAATGTTATCGCGTTCCCCTCAAACCCCCAAATGGGGGCATTATAGCTGACTTGCTGTTAGGAGGTGGGGTCTGGTTGGAAGAGGTGGGTTGCTGGGGAGTGACCTGAAAGGTTTATTCCCTTCACAGCTCTGTCCCATGTCTGCTTCTTGGCTGCCATGATATGAGCAGCTTTTTCTCTGCCCAGGTTCTTCCACCATGCTGCTAATCCTGCAAAGACTAAAACTTCTAAAATACGACCCAAAATAAAGCTCTTCTCCTTTAAATTGCAGGTGTTGGGTATTTTGTGCCAGTGATGAGAAAGTGACTAAGAGATGTTGGTACTAGGAATGGGGTCATTGCTGGGACTGTACCTGACCGTGTGGTTGAGAAGCCTTTGGAACTTGTTCAAGGGAGGAGTTTGGAAAGATTAAAAAGGCTGGCTAAAAAAGTCCTTGGAAGCTATAAGTTGAGCTTGATGGGAGATTCTGGTCAGAGCTCAGAAGACCAGAATGCTGATAAGAAGGCAGGCGGTAAAGACCAGGCTCAGGAGGTTTTAGTTGGGAACAAGGACTCCATTGGCTGTTGGACTCCAGGCCATATGTATTATGATCTTGTAGAGAGGCCCTGGGGCTCTAAAGAAGAGTAAGACCAACCTGAGCCTCCAAAGAGCTTGTGAATCCCTATGGGAAAACAGCCACTAGAGGTAGTCTAGTGGATCATGAGCACAGGTAGGGTCTAGGCAGGCAAACTGGACAGTGACATTGGGACAACACTCTAAGGGCAGAGCTCCTTAGAATAGTGGTGGTCATGGAGCCTGGAAGTGGTAGAGGCCTCTGCCTCAGTTTGCTGTGAACTAGGCTCCAGACCCAGTGAACCCTCAGGGTGCTAGGACAATTCTAGATGCATCTGGGGGGAGGCCTCAAGAGGAAAATCCTGGCTGTCCTACCAATATGGCTCTGTGGAGCCCAAACAACCAATAGGAACAAAATAAGAGACATGATCCCAACTCTTCCCCAGTCTGGGTTCTGGGCCATGGGTGATATTTACAGACAATACAGCAAGGCTACAGGCTCAGAGCAAGAGGCCAGGTCAGCAAGTGCCACTGCCTATAGTGACAGTGATGAAATTCTCTCAGAAGTAGCTACAGTGTTTGGGAGATGGCTAACTGAAAAGATGAAGGTACCTCCCTATATGTCACCAGGAAATAGCCACCCCCAAGTGCAACAGGTGGAAAAGAAGCTGTACTCCTGAGCTGGATCAGCTCTGGGTTATCTGATAAAGTCAGTTTTCTGGCCTTACCAGGGAGACAGCCAAGGGAGACAGATGGTAGTGACCTAGCCAACAAACCAGCACCGTTTCCTGTCTACCTTTATCATGAGTCACTAGCTAAGAATGGCATGGATAGAACTGAAATTCCATACCACTAAGACTTTGACACCCTGAGAGGCTTCCAGGTTTCATTGTATTCCAGTGTCACTGTAAGAACACTCCTTGTGCATTTTGATTTCAGTTATGGCAAAAGACCTTAGTTTGTTTCAGCCCTCAGTCACCTGGTAAAGCAAGCAGCATCCTAAATCAGATCTTGTCAAGTGTTTATCTTCCCTTGGTATAACAAAACATTTCCCACCCAAGCCTAAGGTCAGGCTTGTTTTTAATGAATAGGAAGGAAGGTTTCACATTGCCATCTCAGGAACTTCAGACTGCTTCCTGGCAGTCTGTGCCCAAACAGTCCCTAACCCATTACTAATGTCCATACAGGTTCTTTCCAAAATCCACTTGTTCTTGGATTCACAGGGTGGCCAGAGAGCAACTGTCTTCATGGGAGATACAGACAGAGCTTGGAACAAAGTCTGGTGTCCACACACATGCACACAAGGCCACTGTACCATGGGATGAACCCAGAGTTAGGAAGAGAAGGGTGACAGGCTCAGGCTAGGGGATCAGCAATCCCCTCACTGATATTCTGTGGAACCCCAGTGAGTCTGAGAATTCTAAATCTTAACCTGGTCTTCCAGGTGATTATGAATGTTATATTTGTACAAGTAAGGAGGGTAGACTATATTTAACTCAAAATGCTTAGCTTGATTTAAAATATTTATGATGTTTGGATATATAGTAGGTGAGTCTCCAGTTATGCTCTGGCCCTGTACCTCCAAACGTTCAGACCAGTTATGTTGGTCAGAGATGAATTTTTTTTTTTTGGTACCGGGGATCGAACTTGGGTCCTTGCACTTGCGCAGCAGGTGGCAAAACCACTGAGCTAAATCCCCGGCCCCTTAGAGATGAATTTTTTGCTGCTCAGATTGTACCAGGCAAACTCCTGCCTCCGGAGAGGGGATTCTCATGTTGCTCTCTCTGAAGTCAAGATATTTTGAATAGATAAAAAAATGTAAATGGAGATCATCAACTGTGGCTATGGCTGTGTATATGGCTGTATGTGCACGCACATGTTTGTGTGTGTGTACATGTGTTTGTGTGCATGTGTATGCATTAGTTTTAAGACTAGTAGAAGCCAACTTATAGAAGTCTGAAGCAGCGAAGAATGTACTGTGTGCCCCAGGAATAATTCAAAATGAAGAGAATTTTAAATAATCAAAAATTAATCCCCCAAATTCTGATTTTACCCCTATAATGATTATTTCTCCATTTTGCAGATGAAGTGACTGAGATAAATGACTGACTTAAAGGCACAGAGCTCATGAGCCTCAGAGCCAGGATTCACTCCAAGCAATGTGGTTCCAGAGTTCTGGGCTCCTCTTCACTACTCTCCACTCTTTGCCAAGAGAACAGGCTGGGGAGAGCTGGGGCCACTCGGGTGGCTGCCCTAAAGATGCGGATCAGGAAGTTGACCCTGGAGTGCTAGATTTTAGGTAAGTGTTAAGCACTGCTCGGACATGGTCATCAGATAAGTTCTAAGAACTTGGATGAGTGAGGAGCACTTCATCCTTAATTCCAAAATTCACGACTGTGCTGGTGGGGCCTGACAGCCAAAATGTGGAGTCCTTCTTGATACCTTCTCCAGAGTGAAAGCAGAGAAAGGAACTGTTGCCTCCTGGTGGGCATCTTTGGTAATGACACTAGAAAATGACCAGGCTTAGGTGTGGGGCGATGTCAAAACAAGGTAGTTACTTGTGTCTTGTGACCTGGTTTCTGATTGGGGGTTTTCTGTTTTGTTTTTTTGTAACTATCTCATGATCATTTGAAAAAAGTGTGCATTCTGCTTACACGGTGTATGTTTGCCTATCATTCTTCAAATCCTCTATGCGTGCACACACGTTTTTTGTTTACTTGATTTGTGAGAGGCAGAGAAGTGTTAAAATCTCTTATCTATGATTTTGGTTTATTTTTCTTCATACTCCCATTTATTTCACCTTTATTTATTTTTTCTCTTTTCCAACCTTTTTATTAGTGTATATTGGTTATACAGATGAATGGGTTTCATTTTGGCGGATTCGTACATGCACATAGCATTCATTAATTATTTTTCCTCCATGACTTCCTTGCCCCACTTCCCCACCCAAGTTCTAATTGGGAGGTCAATGTATATAATATATTTTGATCATATTCATGCCCCTCATCACCCATTCTTACACCTTTAGTTTGGAAAGAGATTTCACTGGGCCTAGACTTCTATGTGGGCAGCTCTTTACTTCAGTACTTTAAAAGCGTTATACCACTGTCTTCTCACTTGCACTGTTTCCCACAAAAACAGGCTTTTATATTCATCTTTGTTTCTCTGTACATATATGCTATATAATACACTTTTGTACTATATATATATATATATATATGTTTCTTTTAAGATTTCTCATTCTCATTGGATTTGAGCAATTTGTTATTTCCTTAGTGTATTTTTCTTCATGTGGCTCATTAAGCTTCTTGGATCTGTGGATTTATAGTTTTTATTGAGTCTGGAGAAATAATGCCTATTATTTCTTTAAATATTTTTCCTATAAATAATCTTAACCCTTGTTTTGGCATAGTTACATCACTTAGGAACAGTTTGATCTCTTGGGGTTTTGTGTTTAAGATTTGCTAGATGAGACCAGAGCATCACTTATTCTCCACTGCTGAGGCAAGATAGGGACCCCTTCTGTGTAGTCTGTCTAGCACTTTGTAAATCATAAAGTTTTCCAGTGTGCCAGATATTACTCAATATTCCTTACCCTGTGTTTGTGCTGAACACTGTTACTTCTAATTCTTTTTCATAGTTATTTCCTGGGTTGTGGGTAGTTTCCTCACATAAAGGTGCTGCCCGATCAGTGGAGTGCTCAAGGAGAACCTTCCGCACACAGCCAGAGCTTTGCCACTGTGCAGTCCCTGTGGTATTCTTCTCTGCAAACTCTGGCTACAAACTCTGGCTACCTTGGTCTCTCAGAACTCTCAGCACCACCTCCTTAACTAAGAGCATTTGCCAGGCTCTGCTTGGATTCACCCACCATGCATCATGACCTAGAAATTCTTCAAAAACCTTACAATGGGACAATTACAAAGTTCCCTTCATGCATTTCACATCTCTCTGGGACCATTGTCTTCCATTGCTACATATGAAATGTCTTGAACATCATGCTTTCATACATTATCCATTTTTTAATTATTTCAGGCAGATTGGTAAATTGGTCTCTGTTATTCTATCTTGACTGGGTTTCTGTTGATTTATTTATCATTCTTATCTTTTTAATGATTTGGAAGTTATAGCCTTTTAATGAAGATTATACTTTATGTTTTTTATAAATCATCTCTAAGCTCACAATTGTTATGGACTGAGTGTTTGTATCTCCCTACCCAAATTCATATGCTGAAATGAATTGACTAACACAATAATATGTTATATATAATTGAACCAGTATTTAACACTTTAAAAATTAAATAATCTATTAAATTCCTTTTGTTAAAAATGAGGAATTTAGCATGTTTTACTTCCATGCTGGTCCAAATTATTATTTATGATACACACATTACAATAACTACTTCTTAAACACTTGGATTAAGTCTGTTAAATTAACAATGAGAAATTAGACTTAGCTGTGTGTTTAATTAATTGCTCACAGCTCTAATTCCATCTGTATTTGTTTATATTAATTTTCCAATCAACTGGATACATGATTGGCTAATTTTTGTCAAGTGATAGACTTGGGATCTCCCCACATCTCAACATATCTTTATGGATGCCACATTTATGATCAGTAATATCCAATCTGCTATCTACTGTCTATGTCTCATTTTAAAATATGAGAATTTTTCATTACTAAAAAATATTGTCTTGATTTAAAGTGCTCCTTTGTGATGACTGTGCAGAACACTGGATTTGCTTAACATTTCTCCTGCTTTTTACAGTACCTCAATTTCATTGAGGACAATGTGTTTTAGTTGCTCAGACTGGTCCTCCAAACTATGAAACTCTTACCCTCATCTGCCATTACAAAATTGTTACAATGCTTATTCTGAACAGAGTGAAATCTCTATCCAAATTTCAGTTGGCTTTTGTCACAGAGGTTTGTCTTCCTGTGCAAAGGCCCAAATAAGGAGAAAAGGAATGATTTCTATTTCTTTTATTCTTTGCCAGATTCACGATTGAGTTGTCTGTGTGGCTGTAGTGGAATCCCCAAGAACTTGGCTGAAAGTTTCCTTTTTTAGTATTTATTTGGGTAGCCAGGATTAACTGGGGCTATGGCACCCTTCAGTGACCTTGTCAGGATTCTAATCCTGAGGCAAATCTTCCTCCCACCCCCCCTTTCCTCTCGCATAGACTATGCAGCACCATTCTGCTTCCAGCAATGTAAACCCAGCACCTTGTTCACAGTTCATGAAGCCAGTGTTGGCCCTACCTCATTTCCCAGTGCCCTGACTCTCACTCCCTGCTGTCTCACTGCCTACTCAAGCAGACACTGCCCTGGATGATGAGTCCTTCCCACTGCCTTTCCAGGCACACTTTTTCCTTGTAGTAACTGTGGGTTGGGTTGGCTAGCTGTGGGTTCCGTCTTTCTCCTTTGCACTTCTGGCCGGTAGAGGGCACGCTGCTCCCACTTTTGCATCTCCTTAGTCATAGTTGAACGGGGGAGGAGGAAGAGTTCCACACCTGGCACCTCTGGGTTCCCATCACCATTTGAAACTGTGGGGAAGTACTGGAAAGTGCCAGTACGAGTAGTATGAGCTGGGTTACCTGGAAGACCTCCGTTTGGATTTGGACTTTATACATATGAACTTGTGGTCCAGGAAAGGTCTCCTTGTTTCAGAGAAGCCTGTGTTCTCATCTGTGAAGTGAGTAGCAATAACACAACACCTCTGAGGTTTCTGGGAATTAAATGCAGTGCTATGTGTGAAACTTTAAAAGAGGCCCTGGCAGATGTGCATGGATGCTCAACAAAATACCGAGTATCCTCTGTATTTTTTCCATAAAGAAGATCTGGGAGGAGGTAAGATGAGCTCTTTTTGCTCTCTTCTGTTCTCCCCTCTTAGTTGCTATAATCCCCTTCCCCACTTTGGGGTTACTTTTCTCTGGCCTTCTGATTCTTGCCCAACACCCCATTCCATTGCATCCCACAAATCCCCATTGTAGGATGGTTGATGTGCTTGATTCTGCAACCCTTTATCTCAACCTGACTAAAGGGATCTTGCTCCACAGAGCTATTTTCAAATCCACATCAACTTTCCCTTTTCAGAGGCTTTTAGTATTTTATGACCTTCCTTCCCCCACCAGAATTCAATTATACAAGTGTTCAGCTTTCCACACATGAGAATGGCCACAAGGGTGAAAGCTTTTTGTGTAGTTAGTGATTCCATAAATGGATCCCCCTGCCAGGCATGGTGGCACATGCGTGAAATCTCAGCAGTTGGGAGGCTGAGGCAGGAGGATCACCACGAGTTTGAAGCCAGCCTGGGATACAAAGTGCAACCCCTTTCTGACTTCAGCTTCCCTGGAGGCAGAAGAACTGAGTAGCCAACAGAGATGGGTCACACACACAGCAGGAAGCCAAGCACATTAGATTTACTAGGGTAATATCTGCAGGTGAGATAACAGCACATACATACAGAAACCCACGGGCAGACATACCACCCGGCAACACAGTCAGACACCAAAGCAGCAAAAGGGCTCAGGAAGTGGCTTTGGAAAGTTCTTGTGAAAATCAAAGGGTAGCTTTGGTGCTCAGAGATTCAAACAGAAAACTATACAAAACCAACCCATAAATATATATTATATATGTGTGTGTATATATATAAAATTGCAAAATAAAAGCCCAGGAGATTATCCATCCAAATGCACATCAGTGGCTCAAAAATATTAGCACAGAGAAAGGCAAAACTATTTGTGGGAATGATGCATGATCCAGGGGGCTGGCATTTCAGTAGCAGAAAGAGTATGTACATGGAACCCCTATTTGAAACCTCACAATACTAAGAAAAACTAAACACAGACAATGTATGTACAAGGGAAGACAGTCAGTAGTACTCTCAAATGACGATTGTCAGACACAGACATCTCACTGAAACCACCCACAGTTTTAGATAACACCGCACTCCCTATCTAGACTGGGTTCCTGCTACCCTGTACCCTAGCTGTGCCATCCTAGGCTCTGGACTGTTAGTCTCCCCACCTTGCATCTTCCTTGGAGAGGACAAACTCTGGGACTCAGTGGGTGTCATAGATCATAGGAATTAAAGGTAGACCAGTCCTGGGGCATCAAATAATTATCCACAGAGCAGCACCAATAGAGCAATCACCAATACAGGCAGAGTTAAAATGAGGGGATGAGGTTCCCCCAAATATATTTGCCACTGTATAAAGGAGCTGTGATGTTTTTGAAGTATGGCCCCTCTGTCCTTGGTCTTACTGTTGTCCTCTTTCTGATTCACTTTAAAAGGAAATACCTGGCCTTTAGTTTTTTGAAAGTTACACAAGATGATTTACTAGAGGAGAGGAGAGTTTAGGATATTACTGCCACTCTTCTCCCACTACCCCATAAGCCCTAGCAATGTCTTCTTTAACCTTCTTAGAGATTAGGGAAGTGCCCGATCACAGCCATCACATCCTGATCCTTAGGAAAGGGGCTGAGAAAGGAGCTGAGGACCTGCCTACCAGGAAGACTAGTGGTCTCACACTGAAGCTGATGCCAACCGCACCTGAATCCCTCCCTGCATCAATCATGATCTTCCTTCTCCATCTTCAGGCCCCAATTTCTCATAGCAATGATCCAACTTTGGGGAAAATCTTGAAGGCAAGTGGCACCAAACATCAATTGCAAAACCTACTACCACCTGAGCATGAATCAATGCAAACCAGCATTTCTGTATTTTTACCCCCCAAACATGGAGATTACTGACTGTTTCTGGAAAGCCTACATTGTCCATGGAACTGTCTACATAAAAATAATGAAAGGAGGCTTCTCCAGTAAAGAACATTCACCTGAAATCTCCACCCTGATTCCTGGGTGACTATGGCTTCTCCAGGTGAGAGGGAGGAGTGGAACAGATATGACATCCTGTCAGGTTTTGAATTGTGGAGTGCACTGTTCTGTGGGGCTGGAAAGCATTGGTTTGTCTTCTTCCTTGGTTCTTCTCAGACTCTGAATGTGATGACCCTAGAGTTCAGCTGGACTCAGTAATAAGCAAAGATGTAAGAAGAGCTGTTTCTCCTATCCTCAGCTCAACTGCAACTGTGCTGACTATCCAAGGGCTTTCGCTGACCCATGTGTGTAAAATGAGTAAGGTGTAAATATTTTCACACCTGTTCAAAGTCAAGATCAGGTTACTCTTGGGCCTAGAATTAGGACATAAAATTCAAACATGGGTTACTGGGTATGGTAGGGTATGTGTCTTTCTATCCCTGTGCACATCTTCCTAGAAAAGTCTAAACTTATGTTTAATCTTTTATACTTTCAGAAGTGTATCATGTTATTGAGTGAATGGTTCTTTCAAATCTACCGCAACCAAAGAAGCAGATATATAGCATTCTACTCATGCTGACAAGAGCAGTGGCCTTCTGTTGCAATAGTGCCAAATATTTGAATGACTGTCTTGCCACAGTGCCATGAGTGAGTGACAATGTGTTATCCCACAGGGGACAGGATTCAAGGCTCAGTATATGTGATTTGGTGGCATGGGGCAATGGCTTACAGTGGGGTTCTTACTGTAACAATCTACTACTCCTCATTCAAATTCACCTTTAAAAAGAACTTGGCTGTCCACAGAGGAATAACCTCATATTAGTTATGGAAATGTTTGGGGGTCATTTTCATGTGTACAACCTGGTTAAAGTAAGGCAGTGACTTGGGTCAGCTGGGAGGCTCTGGGCTGGGGCAGGGGTCTGTCTCCACGGTGCCTTTTTCAGTGCGAGGAAGATCATGTGGGGTGGATGGTTCTCCAACATTACAACTGGGTACCAGTTACTAGTGCATGAAAAGTTATCAGAACCAAGCTTTTCTCCCTGTAACATTCATCCCTCTTCATCTCCACCCCTATTCCTGCCCACCTTCCCAAGGAAAGAAGCTCTGAAACCCATCCACTTTCCAGGCCAGTCACAGTGCAGCAGATTGATTCAAATTTTCTCTTCTCTTTTTCGTGTCATATCCAAGCACCGAAGCTGAACTCAAAATGAGCCCATCACCTATAAATTCTGACCTTGTGAATATTCATTTTCTCCAGTCAGATGCTCATTAGATTTTCAGCCAATTTTTATGCAGTGCCATAGGAAATGCCTTTTCTTCTCTCCCCCATAGGCTGTGGTTGTTCAGGCTGCAGGTCTATTTCAAAAATGCACACCCTCCAGGCTAGAGCTAAGTGGACTACAATGACTTGACACCTCTCCCAGAAGTTGTACTCAAAACAAAATAGAATCTGGAACTGTACTAAGCATTAGCTCTTCGAACATTTCCCTCTCTTACTGAAAAATCTCTCTCAAGATGCTTTATCCAAAGAATTTTATGGAGAGGAATCCTGGACTAGAAACTCACTATTTGCTTAGAGGATAATGTAGCACAAGGCAGGTTATCAATCCTGTTTCAGAATTGACATTTTAGAAAAACCACATCAGGTCTTTAACACTTCCAGCCCCTTTTCCACTCAGCTACCAAAAGACACTTCAACAGTGCAAGTCTAACCAAGACTCTGGCTCCCAACTCCTTACACGATGAACTCCATCTCTTCTATTCTTTCTACAAGATTCATTATGCTCCACCTGAGAAGAGAACCACTCCTTGCATGATACTTCCTGCCCTGGCAATGCCACATCATCCAGTGGAACACACCATGGAGTTTCATGTTTCCATGCCTTTGTGAATTCTTCCCCCATTCTGAAATACCCTGCTAGCTCTTTTGTTCTGGAAGGTTCCTCTCTTTGTTTTGAAAACCTAACTCATCCATCACTCCTTTCACAAAGGTTTCTGTGGTACCCAAGACCATCAATCATTGCTTTCTTGTGCCACTTTGGCACCTCTGCCTGTGTAATATGTCTACAGGCCTCCTATGCTCACAGAATTCTTGACATCGAGAACTATGTCCTATCCTCATACTTGCCCCATGACCCAAGCTCCATGCATGTTTTCTGAGTATACAAGAATGAAAAAATTGGTAAATATGAGGGGGACTCATGGCATGAATCTCAAGGATGATGCTCTAGCAAGGTTCCAACATTTTCACCTAAACAAAGCCTCACTGTTATAAAGGGAATAAAGAGAATTTGTTAAGCACAGAGTTGATTGACATCATCTCTGAGCAACAAGCACTCACACAAGATGCTGCATCAGACGTCACATCCACTCTTCCCTTCTCTCAACATCGTTTGCCTCTTATTATTCTAGTTACAGTGGTTGTTTTTTCAGTGTCAGCATAATGCCTGATGCAAAGTGGATACTTAACAAATACTATGAAAGGATGAATGAAAAAATGTGAAATAGATTTGTTAAAAAGAAGGCATCAAAGGATTGGCTTTTAAAGGCATTTCCCATATGACAGATTTTTCTGAGGCATCAGTGCCCCTGACCATTGGGTCATTAATCATTAGACATGACCCAAACAGGAAGTAGGACAAAGTGAGGGGATTTGAGATAGCAGTTAGGAATCTGCACTAGGTTTTTAGCATTGGGTTTTCCTTAGTCATATGTCAGTTTCCTTCTTTCTCAAGAAATAGCCAGTGATAGATGGTATTTCCTGCTCTCTTCTGTCAAAGGTCAACACTGGCATCATTGCAGTCTATATTCACTGGAAGCTTAAGGTACATTGATGAAGGTGATCACAGGTAATTTCCTATCTTCAAGTGCCATCATTATGCAGTAGAGACAAGTCCTTGAAATGGTTCATGGACTAAAACAGTTATCTTGAGGATAAAAGCTGTCCATTCACCATACCTACCAGGAGCAAAAGCTCTCGACTCAGACTGACCTGGGTTCAAATTCAGACTCCAGCTCTTTCTGAGCAAGTCAGTAGTTCTCTTAGGAGTCAAGTTGCCTCATTGTAAACTGAAAATAGTCTTATCTTCCTCACAGGATTGTTACAGGATTAGAGGATATAATGTGTATGAACTCTGCACAGTGTCTACAGATAGTAGTATTCAAAAATGGAAAACTCTGCCTAAGAATTTTCAAAAATATTTTTACAATAATCAGGACAAAAAAGAAATATTCTTTGAAGACACTGTGCTTTAAAGAGAATCGATTGTCTATGAGCCAACAATGCTTATTTATCAGTGCTCCATGGAAAAAATAGCATTGGCAGTTAAAACAATAGGTGTGGTATCACAAGGCCCAGGATGGACAGATAGTGACTGGACTGGGGACACCCAATCATTTCTCTGAGCATTGGTCCAAGAGGATTAATCCTGAAGGACTCATTTCTGATTCTTCTCTGTCGGATCCAGAGTGACTCAGAGTTGGAACCCCAGAGGAGCCAAGGTAAAGATGCCAAGAGTAAGATGCCAGTTCTGGTCTGTGAGCAGGTGCTCCTGGGTTTGAGGAAAGGTCAGGGGATGCCTGACTGCTGGACAGGAGTGAGGCAGGTAGAGCCATGTTGCTCTATATCATGCAAAGCCAGAAAAGCAAAGCATTTCCTGTGCTATTTTGATCCTCTTTGTACAATTCAAAGCCAACAGAGGGTTTACATTTCCCAAAATTTCTGCCCTGAGCATGAGACAACTTTTCTTATGCTAAATTTGGTTTTAGTTTTGAAGCACTTGAGATGCACAATACAAACATTCAAGTTTCTGGCTTCTTAAATTAATTAAACCATCCCCATCCATCAGGCTTACTTGGCTTGCCCTCATGTCAGCCATCTCTTATAATTCTTCCATCCATCATTCAAGAGGTTCCATGAAGAAAGCTCAGGGTTAGTGTTTGGGGAAGTATAAGCTAAGCCATCAGCCTTGGGAATAAAGATTAACTTCTATTATAGGGGATGGGTCAATTTATCTGGTTACTTTTAACAGCAGGGCAAGGACCCAAAATGGAAAAGAGAAGTGAGACTTCTTAATGTAGAGATAGCTCCATCACAGAAGATGGGATTCCTGGAAGAGACGGACCTTACTCAGGGGAAGCCTCAACCTGTCTGATTTAGTCTGAGCCTGTAAGAGGTCACAGTCCACTACCAGCTTTCTTGCCCTGGGCTCAGATTGGTGGGCAACATCCTAACAAAGGTGGCCCATGACTAGGCAGTGTTGTAGAGTGGAAAGAGCACTAGACTGGGAGTCTGGAGACCTGAATTCTAGTGCAGGCTCTGGCGCTAACTATCTGTGTGACCTTGGGCAAGTCACTTGATTTCTCTGGGGTAAATGTAAAATGAGGGGTTGTTTGGGTGATCTCTAAGTTCTCCCTCTGTGTGTAATCCAGGTTCCTATTCTTTCCCTCCTTGGCCCCGTGCTTCCAGGGACAGAGTTGGGAAAAGGGGAGGGAGGAAGGAGAGGTGAATCCATGGTGCCACAAATCAGGACTCCACTTTCTCCTTCTTTTTGCTCTTTTTCAGGAAAGAAGGGGTTCGGAATTTCTTTTTCTTCTTTGAAGGAGACTTGGAAGGTGAACCCTCTGGGGACATGGGGCCGCTGGTGACTGACTCGGTTTTGTCCTTGGAGGTATCAACATCCGTGTCAGCGTTGGTGGTCATCTGGCTCAAGCCTCTGCTGAGGATTTCCTCTGCCATCTGCTCTTCCTCCTTCCCGTTGACCACCACCCCTTCTGGCTGGGCAGTTTCAGACTCTGTGGTGGCTTTGCTTGGTTCTGTCTTCTTAGCATCTTCTAGAAAAAGATCAAAAGACATCACCCATAAAATTTTACTCAGGTGAGAGGGAGAGTACACACCTGTGATCTGCAGAACCATTTCTAGGGAATTCTAGTCAGTAATCTAGAGCAATGGGAGGGGTGGACTGACCTGGGCAGGGGGTGGGCTCTCAAGGGGATGGACAGATGTGGTTTTCATCCAAACCCTGTGCCCCTTTCCATGTGGCCTGCCTTGGGGAACATGTGCTTGGCAGGGCAGTAGCTCTGGGCTTTTGTCCACACATTTAAATGAATGCTGATGTCAGAACATGGCAGGGGGCCCAGCGGGGACTGAGTTCAGCCTATTTCTAGGCACAGAATGAGGAAACACAGAGGAGAGAGGGTGTTGGGAGGGGTTGTCATGTATACCACATGACATGGAAGCATCTAGAAACTATTGTAAGCAGTTCAGTTTCACCAATAAAAACATGCAAATGACATGTTTCCATATCGATTTCATTTTCTCTACCAGTAAGGAACTTAGGAAAATATGGAAAGTGTCTTCCCAGGAAACAAAAAAGGAGGTCAGCTGAAAAGGACTGGCTCATTCTAGTGGCCATAGGAACCCAGGTCTTTATTCTACCTGGAGTTTGCCAGGCACCATATTCAAGGCCAGAGCTGGTTAGAGCCCAGAAATTAAACCCTCTGTCCATGCTTTCTTTCTTCCCTGCCCTTAATACACCCTGCTTCCAAGCAAGGTTTGAAGTACTTAGGTACAGAGGGAAGAGGAAAAACTGTAAAACCATAGACTTTGAAAAGCAGAAAGCAGCATAAAGATCATCTGACTCCCTCCTCCCATTTCACCAATAAAAACTGAGTACAAGTCTACAATGCTGGGCAGCCACAGGTCACTGGCTTCTGGTTCAGTTCACGGAGCTGAAAGGAGAATCAATGTGTGATGTGTGTGTGCTGTGAACAAGTGTGAGTATGTACATGTGGAGTGAATACATAAGTGAGAGAGAGAATGGGTGTATGCAGTGTAACTGTTAGTGTACATGTATGGTGTGAGTGTGTGTGGTGGGTGTGGTGTGTCACACATCACAAGAAGGAAGTGTAGCATGCTTCATCACATAGGAATGTGAAAAATGGGTCAAGAAATAAGTTTTAGGCGAAGCCTATGGTTTGGACAGGGGTGGATAGGGGAAATAAAAGGCTACTTGGAGGATGGGCAGGAGGTGGGTAACCTTAGGACAGCTAGAACTACCCGGCAAGATCTCCTTATAGTGAGGTATTTAATAACTTCTGAAAATGCCACATCGTAGTCCTCTCCCAGACCCCTGCTGAAGATGATCTCCCTCTTAGCACCAGAGACTTTGGCCCCTTGCTCCTGTTCTTCCTGTTGCCCGTGTCCTATCCAGCTACCAAGTTCCCCAGTGTCCTGACTCCTAGCCCCCTCACTCTAGTCCACTCACCTCTGCCAGGTGTTCCCATGCTGCCATTTGGCCGTGCTCCTGAATGCTGTTAAGTTAGTCTGGACACAGCTGCTCTCTTCTTCAAACTTCACCTGCTATTTAGCTTCATCAGCCTTTTGGCCCCTGTCATCCCCTCCTGATTTCCGCTGTCTAGAAACCCTTCTTCTTTCCTTTCTGTATCACCAACCTTTACCTATATAATAAATCAGCTTGACTATTTCATCTTCCTTAAAGTCTTCCTTGATTCCCATTCCCATTTCTAGGTAAAACTGACCACTCTGTCCCTTTCTGCCTCTACTACATAAACTTCCATCATAGTAACTGTAAAACCATCACATTTGGCTTTTTCTCCTCCCCACGCCTCTAAACTGAAAGGAAGTAGAGCAAGACTGGGTCTAATTATCTGTGTAACTAGCTCCTAGAAGGTACTCAGATAATGTGGAATCCATGAATGGTTGACTGCATGAGCAAGGAAGTGAATGTGTGAATAGATTTATTCTATCCGAGCCAATACCATCACCTCATCACCTATATGCCTCTTTCCTGGCTATTCCAGCCTGTGCCTTCAAAGCTGAACTGTGTTCTTCCATGGGAACAGCCTGAGTGCTGCCCTTTGTCCCCTGTACCTACTCTCCTAGTTCTCATGTTCTTCTTCCTGGGCTTTTTTTTTTATGTCCCGTGGTCCTGCCACTTCAGCCCAGACCCTTAGTGCAGATGCCTTGCTTGGTTGACACATTAGGACATGTTTCTTGAGCTTTATGCTTGGCGCTGTCCCTCTGAGATGACACTGGTACTTGCCTCCTAGCTCCACAATTGTTTAACTGTGGATAAGAGGGGTTCCAGCTTTCTGTTCAAGTGTCATTTCCTACCCTGGTGGTAATGAGGGTCCTCAATGAAATCATGTCCTTTATCCATGACCTATTTGTGTCCCTTCACTCACACTTGCTCTGCTGTCAGCCTCACCTACAGCCTCAGTCCCTGGTGTGTCTTCATTTAGAAGAGCAACACTCATCATGTAGAAAATGAGGGTCACACTCAGTGCACCCAGGATAATCTCAGTGAGCTCCCTCATGGCAAATTGCCTAGGGAGTAATGGCAAATGGAATGTGGAGCTGGAGAAGCCAGGTTTCAAATTGAGGTCACAGCTCCCTCAACTATAGGGACATGGACCACTGGAGGGCGCTGTGGCCAAGAGAACGGACAGTGGGTCAGGCTCCAGAAAGAAACAAGTTTGGGCCCTCAGAAAGTATCAAGGGCTGGTTCTGACAGGCTAGATCCATCTTCCGTTAACAACCCAGGAGAAGTAAGTTGAAAAGTAGGCTGGAAGGGACCTCAAGAACTAGGTGCATGTGGGAGCTCACGTTCCAGCATCCTCTAAGAAATACTCGTGGCTTTCTGTCCTGAGTGGAGCACTTGAGGTTCAGGAAATGAGAAACAGTGTAGGAGTGAGTAGAGTTGAGAGGAAACTGCAAAATTGGGGATTCTGTTCAGAAAGGGGGAAATTGGAAGAGCAGGTGATTGGGAAATGGACTAGACTCAGAAGAGTTGGGTCAACTCCAAGATATGCAAGGCTTCCAGAGGCTGGAGAAAAAGGGAGACTTCTGTAGGGAGGTCCAGAGCTTCCTTGGGCTCTTGCCTCTTGCAGACTTGATTTCTCACTGTCACACAGCCTCCAACCACTTATCCAATATCCTGAAATGGTTAATTTTTTGTGTGTTAACTTTATTGAGTTAAGGAATGCCCAGGTAGGTGGTAAAACATCATTTCTGAGTGTGTTGTGAAGATTTTTCTGGAAGAGATTAGCACTTGAATCAGTAGACTGTTCAAAGAAGATGAGGCTTCATCAATATGGTTGGGACCAAGCCACTGAGGGCCCAAAGAGAATGAGAAACTAGAAGAAGTATCTCTCTCCATCCCTCTCTCTCTCCATCTCTCTCTCTCTCTTTCTCTCTCTCTGTCTGTCTCTCTGTCTCTCTCTCTCTGTCTCTCTGTCTGTCTCTCTGTCTCTCTGTCTCTCTCTCTCTCTCTCTCTCTCTCTCTCTCTCTCCTTGAGCTGGGCTGTCATTTCTTCCTGTCCTCTGGAGCTCTGTCAGGCCTTGCAGAAACTCTGTTGTGGGTCTTCTCAGCCTCCATAATCATGTGGGGCAATTCCCTAATTACTATTCTTTAATATATCATTGTATGCCTTATTGGTTTTGTTTCTCTGAAGAACCCTAATAAGTCACCTTCCAGGAATGCTCACTCCCCCAGCTTCCTAGATATTATCCCTGGAAAGCCCACCCCACTCCTGTCTGCCAGGCCAAGTGTGTATCTACCTAAAGTCTGGCTCAAACCACACTTTATCTGTGCAGCGTCCCCTAACACTTGACGATGATCTGCCCCTCTTCTAAACTTACTACTCACCTATTCATTTTACACTTACATGTGTCATTTGTCTTTAAAGAATCCATTTATCACCTAAGTAGACCATTCAGGACAATAACTCTGTATTCTACTTTTCTGACAACCACCACCCAGTTTAGTGACAACATGTTTGAGCCTTTTGCCAAGTAAGACCAGATGAAGGCTCAATATAAGATGCCTTGCTTCTCCTTAGCACTGGGGTGGGGACATGGGGAAGGACTTTGGATCTTGCCCAACTGCAGGATCAAGGCTATCTTTCCTTCCTGGCCCAAATGAACCTGTCTTCTAACATCTCAGAGTCAAATATGTGACCACAGCCACAGCCACAGCCCCACAACTTCGAGGCTCTCTATTTGCAGCAAGGGAGACGCCAGTGGGCCTGGAAGCAGGATTTGCTGACTTGCTTCTGAATTCAAGGTCAACCAACTGATCATGATCTGTATCCCAAATGGAGAACTGGTGACTGCCATGTGTTGTTTTTACTTTCCTGCTGAAAAGGAATCTCTATACCATTGCACAGGGAACCCAAGAAAAGTGTTCATTAAAGGCTTTGGAAAAAATTTATGACTTATGCTGACATAGGACTTGGTGATCATGTAGCAACAGTCAAAAAATCCACAAGGTGGATTTTTTTTTTCCTCCTTCAGGAGGAAAGAAGAGCAGCAAACAGAACTGCCCCACTGCTGATCAAATTACTAATAGTGACCATGCAGAGAGCTTTTCAATAGAATCTCTGTCCTGATTTAATTTAATGTCTGAAAAGAATCACCCAGGGCCACCAGGGAAAATGCAGCTTCCAAGTCTTACCTTCATAATAGATTTTTGAAACAGTGGGCCAAGACATTTTTATTTTTAAACAAGTCCTTAAGTAAATTCTAATACAAAATCCCTATTGGCCACACATTGGGAAACATGGAATTGGAATGACATATTTCCCTTCACATTTACCTTCCCCAAGGAGTGAGACAACAAAGAAAGTACAGCTTCTTGTAAAGAGGTATACAGAGTTACTCTCTATAGCTCCCACCTACTCATGATAGTTGGGACATAAAAGTTCCCCTGAGCACCCAAATATATTTTTAGTGTGTGGAATAGCCATATGCAAATATGGCACCTATGAACCATGACTCCAGATATTCACATACTTGGGTAATCCCTCCATACATACTAAATCTAGGATGGCCTGGATGGCTCACTAGAACCACTAGAATACAGAAGTACTGCAGAGCCAGTCTCAGGCCAAGGACTTAAGGTCTAGCAGCGTCTGCTTCCTATTGCACCATGTATAAAATCCAACTACCCCAATGGCAACACATGGAAATGCCACATGGAGAGGACCTGAGACCACACAGAGAGGACCTGAGATGAGAGAGAGAGAGAGAGAGAGAGAGAGAGAGAGAGAGATCCAGACCCACTCTAGAGTCCCAGCCAAGCACAGCCAGCCTTGTAGTGCTTTGGCCAAGGTACTAGACATGTGAGGGTGCCATCTTGGAAGTTCCAACCAGTCAAGTTCCTGGCTGACTACAATCCCAGCTGACATCACATGGAGCAAAAGAACCATCAAGCTAAACCCAGTCAACTCCAGTCAATTCACAGAACTAATTTCCATAAAACTAGTTCTTATTAAGCACCATGATTTAATCTCTAGTGCTGCATAACAAACTGTCCTAAAACTTAAAGGTTTAAAACATCAAGCGGTGTATTCATTCTCACAATTCAGAGTACATGGTATATAACAACAACTAATTTATGTAAAGCTCATTACAAAGTGGTTTTCTATTCTTTAGCTCATTTTATTTTGACAATAGTGCTGTGAGTTACAAAGAGCAAGAGTCTGCGTTAGTCCCTCATTCTGCAGTGTTAAGTGACTTATTTGAGATGGCTAAATTATTTAGACGCAGAGCTGATCATCTCATGTCAAATATAGGGCTATTCTTCTGCAAGTTAGTTAGCAGAGACAGACATCAGTCAGGGGCTAGTCCAAGAGAAGATGGCACAAATGGCCAGATGTAAAGGAAGAAGATTTGAGAAAGTCCCCTTCAGAGAGGTTAATGGGATAGGAGTCAGTGACGCAGATGAAGATGACTAAACTAAGGTGACTCAGCACAAGTGGATTTGACAGCAAAGTGATAAATGGTTGAAAAAAGCTACCCTTGATCTGATGGGTCAGCTAAATGTGAGAATGCAAATGTTGCCCTGTATGTGAGCCCTATCTACCCTGAGGAGCTGGCCAAAGTTACCCAGCCCCACCTCACACTGTTCACTCCACATAACTACAGCTCAGACCCTCATCATGCAGGTTCTGTTCCAAGATAGCCACACTTCCTAGTACAGTCTCTGGTGCAGGAAGTGTCTTCAGGGAAGATCATAATTTTTCTAACAACACAACCACAGTATGCCTTTCCAGGAGTATGGATTTGGACCCTAGAAAATGAAGACTCCTGCCACGCAGGTATGATGTCAGGGGATGGGTAGCAACCATCCTATCCATCCTATGCTCTTCCTGCTCTCTGTTCCTTCTAGGGGCTTCTGATAAATTATCACCTTTGTTTCACTCCTGGCACAAGCCTTCTCTCCAGCCCGGGATATCCTTCCTGTAGTTGCTATGCATGTCCTAAGATCAGGGCCTCTCCATTGCCTTATGTACCAGCTAGTCCCCAAGGGCATCTGGCCTCTGGCCTGCAGTCCTCTGAGAGATTATGGGTACCTGAGAGGCACCCATGCATTAGGAACAGGGGTTGCAGTAAGCTCCTTGGGGCCATAAGCACTCTACTGCAGACAGCACTGAGAGCAGCCCCATTGTCCCTCATGGTAGGGGTTGATGCTTCTAGATGTGTGTGCCCTGTGTGTGGGTGTTTGTTTGTGCATGCATGTGTCCTATGTCTCTCACAGGAAAGCTTTGCCCATGCATGGTGCAGGTGGAGTTGGTCATGAATTTTACATCCAGGAAACTTCCCAAAGATGGGGCTGTGAGTTGCAAAAGAAAAAACTGGGAGAAGTACATTACCTTTGAAAACTTCCTCCCTCCCCCACTGCAAATGTTGGAGTGAGTAAACAGCCTCGCTATACTTACTACAGAGACAAGTATTCAGAATCGGAGGAAACTCCTTCGATGAAGGCACAAATGGGAAGAGAAAGGAAGACGTTGTGGAGACAGGTTGACAACACAACACCACAATGAGACACATGAACACAAACGGTTGTGGTACATCCACTTGGGGCTGCAGCCTCAAGCAGATGAGTTTTCTCTGGCAATGCTAGAGCTGTGCTCAAGGCAGCAGTTGGTTTCTGGAGGGAGCTCAGGGTAGAGAGCCACCTGAATCTGCCTATGTAGCCATTCTACCCAAGAGGGAGAAGATTCTGGCAGGCCACCAAGGTGCTGCTTTCTGGATGGCAGCATAGCCCTCTCTACCGGAGCCTCTCAGGGAGCCAGCGGGGGAGTGTCATGCCCTGGAGTGATTTGAGGAGCTCATTAAAGACACTTTTATGATTTAAGTAGCTATAATAATAGTATATAATAGTATCATTGTCCACCATATCATAATCATAGTTATATCTTTTTTTGGTACTGGGGATCAAACTCGGGTCCTTGCACTTGTAGGGCAGGTAGCGGAACCACTGAGCTAAATCCCCAGCCCCATAATTATGTCTTATATTTAAATCATGCTTTTACTATTTCAAAGTGTGATTGCACCTCCCTTATACATATAAGAACCTTTAAAAGGAAAAATATTAATAACCCCATTTCACATATAAGAAAACTGAGGCACAAATGTTCTTTAGTATGTTAAAATCAGCAGTTCAGTGGGGCCTACACCTTGGACCTCTAAACTAATCTCTCTAAAAGAGCTGTTCTCAACCTGTTCTACACTTTAGATGCCCCTGGAGAGATCTGAACAACTCCAGGCTGCAGTCCTTCCACTTAACTCTGAAAGGCTGGGTGTGGGATCCAGGCATCAGGATTTTTAAAGCTCCTCAGGTGATGCCGATGTGTAGTTGAGGTTAAGAATGACATCAGCCTCACTCTGGGAAATTCAATCTCAGAACCCAGTCCAGACCTTAAGGATCAGAATCTTCATGTTAACAAGATCCTCAGGTGGGTCTCAGCTGGAGGAGAGGAGGCTGTGGATCAAAAGGGTCAGTCCTTGGTTCACTCATCGCTTAGCAGGGTGTAAGGTGTAAGGTCTATTGTCATAGCTCCTGAATGAAACAAAGTGAAAATTGCTCAGATGTCCTAGAAATAGTAGAGGGGAAAGTGGTGGTGGAGGGGAGGGTAGAAGCAACACCCATCGAAAGGCAGGTACCTGCAATGTGAGTACCTGCCCTGCCCTCTACACAGGCGCCTTTCCAGCCTGCAGATGCTCCCCCCTCCCCCCAGTATGCTCAGCTCCACTCACCCTCAGTGGACTTGGAAGGAGAGACTGCGGGGCTCTTTGCCTCTGTCTTTGTTGGACTCTGTGCTGGAGAAGCAGGTGCAGACTTAACAGGGGAGCCAGGCTCTTCTGTGGCAGTGTCCTTCTCTCCTGGAAATACAGTGAGATGAGCAAAGAGAGTGAGTATGAAAAGCAGTGTGTTTTTCTTTTCAGTTATCATTTCTCCTGGCTGATAATGGATCTTCTGGCTGTAGTTAACTGGCTTCTCTTGAGCTTTTAATGTCTGCTTCTTCCTTGGGGAGGCAAATAGGAGAAGCATGACATTGTTTCCTTCATCAAAGAACATCCACCAGTGCAGTATAGGGATGGCAAGATGGCAGGAAGAGTGTCCAACATATCCTGGCTTGGAAGAGGGCCAGCCAGATACATACATCAGTGGGTCAGAGTGGGGCCCCAAAGAACCACTTACTCCCCTTACATACCAAGGATTTGTTCGCATGTAGCTAATTTATTAACTTAATTTACAGTTTCTTGTCCAAACAATTCCCAGGGATAAAAAGCACCAGGCTTTTCTATTCTTCCAATTGGCACATCAGAACTCCATGAGAGCTGGGAAGGTGGCTGATGCTGGGTGTGGGGAAGTAAGGGAGGAAGTCCTTGCCCTGAGGAATGACAGCTCAAACCGGCGGACACAACCAAAAGCTGAATTATGTGTCTCACACCCCAGATGCTCTTAAAACAAAGAGGAGGGATTGGGGTGGATTGGAGACGGTGACAGAGAGACCTTCCTAGTTGGAGGGGGATTTGAGATGGAGCCTGCAGTCCTGATGACTTTAGAACAGACTAGCTGAGAAGGGAAACAGTCCCAGGAAGGGACAAAAGCATGAACCAGGGAATAAAACCTATCATTTATGAGCATTTGGGGATCAACACGGGGAAGGGCTGGACTGAAGTCTCTGACATAAAGGAGAAAATGATGTAAAGGTGTCAGCTAGTGGACCGAGCTCTGACAGCAGGGTAAAAAGTTTACATCAGACCTGATAGGTCATTAGTAATAATTATGATTATTATACCTATTTTACTACAGCTAACATTTTTTTCTGGTATTTACCAACATAAGCCATATTTACAGGCATTATTCTAAGTACTTTACAAATATCAAATCTTTTATACTTAGATAAGAGGGACAATGATGTCATGAAGGCACCACGGAACTGTTAGGCAGAGAGCAAGGAGGGACATTATTGTGATTAACAGTGTTCTGCTAATAAGAACATTATTTGATGATGGGGCAGGAAGGTCCTTACTGGGAGTCCTACACTTAACCTCAACCCTGGGAGACTCTGAAGCCATGATGCCTCGGGGTTATTTACCATCTAGTTCCAGTTTCTTCCTCTCCACCTCTTTCTTGTACTCCTCCAGCTCCTGGTCAGTGAGTTGGCTGAAGGGGTTGGGTACCGTCTCCTCTGAATCATCTTTGGTATCCGCATCACCCTTGGACATCAACTGGCTCTCTGTAGACTGAAAGTTAACCACAGAGTGTGTGTTGTTCTCTGAGTGCCGAAGTTGGGGGCCCGGGCCTGAGCTTCCTTTCAGACTCGGGTGGCTGCCAACAGTCTTGCTAGGGATAGTGTGGCATGCAGCATCTTGGAAACAGCTCAGGGGCTTGGGGTGGGGCTTGTTCATTCTTCCTGATTGCTACCTCATGCCCAGACCCAGATTTTGCAACTGTTTGGATGAATACATGAGTCTACCCTCTGCCCCTGAAATAAAATCAAAGGATGCTCCCAAGCAGTAGGAAGACACACCTTTATTGCAATCCCTCTATGGATACTCCAAGCCGGTACTGATGCAAAAACACTTAGTGGCCCAAAGTCAGTCAGCCAAAGCCCAGCAAGCATAGCATTGGCTCAAGAAAGCTTCAAGCCAGGCACTCCCCACCACTACCCACCACCCTGTCCCCAACAGAAGTGCAAGCCACAACATACAGCATTAAGTAATCTGCAAAACACAGCAGCTTCAGCATTCTCAGTCCAAGCAGTTAGTCTTGTTTTGTACCCACTCATAAATTACAAAGGGGCCAAGGTCCTAAGTCTCAGATCTTCAGCTTGCCTATAATGCAGGTCCCTACAGGGACACTGGCAAAAATCACTCCATTTTACCACCTCTGTGGGGCCCTTTGCCCTGAGGCGCTGACCAGCCAGATTTTGTGTAAGCTTCAGGAACACGTGGGTCCCTCTAGTCCCTATCTTGGCTGAGTTGGATGGGCGAGAGGTGGGTGTGCAGATATGATGTCCACCCTTCTCCTGCCAGCAGGCCCCCACCTTATGGGCTTCAGCCTGATCTAAAACTGTCATATCATCTTGACTTGCTCTGTAGAGAGCAAGATTACCTGTACTTCTTCACTTTTTACTGCTAAGGGAAATGCCACACACGCCCATTGCCACCTTGCCATGAGCAGCAATGATTTGACACAACACAAGCCAGGATTCTGAACTTCACTCTTGTTGCTAAGCACTAGACAAAACACCATCTATCTCACACACAAAAACAATGGCTTTTTGCTTTCTAACTCTAAGTGGGTTTGTGTGGGCAGCTAAGTGCCCTTCCCAATGTGTAGGAAACCTGATCCTGTCTACATGTCCTTCTCTGTGGGTCAGGAGCATCTTTCCAGAGCTCTGGCTGATGATGCTATATTCACACCCCAGAGGTCAGAAACACTGGGGACCAGGCAGGGTTGGGCACCTGGGAGCCAGCTGCTCTCTGCAGGGTACTAATAGGGGGCCAAGTAGAGTCCATGGTGGAAAGTAGGGAACTGGCCAGCAGTAACCCTGTAGGCAGGCTGGGCTGCAGCCCCCTGCCTGGTGCCCACAGTGTGTGGTTAGACACTGTCCTGCCAGAACCTCACAGCTTCCCTGTAAGGTGAACCTCCATTTTGCAGCAAAAGCACCAATGCCTAAGATCACAGGGAAGGGTGAGCATGAGGAGTCAGGGGTCCTGCTGAGAAGACCCAGAAGGCAAACACACTTCCCCTCCAGCAAGGGGTGGCCTCTGCTGTACCGGACTTCGGCTCTTCTCAGCGATGACGCTTGCCAGGAGCTGGGACTGAGGCCCTGCTGACTTCACATCTTGTCGGTTTTGTTCTCGAATCTGTGTCGAAAGGGGAGAGTGAGGGTTCAGCATCAGTGTGTGGAGTTTGTCAGGGGGCACAGTGAAGTTCAGTGTGGCCTAAGCCTGGTGTGGAAAATGGTCCTCCAGTGCCCTTCCCTATTCTAACATAACCTGTCTGTTCCTAGAGATGATCCCCATGCCTGGTCCAGAGTAAATTCATTGTTCATGTAAAACACCAGATTTGCATTAACTCTGAGGAGTCATAAGAGGAAAGAGGCCAGTGAGTTCCTTGAGGGAGGGTCTCACATTTTTATATTCCCAAGAAGCCCCTGAGAAATTTGCTTTAAATATACATTACTGGGACCGCCCCACACCTATTACATCTAAACCCTGAGAAGAGGTTGGGAGGTGTTAACCACAGAATATGAAATGAGCACTGAACCCTGTTCTGGGAGCTATCAACCTACTGGGGGTGGTCTGCTATGACTCCAATTTTAAGGTAACATTAGGGTATAAGTGAGTGAACTGTCAGGCATTAGCCCAGAGATAAAGGCAAAAGGTCTTGAGAATAAGCCAAAAGGAAAATTATATAAAATTCATAACAACCCATTCCATGGTGGTACTTTAGACATACCTACCATTATGTTTGTAGGACTTCAGAGCCCCTTGTGAAGAAAAGAGGGACAAGCAGCCACCACCTTACCTTGTTCCTCATGTCCAGCACTTCTTGAGGGTCAGTGTAGAGAGGCACAAATTGGTTTGGGTTTTCAATCCGAATCGGCATGCCACTGCTGGATTTTTCTACCTCATCAGCTTTCATCCACTACAAATGCAAGACCAGTGGGTGAGGCAAAGGAAGAAGGCCCACTGTCCTCCTTAGAGGTCCACTCATTGAGATCTGAACCTACCAGCCTACATGGAGGGTCAAACAGACTGTCTATAGATATTCTTTCTTCTTGGGCTTCATTAATGTCTCCCAGGGGAGAGATGGTTGACAGATGACCCAGCTGCCAAAGAAGGCCCTCAAACCATAAAGAACATGGCAGAGCAAGGAGCCAAGCAGGAGTCAGATCCTTGGTAAGAGGCTTAGATGGGTAACCACTGAAGTTTGAGTATCAGATGACTCAATTTGAATTGTTTTAAGAGTTGCATATTTCATGCAGAGCTACTCTATTTGCTACCGTTACCTTTATGTTAATGAAAAATCAAATTGAGAGTCTATGTATATATGAGAGAAGAGGGAAAGAGAGAGAGAGAGAAGGCGACTTAATACAAGTGACAGTACCTCTCACCTCCTGGGTTTCATCAGACCTAGAGTCCAAATGTTGGACGCCCATCCCTGGAATTTTCTAGAAGCCCCCTCAAGACATGGGAGCAAAGAGCGAAAAACCAACTACTCTTGGGTCTTGTGCTGCTGGGAGTAGTCTCATCTACTGCCCTCTAGAGAAACCTGGTCCTCAGACCTAACAACTCAGAGCAGAAGGGCAAGAAAGAGGGCCTGAGCAGCTGCTCCCAAGGACCCAAAAGGGAGTCCTAAGAAGAAATTGAATAAAACTCTGTGTAAGATAGACTCCATTCTTCTTATAAAGCTGCTTACACCCACAAATACAGGTTGCCCTTTCCTCCCAGGGCTGTCCTAGCTTCCCTCTTACCGTGGTCTTGGGCCGCGGGGTACCCATGCTTCTCTGGACCTCATCCGCCATGTTGACCCTCAGGTAGGTGTTGGGCGTGTTCAGCCAACGGGTCTTCTCCTTCTGCTGCTTCTGGGCATGCTGCCGCAAGGCAGGCACTGGGGCACCATCCTCCTCAAACACAAAGGCTGTGACTGTGGCTGGGATCTCCACCTCACTTTTGTGTTTGGTTTTCTCTTGGACAAAGGGATGGCGGTATGTGTAGCCTGTTCTGTATCCCTAAAAATGGACAAAAATAGAACCATTAATAGTGGAGGAAAAAGGTCTGTAGATGCACACACTCCCAAGCATACATTTTGCCCTCTTCCATTTAAAGTACTCACTTTAAACCCAAATTTCCATTGGACAATTTGCCATGTTGCTGTTTTGGTATCTTTCAGAATTGTCTCCTCCTACTGGTCTCCCACATGCCCACTGATTGATTGGGACTGAAAGAATTCCTGTGTTCAGAACTTTGTGAACACAGAGGCCCAAATTGCATCTGGCCCAGTGGTTCTCAACCTTGGCTGCACACTGGAATCTCCAGGGGAGCTTTGAAAATACTCATGTCTGTTGGACCTCAGAGTTGCTGGCTTAACAGGATAATGGCTTAATTGGACATGGCATGGCCTGGGTTGTAAGACTGCTAAAAGCTTCCCTGTTTCCCTCCTGGAACATAGAAAGCTGACTCAAGAACCTCCTGGTCTCCTAAGAAAGACCATCTACATATACAAAGGCAGAGCTGACAGCTGTTCAGTGAGAACACACACCAAGGAAGGTGCCATCTGCCAGAACAATACTCAGTTCTCCCTTTTTCTTTTTAAATTAAAATGGCAGTAAGGTATTTTTCTGATTATAAAGAGAATACAGATCCATATATAAAAATTAAACAATATAGAAAAACATAAAGAAAAAATGTGAACTTTATGCAAAAGCATAGCCCCAGAGACAACCACAAAAACTTTCTAGTCATCTCTGTGTATGTAAGCATATAATTTTCTATTGAGATATTTATCTTTTTCACATTGATATATAATCTCTTTTCACAGTAAGACTGTTAATCGTCAGCTGTTGGTTAATGCTGCAAATATTTACCTCTCTAATTTGTATTTTAGCTTTGTTTATGGTTGTGGAATGGTTTACAGAAATGTAAATTTGTGTGTGTGTGTGTGTGTGTGTGTGTGTGTGTGTGTGTTACTGGCAGTTGAACTTGGGGCCTTTGTATTGAGCTACATCTCTATCCCTTTTTATTTTTATTTTTGTTTCAGATTTTGAGACAGGTTCTTACTGAGTTTCCCAGGCTGGCCTTGAACTTGTAATCTTCTTGCTTCAGCCTCCCAAGACACTGGGATTACAGGCATGCACTATCAGGCCCAACTTGAATTTTTAATGTAATTGCATTTGTCAGTATTTGCATCATGATTTCTGACTATCTTGCCATGCTTAACAAGGTCTTTCCCAATGCAAGAGCACTGAAAATATACATCAATGTTTTTAAATACCTTAGTAAGCTTATTTTTCATGTTAAAATTTTGGAAAACTCAGGCTTTTATGCTGTTGAAAGGAATGCAGTAGTAATTTGCCTTAGTTTTCTTTCCCAAATGGCTAAAGGTCTATCTTTTCCTCACTGATTTATAAAGTGTCTTCTTACCCTGTGTTAAATCTCATATATTTTGGGTCCATTTCTGGATTCTCTAAGGTGTTGTATAGGTTTGCTTGTCCATTGTATTACTAACACTTTATCACACTTTAGTATGGGGTGGAACCGGTAATCCCTACTTAGATACTTTTTGTAGCATTTTTCTAACCATTCTGAGTTTCATATTGAAAGCACATTTTAAGTCTTTGTACCTTCCCTCATTTTTGAGAGAACTACATTCAGTTTGTAGACTGATTTTGGGGGCCATTACTTCTTCACCTTGTTGAGGTTTTCTAATCAAGGATAAATTACAACTCTTCACTGATTGTGGGGGACCACTCCATTGATTATGCCCAAAGCAGGCTGTAAACAGTGCAGGCTGTAAAGAGTTAACCCTGCAATTGGCTTATTTTAAGAAGTATGACCAAAGCATCTGAGATAGCACACAGCTGAGGTCAGAGTGACTCTTACCCAAATTCCATTCCCAGACCAACACAAGAATGGTTTGTCTCTTCTCTTACAAACGTTGCCTGCATTGACAACAAATCCCTAGCAACCACAAGTAGTTCCTTCACCCCAACCTAATAATGATTATGTCACCAATAAATATCAACAGTTCTGGCTCTTCAAGACCTTTGCTTGCTCAAGCACTGGTCAACCCAGTTCCCCATCTCTTTAATTCTGTCTCTAGGTCTTTCTTCTTGCCATGCACTGAGCAGAAGATCAGGATCCATCACAGGGGTCCCCATTACTGATTTCAAGTTTTCTCTGAAGTCTATGAGTAAATTTTACCATTTTCTTTAAATGAGGTCTGTGTAATATTTATGACTTTGCTATACTTGCAATAGGATTATTTTCTTCCATTATCATTATTATTATTTGTAACTCTTGGGGTCAAACCCAGGGCCTTGCACATCACACGTGCTAGACAAGTGCTATACAAATAAGCTATATTCCCCCAAACCCCATTATATTTTCCAACTAGTTCATGCTAAGATACAAAGACTGATTTTTGTATATATTTTGCATGTATTTTTGTATATATTTTAATATATTTTTTCATAATTGATTACCTTAAAATATCCTCATTGCTTCTCATTTTTTCAGATGATTTTGGACTTACTAGGCATATAATAATAACCTTATTTCATTACTAATATTTGTACCTCTTTCTTATATCTCACTGCCTAGATTGAGTTTCAATATTAATCCAGAATACTGTTAAATAATCATCCTAAGAACAGAAATAATTATTTTGTTTCAAAGTTTGATGGAAATGCTTTTAGTATTTCACCATTATATGGACTTTTGGGGAAAAGTCATTTTAATCATGTTAAGTAAATGTCCTGTCCCAGTTGATAGCTGTTATTTTTATAAATTGATGTTAAATTTTTATCAAATTCCTTGATATTTATTAACATGATCAAAAAGTTTTTATCCTTTGAATATTCAGTATCATGAAATATATTTAAAAGATTTATAATGTTAAACCATCCTTGCATTCTAGGGATGAGTCCTCAGTTACTGTGTAGTATTATTCTAAAGTTATGCTCAATACTACTTGCTAGTTTTTAAGAAGCATGTTTTTCAGTAGTAGAGACTGAACTCAGGGCCTTTGAACTGACCTACACCATTAGTCTTTGTTTTATTTTCATTTTGAGACAGTCTCACTAAGTTGTCAGGCTGGGCTTAAACTTGTCATCCTCTCACCTCAGCCTCCTACAGTGCTGGGATTACAGGCATGTGTCACCATGTCTGGCTCAGGCAGCATTTTTTTCATTAACATACAAATTGTAATTGGTCTGAACATGCTATAATCGTTACAGCTTAGTATCCTTCTTTCACTCTTCTATGAAACAGAAAGACAGGACTAATTACATAAGAGGCATGAGCTAAGTCCCAGTATAAGAGAGGCTATGGATATAAAAACCACTACTTCTTATAGAAATACTGGATCACTACATCTCACAAAGCACTCTGCAAAGATGATATCCATAGCAACTAGAATTATTGAAAATTCTAAATCAAATTGCCCATAAGTGAAGCTTTCAACAACTTAGTCAAGGTGTTGGCAGATTTTTCTGCCCACTTAATACTTTGTACTATCTGGTTCTGGGGGCTAAGTCTCCATGGCCTGGCCTAGAAGAGAAAATTGCAGGGGACTCACCAGGTTGTCCAGCATCCTCATGAGGGCCTCAAACTCATGCTCCCCTAGCCGGCTCTTCTGCATGGGTCCAAAGGTGCTCCCGGCCCACTGCACCGAGCCCACTTCATGGGGCCGGTGCTTCTCCTGCTCCAGAAGAATGAGGTTCTCCACTCCTCCAGCGCTGGATAGAGCCGACACCTGCAGCAAGGAGAGCCAGACCCCACATTCACATAGGACCCTGGCCCTTGCCTGTGCCCCTGATGCAGTGTAACCACAGAGGATGCAGAGGAGAACACAGAAACCAGAAACAGGTGGGAAACTGAGGGAAAGCTACACAAAACTTGGGCATGCACTCATTTCCATGAAGTGAAGTATTAGTCTTTCTTTTCCTGATCACATTTCTTAGAGAACAGAAAAAAGAAAGAAATAGCAAGTGTAAACCCTAGGAATAAAAGGAAACAGAGGAATGGAAAAGTATTTAGGATAGAGACCAACTTAGACTTGTAACTATTTCTGGAAAGAGAGGGAGGATGAAGTTGGAAAGGGCTCCAAAGAAGACTTCAGCTCTTGTCTGTAATATTTCTTGAAGAGGAAAAATATTTGAAGAAAAGGGCTATTAATATTGGTTAAATTTGAGTGGTGGGTGTCTGTTATTCTTGGTATTTTTGTGTATGTATGAAATCTTTCTTTTTAAGTTTCTTAAAGACAATACGGAGGATGTAGGTGGTTGCAGGCAGTGGATTTGGAATAATAGGACAAGAGAGATGTATATACAGCAGGCAATTTTAGAATAATTCTTAAAAACCATTCATTTAACTAATCTTATTTTCCAATTGCATGCTCATCTAAGAGTACATTCTATTGACCTCAAATATCCAGCACTCAGATGTAATGAGTTAGGATTTAGCTTCCTAGGTAAGTTCAGCTACAGAGAGAAAGAGAGGCTCTTGGGTAGTCTCGCTAGAGTGAGCCAGGTGCACTATCCACTAATCTATTCAGCTGCCTGAGTAAGACTGGATGTCCTATGTAAGCTTGCTATTACAGGGGAGCTGCTCTGATTACAAATGCTTGCAATTATTTGGTGTTTTTGTGTTAGTTACTTCTTACTGAAAACTAAAGATCCATTTATCCTGGTGACAAACGCATGTCTATTAACCCATGAAGATCCAGACATCCCATAGTGTCACATTTACCATGCTTCATAGATGCCCCTATACTGCTTCTTAGAGGTCAGCCCAGCAACCTCCCCAGGTGAACCCCATCACTCTGAGAAGAGGAGGAAGGAAGGAGATATTCCACATTCTTCTCACTCAAGGCACCTGACCAGGTGTCCAAATGACTGTTCCCACTGCTCCTGCTCTGGAGAGGCAGTGCAAGGTAGTGTGTAAAGGCACAAACTTGGGTGTCAGTCTACCTGGGTTTCAATCCTGGTTTTGCTACTTCCTGTGTGATTTGGGGCAGTTATTTACCATTTGTGTGCCTCTAGTTTCCTCATCTGTAAAGTGAAAATAGCAATGTAGCACAACTCCTACCTTGTGAGGAGTCTTCAAGATAATGGTTGTAAAACACTTAGAATAGCCTTGGTGCCTAAAGAGTGCCCTGAGAATGCTGCTAGGAAATGAATGAGATACAAACTCCACTGGGACTGGTCATTAAAGGAGAAAGAGAGGAAGGGAGGCAACTGTTCACAATGTTGCAAGAGCTGCCTCCCCCACCTCTCTCTTCCTCCACTGGTTTCCATGGTGATGGGTAGCAGATGGAAAAGAATTGCATGCTCATCTTCCCATCTGCCTGTCAGCAGAGCAGGGTGCTGCCTTTCTCAGCTAGGAATGACCCAGTTTCCTGGAACCCCAAATTGGTGGGAAGCAAAGAAAACACGGTCCCCAGGAGAGCTGAACAGGCACTCAGCCTTGAAGCACAAACATGACCACAGCCACATCTGCTTGTTTGCCAATGTCACTGAGGGAGAAAGTGGGGCCCGTGGTGGAAACAGAGCTTCAGTGGTGGTCATTCCATCCAAAATGATCCAGGTGTGACCCAACAGCACCTGCAGCTTGTTGCTACATGTGCTCTTCATATCCTGATCCACTATCCTCTGGTTTAATCTTCAAAAACATCTAGCTCTATTCCTCCCTCCAGAAGCCTCTCCCCCATCAGCCGAAAAAAAAAAAAAATACATTGGAGCTTAACTGGGGGCTAGATGACTGCATTGTCTGAGGTATTTAAAAAGATCACATCAGACCCATTCTGAATAGTAAGTGACAGTAGCCAGGGGGTTGTCAGGGACAGTGGCCAGCAGTTCTGCTCTTTGATTGCAGATGGCCATTCTGGGTTTGGTTAAATTGCCCAATGGCCACTGCTGGGGTCAGGAGTCTGGGATGGCTTCACTGTTGGGGGGGTCACACGGGCCTCTCCATCCACTTTTAGGGCTGGGCTGTCTTTGAGATGAGATGAGCCTTCTCTGTGAGCTAGTTGCCCAGGAAAGCCTCTTCTCCAGAGGCAAGATGGGGAGCCCTGAGCAGTGCAGGTTGGGCAGGGAAGGTGGCTTCTCTTTGTAGCAGAGGCTCTGCGGGGTTGTGCCACCAGTTAGTGGTCAGCGGTCAGGATAGCATCCTTGGTTGGGGAAGGGTGCCACATCAGAGAGGCAGTGCCTGTGTCCTGTACCTGCCTTCCATGGTCTTCACTTCTGCCCATGGCTGCTAGGGGTTGGGGGTTGGTCTCATCTCACTTACTTCAACATCTCTGCAAATTGTCTTTGCAGCACAGTTCTCTAAAAGCTGTTAAAAGGGCACCCATGGGAGACTCTACTAGCAAGGCTCCAGCCTCTACCATTCTTCCCTCAGAAGACTGTTCTGCCAGGCCAGTCAGAAAGGCCAGATAGACACCCACCAAAAGGGCCTAGCAAAGAGCTGAGGCATCCTGCAGCAATGGGTCTCTCCTGCTGTGAACTGACTCCTAAAAATACCACCCATGACACAACTCTTTGTCTGAAAAGCCTGGTCTTCACAGTAACCCTCTGGGCCCAAATCTACAGTAGAGAAAAACTGAATCTCAAAGAGCAAATGCCCTAGGACACACAGCTGGAGCTAGTGATGATGGAGCCCAGTCAGCCTGGGTACAGATCCTCCAGGGCTGGCCAAGGCCCCTCTTCACCCCGACCAACTGCCCATACTGATGAGTGTGTGTTGCTCATCCAGTGAGCACTACATCCAGATTTGACTATGTTATTGACTTTTACAAAACCACTACCCCTACTCATTCCGATCTGTTACAAATAAATAAATAAAGCCTACCTTTGTGTCCACTGGGCACAGCTAGCAGGGATAACCAGGTATCTTGTGAGCATGGTAAAAACTTTATGTGTCCTATGGGAGTTTCTCCCCTGTCTAGCTGATGAGCCCAAGTAACTCTCTGTCCTAGGCTCTGACCTCCATGACTTGGGTGCAGGTCCTCAGAAAATGGTAATAAATTTTTCCAAGCCATGGAACTGACTTGAAATGTGAAATTTCAGAAGTATAAGGTGATGCCAAAGCAGAGAAATAGGGCAAAACTTTAGCATATCAGGCTCAAGGGTGTCCCTGACTCACAACTAGTAGGCCCTGACTCACTGTTATCCACAGACTTCATCAGGGCCAACTCCTAGGTCCAATTCCCAGAAGACTTACTCACCTGAATCTCACATGCAGCCTGCAGGTGGAAGACCTTGTAAAATGCCTCCTCTACGGTATCACCTAGAGCAACCACTCCATGGTTTCTTAGCACCAGGATCTGTGGAGGAGGAAACAGCCAATTAAACCTCAAGCCTGTGAAAAGTACTTAAGAGAGAGATACTTTTTATTTTATTTAGATCAATTTCCATCTCAAGTCCCTCCCTCAAGCCCTTATTTATTCCTAATCAAATACCTCAATGTGTTTGACATGTGATTTTTAATCCAAGTCATCCACCCTAAGAAACTGAAGAGGCTTTTTAAAACTGAGACCATATAGCCTGATTGATTTCTTTGGGCAATACCTGGGTTTTTAGGCCTTGGAGAACTCCTAATTCTGAAAAATTGGTGTGAATGATATTATTTGATGTCTAATGCAAGGGTCAAACCTCAAACAAGCTCTTGCCCCTGTAACTTTACTAATTTGGGGGTCAAAACTCAGAGGGTAGTTCTCTGAGTAGTGGTTCTACAGAAACAGGTGAGTCACATCACCTCTGTTGATCTCCAATTTTTCCTCCATAAACTCAGAGAGGCCCCACCAGGTTCAAGATCATATGATTCTAGGAAAGAGGCTATAATGGCCTTCTAATCTAACTGCTCTTATAGATCAGGAAATAGAAATCTAACCAGAGGCCTGCCCTGGCTAATTAGGGGCAAAATCTGAACTAGAATCCAGGGCTTCTCACCACTGGTGCAATGATTCTGACCTTGACGGGGCCAGGTGAGTAAAGTGGGGGAAGGAGACCAAAATGAATTCATATCAATAGCTCAACTCCCAAAAGGCTAAATATCCCTTTCTGGAAACTTTCCTTGGATGGTTTTAGACTCAAGAACTCTCTGGAACCAGACAATGCCCATGTGGGATCTAAAACACAGATGCATGTGTCAGACCTGTTCTGGCACAGCCTACCTAGGCTGAGACCTTGTGGCTCTGAACACCACGTCCTCTCTTGCTACAAACAGCTGGAGATTTTTCCTTTAAAGAACCAGAGAAATGGGAAGAGACAATGACTCTGGCCCACAAAAGATACTAGAAACAACAAATACCCTCTCTTCTAACAATTAATAGCTGTGGGCACCACATCCCTCTCCCAGCATCACTAATGGCACTTTGGAGGATGGTGGGAGATTGGTGAGGCTCCTCACTCAAGTTAGAACTGGGGAGGTAGGGACTCAGACAGAAAGTGAGTTGCGCAGTGAGTGCCTTGCCAGGATGGCAGCAAGCGACCAACCCAGGCTTGGTTTTGAAACTCTCTCATACCACGCTGACCACCCCCACATATATGCTGTTACAAGGCTTAAACTTATGCCAAGCAATAATAAGGTCCCATTTTCTCTAGCAAGTTGGCAATAAAGAAGTGTGATAAAACTCAAGTTTGGGGAAACTGCAGGAAAATAGTATTCTCTGTATTAGATTTGAGAGGAAGAGGGAACAAAGAAATTTGTACTATTGAAATCACCTCAAGCACACACAGACTTGGTTGAAAAGATTCTTATCAGTGTTGTTTATATTAAGAGAAAAATCAGGGGCAGGAGGACCTGCTATGTCCGAACATGGAGGTCTATTCAGAAAAATGGTGGCACAGTTTCATATAATGAGACATAATTTAATAATTAAAAATAGTGAAGAAAAAATATTTAATGACATACAATGGTGTCTACTATATACTGCTAAGGGAACAGAAGAGCTTATTTTATGATCCCATTTATGTAAATATATGTGAACTCACTAGGGGTGTGTACCAAAATCTCTGAGTAGTGCGACAAGAGATTTTTCCTTTTCTTTCTTTCTGTTTTAAAAATTTATCTGCAACATTTAAACATTCTCCAAAGAATACATGTCACTTTTGTGACACTGGCTTCTGACAGTGCCACTCCAGAGCATCCTCCCAGAAGGGCTGAGCAAACCTTGCAGGTGGGTCCAAGGCACTTCTGCAGATTGATACGATCAGCTTCCTGCTCCATTTCCCCATTGAAGTCATAATAGGCCATGTCCCCCACCAGCAGGGCATTGTGGGAGACAGGCAGGAGCCCCCACTTCATGGCTGACACCTGTAGGGAGACAGTGGGATGGGTGGCACCTGCAACCTCCATCCTTCCAGCACATCTGCCCTTCCTGGGAACAGCACAAGCCAGCTCTGCTCTGAGGTCCATGGAGTTGGAAGAGGATGAGAAAAGCCTCGGCCTCCTTGCCTACTGCTCAGTCCTGCTTTCATGCTTTGGGCTCTAATATCTTTCTATCAGTTTTCATACCAGGGTACCAACTGTTAGAACCACTGGAGAGAATGTACTGAAGGAAGCCACTGCAGCCCTGTCCCTGCTTTTTTTTTATCTTGTGACTCTGAAGGGAGCCAGGTGTGGTGCAGTTTGTACCAGGCTTGGATGACCAGGGCCCAGGTCCCCTGGGATGGGTCACTGGAGACCCTCAGCCTTGGTTTTAGTGTAGAAATAACCATGTCTCCTTGCTAATAGAGAAGATCACTGGGAAACCCATTTATAGCCCTAGGGCAGAATGCTGGCCAGGGAATAAGGCTGTAACCCACAATCCCACCTCATTAAAGCAAGGAGCATGGGAAGGCTTAGCAGGGGACTTACCCTCCTCTTATTCTGCCCATGAGCCTGCAGAGACCCTGCTCAGCACAAACAAATCATTAAGTTGGTCCAAATTCTGGACTGAAGTTCTGAGCACTTACAACTGGTGTGCATCATTGAGAAAACAACAGCCTGATCAGATGTCTGCTCTGCAGGTGTGTGGTCTGGGGAGCAGGATTGGGTGAGGGTTAGGCAGTGCCTGAACTTGTCTACTGTTCTGCACAGTATCTTAAGTGCACATGGAGAAATGACCAGAGACCCTTGGGGGACAAACTGCACCTTGAGCTTCTTCCTTCAACCTTCCCCTAGTTTTACAAGCTCCTGTCCCCAGCTCTCGGCTACTCTAAGCTATAGAAAGTCAAGACAATCCAGTTTTCTGCCCACTTGATAACCTCTGTCAAGATTTCTCCTCCCAGGCTGGGCCTGGTGGTGCACACCTGTAATCTCAGCACTCGGGAGGCCGAGGCAGGAAGATCACCATCAGTTCAAGGCCAGCCTGGTTTACATAGCAAGACTCTGTCAAAAAAAAAAAAGATTTCTCCTCCCAAAGCCTGGGCTGTGTGGGGGCAGGTGCAGCCCCCAGCCCAAAAGATTCTACCTAAGTAGAAACTCAGAAGGCACGGTCCCCTGGGTGGTGTTCCAGCCTGTGTGTATAGCAGGGTGGAGGATGAAGTGAATAGATGTTCCACATCTTACCTTATATCAAAACTGTGGCATTTAGAAAGAAGATGGGGATTTCTACATTGGGAATTTCTCTCCTCACCTTGCCTGGGTTCTGGATCTTTCCAGACTGTTTTCAATGAGACTGCTACTGGGGGGAATCTTAGAGAAATGGGTCCTCTGGGTCTGGCTGCTATACTAGGAGCATTCATGGGGCCAGGAGGCACCCACTCACCGCTGCCGTGGCTGGTGTGTGCAAGTGGATGATGCACCGCACGTCGGGCCTGGCTGCATAGATGGCTGAGTGCAAACAGAAGCCCGTGGTATCCACCGGAAAGCAGCTGCTGCCCTTCTCCACCACCTCTCCCAGGATGTTCACCTTGATCTGGACCGGGGAAGAAGAGAGACTTACAGCAACAGGGCAAGCAAGGGCCCTCCCTCCTCTTTGGGCAGGTGGGCCCAGCACTCACCACCCATGTCCAGACCCCAGGATTGATTGCTAGGCTTGGTGTAGGGAACAATGTCCTGTATCCTGCCCTCAGTGAGTGTAGTCTTAAAGGTCACAGGTGATTATAATGCAGCAGGGGAAATGCTAGAGCAGAATTCCCAAACCTCGCTGTACACAAGAATCCCCTGGAGATCTTGTCAATCCAGATACTGGCTCATAGGAGAGGCTGAATTTCTAGCAACTCCCCAATTGATACCCATGATGTGGTCCACTTTGAGTAGCAAGGAACTATAAGAGTCATTCACAGAATTCTCTAGAAGCAGGGAGGAGAAGTCTTTAACCCAGCAGACTAAGAGGATCAGAACCCTTTCCAAAGGAAGTCATGTTTAAATTGAGCTTTTCCATTTTTTGAAAACTTATAAATCATAAAGAAAGATAAAGAGATTACAATATTCAACACCCATTTACCAATCACCCAGAAGCTAGGTCATAAAGGACAAGTGGAAGGAGATCATGGCTTTATAATCTGCTTATGGCTCCAAGAGCTAGTATGTGTCATGACTAAAAGAAAAATCACGCAATAATGTAAGTGTGTGTGTGTGCACACACACATGTTCAAGAGAGAACAAGAAATACAGCAAAATGATGGCTGGCATCTGGCCATGCATTCCCTACCGAATGTAAACAATTTCATAGAACAACAACATCAGAGAAGGTTACTATGACTGGCTGGGATACAGGAAGATAAATCATGTCTTAACACAGGCAACATCATTGTACAAGTGCAGAAATGAACAACAGCCCCCTCTTCTGGCTAACACGAGGGAGTGTTCCTGCTTTACCAATGACCGCTGAAGCCTCACCCCATGTCCTGGCCTCCTGGATAGAAACTGGTAAAATACATAATCTTAGAATTATTATTGCATTCTAATAGCAAACTCCGCAGCTGTGCCTCCTCTGAGACCCCAATCAGCTAACATAAAAACAATTCCCGAAACAAAGTCCTCCTGACATTCTTACTAAACACATGCCCTCATTCCCAATGTGCAATTTCCCTAAATATAATCTAACTCACAGACCACAGTTGTTCTCTGGACCTTAATAAGATAGATTATAGTTTCTAAAAATCACTACTTCAACTTTGGCTCTAAAAACTGAAGAACCAATAACATCCTGAATCCAGCACACAGAGCAGTTCCTTAAATTGCCCACCTCTGTCCATCCCAGAAGGCCCTAACAGACAAAATGGGGACCAAAGGAAGGAGGTAGACCCTGTGTGGGGTAAGGGACATGCTACTTACATCATGTGCTTATCCAGAAGCATCCATAAGATGTAAAACAAATTCCCTCTTGAGCAATTCTACTGTAAGTGAATTTTACAAAATGAACATGACTTCATAGTGACTTAACCCCTGAAACTGGCAGCAATTCTCCTGTCTCGGGCCCCTGAATGTTCAGTGGTGGCCTTTGGTTTCCCTTCAGCTCAGCTCCTCACTTCCTCAGATGTGTGTCCTGTCAGAATTCCTCTCTGGGATGATCCCTCTCTAATCTCATATATTCCTTATCTCATTCTTGGATATGTGATCTGTTGTCACTCAAGAATCTTCACAGCCTTACGTAATACCACCAATCCATATGGTCCCTTTGTACAAATAAGAAAACAAGTACTCTCTCTGAGGACAGGCCCAGGGACACAGAATGTTGTCACTACAAATTTAAAAAAAAAAACCCAGCTGCCAGGACGTACAGTACTTAGTGAATGGAGTACAGGTTAGATTTTACCCTCTCCTTTCTTTCTCATCAGCCAGGCTCCTTTGTACAGTGCACAACCTGTTCTGCACAGTAGAACTCAGTCTACACATATTTTCTGAACATCTCATGCCCATGACTCTCAGAGCTGTATTTTGAAGCTACATCTCTTCCAAACTTCCAAACCACAAATTCAACTGACTTCCTCTTGAATGTCCAACAAGCTCCTTAACCTCAGTCCCAATTACCAACCCACTTGATCACCAGGCCCAGTGAACATGCAGGAGTAATTTTTTTCTCAGCTTAGTGTAAATGCACTAAACAGTTGTTCTGATGTCATTTGGCATCCACACCCCATCGTAGTGATCTTTGCACAGTGGTAACCTGATCTCCTCATTCTCCTGCTTATAATACTTCAGTGGCTGTATGTCCAACAGAATAAAGTAAAAAATGCTGTAATACCCCCTTTGTCACTTACGTTCTCTGGACTAGTATCCTTTCCTGCCTATTAAGGGGCTTTGGCCATCCTTGAAGTCCTGCCCTGCTCAGATATTCTGCAGCTTTGTCACCCTGGACTCTGGCCTTGAGACCTTGGACTCTATACTTGAGCACATCCCTAGCCTGGCAGCGGCCCCTGGGGCGGTGTCCTCCTCTTCCAGGTACATGGCACAGCACAGCAGCCACAGCCCGTGCAACTGAGAAGGACTGGGGCCTTTCTGCTTCTAAGATGGTTGTTTCTACTGCCTTCTCCCTCTCACCCAGAAATCTTTTCTGATCTGCACCACTTTCTAGAAGTCTCCTCCTACCCCACCTAAAAGGAGCAGCACTGAGAGGGACCTAGAAGCAATCTCTAATGCCCCAGTACCAGACAAATCTTGCAGTGCTTTGGTTCTTGTTCTAATGTATCTCCCATCCAAGAGGACCCCAACTTTCACCTTCATGATGTGGGCCCAGGCTTAGCCATCTGGGCCTGTCTCCTCTCCTCACTCCTTCCTGTTGTGCTTGCTGCCTGCACCTTGCATTTGATCTCTTGGTCACATTGTTCTCTGGGAGTTTGGTTTGTTCCAAGTGTCTTCTCTGCCCCACTAGATTGTGAACTGCACAAGGGACAGGACAACAGTGGCTAATTTGGAGATGACCTGTCACTGTAGGAGCAGAGGAAGTTCTGCTATCTCAATAAGGAGTGGGCAGTGAGATAGCAGGTAATACTCACCAGGCTGGATGCGGTGACTTCATTGCAGGAAACTCCCTTAGGGCTTATCAGGAAGTGGTCCTGTTCCTTGCTGACTCTCAACTGGAAGAAAGACACACATTCTCAGACACAAATAGGGAGAAGGAACACTATATTTGAATCTTTTCTTCTCTTGAATTTACTGTGCCCAAATCTTTCTCCAGTGACTCCTTCTCCCTCCCCCTACCATTAAGAGATGAGGAGAATTTGACCTTTATTTGGAGCTGGGGAAATGGTGCTACAAGAGGAATCTTGAAATCTTCAAGAAAAGCCCTAGATACAGGATCCAGGAGTCCCTGCTCCCCATCCAAAGAAGAATCCACTGGGTGGAGTTTTGAAATAGTTCAGTGCATTTTGGCCAAAGGCCATCAACAGTGCCAAGGTCATACCAAGGGTCAGGAGTTCTCCCTCTGGATTTGGTGCTCTCCTCACCGTGACATAGGTGTCGCTCAACTGGGCCCAGCCATAGAGGTCCAAGAGTCGGTAGACACTGCTGATCTTGCACCGCATGAGCCGCTCCCCTTTGGCCAGGTTCAGGGAGTCAGCGGTGTGGAGGTCATTGATCGGTGTCATCAGGGAGAAGTCTGCAGAGCACAGCCCCAGGGACAGTGCTGCTCACTCAGGGTCGGTAACTTTCATCAGCCACCACCCCCCCAGCCTCTCCAAAGTCTCCCTGGCACTATAACTGCGTGAGAAGCACTGCCAGGCAGGGGATTCAAGACTCTTTCACCCTTATCCAGTGGAGAAAGTCCATAGAATAGATATTTGTGCTCAATGAAGTTTTCAGCTAAGTTGAGTAAGGATGGCATTGCTTTTGGTCAAAAATCATGGCAAGACTCAAGTTCACAGAATAAAGAGTTCATGGAATGCTAAGATTACCATAAGCCCTAAAGATGGGTATTGAGTAAAAGCAGTAATAAATTTCTGAGTGAAAATATAGGTATATTTCATTAGTTCTATTAAGGAAGTTACTAATTGTGAGACCTGCCATTATCAGGTTGTTTTAACTATTCCATGCAATAAAATTTTTCTATGATTTGGAAAGAGGGCAAATAGAAAGGCAAGTCAGCCAGGAAGTACATCTGTCAAATTCTCCTGAGTTATTTTTAGGAATCATAAACTCCTGTAGTCAGGATTGGCTGAAGGTCCTGAGGCTTCTAGCAGGGCATGTCTGCTCCTCTTTGGGCATGCAGTCCCTTAGTTATGTGATGGTTCTTTTAGGAAATTTTTGAAGAAGGTGGAAAGAACTTGGAAATAGGCCTACAACTTTTGATAGTCTTATCATCAGGACACCCAAAAGATCTAGGATTTGATGTCCTGTCCATTCCATTAACATTATGACCAGGCCTTGAGAAGGGAGAAGAAGGCATTTGAGACCCCCACCCCCACAGTCAGATTAATCAGTGTCTAGGACCCAATAAAAAAATCAGTAAGAAAGGATTCTAGCTTAAAATGATATCTGGCTGAGAGCCTCTTGATGCTGCCTCTCCCAGCTCCCCACTAAAAACTTTAATGGATTAAAAGGTTCTTTGGAAGTGTTTGCCATCTCTATAAACCTCTCTGCTGTACAATGTGATGCATGTGCTGCATCAGATTTGTTGTTAGTTGAAATGATGAGATGGTCTGAAAATGTGAGGGTGGATTACATAGTGTTAGGCCGTATCCAGCAAGCACAAAGCATGCCCTGGATACCCCCTGTCAGGAAAATGTAGCAAAAAAGGAGGGTATATCAAAAGTACTGGCTCTAGGCGAGGCCAGGCAGGTGAGACTGGTGTTTGGAGGGTCTTTGGACTCAGAGTTATTTGAATTCATCTCTTACAACTCTGGCACTCCAGAGATGGCCAAGAGGCCGGAACAGATCTTAAAATATTTATTCCATCACATCCTCTGTAACAGTCTCAAACAGTCTCAGAGAGAGTCTCCCTGCCCTATCCTGTGGAGCTTTAACTACAAGAATTACCTCACCCACAGGACTTAGGGGTAAGAGACAAGAAGAGGAGGACTCTACAGCAGTTTCCAATTCTCCTCTCTCAGGACCTTAATGTAAAAGATACTTATTCTGGCCAGCTTCATGAAAGTTAGGATGGCTGATGCCACTCATGGGAAGCAGATCTAACTGGGCCATTTATTCAGTGTCCTAAGAAAACACAGAAAAAGATGAAAATTTAACCAACTCTCCTTAAAGTTTATATTGAAGAGTACCTTAATGCCAACCCACCCTCTCCTCATCCTCAAATTCTAAGGCAAATGGAGCTAGAGAGAGAACACTCAATCTGGGCTTGAATGACACTGGGAACTCCCCTTCTCCACATCCCTCACCTTTGATAATGTGGACATGTATTCATCAGATTTTTTTAGGTACTTATCACCTTCCCTGGCAGATGCTGATTAGTGAAGCAATGAGAATGCTGGTTAGCCTATGTGTCCATCAAAAATAAGAGTATAAGGATAGAGACATGAAAACAATGATGGAGAATATGAGGGATATGGGAGACAAACACCAGAGAGCCAGAATAGAGACAATCCGTATTGCCATAATAGAAGACAATTTTTCTGAACTGAAATAAAGACCTGTGTATACAACTTTAAAGGACTTATTACATTCTAGGGCAAAGAAAGTCCATAAAAATTATATGCTTCCAGAGCCTGGAGGAGGCTTCTGGGTAGGTGTGCCACAGCTCCCAGCACAGAGGAGGTGAGCAGTGCGGGCGCGCTTCCAAATAACATTTCTGAAATATAAGGTTAGGAGAAAAATCCATAAGCATCTAGAAAAAAATTTGGTTACCAACAAAGGAACAAAAATAGCTTGTCTCAGATTTCTCTGTTACAGACAAAAAGAAAAAGCAGAAACCACTGAAGTACCATAAAACAGGTAAAAAATAAAAGGAAGATCAAAAGTACACCAGACAAATAAAAACAAATAATAAAAAGGTAATATTATTATCAAAGTAGAGTTGTGCAAAACAATATACTCTTGGACAAAGAGAGTCACTTAAAAAGTCATTTTAGGGGCCAGGGATTTAGCTCAGTGGTTTCACCACCTGCCGTGCAAGGACAAGGACCTGAGTTCGATCCCTGGTACCAAAAAAAAAAAGTCATTTTATATGGATTAAAAGTACAGCCTATAATGAAATTATACCTATAATGAACATTTATGCTTTGGATAATACTTCATCAGGATATGTAAAGCAAAAACCAAGATACAAAGAGAAATGAACAGAAGGCAAACACAGTGTAAGACAACATAACTTTCATTTTTGAAAACATCAAATAAAAATGGAAATACAGATTAAATAGTATGCCCTAGAGATTGTCTATAACCATATATAATTTAAAGATAACATTATTTGGCCCCAAACAGACCTCAAAAAAATCCCTAAAACAGAAATCAAATAGGACATGTTTTCTAAACACAATGCAATAATGTCTGATATTATTAACAAATCCTTAAAAAGAATATGTTTTCAACCACTCTGAAATGAGAAAATACACTCCCTGGCAGGTCTTAAAAAATAAAAATAAAGTAGGCTTGGGGTGTAACTCAGTGGCATTCCAAACCTATACTCAGAAAAAATTCAGAGCCTTAAATGTCTTTATCATTGAATTAAATATGAAAATAAATCAAATTTAATTTATTCTAGTCTAGAAAAAATATAAAAAACACATCAAACCAAAGAAAAGTTATGGGGAAAAAAGAATAAATATAAAAACAAAATTAACAAATTAGAAATCAGGAAAAATAGTGTAACTATTAAGTAAACCCAATAATTTGCATATATGAGAAGATCTCTGAATAAGCAAACATGAATACATCAGTAAAGAGAAAAGGGAAATACACAGAAGCAGGAATAAGAATGGGACATTATCTCATGCACAGCACAAATTTTAAATGAAGAAAACATAGTAAGTCACTTTAATAATTTTGAAAAATAAAATGAATTATTTCATACAAAATATATGAGCATAATTTACTGAAGAAGCAGCAAAATAATTTTTAAAAAACTCTAAATGAAACTAAAGAGAAAATGTCAAAGATCTCTAATAATGTTCCAGATCTAGACAGTTTTGCAAGTGAGTAATACATCTTCAAGAAAGGGACTTTCTATCTTACTTAAACTCCATGAGGGCAAAAAGGAAGGTAGGATTACCCTAAGTCATATTATGAAATTATAGCCTTAATATCAGTACTAGATGAAGACTACTCCAAATCTGAACTGCTGGCCAACCACAAAGGTGAATATGGACTCCAAAATCCATATTAACATTCCACCAAATCAAATCTAGAAGAGCATCTTTAAAAGAATGTGTCAAGACCAGAAATTATTTATTTCAGACATAAAAAAAAGAGTTCAATATTCAGAGTTCTATTACTCTAACTCATCACAATTGTTCAAGGAAAGAAAAATCAATAATGCCCAAAATGCATTTTATAACATTTAAAGTCCATTTTCGAGAAAGACTTATAATGAACTACAATAAAAAGATATTTCCTCAACATGATAAAAAATAATTACCTCAAAGTCTGTGGTAAAAGAATTTCCATTAAAGTCAGAAACAAGACAAGGATGATTACTCTCTAATATATTATTAAACATTGTTCTGAAAGTACTAATGGGTGAAATGAGAAAACTGAAAGAAATCAAAAGGCAAATGTTGGAATGATGGAGGCAAAATTACCCTTATTTGCAGATTATATGATTTTCTATATATAAAAATCTGAGGAAATTTATATAAATTTATATGTAAATCCAGAAAGAAAACTGAATGGAAAAAGACTTATTTAAAATAACAAAGTTACATAAGGTTTTCTAGATAAACTTAAGACAGTAGTGACTACATAAAAATCACTTTTCTAATGGGCATCAAAGAAGACTTAAACATCCCTAATTTCTGAAAATATTTAAAATTCATTCGTGCAAATATTTTTAAAGTACTTCCCATGTGTTAGACACTATTTTAAGTCCAGGACACTATTCTAGAAAACAGTTTTCTAACATATAAATTTCCCCCATGGAGCTTATATTCTAATATGATTATAAATCTATACATTCTCCACTAAATCATTCTCTTCATTTAATGCAACCCCAATCAAACTCCCCCCAAAAAATGTGTAAAGGCAGATGCAGGCAGAGCTTGACAAATAATTCTAAAATTATTTTAAAGAATAAATTTGTACAAACATTTAAGAATAGACAAATAAGTAATTAATCATATCTGTTCCATCAGATAATGAAACATGGGGAAGTTGCCTCTGAGCATGCAGTCAAAAGCAGAAACCACACAAAAAAATAATGGATTCAACTACATGGAAATGAAAGATTCTACAAGGCAAAAAGGAAAAAAAAGCACACTATGACACAATTAGACAGCAAAGGAAAAATTAGAAAAATAACTGCAACATAATGGAAATATAATAGGGAAATAGTGTTAAATTTGAAAATCTATAAGAAAAAATATAATAACAGGAAAATTGGCAAAGGATGTGAACAGGCAATTTACTACATAAGAAAATCATGTCCAATATGTACATAAGCATGTGTAATATATCCAATCTCATTAGTAATAAAATGAACACACATTAAAACACAACTAACTAATAAAAAATTAAAAAGTAAAAAAAAAAACCCTCTATTTATAACCTGGCAAGTCAGGAGGATAAAACATTGTAGTATATACTACAGATCAGGGTAGAGAAATGGGTACTCTATCAGAATGCTGGGAATGTAAACTGATTCCATTTTTCTTTCTCTACAATGGAGAAAGAATGGAATTTGCCATTATGCATTAAAGTCTTTTAAATATGATCCAGCAGTTCTACTCTTTGTAATTTATCTTAAGAAAACAATCATGGATAAAGTCACAGATTTATTTAACAGGATGCTTACTGCACTATTAGCAAAAAGCTGATAACAATCTAAAAGTCCAATAATGAGAAACTGATTAAATAGTATTTATCCACTAAAAACTAAATTGCAGAATCATTTTCTATGATGTGAAAAATTAGCTAATATATGTTATTAAAGTTATATGTATAATGTAATTATGTTATTTTTGTATAATCTGTATACATTAAGAGAAAAAAATTGAAAGACTATAACCAAAATATTGATAATAATAATTTCCAGTTTCATGAAGACAGGGCAATGATTTTTGCTTCCTTTTCCTGATTATTTTTCTAGTTTTCAACCATCATCTTGTATCAATCATGTTGAAGGACAGCTTTTTTGACATTTGTTTTAAAGCATCTATTGGGGGCAGAGCTTTACAGCCCAAAAAAGTAGATTCGTGAATAGCCCAGGATCTTCCTGGTGATCATCTATGGAGCCAGGCTGACCTGTTTAGTGGGACATGGAGATACTGGTTTCGATGGCCTCTTTTCATCCCCTGAAGTCATCTCTACCCCTCCCATTCTTGGCATCATGGATAATTCTTTTGTGGGTCTTTAATTGGCAGGAACATCAAAAGCAGAGCCAGGCATCTCCCTGGCTTCTGCTGAGTTCCCCCGGGCCTGCTAATGAAACTGCTCGCTTGTACTGTCACCTGGCAACCAGCTTCTTGCTGCTCCTTACTCTCCTCCTCACCCACCCCTCCTCCTCAGTTCCTGGCAGCTCTCCAGACACCCACTTACTCATGGAAGATGTTGGGAAGACTGCGTGGGAGGTGCTGGCCATGAAGTCCGCAATCTGCCGCAAGGCCCAGATGTTGGAGGAGTTGTTCCCTTTCTTCATCTGCTCTTGGATAAGGCCTTCCAGCTCCTCCCTGAAAGACTGAAGCAGGCCCAGAGATGCTGGTCCCCCCAGAGCATCTCACACAGGAAACTGAGGGACCCACAGCTGCTGAATGATGAGCTCTTCCAATTGGGTGCCCACTCCCAGACTTGGGTCAGCTAGGCCAGGCTATACTTGGGATTCCTGGGCCCCAGAGGCAATTCACCTAGGACCTTAGGAGCCTCCCCAGATTGCTGTGTGGATAGCAAAGAGGTGATGCTGGGAATGGATCCTGTGTTTCCTTTGCCCTGTGGGTAGTAATCTAGATTCCAGGTCCTTCCTGCATCCACATGATGGCCAAGACATTCCTCCACCCCCACTCCATCAGACTTAGCAGAACTTCACTTTAGTAATTAAGGGCATTTTTAAAATCAAAACTGAATGAGAAAGTGTGCCACCTTCCCTCTCCATTAGCATGCCTATGGCTCTTCTGGGCTTCAATTTCCTCTTATGCTTAATAAAGGGGTAGGAGGAAGGGCAGAAGGATTTGATGACTCCTGAGGTGGCTTCCACTTCCGATGCCCTCTCTAAGCCTAGCTTTTCAGAGCACCAGGGCACAAACTGGGCATCTTGTCCACCAGGTGGCAGCAGGAAACACTTGAAGGAAACAGGGAGCTACTTAATCCTATAAAAGGGACAGAAGAAGCAGGATTCTTACAGTCCCCACCTCCTGCCTGGAGCCCTTAAACCTAGGCTGGTGCTGTCTAACCCGGCCACCTTTTCCAGTCACACTCTGGGGATCTTCCTAAAGACTCCTCATCCCAATGCTTTTAGCACCTGCTATTTACCTCTAGACTCCCCTCGAAATGCCAAGACCTCAGGCTCACTCCCTCTGTGCTCCTCTGTGGGGCCTGACCATTCACTGTGCTCTCTGCCAGGGTGGTACACAGCCCACATTGGTGCCCTGCCTCCCTGAAGCGGAGCAGAGCAAGCTGGGGCGTGTGTGGGTGTGTGTGACCACAAGACAGGCAGAACAGGCTCAGGGTCCTAACCCTATCCTGCTAAGTACTGGAAGATGCCTGCTCCATCCCTAGATTCCCAACCCTTAGCATCGCGTGCTGTTCCCAAAGAAGCCCGAAGCTCTACACCCCAGAGCTCCCTTGTTCCTGCATACTGCTCTTTCTCCCCACCCAAGCGCCCACAGCACCTCCTACTTCAGGGATTCATCAGACCATCCTGTCCTTTTCGATGCACTGCCAGCCTCCAGAGTGCAGTAAGCAGCCATGCTAGGCAGGCACTGCTGACCTCGTCTGGAGAGTGCTGGATGATCCCAACTTGGCCTTGCTTCCTGCACTCCTGTTCCATAATCCCTGCCCTCTTGAGTCCTCCACTCTCCCCACCTGCTGGGCCTTCTAGGCCCTCCTCACCCTGCCCCATGCATGAGAGCCTCATTTGTGCCACAGTGAGTTACTCACTGTGATGTTCAGTAAAGGGGGCCCCCAAGTCTTTTCTGTGGTGCCCTCTGCTGTGGCAAAGCAAAGAAGACTAGAAGCTGAGAATCTGAGGGGTAAAGGGTCTTCGGTCCGTCTCCCTCTTTCTGAGCCAAGCTATCTGCATACACCCAACTTTTGCCCTGCACTAGTGACCAGAAAGACAGACACCACGTGGCAGACCAGTGTTGCTCAGCAGGCCTAAACTGCTCCACCCTAAGAAGAAGAGCAACGGGTCTTCCTGGTCCCCGGAGAAGCCCGCCTCTGGCTCCTCCTCTCCCTCCTCCTCCTGTCCCAGGCCCTTTAGCTGGATCGGACCCACTCACAGGGCTCTGCAGAATCATGGTGACCCGCTTCTTCTGCTCCATCAGGTTAAAGTCCTGGCGCAGGTCGGCCGCCCGGTTGCGAAGGCGCAGGTACTCCGGGTCGTCCTCAGAGAAGCGGTCAAAGTAGGGCTGCCCCTGCGGGGGCGGTGGGGAGGCGGCATCGGGGACGGTCTCTTCACTCATTCTCCTGCTGGGGCTCTGATCAGCTCCTGGAACCCTGCAGGGGAGGGACAAGGTGGGTGGCAGATTGGCTCCCGAAGGCGGGCACGCGATTCCTAAGGGTGAAGGTTGGGGTGGGTTGGATTCCCCGAAGGCTGTGGCTATTCCAGCAGGGTGTGTAAGCAGAGCAGTGGCCACACTGCCAGCCGCGGGACGCGGCCCCTGTGTCGACGGACAGGGGGCGCTGTGATGCATCAGGCCGAGTGAAAATACCGGCCAGGCTTAACAGGTCACGCTGGAGTTGAAGTGGAGAGTCTCCCGGTGGAAGGACGATTTGCAACACTCTTTGAGCATTTCTGCGACCCATACTTGCATATCGTAAGGTATTTAGAGGGGATCAGTATTTCATCTAAGTGGTCGGTGGAGTAAGTCACTTTCTTAGCATGCCCAAGGACCTGGGTTATATTCCCAGCATGGCTGCGTAAGTGTAAATATATACATAAATGTAAACCCTCTTGTAAGCATCCTCAAAAAATATGGTGGGGAAAGTCAAACAAGCACCTCTACTAAGACTTGGGAAACACTTTGCTCAGTGCTCTGGCCCCTGGAAAGAAACCATTGGTGAATCTGTTTTTGTAAAAATATGGCTTAATGCAGAAGCAAATTCTTACCAAGTTTAAAAAGAGGTATGCAATTTGTATTAAAGAAAAATGTATTTTTCCCAAACCCCACTAAATGTCTACTGAGAAACTAAGAATAAATATTTTGAAGGGAGGCATGCTGTGTCCAGGTGCCCAGAGTCCCACGTAATGAGGCCCAAGCCCTGCAGTGAAGACCATCAAGCCACATCTGTTTTCTACTCAAGCATGCTTGTTTAAATGCATAAATGAAGACCAAGACAGTATCTAGTGTTGCTATATTGGAGCTCTTCTGAGGAGTCAGGCTACAATTTCAGCCTTCACCTCCTGGCTGTGGGGCTTTGGCTAAGCCAGCTTCCATGTGTCAGCTCTGCTAGCCCTTAAGTCTGTGTCATGCACCTTTACCACCTTTTGCTTTATCTTTGCCTGCTGGCTGATTCCCTTCCCAGCAAAAGAAGCTATAACCTTGAGTGCACCATAATTAGCTTTTGAACATAAGGAGAAAGGAGACTATTAAAGGGGCTTGGGACTCCAGGCTCTCACTTATACTCTGCCACCCCTTTGTTCCCCGGGCTGCATTGTGTGAGGAGAGGGAGTACCATCTTGTTCTCTGAGTGTGCCTGACCTCCCAGGTCTTGATCTGCATTGGACCTTTGGCTGACCAGTCCCTGACCCACTCTGGCCTTGCTTCAGCAGTCCCATGTGCCTCAGCCTTAACCTTCATCCCAGCCAGCAGCTCATTACAAAGGAGTCCTTGCTGATAACCAACAGGTCACATTCTCCTTGTCCCTGAGCTGCCTGTGATCTCTTCTTCCATCCCGTCAGGGCTCTACCCTCTACCCTTACAGTTTCTGGGTGGTGTGAGTAGAGGATAATGCCATGGATAAGCCCAGAGAAGACAAGTGGGAATCCATCCTATCAGCCTACAATACCCAACTGGCTTGTTGTGGTTGCTGTTTCCAGGATTCCTTTCAGGAAAATGTGAATAACAAGTTCAAGAGAAGGCACATGGACAGAGTCCCTCAAGGGTTGCATGATGGCCTGAACCTATGCCAAGAGCACTGCTTCTCAACCTTAGTTACACATTGCAATCACCAGGGGAACTTTAAACTGTTGATGCTAGAGATTCTAATATAATTAGTGTAGAGAGTGACCTGGACATGAGGAGTTTTTAAAACTCCCTGGGTGATTCTAAAGAGCAACCAGGGTTGAAATAGTATAGGCTATATGTTAATGGTTATAACATGTAATATAACTCCCATTCCAGGTTATGGCCATTTTTAGCAAGCCAAACAAAGATGGCATGAAACCACATGTTTCTAAACTCATATCATGCCAATTCTCATATCTGTCCAGGCCCACTCAAACCATCACCTGCCATGGTATATTTGGTCTGGGCTCCATATGCCACCATGCCCTAATTCTGCAAGGCGGGCAAACTGTAGCCTCTGTTCTTGGTTCTTTCACTAACCTGCCATCTCCTTATAAAAGCCCTTAGCAGATCTCCCCCAACCAGCACCACCCTTATCAGTCATGTTGATGAGATATTTGGCAACAAGAGACAGGGGTAAGTGACTAGGGTAGGGGAAGGAGTCTGCTGGGAGAGGTGGCCCTCAAAAATATCCTCTAGAGAAGATTTTAAAGTAGAGTCGGTGGGTTGATACAGCAACTGCAGATTGCACTTACAAACTTTAAATCCAGACTCTTTTCATTCATCTAAATGGAGAAAGAGTGAATAGATCTGTCAGGAATGTTTCTGGTGGAATTTGCTTGGACTAGAAGAAATCAGAGGCCTGAAATCTTGCCTCAATTCTGTACTTGATACCTGCATGAGCTTGGGCGAGTCATTTCCCTTCTCTGGGTCTCACTTTGTACATCACTAAGGACAAAAAGGGAGGGAGTGACAAAAAGGACTTCTGGGGCTCCCTTTCAGCTCTGACACCAAATGGTTCTCCCAAGCTGGAGACAGATTCATGTAGAAAAGGCAGAAGGGTGAAGGACCTGGGTCTCCCAGAGCAAGGACCTCCTTGCTTCCCCTGAGGCCTGTTCCTCAAGCCAAGTGCTAAAAGAGAAACACCTGCAAAGAACATATACAAGCACCTGACAGCAGCCTGTAGCTTCAAGTCAATCCTGTGAGCCTGGAATCAGTTAAGAATACTTCGCCTCCATCATGCTCCTATCCAGCCTCATCTCTGGACCTGGAGAGTAAGAAGGGACTCCAAGGTCAAATAGAAGAGGACTGTACCACGGCCATGTAGACGTGTGGTTACCACCTGGATTTTCCTGGCAGGCAGAGCTGCAGACCAAAATCCTTCCACTGCATCAACCCCGCTCAACCCCACCACTGCTTATCAGTGACTCATCATGGCAAATAATTCCTTCTGGCACTTCCAAAGCCCTGAACCTTCGATATTATTTTTAAAATAGCAACAAGCAACCTCCTGATGAATACACTGGATGGGATCGTGGAGATGTAAGATCCCTGTGTTCTCTCCAGGCCCACCAGCTGCCCAACTCTCAGCTTCTCTGGAACAGGGATTGTTCTGGCCAGCACAGCCTGGTACTGAGCCTTCCTAGCCTCATTTCTTTCAATCCAGGCAGGAAAAGGTGGAGCTCTTCCCTTCGCTGCGGAGTGGCTGCACTTCCCAGGAATGGGGATGTGAAGGCTGTGAAGCAGCTCATCCCTTCCTGAAGCATGAGGAACAAGACGTCCTGAGCCTGAGGGAGAGGAGCCTATGGTACCATGTCTCTGGCCCCCTGCCCTGCTTAGCTTCTAACCCCAGAGGGCTGTTCCCAAGGTGTTCCTGTGGGGATGATGTAAGGTGGGGACATTGACTCCATCATCATTACAACAGGGGCCCTGACAGACCCTTTGGCTTTGTGAACCAGAGGCATTCTTTTGTGATCCTTCCTTTCCTCCCCATAATGCTGTACAAATGATCAAAGTTACAAAAGAAAGGGACAGACTGTGGAACAAGAACTACCTGGGTTCAAATCTCAGCTATGCCTATCATTAGCTGTGTGATCTTGGGCTGGTTAACCTAACTTTTCCTCAGCTTCCCCATATATTACATAGGGGTGATAATTTAACTGCTTCAAAAGGTCGCTGTAAGAACTATCAGTTAATGTATGTGAAGTACTTAAAACAAGACCTGGTGTAAAGCAAGCGCTATTAACTCTTTTGGTCCTAGTAGGTGTCATTTAGGGGACAGAATCGTTTTAGCATTAGGAACTTGAGTAATGTGAGGCTTGTGAGTCAGTGGTAAACAGGTGCACACTAAATTACTGTAATTATGTAGTTTAGGCCAAAAAACTAATTCAGTCATGAGCTATACTAATAAAAGAAGAACTAGGAAAAGACTGATGAGAATGCCTAGTTTTCTAATAATGGGACTATGTCAACGTGGAGATGACAAGAAAGAGGCTACACAGGATGAGGAAGATCAAAGACCAGTGTCTGTTCAGCCAGGTGTGATGGGAAAGAAAGAATTAACTGGTCTTTATCCCCTTTCCTGGCACAGAGCTTTAAAGACTCTTAGGATCTTTCCAGTGTCCAAAGGATAGAAGAATATCTTTTGTTATTCATAATAAGCCCCTTTCAACCTAACCCGAGTTTATGCTAATAAGGTGACTCAGAGTGGGCCCCAAGATAGTTTTAAGGGAGGATCTGGTCAGAAAGACCAAGTGCATGATTAGAAAGTTGGAGCGTCCCTCCAAAGAGGGAGAGGGGCTACAGGCTGAATTCAATTAAAGGGCAAATGATTTAATCAACTGTGCTTTTGATAAAATAAGCCCCCTGACTTAGAAAAGCAAAAATCAAAAACTCTCAACACTCAAGCTTTGGGGAGTTTCCTGGTTGTGAACACATTGAGATTGGGAGAGTAATGAACCCAGATTCCATGAGGAGAGGGCATGGAACTCTTTGTGTTCCCACTCCCACCCAGACCCTGCCCAAGGAGACTCTTGCATTTACTGCTTCTGACTTAGATTATTATAGTAAAACTATGATTGCAAGTACAGCAATTCTAGTATCTTCTCCAGGCCATTTTAATGAATCGTGGAACCTGAAAAGGAGTCGTAGGAATCCCCAAACTTAAGCCAAGTTAGGCAGAAGTCCAGGTCGTCTGAGGATCCACTTGTGGCTGATGTCTGAAGTGGGAGCAGTCTTGTTGGTGATCTTGTCCTTTAACTAGTGGTAGTTAATTTGTAGCCCATTTAACTCAGACATGCAGTTGTTCAATTGAATTGAATTGTTAGACAACCAGTTGGTGACAGAGAATTGGTGACAGACTAGCATCCACCAACTTGTATTCATGAATTATTTTCACTCCCAGGACCACTCTGTGAGGCGGATATTATTGTCCAAGTTTTTCACATAAAGAAACTGAATCTCAGAGAAGTTAACTAACTTGCCCCAAGGTCACACATCCAACAATGAATTCACTCAGAACTATCTCTGGCCCCAGATCTTCACCTTTCCACTCCATTACATTGTCCCTAAACATCAGTTGGGCTGTCTTGTGGGAGAGGGGATTGGCTGATTCCCTCGAGTCTCAGGGACCAGAATTAGGAAGCCAGGTGATTGCTACAGACAGGCAGATTTTCCTGAGAGCGTAAAGAACATTCTGATAGCAGGAGCAGCCCAGTAGCAGGAAGATGGGACAGCTGCCTTGTCAAGCAGTGAGCTCTCTCCTGGTGTCACAGTGCTTTCTTGATGCTGCAGAGGGGCTTCTGCCCTTGTTGGGGATGGAACAGGGGTGGGGGGGGGGGTTGGTGCAACTAGCAACTAGGAGCTCCAAGGTCCAGAAAATTCTCTTGCAGCTCTTGAGTGAGCAAAATGAAGGGAAGTTCAGGACAATGACCTGAGCGTCTGGAAGCTCATCCTCATTGGATGGGCCCACTGCAAAGTATGCCTCACCCCCCATCACCTCTAAAAGCCGAAACTACTTACCCAAAGGCTACCCCAGGCTTGTTGAAGGCTCTGTCCTCTCAGCACTGGGTCTACAACCTGTGCTCCACACTCAAGGGTGCCAGCTGCATCTACACAACCTCAGCCATCCAGGTGGAAACTGGGAAATGAAACACAAGCACAGCAAACATCAGGGTGCTGTCTGTCGAACTACGACCCTTCTCAACCTGACTTATTTCGCAAACTGTTGGGACACACTTAAAAGTGAACTTCAAGTGATTTTTTTAAATTTTAAAAAACAATTTATATCTATAAAAAAGAAAAGAAAGTATTTTTATCTTCACAATTGGGATCAAAATTCCCTTTCAATAAGGAACTGGTAGAGCCCTCTGCTGAATGCTGGCTGGTGAGGCCTCAGAGGAAGAAGGCTGCTCTGTGTGGTGGAAGGAGCAGAATGTGGAATTCCTGCCAGAGCCCAGGGATAAGACCACTTCCTGGGACCCCTCCCCAAAACACTTCACTGCCCTACAAAACTTACAGCCAGTGCAGCCCCAAAGGCAGAAATAGCCTGAAAAATATCACACCCTATGCAAATTGGAAAACCTCAGATTTACACAGGGCATGAATTAGTGAATTCAAAACAACTTCACCTAGAATTCAAGGGAAGAAAGCCCCCCAGTTAATGCCGGGGTAAAAAGTCATAGAGTACTCCTGAAGAAGGAATGTAATGTTAGTATCTTACAAACATGGGCAATTTACCTCTAAAAATCATGGTCGGTGAGATCTACAAAAGATTAATCACTGAAGTGTATAAGCACACATACAAGAGTGATAGTCTTCCAGAGGTGTGGGGGCTGTCTCACCAGGACTGGCAGCCTTCCTGACTGTCCCCTTGCCCCCTGACATAGTTTGTCTCCATCCCTGAGTTGATACTGTCCCTAATGGAACCATCCAGGGAGAATTGTCCCACTCAGGAGGGACAAGAAGAGTGGGCTTAGAAGGTATGATTTACCTGGGAGAGTTCTGGACAGCTACATGCCACTAAGACAGCCTCATCCTCAACCCAGCCAGTAGGCTGGGGCTCAGCATTTCAGTGCCTGGGGTCCCTGAAGCCTTTCAGTTAAGGCACCAAAAATTGCTTCCAAGAGCAAGGTTCTGTGGTTGGCACGTTTAGCACTATCTGCATCCCCCTTCCAGTGGTTTTATTTTTGCCTAGAACAAGCTCATAGCCATCACTTGATGCTACTCCTGTCCAGTGCCCACCAATACAGGAGCCTTCCCTTCCAGGGCTAACTGCACAGTGGTTTGCTGACACACCACACTGCCCTCCTTTAGACCAGTCCTGCAGCCAGGCAAGTTGCATTACTTCAAGCACCAGCTTCCTCCTTGGCTCAGCACCCAGCCATGGAGGGGCCTGGGACTATAATTAGTTAAGATGTGACCTATTAGAGCCTAAGCTATTTCTTGTGTGCAATAACAGAATTTATCCTTTGTCTCCAGAAGTGACATGTGCCATTCATGTAAGAAGGCAAGCATCTGTCTCCTAGATGAGCAAAATAGTACCATGAAGAAAATAACTCCCATCCCAGTCTCCATCAGTGTTGAAATTTCACTATTAGGGCTCCATTCCTTGGGTTATGGTGTTATCCACTTATTGAAATGAAGATGGCCCTGAGAAATATTGGGGGTAAAAGTGTTACTATCTGTAAACCATGGCAGCAAAATCGTCAAATGGCTGACTGCAGATTCTGGCTGAGCTGGGCCAGGACAGGTATTTGCAAGTTTTAATGTGGGAAAGGGAAGAGAGAGTCCCTATGCCAGGGCTACCCAAGAGGGCCCCCGCACTTGGACAGGGCTGGTGCTCTGGGGACCCTGGATGACCATGGCCTGAGAGAACCCTTAGAGCCTAGCTAGTGGCAGCATCAAGGCCAGTATAACTCCAATATTTGCCTTGAGAACCACCTGCAGGCCTTGGCAGAGCTGAGAAGCAAGGTGCAGTGTGAGCCATGGTGGGAAAAGGCATCCTGGGTAGTTCAGCACATGGCACCTCAGGGTCACCTGCTCTCAGTGTGCTGTCAACCTGGGCTGTGAGGTGGGAAGAGTCAGACAGTGACTCTAGTCCTTGGCTGCCCACAATACTATGAGGCATTTGCCCACCTGCATATCCCACAGCCATCCTAAAATCAACTTGTGAAAAAGACCACCACTCCCACTGACCCCACTAACACCACAGCCTCCCTCTGCACAGCCCCTCTTCTCTGCCACCACCGACCAGTCACTACACCACTACCCCTCGATCATCCCGGGAAAGCAGCCTTGACTCTTTCCTCCTCTTGGCCTGTGCATCTTACTGGTCTTTAATATCTCTGGTTTTATGTCCTAAAGATTTCTCTTCCCAGAGCACCATGCCTAAATCATGCCTCCATCTCTCCTCCCATGCAGCACTCTCTGGCCCTTGGTCCTTCCTCTCTTCTGCCCACCCCATCCCCCTGCCATCCAAGCATGCCAAAGAGTTATTCTAAACTTGCAAATCTGGCCCACACCTGCCACTGCCCTGCTAACACCCCTTGCCCTTTACTGGAGGCAGTTTTCCCACATCTCTTTTTTTTTTAATTCCATCTTTTCTAGCCAAAACTTAGTCAAAGTTAGAGTCTATTTCCAAAATGGCAGGTATTCCTTTCACCATTTCCAAATATAAAACTTTAATTCTGAATTTGCTTTTTTAAACCAAATGTGTGTTCAATGTTAAAAAAAAAAAATCAAACTCATCAATTGACCAGAGGGCTCTGCCTTTCTCTCTGTCCTCTCACCTCTCCTTGAGATGGCCACCTGTAGGGTGAGGTTCCAACTCTGAACTGACACCTACACCCCCATGGGCTTCCCAGCACCCACTCGACCCTCCTTGCCTATTAGGCTGCAGTGTATTTGCCGGACACAGATGCACAAGGGACCCTGTGTCTGCCAGGAATGCCCTTCCCTCTTTACCTCCTCTTTCAGCTCATTGGTCCACTCTCCTGGGAGCCTGCTCCCATGCCCTCTCTCTCCAGCTGTTACTTTTACTCATCTCTTTCGTTCCTCTTGCAGCCCCACAGCAGCAATCTATTCCCTGAGCTCCAAGCAGGGAGGTGCTCATCTTAGGCATTTCTCCATGTGCCAGGTTGCCATGGGGTTGGTATGAGGTGGGTGCTGAATAAAAGCTAGCTGAACTCAAATGCAACTAATGGTGCACTGGAAACGTGGGCCAGCTTAACAAAGCTGCACTGTCAGGGCCTGGTCGTGGAGGTGAGGAAAGCCTGAGGGAGGCTCACAGTACAGTTTGGGAAGACAGAACCAGAAGCAGCTTGTTTCAGGGTAAGGTGCTAGGCACAGTGGCTAGAGCCCTAGTGCCTAAATCACTTCCTCCTAGAAAAAAGTGTCCTTTTGATATAGAACCCATTGGATAGGCTCCTCCAGCCACTCTTCTATTCTACCTTGAAGCAGAACCCCAGCAACTGATTGTAAGTAACAGTCCAACTCCACAATGCAATGTTGATCATAGAGGACAAAGAGGAAGATAACACACACAGCACACATCAAGCCTTTGTGGCTCCCCAGAGTTTTGTCTCACTGTCTTCTTTCCTCTCACCTCTTCCCTCCAGGATCTCCTCCCCTTCCCTGCTGAGAACATGCACCCTCCCCCCACACACACTCTTCTCAGAGAGCTCCAGAGTTCCCCTCAGCATCCCCAGTTGCAGTTCTCACACCTCTGCCCCTCTTCAGCAGACCCCGCTTGGAATTCACCCCACTGAGAAGGCAGCTGGGGATGCAAGTCAGGAAAAACGCCCCTGTTGTGGTGCACCTTCTTCCCTGCCTCACTAAGGCCAAGTACACACACCCACTGCAATATGAAATCCCATTTCTATGTATCACTTCTTGTGGCTGTAAAAAGAATGGAGGGTCTATAAGGGGAGTAGCACACCCCCAAGTTGTCTGACTGTGCTAAAGTCTGCCTTAACTCCATACACCCTGAGGAGAGAAGTGACTAGTCATTTGCCACTTCAGTGGGGGCTTCCAGATGGCAACAGGCAGTTGCATGGCTTAGCATGCAGAGCCCAAAGAGAAAAGACTAAGGGAGCCATCATCTGCAGCTGTCCCATCACTGCCACAGGCACAGCCCCTCTGTGCCAACAGCCATGCAAAACCTAGGCCTCAGCCCCCCAACTCAGCTCTGGGCAGAGACAGCACAGCATTTTTGACAAGCCTAAGGCTCAGAGTCAGAACCCCAAACTCACCAATCCCCAAAAGAGGTTCCCTCAAGTGGGAGAGGAGGCGGTCATGGCTGTGCAGTTGCTGCTTTGCAGAATAAATGGAGGCAGTTGAATGGAAGAGAAGACCACACCCTGCCTGGTATGTTCAGATAAAGGAGGAGCTCATGCCTCTGCATTGGTGGATCACAGGGGACACTTATCAGCATCTCTTCACATGCTTCTGAATTTTCCAGAGTTCCACATTAGGTAGGAACTGCTATGATCATTTAAAACAGAAGTAGCTTAGAAGGAGAAAAGGAAGGGGAAAAGACCTAAGAAGGAGAGAAGTAGTAGTCTACTTCTAGAAACCCTATTGGCTGGGGGAAAATCCTTTGTTTGTTTGTTTGTTTTCAGACAAGATCTTGCTAAATCACTAAATTGCCCAAACTGCACTTGAATTTGCAATCTTCCTGCCTCCACCCTCACAAAAGTGCTAGGATTACAGGCATTTACCTGTACCTGGCTTGGAAGAATCCTTTAATTCCCAATTGCTACATGCCCAAGCTATACTAGTTTCCTGGCATCTCTCACATATAGTTTCCTAACAATATACAAGGGATTTTCAAAGCCTTCAGGCAAGGGGCCTCAGACCTCGTAGTTGTAGATAATTTTATTTCCATTCTCCACTACCAGAAATTGCATGTTGTGAAAAAGTGGACCCTGTACTCCTTACTGAGGTAATTAGTCCCATTCCCTCTCATTGAACAACAGAGTTATTTGTCAAATATCTATTGGTGCCCAGGAGTGAGCAAGAACTGGACATGAGAAGGAAGATATCTGGAAAGAATGAGACACAGCCTCTGCTTGCTAGAGACTCATAGTCATGTTTGTTTACATAAAAAACATGAATACAAATAAAACATACATAGATACTTATAAATATGTATTCAGTCAGCTGTTAAGGTCAACACAATACAAGAAAGCAAAAGCCAGGAGTGATCTGAAGTACACTGTGTTCAATGTTTGTTGGATCAGGACACTGGACACCTGGGGTCTACACTTATGAGAACCAAAATCCTGAGGCAGAGCCCAAAGAAAGACATTCAATCAGCATGAGCTGTAAAACATCAACAGATGCTAGTGCTCTGTGGATGCTTCTCTCCAACCCTGCAGTGAAGGATCAGCATCCTGGTTTTTCAGGTAGGAAAACTAAGGCTTTGGGAAACCTGACTCATTCCAGGCCACTTGCTGATAAAGGACAGGGCCTGAATTTGAGCACATCTGGTTCCAGAGCCTATACTTTGCCACACTTTCCTCTTCTATTCCTTCAGATGAAGGTAAGTGGACCCAGGGGCCTGTAGAAACATGAGGAATGAAAATCTGCAAATGGCCACAGCCCAAAGCCCAGGCTTCGTATTCCTGACAGAAGCCCCAAGGACTCAGGCAGCACCCAAAAGGATGATTCTGGCTCCTGCTTCTGTCATATGTGCTCAGAACTGAGCTCTTCCCCAGTCAGAAGGAAATGGGTATTAGGAGACAAGGGAGAGAATAGACAGCTCAAATGTTCACTGACAAGGTGAGCCACCATGCTTTCAGGTAATAAGGATGCTTCTGGTCCTCTATAGGAGGACAGGTGGGCTTCAGTGATGACAGATGGCAACTGATCACCTACACATACTTCCTTGACTGTCAGGTCACTGTAGTGTAGGTAGAGCCCACATCTGAGTCCTGCTTTCTCTGGACTCAAAGGCAATTGTTTCTTTAAGTACCTGGCATGATCCAGGGCCTGGCTCATCATTGGAAGGTCAAGGGATGAAATTCACAATTCTTGTGTTCAAAAGGCCCATGATGGCATGGAGGGGGGGTAGCTCATAGAGGGATTGTTTCAATACCTGGTGAGGGCAGGGAATAGACGGTGCTCCAGCAAAATCTTAGGAAAGCAGCAGGGTGATTCCCAACCACAAGGCTACAGCATTAGGCTTTAACCCACTCTTCAGGAGCCTCTGCCACTGATTACAGCACCATATGGACCTCATGTCTTTGTAAAGGGGAAAGAAGGGGCATTTGGGAAGCCCTGCTGATACACAGGCATTGCTGAACTAGCAGGATGGCTAGGCTCAGCATTCAAATAGTCAGTCTCTCCAGTGAAAAGGTCAGCTAAACTTGGAGGCCAGGCAAACGAAAGCTCATCAAAAAGGCTGACTAATTGAGCTGACTTGTCCTCTGATTTGCTATTCCATACCTCTGATTGTCACAGATACTTTTGAGCAGTCACCTTGTCTACCTTCAGTCTTTAGGCAAGACTTTACCTAATATCACTTTGAAAAGCTTCAGTTTGATCAAATTCAAACATTAAACAATTATTCTTCTGTTTGGCCCAATCTGGATGCATTTGTTCTTCAATAGGAAAGTGACATATAACCCACTGAATCTTGTGGGAGGGCTACTCTTGTCTCATATACCCACTTTCAGCCACGATGTCACAGAAATAGCTGCTGGACAATGTGCCCTCTGTGTCTAATAGAATAAATTATATCCTAGGACAGAATAGGTAGAAATAAATGTCCTGCTGGCCTCCAGATCATCCATGTGAAAACATCCCCAAAGTATGTGCATTGAAGGTCCAGCTGTCACTGGATGTCAAGAACAAAAGGGCAAAAATAGGATGTATGTTGTTGACTTTCCACTCCTCTCCCTGGTGGTTCAGTAGAGTTTGGGTTTTTATCATGAAGATACCAAAGAAAGAGCTATTTCAACTTCTGTATTTTTTCGAGTGTGTATTTTTTTTTGCATGTTCATGTGTCAGAGGCAACACCATGTGCTTCTTAAACCCATTCTTCTCATATCCAGACACCCATATTTCATAGCCCCTTCTCTCTAGATAAGACCATATGGAATATAGAGTCATGGAGTGTAAGGAGAAGTGATGGAGTCACCTGTAGCTTAGGCAATTGCTTTAGTTTGGATCTGGAATGTCCCCCAAAGGCCCATGGGTAAAGGCTTGATCTTTAGCTGGTACTATTGGAAGGTGATGGAATCTTTAAGAGGCGGGGCCTAGCTGAAGGTTTTAGGACATTGGAATTGTGTCCTTGAAAGATATTGTGGGACACTGGTCTCTTCTGCTTTCTTACCCAGCCATAAGTAGATGGGCTCTGTTATGACTTATATCTGGATGTCTCCCCAAAGCCTCATGCACTCAGAGGTAGGGCTTGTGGAAGGTGATTGGATTATGTGGACATTACAGATGGCTTGGTATTAGGAAGTGGGATCTGGTTAGAAGAGGAAGGTCACAGGGGCATGGTCTAAAGGGTTTATCTCCCTACCTGGCTTTGCCTTTTCCTTGTCTCTGCTTCTTGGATGCCATGACATAAGCAGCTCTCCTCCACCATGACCCTTTGCCAGACTACACTGCCTTGGAGCCAGCCAACCATGTACCAAAACAAGAGCCAAAATAAACTTCTCCTTTAAGTTGTGGGTGTCCGGTATTGTGTCTCAGAGATGAGAGAGTGACTAAGATAAGCCCTTTCTGCCATCTACACCTGCCATGCCAATGTGCCACCACAGGCCCAAAACAATGGCCTGAGTCATGGACTGAAACCTCTAAAACTGTGAGCCAAAATAAACATTTCCTCTTTTAAATAGCTTTATCACGGGTACAATAATGCCTCAGTTCATGAACACTTCTGTTCATCAATAATTCAGTTTGCAAACAGAAGCATTTGGCAAAATTTTGTTCCTGTTCATGAACTATGTATTGGCTGACAGACACGACCATAGCCATCTTCCCCGCATGAACAAAAATGTGGCCAGCCATCTTCCCCAGAATCATGAAACAAATTAAGTTCATGAACTGAGATACCACTGTATCTGTTATAGTAACAGAAAGCTGACTAATGTAGCAATTAGAGTAGAGTTACTTTTTCCATTCTCTTTCTCAGTTCTTGTCTCCCTGCTGGATGCAGAGGACCTGGTGGTAGCCCCCAGCTATGGGATGATGCCACCATCACATGGAAGGCAGCACACTGAGCATCTGATGGGAGTTCCTGAGGCTGCTGTTACAGCAGGTAGCCTACCCTCAAAACACACCCACACCTTGTCTTTAGCTCAGGATGATCTTCTAGTAACTCCATGGTTACTTATTCTACTATGTTCTTCACAGTCACCAATTACCCATGTGTTAAAGCTCCATCCTCCATACTTTACCATTTTCCTCTTACTAGTTTGTTTTTTTTTTTTAATTATTCTGACAATTTGTCATTTTTTTTTTTTTTTTTT
>NW_004624762.1:2629485-2670344 GCF_000247695.1 Heterocephalus glaber | reverse complement strand
TATTTAGCTTTGGTTTTGTAGATAGGATCTTGCTATGTATTCCAGGCTGGCTTTGAACTTACTATGTAGCCCAGGCTGGCCTTTCACAGTGATCTTCCTGCCTCAGCCTCCTGAGTGCTGGGATTACAGGCGTGCTCCACTATGCCTGACTTCAGAATTTATTAAATGACCATACTTTGTTACTGTCAGTACACTTAAACTGCTTCCATTTTTTTGCATTTGTAAAGATTTGCATTTATTCTGGGAATCAGTGATACTTGCCTAACATGTACAAGGCCCTGGGTTCAAGTACTACTGCAGAAAAAGGTTTGGACTTATGACTAATGGTGGCAATAGTATCTTTTCTTCCTCAGCTAGATTTCAATTTTTCATTTTTTTTTTTTTTTTTTTGGTACCAGGGATCGAAGTTGGATCCTTGCACTTGTGCAGCAGGCAGTGAAACCACTGAGCTAAATCCTTGGCCCCCAAACCAACTTGTCATTGTTATGTCCCACTTCAATGACTTTCATTCAACTAAATTAATGTGAAATTAATTCTAATATTTAACATTTTGTCTTTTGTGTATTTTTTTCTTTTGTGTATTCTTTTCTCTATTTTACCTCAGACCATTTTATTTTAGTCTAGTCTGTCTTTATGACTATCCTTTTCTATTTCTTAGAAGTTGGGTTTTTTTTTAACTGTACTAAGGATGCCAAATAATTTTCTGACATTTTTCTTCTGGTTGCCTTAGCAGATTATTATCAGAGATAAGTGATTCTTTTGAGTCTTGCAGATCACTTATTTTCCTCTGCAATGTCTTTTCTCAAAACACTTCTAATTGACTTTCTTTTACTTTATTCTCAGATAAGGTGAAATCAAGTCCCCTCAGATATTACCTTCAGGGAAAATAGCTCCTAGCAAAAGGTGATGAATCAGAAAGTCACGTGTTTTCTGGAAATCAAATGTGTGTAGTACACACATTAAATAATGGTGACTTTTATGTCTCCAGGCAATTTCTGCACTAATGTGACCACAGTAATTACCTTAATGATCAATCTACCTAAGATTAGAGATATAAAAGAACAAATATCAAGGAAGCCCATCCAGTCTTTTATAGAATTCTTAATAAGTTTCAAGCAAACTCATTTTTAGGTAGTAGAGTAATTGGGCTATTAATATCAGACTCAAAGAGATAAATTATTAGGTAAATCCTCAAATCTTAAAATATGACCTTCCAATTTACAACTTCATAAAAATCCCATAAAATTACTGATAGTATATAAGAAGGAGGGGCTAAAAAAATCAAAATCATGATAACACTGGGGGGACTATCAGATACTGGTGACTAAAATCTGTCTCACTTCTACGATACCTCCAGCTTGAAAGAATGGCATGGGAGGTGAGTCATCCAAGTGAGCACAAGGAAGACTTCTGATGCTGGTCTTGAAGTGAGAAAAAAAAGACATTAAATCAGGCTTTGGTTCGATAGTGAGGAGTAAAAATAAACTGTGGCACCATCATGTTTCCTCAAATCTAAGACCTCTTGATTGATGCACCGTTATTTAAACCATTACTAAGAAAGATGAAACATTGGTAATTATAAGTCATTGTTGATGGGAGGGCACATCTCAATTTCAGATATATTGATACATGGGGAAAATATATGTCATAGAATTGATAAAGCGTGAGAAGCCAAGTTGGAAGTTAATGTCATCAACTTTGGAACAACTCTTCACAGGGTAAGCAGCATGTGATCTCCTGGGTAAGAGAACCAAGGGGTAACACAGGAGAGGCTTTATGCCACGCATGCTCTAGGAGAAGCCCTCTACATTCTTCTCAGCAGACCTGGTTTGTTGGTTGTCAATCACCCCTTTGCCCAGTAGTGCATCCTAAAATCCAGGACAATAGGCAAACTGATGTGTACAGCTCCCAAGTGAGTTTTTGCTCAGTGTACATTCATGTTCTGATGAGGAGGCCTCTTATTCCTCCATGAAACAAAAGCATAACATCACAAAGCAAGATAAGACTAGCATAAGAAGGCCAAAGCTGGAAAGAAACATTTCTAGCCATTGTGGTTTTTATTAACTCAGTGAATCTTAAATCCAGCTAATAGATCCATCTCCACTGTGATGCATGCTACACTAAGACATAGTAGATGCTCAGCAAGTGGGAGTTCCAATTCTCTTTACTGTCCCTCCAAAGACCCTCCCAGATCTGCCATTCAATTCTTCCCAGTATTTTCCCAGTGTTGGGAATACAGCAGAGAAAATTAAGAACCCATGAAGGGTGGTAAGTAATGGGAGCACCAGACTATTACTCTATATGAAGGTCCTAGAGTATTGGTTATGCTATGCAGCATCATGGCTAAGAATTCAAACATGAGAGGGCCAGGACTGAATCCAGCTCTGGCAACTTCTAGTTGTGACCTTGGGAAAACTATTTAATTTCTTTGTTTGTATATTGTGGAGAGAGAAAGTCCTTAGTCAGAGGTTTATATGAGACAATATATGAAAGCTTAGGCACAGGGCCTGACAAACAGTAAGGACTCAATAGATGGTAGGTGCTGCTGTTAAATCATTGTTCACATCTTTTATTGACATTGTAACAATGTAATTTTTTAAAAAATCAGTCTGGATTCAAACCATGCATGTGGGCTGACTGCCCCGATCAAATGTTCTCGAGGGAATGTCAATGAATCTGTGAAGCTGAGCTTAATAAAATTAGGCAGGTGATGCCTGCTGCTGAATTTTTGTACTAAATACACAGATGGATTTTTGGCTGACGTGCATTTTAAATGGTTTGTTGCACTTTTTCTTCAGAGCATTGGCTACTGTTTGAATGCCCCTTTATTGTGTTGAAATTTAATTGCCATTGTAACAGTATGAAGAGGTAAGACCTCTAAAAGGTGACTAGAGATGAGGGCACTCCTCTTTAATGGATTAAGGCCATTATCTCAGGAGTGGGTTCTTAATAAAAGGATGAGTTTGGCTGATTGTTCTGGACTTTTTTCCACTTTTTTATTAGTACACATTTGCAGTACACAATGATTACATTCATCATGGGAAGTTAGTACATGTACATAATACATCTTCATTCTTTTTCATCCTTCCTCCTGTCTCTTGGTTTCCTCCCCTTTTGCAAAAGATCTATCTCCCTGTTTCCTATTATCTATCTCAGCAGTGCTGCCCTCCACCCTCCTATGATGCAGCAAGAAGACCTTCCCAGATGCTGGTGTTATGCTCTTCAATTTCTTAGCCTCCAAAATTGTAAGCTAAATAAACTTCTAATCTTTTTCTTTTCTTTGCAATGCTAAGAGTCAAACTCAAGGCTTCCCAAATGCTAGGCAAGTGCTCTACTGCTGAGCTATATCCCCCAGCCTTAAACTTCTATTCTTTGTAAATGTCCGACTCTCCAGTATTCTGTTATAATAGCAGAAAATGGATGGAGATGCAGGTAATCTAGAGCCTCCAGCACTGGCTAGGGTGCTTTTGCATCACTGATGAGAATGCCTGGTCTGGGCTTCAGGGTTTCCCAGATAATTCCCTTATCCATTTGGTCCAGCCATTTATTATAGGCACAAAAGGCTATGCCCAGCTATCTCCTGACATTTGTGCTTTGGGAAGAGCTTTGGGCTCTTATCCAAGTCACCTTGGAACATAAAAGTAAGGGGTCAGATTTTCAGTCTGGGAAAAATAAAAGTGGCAATGGACTGCAAACCAAGGCTGAAAACATGAAAGTTATAAAGAGGGTAAATGCAGGGGTACCCTACCTGTCACCACTCAAAAAAGGGACATTTAAAGTAAATTCAAGAATGTTTCACATACTAGTTAGTAAATAAATGGAATGGTTTAGTCCAAGGCATGGTACAGATCAAATGTGCCAAGTGTTAAGATTCGTTAAATACCAACCCAATGACCTTCTTTGATGATGAACACCCACATGGCCTTAAGTCATCTAATGTGTCTCCTGGGAATGCACACCTACACAACATTAGGTAAAAGAGCAAATGGGATGGTTTAAATATCTATACTTTCAAGAGCTTCTATGTCAAGGAACCCAGCAAAGTACCATCCTGACATGACCCCACCATTCCAGGGCCCACCCTGTAAGTGTGCAGCAAGGGACTTACCAGCTATATGATGTTGGGAAAATCCCCCCTTGTGGCATTGTGAGCCTCACTTCTACATGGTGGCTATGAAGCACCTCTCATAAGCAATGTCCCACCTGAATTTCTGGGTGGCCTTTCGCAAAGGATTCACAACTTGGCTCAGCTGCCAGCTTCCAATGAAGCTGTGTACCTGTGTAAAACAGATGACATAGATGTCTCTGTCTTCATCCCCACTCTGTTGCCCACACACTGCCTGTAGGACTTTCAGAGCTCAAGTCAGGCTATGTGGCTCACTGTGTGGTGCACCCAAGCACACCATAAGGTGGCCTTGTTTCACCTCCCTGTGGCACCACAGCTGAGCTAGCTTTCAGGTTTTCTTGACTTGGATCACCTCTCAGAGTTGTAGAACTCAGCTGTGCATCTACCCTGGGAGAAGTGGTAGAGTCCTCTGCCAGCTCCTATCCCAAGCAGTGCCTCTGACCAGTATCTGCACATGCTCCTGTGACAGATGCAGGGCCCTGTGCTGGGTGCCACCCACTCAGTGGTGAGTGATGTGCTCTGCATCCTCCAGGTACAAACAGCAAGTTCTACCCAACCTCGGGGGAGTGTCAGGTAAGGGTAGGACAGCTAACCACACTTTATCTTTGTGCCCAAGCTTCCCTGGGAAGTGGAACAAAGGGCCCTGGTGCCCCTTCTCTCCTTTCTGCCTGAAAGATAACCTTTTGACCACTTCAGAAGGATTTTACACACTGGGGAAGAATGAAGACTTTGCAGAATGCCCAGTTTGAATCCCAGGTTCACCTCTACAAGCTGTGTGACAGTCAGCAGTCGCTTAAACAACCTGTGCCTCAGTTTCCTATCCTGTAAAGTAAGGATGCTAACTATGGTGGCCAGCCCCACGGGTTGTTGAAATCAAATGTGTTCATCCATGCAAAACACTTAGGATAATGTGTCTATTAGAAGAAACAGTCAAAATCCTGGTCTTATTTGGCAGTTTTCAGTTGGAAAGTGGATGGACTAGTTGAGGAGAATGAGCCCTGACAGGGGCTGGGAAGAAGTCTGCCAGGGAGTGTTCCAAGGTAGTATGCAGTGGGTTGAACGGTAGCCTCGCCCCTCCAAAAAGGTGTCTGTATCCTAACTCCCAGATTCCATAACTATGGCCTTATTTACAAAATGGACCTTTAGAAATACAATGAAGAATCTTAGAAAAAATCGTCCTTAATTATCTAGGTGAGCACCAAATCTCATCCTATGTGTCCTTATAAGACACAGATAAACATTTGAAGGTGGAGGCAGGGATTGAAATGATGCTGCCACAAGCCAAGGATACTAGGACCTACCAGAAGCTGGAAGAGGGAAGGAAGGACCCCACCTCTACCCTGAGCCTTTGGAAAGAGCACAGCCTGCCCACACCATAATTCTGGACTTCTGGCCTCCAGAATGGTCCCAGTCCTTCTCCAGTCTTAATGTGCACACAGATCCCCTGAGCACCTTATTAACTGCAGATTACGATTCCACAGGTCTGGGTGGTATCTGCTGTTCTACAGCCCTTAGAGGCTCCTAGTGATGCCAATGTTATTGCTTCACACCACATGTTGAGTTAGAGGAGGAGGCTGTTTAAAAGCATACTGTCAGCAGCAGCACCATAATGGCAAAGGGAACTATGGGAACAAAGGGGCAGAGGCTGTAGATCCCATCAGCCACAATGCTGAGCCACTGTGACAGTGTGCAGAAGCTCAGCTTTTAGCTGTGGGATTAAGAGTGGATGAAAATCATTGACCTTTGGTAGTACTTGTGCCTGGGCTCAATCGATGCTTCTGAATTAAACAGTAGCTCACCCAAGCCATGCTTATGGGTTCTGACTGCTCCAGTTCATCACTCTCTAACAGGGTCAACCAAGAATGTTCTCATCCTTTTTTATTTAAAGAAAAAATATAAATAAAGGTTTCATCATTCATACCTTACAGAGGTCCACAACAATTCCTAGGAGCATGGGAAATTTTTGTGATAGAATCCTAGTTTCCTACTTTCAATGAGAGGAAATTACAAATAATTACCTTTGTCTTAATGTTTTTGTGGGGTAAAAAACATAATCCCAAAAGGCTCTTATGTGACTGGGTGCTGGTGGTCTCAGTTTGGTAGATAAGAGAGCAGAGGCCACTGGCATAAATGTCCTAGGAAGAGGGCAAGAGGGCAGGATGAGGGCAAGTAGTTTTACCTACTAACAAAATCTATTTAAAAAAACCCCAAAACTGGTCCACCAAAACCAGTGCAGGAGTGGGCAGAAAATACAGGTGTTCTTTAGCTGGAATCTTCATTGCATTTTCCTACTGGTCTCTTTATCCAGCCACCCCTCCAAATCCATCCCACACACATGGTTTTATTTCTTAAATGCTTCACAAAAATCATCCGTGACTTCCTGTTGTCCATAGCCAAGACAGTCCCTAGGCTTCATATCATGTACCAACTCCAATCGATCCATAGTAGCTACCTTAAAGAAGTTGAGTCCCTCTCTGCATTCAATTAGGAAGAAAGTTAAGACTGATTTCCAGTGCCTGTGATGGGCTTGGGGCAGGGAGTGGCACTGTGCCATTTCTTTCTGTACAGTAAGATAATTGTATTACCTTTCAAGCTCCTCTTGTCCCATTAAACATCATCCCCCACTGTTCTATATGAAATGCTCACTCCAGACAAGGGGAAAGCACCTCCTCCATCCTACCCCAGCCCCAACACTCCCCAACATGTGACCATGCTGCCTCAGTGGTTTGGCTCAACCTCAACCTTTCCTCTTCCCTTGATCAAGGTCTTTCCAATCTCTGATGCCTAATTCTTCCTGCTTCTCCTCAGCTCTAAGACCTCTCATTCACCACCAAATGCCTTATCTTCCTGCTGTTTATTTATCTCTGCATGTGAATCAGAACAAAGATGATCACTGTATGAGTATTCCCAGATTTTCCATTCCCTCGGACCCTCTCTATCATAGTTTGTATGTTCCCTCCAAAACTCATGCTGAAACTTTATTGCCATTGTAATAGTATTAAGAGGTGGGATCTTTAGGAGCTGATTAGGTTATAAGCACTTTGCCCTTGTGAATGGATTAAGGTCCTTATCTCCCAGAGTGTGTTAGGTATCTTAGGAGTCAGTTTCTGATGAAAAGGATATGTTTGGCCAGAAATCACTCACTTGCTGGCGCCCTCTCTCCCTCTCTCTCTCTCTCTCTCTCTCTCTCTCTCTCTCTCTCTCTCTCTCTCGTGCCTTCTGCCATGTTCTGATGTACCAAAAGGCCCTCACCAGATGAGGCTTGTCAATCTTGGACCTCCCAGCCTCCAGAACTATTAGCCAAATAAACTTCTATTGTTTATCATTTACTCAGCCTATAGTCTATTACAGCAGCGAAAAACTGGCTTCTTTGATCTAATGACAGAAAGGGAGATGGAGAGGGCACAAGAAGATGCAACCCTCAAGGAAGCATGTGGCTTTTTAGGGTCCTTGAGTTGCAAGAGGAGAGGCTTTGTGAGGCTTGAGGGCACTGGCTAGTAAAGAAAAGCAGATTTATATGAAATATTGCTGTGGTTTACATACTTTCCATTTCATCTTCAAGAAAAGCAAGTAGAGACCTGAAGTTATCACAGAGAGCTTCTGTTGGCCACTTGAGTCCATCCTTGAAGCCACAGCAAAGCTCTCAGTCTGGATCTCATGGGATGTGGCCTATGTGTGAGCACGACATCAGCCCCACATCCACTGTCTTCTTGGCATGGCTTTAAGGGACATTCCCTATAATAGTCTGCCAGGGTCTAGGCTGTAATGCAGAGTGACAGAATTCAGAAGGGCCTTAAAGTATGCCCAATCCCAAAGCCCAGAAGAGTCAACACCTCAAATTCCCCTGGAGCTGAAACGCACACCTGAGGAGTTGGTTCTGGGCTGATGTCAGAGTGTGACTGATAATTCCACTTGCCCTCCTTCAGGAGGAGGTACATTCAGTGAGCAGATATCAAATCCAGTTTAACAGGTACTGATAGAACATACTCCATGGAAAAAGGTGTTTTGTGTGAAAAAGTGTTAAATATTCTAAAAAAAAAAAAAAACCTGTTATGGACATTGCCCCATTGTTAATTATTTTATAATGAAAAATATTCTTCTGCACAGACACAACCATCCCCAGTCATAGGTGAACCCTTGTCCTCTGGCCTTTGGGGTCCTCATCTGTTCCTCTCCACCCACAGGTGTAATCCCTTCTCATCTTTTCCCTTGTCAAAACTTCTCCACTCCATCAAGTGCGTGTGCACACGCACACACACACACATACGCACACACACACTCCCTGAAGGCTTGCCCCCACCCCACCCCGTACAGTCAAGCTCAGTGCAGACAAAGATAGAAGCCCACTGGGAATGTTTATTTCTGATGATGAGAGCAGAGGAATCTCCTTAAAGATCATTTGAGCCCATCAACATGATTTTCCAACTGGCAAATCTTCAAGGATGTATGGAAAGCCTAACTCTCATTGAATATCAGGGTTATAGGATTCCAAAAGCAACCCAGCCTGGTTCTCTACGCACCTCACTACACCTCTGCTCTTCCTACTACTCCATGCAGACTCCTGTGTTAGCTGCTGGGATGGAGTTGGGATGGAGCAATGAGGGGCATAAACCCCTGAAAGGAACAGATGCCAGGACACTTCTGCTTTCCTGCTATGGCTCAAGTGGCATCTTCTCCATGGCCCCAGCTCCAGCCAGGAAGGCCCATACCGATGCAGGTCCCACAGATGACTGTGGCCCCAGGCTGGGATGGCACCACTTTCTCCCTCTCCCAGAAGTCTCCAGGTAGAGGTGACTTTCTTCTGGGACAGTCTCTGTGCCCCGTCACCATGCCCTTTTTGTTTGTTTTCAGCTCCTCTATTACCTGCGAATGTTTCCTGCATGAAATTCCTTCTGTTGAGATACTCAAAGAAGTTTCTATTTCCTTTGTTGAATCTTGACTAATATATAGCCCAACCCACCTCTGCTCCTTCAAGTAGATCTATGAAAAAAACAAGAACAAGATGATTTGATTTGACCAAAAAATAAAAAGACACACTGATACTTAGTTGTCAGTGTTTGCATTGGGTTTCTTTCCTGCACATCTCTGCAAAATATGGCAGAAAATGATCTCTTTTTACTTCTGATCCAAAAAGATCAAAGTCATTAGATCCAACATTTTGAAATATATGAGTTCTAAGGAACAACCACAGCCATGACTCTAGTCCTTTCACTCTCTAAACAGGTCCGCTGGACACCAGGAGCAATTAGCATCCTACGCTATGACATTGGCCATCTCAGAGCCTGCTCCCAAGGTCTTGGCTTTCAAATCTAAGAAAGCAAAAGTGATATTAAATAATAACTTCCAGAAGCATTCAAAAATATCTCTTTAACATATGCAGCAAAATTCAAGTTCTCAGATTTTTGAACCAGATGGTTTTGCAACTTTGCAAAGTAGGTTTAATTTCATAGTTATTTAAAAATCCCTATATTTTAAATACACAGTGCTTCTGCTAATTAACACTTCATAATTTCTCAAGAGACCCACAGGCAATTGCTACCATTTGTAACTGGTGAAAGATAAGTGTCAAGAAAATGAATTCTATTTCTTTCCCAAATAGCAGCCCTGGGATAGTGTTTGAGAAATATCTCATCTCTCCCCCTCCATGTGAATTGAGTGGTGAGAGCAGTTGAGTGTGACTCCCTGGGGTGGGAAAGGGAATATGTGAGCATAACATCACCTGGGGCCCTTGGATACCCTATTAATCACTTTCCCATGGCTAGGACAAAATATCTGACACCCTAAACTTAAAGGAGGAGAGGTTTATTTTGGGTCACAGATTCAGTCCATGGTTGTCTGGCTTCAAGGCACAAATGGAAAGGCCTGGGCAGAGAAAAGCTGTTCATCTCATGGCAGCCAGGAAGCAGAGAGCAGGGAGGAGCCAGGGACAAGAATACACCCTTCCAGGTCACACTTCCAATGACCACCTCCAACTAGGTCCCACCTCCTAGCAGCAAATTCAGCTACTAAACTCATCAGTGAATGAATATAGCACCTCCATGATCCAGTCACCATCCAAAGGCCCACCTATGAGCACATGACACTTTTTGTGGGACATTCTAGACCTAAAGCACAACAGACACTGATGTTCTTCAAGGGCAGATGCTCCACAGTGGGCCTATGGACCAATATTAGTTACAAAGATGTTTCTAAGTTCAACAGTCATCTAAAAAGAAGACACAGACACAGAGTGCACACATACCCACACATACTACATGTGAGGGACAAGCTGACAACAGTTTGTGTGAGCCTGAGTGTCCAAGCCAGCTGACTATAGGTGTGGAGTGGGGTCTGGGGCATCCTGGCCCAAATCTCACCAAGCCACCTAGACATCCTCTCCTACTCCTCCTTGACTAAAGTTTGGAGATTTATTTGGCTAATATATCTTTTCTTTTTAAAAGCCAGCACTCCTGGGAGAGTTGATCAGATACAATATTTTTAATCCTTATGACATCAATGTAACCTAGTAAAATAGTGCTCTTCCCAGTGCTTTGCAGATATCAGGGCTGACAGACAGGTGAGACTAAAGCATTAGGGAAACACACCAGGAGAATTCAGGCTGCCCTACTTTACTTTGGTTGATGATCACCAAAAAGGGAGGGATAGGGGAAGGGAGAAGGAAACACCCACTTACCCAGGGTTTGCCTAGGGCCACCTGCCTGGAAAGGCTGCTATCATCCACACCTAACACTACCTCAAGAATGCTTCCTCTTTGGGGTGGGGGGGTGCGGTTAAGCATAAAGCTGACACTGAGGCAGGGGACAAAAGTAAGCACAAAACCATGTGTAATTGGAGAAAAGCCAACTGTGCACAAATTTCTTTGCTGAAATTCTAAAACAGCAATGAACTAGAAGAAGCTTTCACTGTCACTAGACTGAAAGTTCTAAGAGGGCAGGGCCTTGTTGTTCATCATTATATTCCCAGCACCTAGAAAGCACCTGAGTATTAGGGGTGTTTGGTACAAGCTGGCTCAATACATGGATGGGACAGATCAAAGTGCAATAATAAGACACCTCAAGGCCATTCTATTCATACTGTCATTCCTCAAGGTCTACTGACCACTTGTGGCTGCACAGTCTCTTGCTGGGGTGATGGATGGGCTCTGGGGAACAGACAGATCCCTCTGCAAATGCATCAGAGGGGTACTGCTGAGCTCTGCTGGCTCTCTGCTGTTCCCCTGGGCCACTGCCTTCCTTAGGCAGCATCTGCTTGATGGCCAGTCCACATATGTCACATCAGGCAATGTGGGGCATTTTCTATGTACACCAACCAGCTTTGAGTTTCCCTTAAACAAACCTTTCTCTCACTCAAAAGACAACAGGCCTTATGCTGGAAGACCCTGAAGGGGAATTCTTTGGGGGATTTTCCACCTTTCAATTTTGAGGCACTATAGACAAAATGAAACTCCAGATATTCTGTTGGACCCAATTCCCCACAGTGATGTTTATGGTCACATTTTCAACCTTCCCTCACCCTCCCATGGGGTTCAAAGCATAGAGTAGCAAAAGGCAGCAGTAATAACCAGCCACAATCTTCCTATAGAGGAAGGTAGAACAGTTAGTGATTTGTAACCAAACCATGAAGTAGTGCAAAAATATATAGCAGGAAAACTTTAGATGTTTACATTTCACAAAACCATTTTGTCAATTAACCAGAAACAGCTCCGGATTTATCCAGTGACACTCCTTCCTAAAGCCTTCCAAAAGTCTACAAAGATCCACACATCTGCTCAAGGCTAGGCTTATCACAAGTCGTCAATTAATTTCTGTCCAATTAAGAAAAATTTAAATGCAAAGGGCATCTGGACCAGTGCAGATCATATATGTACAAAATAAAAAGCTTCCCCCAATTCCTGGGCATAGGCTCAATGTCACTAAACTGGCATTCTGTGTCATGGGAGAAAAAAAGTACCAGACAAACTCAAGAGACCTGACTGGAGTTTGGTCCTGGATCTCCCTCAGTCATCCTCAGATGGCTTTCTGAGGGGCAGAAGATGGGACAAAGAGGAGAATGCTGTCTGTCCAGAGTCAAAGCAGCAAAGTTTCCAGGGGCAGGGAGGTCACCTCCTGACAAAGAGCTCAGTAGACTGAAGCCGCCTCTGGGCTGAGCTTGTTTGCCTGGTGAAGTCAGTGGCTATCCTTCGGGGAAATGAAAGAAACAAAGGAACTATGCAGGGGACTTTAGAATGCCACAGCTCATTCAAGAAGGGACATGCAGAAGCTAAATTTGACACCCAGTTCTGTGATCATCATAAGAAGAAACAATTGCTGAAATGCCTGATAGAAAAGGCACCAGGTTCTGGCATCCATCTGTCCATGCGTCTGTTGGAACACACTTTCTCCTGCTAATTATTTCCCATCTCATCATAGTCACTCTTGGCACATAAGTCCTGCTCATGTTTTCCAATGTATATTATTAAGCATGCAAGAATTCAGTGCACTGACATAGACATAAAATATAAGATATGTTTGATCAAATTAGCTATTTTTATAAGCTCAAGCTCCAAGGGTCATCTCTGCTAGATTTGCCATAGGTTACAATTTTGCAGAATATTTTCCCTGAGTTTGCCTGGCAGCATATGTTGCTTCTTGCAGGGAGACTTGAAATCACTGTTGGCTTATCTTCTCCCCAGTGATCCCTATGCTGCTTTTTAAGGAGGCTTTAATAATGCATAGGAAGGGAAGGTTGTGAATGAATAAAACACCAAGCCACTATCAAGACATGTTGCCTTGAGATCTAGCCTCATGGTTAAAGAAAATGGGCCAGCTTTTAGTCTGAGTCTTCTGGCTTGCATCAATAATAAGGGTTTGGATCCCAAAACCTTATCTGAAAATGCCATCTGACAAGTGCAGGTTTGAGCCAACATCAGCTTGTCAAGTGCTGATTTAATTCCCTCCCGGCAGCTAGGCCACACACATAATTACTAGTTGAGGAAGAAGGAAGAAATGCTTTTGATTTAATCTTTGAGAACAGTAGTAGTGAGTACGTATTTGACTGACATTTGGAAACATATAAAAAGATGTTGTGGGTCTGGTAAAATACATCAAGGATCCGAGACAATGCTGTGGAAGAAATGGCAGATTCTGGATCTGGTCTCACAATTTGCATATTATATAACTGATGTCACTGTGCCACTTGGGAAGGTTTTAATGTTGTTAATAATATAGTAAGGATTGGTGCATTTTCAGAAACGGCTTGCTGTACTGATAAAGGATTGCCTTTCTTGTCCCCAAGTCCCAGAGCTTTCCACAGACACACAAAAGCCCACCACAGTAGCAGATGAGCAGACTTCATCTCTGTTGTCAAGGAAACCAGTCTGTTCTTAGCTCTAGAATTAGAAAGCCTGGGCCTGGCCTCTGCAGTGCCTTCCGCCCACTCTTCCTGATGGAGCCTGCCATCTCTTCCCCCAAAATACCCTGGGACACTGAAGACCCTTTCTCTAGAAAAATCACTAGTGTGCTGCTAGACTAGGGGCTACATTGATAGTCCAAACCAACCAGCAGGTCAGTACACAACCCACACAACTAAGTCCATGGGAAAAAATGAGTTTATTTATACAGAATGGAAAAGAACAATTGGCAAAGGTCTGGGACAAGTGCTAAGTGATTGACCCATGTTATTCAGAAAGGCTTAGGGAAGCCGATTGGTCACGCAGCACTTTCACTCTCTGAAACATCTGTCCCCACATTTCTCCAAATGGGAGCCTAAGCCCACTGATATCTACCTTGAGTCAACCCTCGTGCTAGGATCTGAGACAAGGAGTACAACCCAGAGAACCTTTGGGATGAAAATGCTTCCAGGCAAAGGACTTTTAGAGAGTCAGGACTAGCACAAGAGTCTGGAAGGAGAGAAGATACTAATGCTATGTCACCAACATCAAGGGAGAGCTAGGAAGGAAAGGAAACAGGGAAAGGGAGAGGAGTGAGCCAGCTGCTGGCAGGAGAGGGGAGAGGAGAGAGGGTGGCCATTATCTTTGAGGATATGCTCTATGGGAACTCTGGGCAGGGAATACACTAAAGAAAGTCTTGAGATGACACTTGTTAAGGACAGTCTTGCCCAAAAAGAACCCAGAGGCTTGACCCACTGAACTCCAGAGCCATGTACAGTCATGTATCACTTAAAGAAATTTCCATCAATAACAGACCACGTGAACAAAAGTGGTCCCGTAAGATTATAATGGAGCTGAAAAATTCCTATTGCCTTGTATTTCTACTATATCTTTTCTATGTTTAGATATGTCTAGCTACACAAATCCTTAGCATTATGTTACAGTTACTTACAGTATTCAATTAAACAACAAGCTGTGCAGGTATGGCCTAGAAACAGTGGGCTATACCATATAAACTAAAGCTGTATAGCAGGCTATCTCATCCAAGTTTTACAATTAATGATGAAATCATCTAACAATGCATTTCTCAGAACATATCCTGACATTAAACAACACACGACTATATAAGATCCAAATTTCCCAAGCCAATGTGTGTCCATGCCCCTTTCAGACCCCTCCACCTGCTATCACACCTATTTGCTTATGTGTCTGTCCTTTTAAGCCACGGGCCTTGAAGGATTACATACTTTCCCACCTTTTCATTATCCAGACCCCTGGTGAAGCTTTGCGAGTTTTAATGAACTGTTGGATTCTTGTCCTAGACACTATGAAATTAGTGTTCAGAAAGTGTTCAGAATTTTGAATTGATTACAAGAACAAATCTTAAGATTTTCATCTCTAGAATTTCAAATGGTATTAGCTGAATTTTCATTTCTACTGGTGCTTTATGCAGCTGTCCCAATTATTGCAATTGTCTAATGATCATCATCATTCTCATTATTATTAATGAAGATGGTGATCACTTTTGTCAGCACAAGGAAGTCTGGTGGACACCTGAACAGAAAAATGAGCAAATTACGAGTGCTCTCTGAAGCAAACCCTGCCAAGCATGCTTGATGCCTTGGGGCAGAGATTTGCACAATGGTTAACTGAAGAGAAAATGACTCTTTGGCCTAGGACTAGATCTTCATTAGACAGACATCTGGGTTAGTCCTGGAGGGATGTGGTAATATGGGGACACAGCTCATACAATCTAAAATTTAAAATATCTGGACTATTTTGCTAGAATTTCTCAAAAACCAGGAAGAAAAAAAGAGTATCTCACAGGGCTTTTTAAAGTCTCCCATTTCCTCTCCGATATACTATACTCCATACTCAGCTACTTACAGTCTTTGCCTCAACCTCGCTTCCCCCAAAGCCTCCAGGCCCCAGTCTGCTCTGCCTTATCCCAGCTTCTTCCTTTGTCTTCTTTCCCCATGATCTCAGTACTACTATGCAAATGTAAAAGGTCATTTAATTTTTGCCTCCTTTCCCACCTCTCCTCCCAAAACCAGTCTCTACTCTCCCACTTTCCAATACACAGGCATTTGTGCCTCTCATCCTTTCACAGTAGAGCAGGTTGAGAGGAAAACCATGGGCCCAAAACCTAAAGTCAAATCTTTGCCTGCCAGGGGAGTGCAAAGACAGAAAACAATTGGGTATCCGGTGGTGGCTTTTGTCTGACCTCCTAAAGAAGGACTATGTCAGGAGGCAGGAGGGCTGAACAGTTATGAAGTTATGACGGAGACAGTCAGAGGGACAGAGGCTGGATTCCACGGGGCACGGAAGATGCTCAGAGTTCCGATTATCAAGCAATGTTGTATCATTGGCACAGGGTGGAACCACAGCACCAGTTAACTCGGGTTTCCCTGCAGGACCCCTCACACTGTGGTGAGGTCTAAACTGGTTCTGCTCCCACTGAGGAGACAGAAAACTTAGGACAGCTCCTGCTTGTGCTGACCTAGAATTTTTAAGGGGTTTTTGTTTGTTTTGGGGTTTTTTTTGCAAAATGTTCCTCCTGGTTTCATGGTATAAGCATGATGGTCCCTAAAGCCTGTCACCACCTTTCAACTAAATAAGACTTGATTCAGTTCTATGTAATGAGATAAATTATTTAGCCTATTATGTAACTTCTAGATCATTTCATATGCCGTTCAGGAAGCTACCCAGTTCAGAAAATCTTATTAATGATTTCCTTATTTTAGATACAAAGAAAATCTTTTTCTCTAGTCCTTTAAAAAAAAAAGTAAGTATTTAAACAATATCAGTTTAAAGGTCGACAGAATCATTAGTCTACCCAAGATGCTTGTAAAAGCACAAATTAGGGGAAAGAAAGGTCTACCTGCCTTTCTCTCTCTCTCTCTCTCTCTCCCTCCCTCCCTTTCCCCCTCCTCTCTCCTTCCTTCCTTCCCTCCCTCGCCTCCCTCTTTCTTTCTTTCTCTCTCTCTCTCTCTCCTCTCTCTCTCTCTCTCTCCCTCTCTCTCTCTTTCTCTCTTTCTTTCTTTCTACCAGGGTCTGAATCCAAATCCTTTGGACTCAGCTACATCCCCACTCTTGTTTTATTTATTTATTGAGGCAGAACCTGAGCTCTCCTGTTCTGATTTTCTCTCCTGAAAAGTTCTTGATTATGATTCAGCTTCTCACATTGCCAAGAGGCCAAAAGAGAACAAGACCTGCCTGACATACTAGAGACTGCCGCTGCTTTTCTCTACCATTCTTTAGAGTGAAAGTTATTATCCTCATTTTATAGAAAGGGACACTGAGATCCACCCATAGGTTTTCAGCAACTTGCCCTGGGAATATGCAGCTTACAAATAGCAGAGCCAAACACTGTATCTGAGTGCATTTGATTTCAAAGCCCAGGCTGCTACGAGGCCTCCAGGTGTTTCTATAGCTTGTTTAGTTTTCAAAATAAAGTTAAACACAGCTTAGGAGACCTATCCATAAACAAAAGCAAAAAACCAGTAAGGAAAGACTAGAATCTTTAAAATGATCTCAAATATTACAAGAAATTCCAGTTTGGGAAGGCATCTGGCTAGCAATCATGGCTCACCCTCCCACCACTTTTCACTAACCACCTATGTCAGTTCGAACACAAAATGAAAGCATAACTCATAAGAACTGCAAAAATGGTAGCTGGTAATTATCTTGAAGCCAGATGATGGATGAACAATGACTTCACAGGGCCTGAGACTGAAAGGAATGGTGAAAATAGTGACAGAAGCAGGCACTTGTTTTTACCACGTGGAGGGGAGGAAGATGAAGCCGTACTGCTCCACACCACCTGCCACCTGGCTCACAGTCTGAACCTCCAGTCCCACCATGGTGCAGAAGCTGCTCCTTGAAAAGCCAGACCACTTCACCCACATCACCCCTGTGCCCATCTCTCATGCTCTATCTCTACCAGGTTTGCAGTAAGTCACTGGAGTGGCCAGGGACAGATGTGGACTCCAATGCTGCATTGCAGCCAGAGATTTAAAGTCACAAATAAGAACCAGCTGTGCCAGAGACAGACAAAATCCACTTCTATCTACAAGTAAAGAGACATATCTATGCCGAAGTCATATAATATGATTAAAAATAATCAGGTGGATAAATATACAGTAAAACAAGCTATGAGTTGGAATATTTATATCAGAGATAATAAAATTCAAGGTGAAAAGTTATAGATTATTCAAGGAGTATCTATATTTGAAAAAATTCCTAAAATGAACATACCATATTGAATAATTATGCACTAAAATAACATAGTATTGGACTGTATAAAACTATATATGATATACATATCTGATATATATATGACATATGTGTGATATATTATATGTGATATATATTTTATAATATGTATAATATAATGTATGTAATATATTATATATATCAATATATATATATAGATCACAATAATAATGGGTGATATTTAAATGCTTCTCAGTCTTTGGCAAATTAAAGAGATTTAAGGGGGCAGGGCTATAAATAACCTGAACAGGTTGATTGATTAGACTTAAAAGTATTTCTCATTATCCACATTCTCCCAACTCAAGTCTGAAACCTAGCGGATTTAGGTAGCAAGGTATATATTGAACATTTACATTATAGTAAACAATTTCACCACAAGCACCAAGGGCAGAGTGAAATGCCAGTTAAAACAAACACTTCTGCAAAGCCTTTCTTCATTCTAGAAAAAAAACTTCATTTGTCCAAAGGGATAAAGTGGGAGTTTTGTTATTCTGATGTTGTTTTAGTCTAAGAATTTTTTGATGAGCCCCTTAAAACATGAACAGTGAGTTCTGCCTCCATTGCCAAGCTTCACCAGCCTTGATGTAGATGAGGATAATGAAACAAGGGGATAAACTGCCCTTCAGAGAAAGTAACTCAAAAAACCAAGTGGCACAACAACAGCAAATGGGAGACAGAAGAACAGTTAGGGGCAACAAGATAAGAATTCAAGTCAGAGGCCTACAGAAAGAACACCAGTGTGAATGTCCCCGTGAGGGGGAATGGCCAATATATTTTGAGGATTACTGATATCTGACATTGAGTTTAAGTGTCTGTGGCCCTATACTATAATTACCTTCTGCTACACTTAGTCCTCTGATTTAACATCTGACATTCGGAAGAGCCTTGCTTTGTGAGTAGAAAGGAAGGAGGCCTGTGCTGAGTGAAGGCAAAGGACTTATCAAAGAGGGCAGCCCCTCAGAGAGGCCAGTTCTCAAGCCTGAGGCTGCAAGTGTTCATCAGCATCACTTCCTTTCTGCTTTCTCCTGGAGGAAAGGATGATGTTCCCCATTCTCTTCCAGTTTGGCACCACCATGCATCTTTTTGTGATTGATGAAATATGAACGTGAGTTCTTCTGGGAAGAAGCATTTTAGAGCTCTTCTTCCTGCTGCAGGCACTAGCAATTTCCAGATGGTGGCAATGCCATCAGCTAAGCTTCAGTACGGAAAACCTGGGACTGGACCCCCCCCCCCCGCCCATATCAAAAGACATGTGCAGAAGCAAGAGATAATCCTCTGTTATGTTCATCCATGGGGACCACAGGGTGGCTTGATAATGCAGTGTAACTGCAGCCTTAGTGACCAGTAGCCTGAGTGAGGTCATGATCAGCTGCAGCAGTAATAGGAAGAGGCAAAGCAGGGCCTACTAGCCTCCGTGTTAAGGCACAGCTACTCAGGAGGCTGAGGCAGGTGGGTCGCTTTACCCAGGAGTTCCAGGCCAGCATGGGCAACACAGCAAGATCCTGGCTCAAAAATAAATGAAAGTACAAAAAGATAGATGAAGTACAAGCCTCTCTACCCCAAAAGCCTTGGTGAATCTGTGAAAAGCAATGTCCTTTCTACAGTTTATAGAAAAGGGGCTTGAGCCATTTTAATTGCATATGAAAAAGAAAAGGCAAATTGCATATTGAAAACAGGATGAAGGGCTTAGAAATATGTGGGTTACATATTAGTGGAGCATTTATAAAAACTTACTACAACTTAGACCACAAAGGAACTTCCATTAACCCTAAAAATTGAGAAAGACGTTTTCCGTGACCACAACACATTAAAACTGGGTAGTGGGGAAAAAAATAAGAACCAAGATACAGCATGTACAGGTACAAGCACTCAATGATAAATGTAAATGTATTGTTTACCTAAAATGTACAAATAAAAGAATTTAAGGAAAAAAACCTGGGTAATAAGTTTTAAGAAGAACAAAAACTTGCCATCTAGAAATCTTAAAACTATGCCCTAAGTGATATTTGTTTAGAAAGGAAATCCAAATTGTAACATCATATTACCTAGAAAAATAACAACGAGGATGCTATGTGTCAACAATTAGGGGCTGCAACCACAGTCATATTTAGAAACAAACATAGAACTTTTAATATTTTTATTAACAAGAATAAAATAAATTATCTAAACATTCAACTTTAAAAGTCAGAAAACCCAGAACAAACCTAGAAAAAGACAAAAGGAGTTAATATAAATAAATGAAAATCCAAAAGAGGAAATTGATTAATAAATCCAAGAACTGGTTATAAATAGACACATTATTAGTAACTCAATAAAGAAGTTACAAGTATATAAAATGGGAATGGGAGCACAAGAATATATCAGTATACATACATTAAAAATATGAGGCTGGGGCAGGAGAGAGAAGGGCAGGAGGAGACCCTCTGCAGTGGAAGATGCTATTAGACAATGGCATTGCTTTAGAAAAATGGAGAAGATATTAGCATCACATCTGGCAACTTCTGCAGGGCCAGATTTTCTACAAGCCCTATACATAAATGAGCCTACAAGAAGCATAACCCTAAACCTACAAGAGACTAGTTCTGGCTTTGCAGCTGTTGGGCAGGAAAGAAATAGGAACATTTCTAGGGTCAGGTCAAGCCCTTCTTCGAACTTGAACCCTTACTTAAAATCTAGTTAGTAAACATCATTTGCAGCTCAAACTAAGCAATTACAATTTATTGTCCCTCCTTGGCATTTACTTCACTCCTCTCTCTTTGTTTCTCTCCCCTGCAGCCGGCTCTTCTCTTTTCATTTTCTCTCTCCCTTCCTCTCTCTTCCCCTTCCCCTCAGATTTGCCCTAATCACTCTGGGGATGCCTGGATTATAATCTCTCAACTCCATTCACACACATCCCGCCTAGCTGTGGGCTCCCAGGCAAATCCACTAGCCAGTTTTGATAACTCTCTAATCAGCAATAAAGCAAGGATGTTGGACTGCATTGGAAGTTCGCACACTATGTTCAAAGAACCCGAAGGTTCCAAAGAAGTGTATCAGGGCATCTACAAGCATTTTGTTCAAGATGTTTGAATTCTATGTAAGACCATACTAAGCCACATGTTAATATTCAAATACATCTAAAACTACCAATCCCTTGTGCTAATTCTTCTTTTCTAGGACTTCAGAATAAAGTTTCACTGTTCCTTCTGCAGATTTGAAAATCTTGGCTAGAATAGCTCTATTTCTGAGCTGGCTTTTTTATGGAAAATAAAGTCTGTTCCTGTCTGCTCACATGAAAATGGTCCAGTGAAATCAAAATCATGAACAGTGCAGCTATATCTGCTCCTATATCTGCTCAGAACCAGTTCCCAACATGGCTGACCTAAGATATATATATATTATTCTTGTAGGTGAAGTGAAACAATTATCCTTAAAATGAGAGATGGACCCCACTGGTTGAAGAGAAGAAATTTTAAAGGAAAATATGATGACACCTATGACCAAAGTGGTCAAATTCAAGGTGAAACATGAAATCAGACTCCACTGATACCTACTGATTCTTCAACTCTTGTTGGCTGTACAACAACAGTGAATGAAAGAAGAGAAATGATGTAAAAAGTCAGACAAGAAAATGCTGTATAGTAGCCATTATATACCTCAGGCACTCTCCTTTTATGGCAATGAAATCCATTCAAGGCTTTGATGTTCTTTGTATAAGAAAATCTGTCAAAATAGTTCTAGGAAGCTGAGTGTGGTAGCACATGCCTATATTCCCAGCATTCAGGAGGCTGAGTCAGGAGGATCACCATGAATTTGAGGCCAGCCTGGGCTACATGGTGAGTTCAAGGCCAGACTGAACTACATACCAAGGTCCTGTCTCCAAAAAACAAAACACAAAATTACTTCTAGGTTTGCTGACATTGGGCATCATTTGAACAGTAGCCTAAAACTGAGGTCCTTGGCTACACCTAGTACAAAACAAATATTTTAATGTTATTTTTAAGCTATGTAATACAGTGGTACTTCAGTTCATGAACACTTTTGTTTGCAAAGAACTTGCTTTGCCAATTTTGTCTTTGTTTGCAAACTCCGCATCAGGTGACAAACACATGACCACAGCCATCTTTTCCACACAAACACAAATGTGGCCATCTTTTCCAAAATCATAGAACAAATTAAGTTCATGAACCAAGGTATCGCTCTTTAGTGGCACTGTATTAAGTTTGCCAGTGTATATTTAACTTTGCCCTTAAGGAAAAACACATGCTGTTTTAGAAAAGCTTATTAACTCCTGTTCTATTAATACATGTATTAAATGAGGAGCCTACTTTGAAGATATTAGTACTGTTACTGGATAGCACAATTCAGCTGAAAACCAAGACTGTGTGTCTAGTGATTTAGCTTAAAGTCACATCTTATGAGGGGTGAGCATCCAAGAAAGCTCTGTCAGCCAGGCCAACATTGTCTGTAGTCAGAGTTATCCTTGAACCTTTCCTCAATGGCCATGAAGAATGGGGTGTGGCTTTGTATGTATTGCTGCACACAGGAAAAAGCATGTGTAATTATATAATATGTACTTAACGTCTGGCACATAGAAGGACATGTGGAAAATAGAATTGGGTTGTATTTTCACTGTTTCTCTGGGATGTGGATTGCTATGAGGTGGATGTGAGCAGAGGCACCCCTGCTATATGAGAAATAAATGTTCAGCGTTTTGCTGAAGAAGAGGTGGCATCTGGTGGGTCTCTCTAGACTGCTGCTTTGTACATTATCATCAACCACTCACAGAGGAAAAGACTTGCTTCAAAACACTTAACATTGATACAAGAAAAAAAGAAAATGGTTTTTCTCCTTCTCAGAAAATGTGTGAAATTCAAAGAAGCATGCAAAATTCCAAAAGATTTGCCAGCTTTATTTTTAAATAAACACAGACATAGCAGCTTTGGGAAACTATGACTGCAGTGCATTTAAAGATAAGTACCTGCTAGTAGGAAGGTGGCAGTGGCTTTCAAACCAAGGTTTTAATTTGCTGAGTACATTGAGACATTGTCTTTAAATAACTCTCTTCTGAGAATTACTTGTATTACTTTGGGCAGTGAATTCCAGAATATTTGTTTTTCATTACAAAGTTTATTGGCTATTCTAAGGCAAGGTGTTGGTATAAACATTTCAAATGAGACAAGAACATTATCTGAGGTTATTTTCCTGATAAGAAACTTAGCTAAATACAGCTCAAACATAGCAAGAGTGCCCTTGCTGGTATATCTTATTGATATTTTTAATCATCAAATGAGCAGGCAATTTAGGGTCAAAATACTTTCTGCTTATAAATTCATTTAGCATTGACAATGAAGACATTGAGACTTAATATTCCAAACAATGGATGGGGATGTAGCTCAGTGGTAGAGTATGTGGAAGGGGGTTGATCCTAGCATCACAAAAGAAAATTGATTATTGTAAAACTCTGAGTGAATATCTGACAGAAATAAATATTAAGGAAAATTTAATAGCACTGTTGACTATTTCATAGTAATGAGATGAACTTTCTACCAAACATTGATGATTTAATTGGCCGAGGCACTCATTTAATCAACTGCATTCAAACTGAACGCTTACATAAAAGAAATGAACATGGTTGTTTGAAATTGCCAGTGACTTAACTGAGGAAAAAACCATTTGGCAAATACCATGCAAAGAGTATAATGAGGAGCAAAACCAGGCAACATCTCAGCAAGCACAGGAGTTAGAGTTTGGATTGGGCAACAATGCCTAGTACACTTGTACAGCCCTCTGTGCCTCCCCCCTTCCCTCCCCCCCCTTCCTCCCTTCTTCCTGTTCCTCCTCATCTGCCCCCCCTTCTTCTTCCTCCTCCTCCCATCCTCCTCCCCGTCCTCCTCGCCCTCTCCCCTCCTCTCCCCTCCTCTTCTCTTCTGTTCTCTTCTCTTCTCTTCCTCCCTCCCTCCTTCCCTCCCTCCAGCATCCAGGGCCCCAGGGCTTTCCCATTGAGCTACACATCCCAGACAGGATCTCCCTAAGTCACTAAGCTGCCCAGGCTAGGCTTGAACTTGTCTCTTACTTCAGGCTTCCAGAATACTAGGATTACAGGCATGCACCAAAAGGGATATGTTCTGAGAAATGTGTCATTAGGTGATTTTATCATTGTGCAAACATCATGGAATGTATTTAACCAAATTTGGAGAGTATAGCCTACCACACACCTAGGCTATATTGTACATACCATTGTATAAGGGGTTCATCATTAACTGAAATGTTCTTTTGCTATAGCTGGAGAATTTGACCTCCAAGGTAAGGTCACAGACAGTTTCCTTAAAGTACTGGCATTTGAGCTGATGTTGTAGGGTAGAATAAGAGTCAACAATAAAATAGGAAAGCAAAAGTGTTCCAGGCTGGGGCATGAACATATGCAAAGGTCCTATGGGAGATTACAGCATAGCAAGCACAAGGAATCAAAGGAAGACTACTGTGGCCCCAGCAGAGGCAAAGGGCTAAGAGAGGCTAGTGGAGGTAATACAAGGGACCAAACCATTCTGGGCCATATTCACCCATTCAGTGATTTACTCATTCACTCATTCATCAGACATTTCCTGACAGTCTTCTATGTTTCAAACACTGATTCAGGTACTAGGGGAGACAGCAGTGAACAGGACAGGTAAGGAGTCTGCTTTCCCAGCGTGTACATTCCACATATGAGAATAAACATCAGACTCAAAAGTCAGAGTGATAAGAGCTATGAGTAGAATTAAAGGAGGGTGACATATTCACTATTTAGCAACCACCATGGTAATCATTGTTTCAAGCAGACAACACCACTGGACACAAAAACTAGCAGCAAAACTAAGGTGAGAAACAGAATGATGATGTTATCTCCAATATCCTGCCCCAAGATACTGAATAATTACAAGAGGTAAATATGGCAGTGCCTTCACAGTAGAGAAGTCTGGCAGACATCTGAACCAAGCACAGTCAACGTGTGCCCCGATAGAAGGGACAGAGAAGAGAGCAGCGCCCCTTCTCACGTTCCTCCCCGGAACACACACCCTGTGCCTAATCATGAGAATCCATCAGACAAACCCAAATAGTGGAGCATGTGGCAAAAGAACTGGCCAGGACGTTTAGGAAATGTCAAGGTTGCTAAAGATAAAGGAAGACTGTGGAGCTGTTCCAGTCTCAAGTCTAGAGAGGCTTGATCCTTAATTGAATCTTGGACCAGAAAAAGAAACTATTTTGCTAGACAGAATGTTAGTGGAACTGGCAAAATTTGAATATAGTCTGTAGATTAGATAATGGGATTGTACCAATGTTAATTTCCTGGCTTACAGCTATCCAAAATTGTATTTGGTTATGTCAGAGAATGTCTTTGTTTTTAGAAAATACACTGAAGTCTTCAGGGGTAAATGGGCAGCGTTATGTCAGCATTTTACTTCAATGGTTCCAAAACTACTGTATGTTCAGCTGTATATGTATGAAGTATGTATTTATAATAAATATAGATACAGTGAAGGGGAACGAGAAAGAGAGAGAGAGAGAGACCTCTGAAGAGGTGAAAGTTAGGCTGAGATATAAAAGGCAAGAAGGAACTAGTTAAGAAAAACCACATGAAGAAAGCAAGGGTAAAAGATGATGCAAAGGCCCTGAGGCCGGAAGATACTTCATGAATTGAAGGCATAGAAAGAAGCCTGACTGGGTGGAAGCAGACTGGGCAAGGGGATAAGTGCTATGAGATTGGAGCAGAGAGGAATTTGCCTTCTTTTTCTAAGAATAACAGGAAGCACTAATAGCCTTTAGCTAGAAAGATGGCAAGGTTCAATGTGCATATTGAAAGCTCACTTTAGCTGGAGTATGAAAAATAGAACAGGGAGTGGGCAGAAGTGGGCTTGAAGAGGCCAGTTCGAAGCAGCGGCAAATAATTAGCTGACAGTGATGGGGTTTGGGCTCAGGGGATGGGGGAGATGGAGACCAGTGAGTAGATTTGGGAGCTTCAAGAGACAAAAATTCAAACGGGACTTGGTGGTGACCTGGACATGCTCTCTAGTTCTCTTTTTTCAGGCTTTGGATCAGTTGATGGAACTGAACCTCAGATTTCAAGGTGAACTATTAAAGTGCTCCTTCTCATTCTTGTTCTAGGGTTGTTGTTTCTACTTGTTTCTTATTCCCACACTCCTTTCAGGCAGACCCAGAGATGCTGTACATTTATGCTGTGGGAAAAGGCCCTGAAGTTTGGAAATTGTCCTTAGATGTAAAGGGGCTGATCTCATGTGCAAAGGGGCATGGCCACATCTCTAAGGTGTGCAGTGTTTCTAATATCCCAGCACAAGCAGGAAAAGGCCATGTGCTGGGGGTGGGGTGGGAGGGCACATGACAGATCCCCATCCACAGCCAGACTGCAGCCTCAACACAGACCCTCCCGGGAGAGCAGCTGTCTGTGCTAACTGGTAGATGGCCTGACTCTTTCTTGAGAAAGCACAGCAGATGCTTTTTATAAAAAGTCCAATTACCCCAAGGAATGTCACCATTTTTATGATTAATCAGTCACACACACTCAGGGATGTATGTGAGGTGAGTATCCAAGGACAACAAAAGACCCTGCAGAGAGGAGATAAATTGAATCCAAGCCTGTAGCCAATAATTAGAGAAACAATTAACTGTATATATTATACAAGTATCTCTTGTAGATTGTAGCCAAAAGAAGGACTATTTTAATCTAAATTATGAAACAACTCTATAGATTATGCAAATAATAGGGAAAGCTGTAAACAATAGATATCGCCTGCTCAGAATTCAAATAATAACAAGCTAGTGAGCCTGCACTTGTGATTATTAACATGCCTGATAAATAAAATTACTTTTGTGTTTAAAAGGATTCTTCCAAAAGAGAATGGGACCAAGAAGAAATATCCCATGTTTTTTGTAAGGGAAGCTCAAACATCAACCCTTTGTGAAGTTTTCTCTGATCTTTGGAGCAAAATTAATAGGCTTCTCTTCTGACCTCTTAGGACTCTCATCAGTGGGAATTATTTATCATGGTAAATCTCTCAGATGGTTGTCTTTGTACCTACCATGTCACTCCTTTTCATTCTGGAGCTTTAAAAGAGATGCAAATAGGAAAAGCATCAGCAGCAGTTGGGCTTGCAGCTGCTCACTCTATGGAACAGTTCATGGGGCCAGCATGCACACTACACATTAACCTTGTTAGTCCTCGCTGTCACCTTGATAAAGCAGGGACCACAACAATGAACAGGAGAGGGAAGGCAACATGTCCAGTCACTCCACTACTAATTGGGGGCAATCAAGATTCTAACTCAGGCATCCTGACTCTGCCACTTCCCAAAAGGGTAAGATGGGGCAACACTGACCTAAGAAGCAAAGTTTGTGGAATTAAGTCTTTATCTGTCCCTTATTAGCTGTGCAGTCCCAGTATAATTGTTGAGGCCCTTGACCTCAATTTGCCGGCCTCACTGGAGTTCTAGGTCTCATCCATGCTCACTGGCAACGCTGCAGCAGGCCCCTGCCTGGGCTTCCACCACTGACCCACAGCCTGGGGCTGCCAGCTTAACATCTGATCCAAATGTTCTTGACAAGACAAATGTTTCTGGATTGGTTTGCTTGGGCACGATTGCTCTCCTAATGTCTTTACTCACCTTACAGTTTTTGAAGACCAAGTGATGCATTGGGCTAAGAGCTTCGAGATAGCAAAAATTTAGCAAATGCTCCCTGCACTCCAGGAGCTTAGAGCCCAACAAGGATTCAATTATAGAGCCAAACTTCCAGATTATACTGCAGCACCGTGTGATAAATGGTCTTCCCATCATGCCATGCTCTTCTGTCATGCCAAATGCACTCACATTACGCTGCAGCACAATCACTGACAAGAGAAATCCATCCTGTCTTCTGCTATATGACCCTTTTCTTCTACATGCATTTTGTGTTCCAGGGACAATATCTCTTTATGGGTCAGTGGCATAGAAATCACTTATAATTTCAGACTGACCTTTCTTAAACATTACTCAGTGATCAACAAATTGCTTCCTTTGTGCTCAGTGTGATTACCGTTTAAATTCAATTTGTTTGTACAGCAGGTCAACTATCAAAATGATAAAAGGGCATTTGCTCCTTTCAGCTACTGCCTTTGGACATGAAGCCTGTGTGCCCTGTGATTTCTCAAAAATTTATAATGGCATAAAATTTTAAACGTTTTTTAAAAAATTTTTGACATGGTATTACTGGTAGGAGAAGTAGGTGTTTTGTCATTCCTGATTTCTTACCTCTACCTAGAACCAAGGAAAGAGCTTGTTGTAACCACAACAGTGTATGGAGAATGTGTACAGCTGTGAACAGTGTACAGAATCCATGATGTTTCTCCCAGGGACAACAAACCCTCACTGTGGAGAACATTTCTGTTCTCAAGTATGGTGACCTGACTGTCCTATCACGTGGTTCCTTCTCACCCTAAGTTTCCAGAGGTAAGATTAGGAATGCCACCTATTTAAACACAAATCAAAAAGCCTGTTTTGGAATCTGGTCTGTCTCTGTAGCGTTAACTTTAACATTATTATTTGTCAGGGCAAGCTAAGCTACGGTGCAGTTCTAACTAGCCTCTTTCCTCCTGGTCTTGGCCTCCCTGACCACATAAAGTTAAAACAAAGAAACAAATGAAAGCTTTGTGGTTCGTACAGTCATAGCCACCTTATTTTTAGTCCATTTTGACCTAAAACAGAGCACTTCCTGTCTGGCAATGGAAGCTTACACTTTGGCTCTCCTGGTGATTAGAATGTGAGACCACAGAAGTGATTACTGAAGGCCACTGTCACTGGCAAGGTCTCCTGAGCCACAGTGCAGCATCCATTGTCTGAGCAGGTGGAGGCCTCTGTCTCTCACTGCTTTAAATGTTGGCCAGAAGAAAGTGTTGCTTCTGTAATGTATTTTGATGTTTTTTGGTTTTTTTGGTAATGGGGATTGAACTCGGGACCTTGCACTTTCAAGGCAGGCTGCAGAACCACTAAGCTAAATCGCCGGCCCTGTAATGCATTTTGAGTATGTTACTTTTAACATGGCAGGAATATGCTAAAGAGATTGGGGGTGGGGGGCTGTAGTCCCAAATTCCATTAAAGCACATTAAAGAAAATGAAATTAGCCTAGGCACGCAAACACACACCAAGCCACTAAATAATTTAAAGAGCTCTTAGTGTAGCACAGACCCATACAAGTATGTGCACTCATAAACTGCTTGAGTTGTACTGAGCTAAATTGCTTGGCAGGGCTAAACCTGGAGGTGGATGTCAAAAACCCAGAATTCAATAGGAAGCACTTTCTTGTGAAGGGCAGCCAGGACAAATGTTTAACATGGGACATTTCTTGGTCACTAATGCCAGAGGAAGTTGTGTGTGTGTACCAGCTGCCTAAGCAATATTCATCTTCCCTTCCTCCTCCCTAACAGAACTTCAGTTTTACCCAGGGAATAATATGCCCACTAAAAAACTGCATTTCCCAGCCTTACCCGAGGCTAGAAGTGACCATTTGATACAGTCCTGTTTGAATAAGGTTCAAGCAGAAATCTGCTGGCAATTTCCACAAAAGTCTAATTTTTGATGGAAATACTATCCCTTCTCTTTCATCATGTCCTCCTCTTCTCTGTCTGGAAGGTACTTAGGAGGCTGGGAATGGAGTGGCTGGTTAATCAGCTTTCAAGAGAAGGAACACCACCTGCTGAGCACAGCCCAGAAGAGAGACAGTTAGGTCAGTATGAGCTGCTGTGCCAGCCTCTTACAGCTGACCTCTGACTTTCTCTTTTTTTTTTCCTGGAACCAGGGATTGAATTTGGGACCTTGCACTTGCAAGACAGGTGGTGGCACCACTGAGCTAAATCCCCGACCCAGCAGACCTCTGACTTTCTAGGTCAGGGGAATAAATCTCTACTTGGCCCTGTAGCTGGGTTTCCAATTCACGCAGGTGGAGGCAATCCTTAACCAATATAGTGTATCAGTACACAAAACATTTCCTGCCCAGTAAATTCTGAAATTGGTAGGATAAACTCGGGTCTTTGTTATACAACCTTTCTGAGTCTTTTATATCCTATCTGCCTGATCATGCTCAGAAAGGAGAGGAGAATACAGTGTCTTCTAAATTCTGTTGACCATGAAAATTTTTATTTCATGTTATATTTGTTGGTGTTATGGTTGAGATCCAAAATGTCCCCCAAAAGGCTCATTGTGTTGAAGGATTGGTTGCCAGCCAAGAGGCTTTTAGGAAGTGACTGGACCAGTAGGGCTCTAATTTCATCAAGTGGGCTAAACCATTCATGAGTTTATTCACTGAATAGGCTTATTAGGAGGTGGGGTCTAATAAGATACCAGGGGTGTGGCTTTAAACGGTATATTTTTATCTCCAGCCCCTTTCTCTCTGGCTCTTTCCTCCACTGTCTGCTTCCTAGCTACAATGACATGAGCAGCTTTCCTTTGCCATGCCCTTCTGCCATAATATGTCTGCCTTGCCAGAGTCCTAAACAATGGAACTGGCTAACGTGGACTGAAACCTCTGAAACCATGAGCCAAAATAAGCCTTTCCTTCTCTAAGTTGTTATTCTCAGGTATTTTGTCACAGTGATGGAACACTAATACACTTGGAAATATCCTCTCTCTCTCTCTCTCGCTCTCGCTCTCTTTCTCTCTCTCCTACACCAAGAAAAAAAGCATGTCTTTCCAGGACATACAAACATAAATTCTTACCAAGGGTCGAAACATAAAAGCATGGTAGCTCTGTATACTGGGTTGAATAGTATCTCCCCAAAATTTGTATTCATATGAAACACTTTATTTAGAAATATGGTCATTATAGACATAATCAAGCTAAAATGAGGTCATAGTGGGTTAGGGTGAATTCTAAATCAAAAAGGCATCATCCTTACAAAGAAAGGGAGATTTGGACATACAAAATCACAGAGGAGACTATGTGACAGTGGAGGCGAGATTAGAGTGATGCAGCTGTTAGCCAAGGAATGACAGGAATTGCTGGCCAACACCCCAAGACAGAAAAAGGAAAGGATCCTCTATTAAAGTCTTCAGAATGAGTGTGGCCTTGACAACACCTTGATTTCAGACTTCTAGCCTTCAAACTGGGCGAGAATAGATTTCTGTTGTTTTATACCATCCAGTTTGTGGTGCTTTGTTAAGGTATTTTATTAAATTAAGATACTTTGTAACATTGCTCAAAGTCTAAATTTTTTATTGTAACTTTTCCTGTGTCCAGGAGGAAAATTAATGGTCGGCATTGGGGCCTGGCCATCTAGAGACCTTACCAAACCCCACCCGGCTCCTTTACCACATTTTAGATTCTTATAAAGAATTTGATCCTTGAGATCAAATAGCATCTTGGAAACTCTGATGTTAAAAAATGGAAAGTTGATGTTTAAATATAAATGCCCTAAAGAATAGCTTTTTGGGAACCTGGATTTGTCATTAATTATCTGCCTCGACTTGGGTCAGTGGCTTCTCTTTCTCAGCTTTGTTTCTCTGATTGCTGTAACTAAGGGGTTGAACAGGCACATCTCTATGGTCCCTTTGCTTTGACATTCTGAAATTCCAGTGGGGATGTGTGACATATGATTCACATTACTCAGACACATAAAGACAGGCAGGGCCAGTTAGAATGAAAAATCAGAGCAGCCAACCTGGCTAATGCTTAGGGCTTCTTTTAGCTTTTCTAAATTTGTTTATGCAGATGTTCCTGTGTTATGATGAGTTTAGATTCTCATAGAGTCATCATACATTTAAAATATAAGTTGAAAATGCATTGGCTTCTAAATATCATAGCTTATCTTTGCCTGTCTTAAACAAGCTCAGAACACTTACACCAGCCTATAGTTGGGCAAAATCATTTAACACAAAGCCCATTTTAATAAAATGTTGCATATCCATGTAGTCCACTGAATACAGTACACTGTACAGTGTGGGTGCTTACTGTTGTGATTACATGATTGAGGAGCTGCAGCTCCCTGCTGCCTCCCAGCATCCCAAAAGAGTATGGGGCCATCTATTCCTGCACTGGAAAAGGAGCAAAATCTAAAGAGTAGTTTCTACCAAATGAGTATTACTTTCACACCATCACAAAGCAAAAATAAATAAATAAATAAATAAATATCCTAAGTCAAAACCTTGTAATTCAAGGACATCTGTATGTAAGAGTCTTACTTCCTAGAATGAGTGCTGCATTTGGAGTTATGTTCACCTTGGCATATTGAAAGTCTGAGAGGACTGATTCTTTAGAGAGGGGTGTAATAGAAATTACTAGGACAAAAATAAATGTCTCTCTTTTCCACTCTAAATTTATACCTCAAAAAACTAGGTAAATTATTTACACTAAGAATTATTGTTTTTATAAGTTTACTAAAGATTTTCTTTAAAATACAGAGTATAACAAGGCAGGTGATTAACCTGTTTTTCTCCAATCTTAATAACACAAATTCCCTGAGATTGTCTTTTAGCTTAGAAACTGGTTTCCATGCACATGACCATATAGGTTGCTTTTTTGAACACCACCATTTCTCATCATACTTTGCAAGTGTACACACAAGCACACAGCACAATATTTTCAACATTGAGAACAACGAAAACTTAGGAACATATGTTGGAGCTTGAATGTTATTTTCTCAATATAACCCACAGACTACAGAAAATCAATGATATAGTGAGAAGTAAAAGAGTTCCTGCTTTCACAAGGACATCAGAAACAACTATGTCTTAGTAAGGTACGTCACAATATGATAATTATCAGAAATAAGTGGTTTTAGTGTCTTAAATGCATGTGACCTTTGCCAAAATGGCTTGGTGACAGCAAAGAAACTATAGATTCTGTAACATTCAAACCCTTTGAACATTTGGCTATGAACATTTGTATGTAATTTATACCTAGCAAGGACTTAAAACCTTGAAATAAGACACTATCTCCCTAATTCTCCAAGAATATCAATAGCTTTATTGACTACTATATTTATAATAAAGGAGAAAAATAGGCCACAAAAATGAGTTGTATTTTTTAAGGTCATAAACTGAAGGTCTATGGAGGTTTACCTAGTTATAACATAGAAAGTTTATTAATTTACTCAACCCATAAAGATGTATTGCTTATTAGGGATCCACTTTTTCTCATCCAAAAAATGAGATGAATAATATCATCTACTCTATAAAATGGTTATGATTATTAGACTTTCAATACATGTAAATATACATAACACAGCCTTACATGCATAAGTACTGAATGAATGTCATTATTTTTACTATGGAGCCAAGTGGAAAGTTTTGGGATATGTTTTGGAGGATTGAGCCAACTATAATTTGCTAATGGAATGGATGAGAAAGTGAAGTTAAGAGAGAAGCCAAGGACAACTCCAACACTTTTGGCCTGAACAACTGGGAAGGTGATGTAAGAAAAATGTAGAGTGAAACAGGCTTGAGGAAAGAAGTCAAAAGGATAATGTTAGGTGTGGTCTGAGATGCCTGTCAGACATAGGTGTAGAAATGTCAAGGGAGCAGTTGATACACACACCTGCAACCTCACTACTAAACACTGTGCAAAGTGAGGTCCAAAGACCAGCTGTATGAGCATCACCAGTGAGCTAGCTGGACATGCAGACTCTCAGGCCCTGCCCCAGACCTGTAGAACTGGAATCTACATTCTAAGAGGTTCCCCAGGTGATGGGTATGCATATTAAAATCTAAGAACCGCTGAGCTCAAGTTAGGAGAGATAGAGCCTTTGGACTCAACAGTATATAAATGGATCCTAAAGCCAAGGCTTGGATAAGCTCTGCCGTAGGAAGCATCATGAAGGGATAAATAGAGGGAACCTACAAGGGAAGAAAAGGGACAGCCAGCGAGGCAAAGGGAAACCCAGGAGAGCAAAGTGTTCCAGATGGCCAAATAACAGGGTGCTTCAAGAAGTGGTCAAGTGCTTTGAACGATGCAGTGGGTTTAGTAAGATAAGAGCAGAGAATTAGCTGGGCACAGTGGCAAATGTTTGCAATCTCAGCACTCTAGGAGGGTGAGACAAGAGGATCACAAATTCAACCCCATCCCGGACAACCTAGTGACTTAGTGAGACTCTATGTCAAAATAAAAAATTTAAAAAGGGCTAGGGTTACCTTAATGTGAAGGCCCTGAGTTCAATGCCCAGTGCTGGAAAAAAATGAATATTCATGAGATTTCCCAATATGGATGCCATCATCAATGCTCTTGACAAGACCAACCTTAGTGGCTTAGAGAGAGGGTGGAGGTAAGGACACAGAAAGAGAAACAGAGCAAAGCCAGCTTCTTCAAGGAGTTTTGCTGAGAAGTTAGACAAATAGGGCAGTAGCTAGAGAAGCTTAGGTGGGAGATACTGGAACCACCTGATGGCTGATGGAAATGTTGGAACTAAGAGACAGACAGAAGGGGGTGGGTGTGTTGCTAATGCAGAAAAAGAAAGGCCAATTGCTAGAGTGGTGTTTTTGAGAAGTGGCCTAAAGCCCAGAAGGAACAATAATCTTTGATAGGAGCAGGCCCACTTGACCTGGAGTGGCAGGGGATGATTTGTTGTGGGGGTGGGGTGGGGTGATTCCCAGTTCATTGTTTCTGGTTCTCATTGAAATCAGAGGCACCCAGCAAGATGGGTAGGTTGGGAAGGGAAAGATATTTAGAGAAAGAAGGAGTGAATTAGTCACTGAAAAGTAAGTGGGAGAGTAAATGCATCAGAACTGTCAGGTAGTGTAGAGTGGCTTTTTTGAGAGTTTTGGCCACACATTTTTCTAAAAACCCATAGTCTACCACAGTATGCTTCATTCCTCCAAAAATGTCCTTTGCTAATGCACAGAGCATGAATCATAAGAAAGTGCAGCTTTCCCATCCATTCTTATTATTCCTGTAAGCATTTTATTACGTTATAGGTCACCATTAGCACAGCAAGTCTAGACAGAGAGTCCTCACAGAGCAAGATGGTGATACAAAAGGACAAGAGCCTTCTGTCCTCTCTGTGAAATTTATGGCTAAGAGATGATGCAGGAATTAAAGACAGGAAAACACAAGATTCCTCAAGGGATGGAGGCTTTCCTTCGCCACTTACAGTTCACAAGAACAGCTAGGAGATTCCCCATGAGACAAGGACTTTGGTAAACATCAGATGCTGTTAATTGCTTTTAACTGAGTTTTGAAAAAGTCTGAAGTCAGTAATAACTCCTTGGTTACCTTCCGTCCTGTTTGGAAACCAATCAAAGTGAACAATCACACAAGTCTTTGCAGCACTCCCTAATCCAGCCATATAAAGCCCTTTTCTGTGATGCTCTCTCACTAAGCACACTGTCATCCCACAGCCTCTTCTCCCACCCCCACACAAAGGGCCTTCTTAAGTGCAGTGTGGGCACCCTACAGCCACCTCCATTTTCACTCCTTCCAAAATCCCACTGCTTTGAGGTGTAGATCTTCCAGCCGATATCTCGTCACCCCTCCTTGTGACTCTCCTCTACCCTCCTCACACTCACTCCTCTTTCTCTGATCATGTCAGCTCCTGGCTGCTCATCTTCTGTTCTCTATCCTTACTCTTTCCTGAAGGCCTCTACATGCACACAGTGATTCATCCAACAGCAGCTTCCCGTGGCCTCCGATGCCAACCATCTCTCTCTCCACCCAGCCTCAGCCACCTTCTCCCATGGTCATACCCTAGAAGTCTTGTCTTCATCTGTAAGATCCCCATCACCAACATCAGGATGTCAATATCCTCCTCTTTTGACCATCCCTGTCCAGCCCGCCTACTCTAATATCCTCTTTCTACCAATTATCCAACATCTCTAAGACCCCTTAGTTACTTTTCCATTACCCTACAACTCCATTCTTCCCATCCTTCCTTATCCAACTTAAATAGCCTAGGTTTGTAACTATTCCCCTGCAAAGCACCTCTGACTCAATTTCTGGCCCTCTCTCTATCCACTGTTCCCAACTCTCAGTGCCCCAACTTTAGATAAGTCCTATGTGATCTGTACCTGAGGATTTGACCCTTGCACACAACTGCACAGGATAGACTCACTCCAGAAAACCCTCCATTCCTTTCAATTGAGTTCTTATCATTGCCAGGGAATCCACCCTTCCCTGGTAGACTTCAAGAGGATGGTTTTATATGGCTGATCCCTACACCCTCCTCACCCCACTCTCAGCCCATGAGGCCACCTCAAATAGCATTATTAAAAAGGCCTACAATCGGCCAGTGCTATTCATCCTCAACTCAATCCTACTAGTTCACTTGAGTCAACTCAATGTCACCCATCCCCATGGTACTTCCCTGGTCACCTTGGCTAAAGCAGCTACCTTCTACCACTCTTCCACATACTCTCTGTATTTCTCCCCTGTGTGACAGGTACTAATGCTTGGCACTGTTTAATCATTTGTCTACATGTTTAGCTTCTATCTCTCCCTGCTGGAGTGTGAATTCCTGGTTCTCCATGGTACTCCCAGTACCTTGAATAATTGCTGCACATAAGAAGCATTCAATAAACACTGTGGACTGACTGGCTGATATGCAGAGGTAAGCCACACAACTTAGCTACCATTGTGATCGGTTACTTATTGGTGCTATTAAACCTCAAGCAACCGCAAAAATACATATTGTCTTGATCATCTTCCTTGATTCTTCCCTTCCTCTCTCTGAAAAAATTCACAGTGGAGCTACTACTTATCTCAGTCAAACTTATCTATTTTCAAAAATAGCTGGGGCCAGGGATTTTAACTCAGTGGTGCCGCACCTGCCTCACAATCTCAAGGTCCTGAGTTCGATCCCCAGTACCAGGGGGAAAAAAAGGCTTGATTTGGGAGGCTGAGGATTTATCTCAGCAGCACAGTGCCTGCCTCGCAAGTGCAAGGTCCTGAGTTCAATCCCCAGTACCAAAAAAAAAAGAAGTTTTCAATTATACGGCCAGGGATTTAGCTCAGTGGTGCCACTTCCTGCCTTGCAAGCACAGGGTCCTGAGTTCGATCCCCGATACCAAAAACAAAACAAAGCACACACACACAAAAAATAGTTACTGAACTAAAGATATAGAAATCAGAACTTGGAGTGAGCAAATAAAACACAATGGAATCAATATTATAGTTTGTATTCCTTCTTCTTCCTTCCCTCCCTGAGGGAGCAGCCAGCTCCTCATAAAACAAACCACAAAATCCTCCAGAGAAGAACTCTGAAAGCAGCCTGTGCAGAGGGAAGAATAGATACTCTAGTTCCCAACTTCATCCCCTGAACATTGCCTTCCTCTCAGGCAGCCTCTCTTATGCCTCATTATACATCTCGCTCCCACTCTTATAAAGAACCACCCTTCTCCTGTTTGCCTGAGAATGGAAGCATCTTGTTGATATTTTTTAAAGTAAGGAAAAACCAAGGTGAGATACTAAAGCATTTAAGCACAGGAAGAGATTCTCAGTATCACTGATCATTGGAAAAATGCAAATTGAAATCACACTCAGATACTAATGTGATGGCTAAAATTTTAAACAAAAAAAACCTGACAATAACAAGTAAAGAGTAACCAGAACTCTTAGGTAACGCTGGTAAGAACACAAAATGACACAGTTATTTTGGGGTTTTTTGTTTGTTTGTTTGTTTTTGGGTTTTGTTTTTTTTTGGTACTGGGGATCGAACTCGGGTCCTTGCACTTGCGCAGCAGGCAGCGAAACCACTGAGCTAAATCCCTGGCCCAACACAGTTATTTTGAAGACAGTTTGGTAGTTGCTTATAAAGCACAAACTTATCATGCTACACAGCAATCCTACTCCTAGATACTTAGTGAAGAGAAATGAGATCTTATGTTCACACAAAAACCTGTATACCAATGTGTACAGTGGATTTATTCATAATCACCTAAAGTTGGAAACAGCACAAATGTCTTTGATGAGTAAATAGCTAAACAAATTGAGGCACATCTATCTAAAGGAATATTACTCAGCAATCAAAAAAGAATGAATTGTTAATATTTGTAACAGTGTGGATGAACCTCAAAAAAGTTATACAAGGTAACAGAAGACTAATATAAAAGGCTATGATCTCATTTCTACTACATTCTGCAAAGAACAAAATTACTGTACAGGATAAAACAAAATCACATGGTTGGTTCCCCAGACCTGCAGATGGGATTCACTACAAAGGAGTATGAGGAAATTTTTTGATCTTGATTGAGTGGTGGGTACATGACTTTATTACTTTTGTCAAAATTCATAGAGGTACACATGCAAGGAAGATAAATTTTACTGTATGTACATTACAGCTCAATAAGCTTGATCTTATTTTTTAAATCCACAGGCTTAGTAAATTAAAAAGCAACTTTCTATATCATACTGGGCTGAACACAGTAATAAGTAATACCAGCAACACAGCATCAGAACAAATTGTCTTAAAGCATCAGTGCCTGACTGTACAGTAGCTGCACTCTACCCTTGAAAGAAACTATAATGATGAAGTACCTTGTCTGCAGCCAGGTTTATTTCAAGGTGCCATCTTGCTGCCTGCCATCTGGGAGCTGGGCAGTCATCCATCTCCACCCCACCTTGAATAGGGCACAGAAGACCTCATTCCAAATCCACAGCCACCTGGCCCCTCTCATTGGCAGAATCAAAGTAACTGGCATCCTGGAAGGTGGGGCTCACCCTTGCAGCTTTGTCCAAATGCCTCCCCACATCATTTTACTGGTATAGCAGCAAAAATCATCACTACACTCAATGTGGTTGCATTATGGATTTACCAAGTGGTAATGGAAACTTTTTATCAAAATGGAACTCATTTTAAAAAGAATATCTTAGCAGGTGAAAAGTCATGAAGGATGTGATACAGGGGAGGCACAAAAACAGGTACAGATGGGCATGTGGATCTGCTCTGCAAACAAAAGTTCCTGTTCCTCATTTCTCAGAAGACTTGCTCTTTCTGACATGTCTAGGATCCCAATTCACAGCAACAGGGACCAGGCTCCTTTGCATGACCGGTAGCTATAGATCTGCTTTATAACATTGTCAACTTGATTAAGCATTGTGTGCTGAGTGTCCCAGTTGCCAGATCTATAGATTTTTATCTCATTATTATATATCAACTTCATACATTTATCCTTTGATGATATTCTCTAGCTATTTTCATTTTGTGTTTGAAGTTCACTAATATTTTACATTATGGTTCAACACAGCAAGCTCCAGTTTTAACAAAACAGCAAACAATACAAAACAGTAGATATATTTTAATCATGGAAAAATTGAAAAATAGAAAAAAATTAAATAAAATACTATAATGAACCCCACAGAACCATTACCTAGCATTTTCAGAGTAGATTGCAATATGTCTGGGAAATCCAGGTAATGCCTCCTATTCTAATGTAATCATGAACAGCATCTCAATTCACCCTAAACAGTGTGCCAGTTTAGATGATGGAGTATACTCTGCCTCAACAATTATCAGTTTAGGCTCTATCTTAACTCTAAATCCACTCATCCTCCATATAAAAAAATTATTTCCAGATAAATCCTAAACATTTTACCATTTTAACCATAAATATAATAGACACTTTCTACCACACAGAAAATACTATTTTGGTAAAATATCTATTAATAAGAAATACATTAAAACATATAGTAGACATTTTCAAAGGAGATTATAATTTTTTGAAATCCTTAATTTTGATATATCATCAGTTTGGAACTAAATATAATAAAGGCTTTAAAATTGACAATAGTTTTATACCCTATAGTTTTAACAGTTAAAACTATAAAACAGAAAAACTCTTTTTCCATCTTACTGATCATTACCAAAGCTGAAAAATGAGGCAATAATCTCCAAGGAGATGGAAACATGGAGACAAATGGGTTTTCTTATAAATTATAACTAGATTTAACTCCAGTACAAAGTTTTTGGCACCAACCAATTCTTATCCCCGTGAAAAAAGCCAACCACCCCTCCCTTGGGAGAATCCTCTCTATTAACTCGCTTTCTGTTAGTTTCTTATTTTCTGGGTCTAAATCAAATAGTGGTCTGACAAATGGTCTTCCATAGCACTTGGGCTATAAAAATCACTCAGGTTCCTAGAAATGTTTAACTTTTCATAATCCTCATATTTATCCAACCCCCTTTTAGACTATAATCCAAACTCTTCTTTCAAAATTAACACTTGTACTTTTCTGAAGTCTCTGATGAGAAATAACTGTTAGAATTGCATGCAAACTAAAAGCTAATCATCTTGAGTGGAGTCGAAGAATGCTTCAATGTTCCTGAATTATTCTAGATGGGAGGAGATACTGGAACCTAAGTGATAGCTATTTGAGGGTATTTTTGTAACAAAGAAAAGCAAACTTTTTGAATTTAAAGTGAGGCCATGCACCATACTTCCAAAACTGCTATATAGATTCAATGCAATCCCCACTGAAATCCCAACAGTATATTTCACAGAACTAGAGAAAACAATCCAAAAATTCATTTGAAACCAGAAGAGACCTAGAATAGCAAAAACAATTCTAGGCAACAGAGACATGGCAGGGGGTATCACAATCCCCAACTTGAAACTATACTACAAAACCACTGTGATAAAAACAGCATGGTACTGGGAAATAAACAGACCTGAGGATCAGTGGAATAGATTAGAAGATGCAGAAACAATTCCAGAAGTACTCAGCTACCTCATCTTTGACAAAGGAGCCAATCACCCTCACTGGAGGAAAGATAGCCTCTTTAATAAATGGTGTTGGAAAAACTGGATTTCAACTTGCCAAAGATTAAAACTAGACCCCTATCTTTCAACATGCACTAAACTACAATTGAAGTGGATTAAAGATCTAAATACTAAAACAGAAACACTAAACTTGCTGGAAGGTAAGTTAGGTAGAACTCTTAAAGACATTGGCATAGGAAAAGATTTTATGAACAAAACCTCAGTAGCATGGGAACCAGCACAAAGAATCAATAAATGGGATCTCATCTTGTTAAAAAGCTTCTGCACTGCAAGAGAAACCACAGTAGACCTCAGACAAATGTCTACTATCTAGAATATATAAAGAACTGAAAAAAAATCAGACCCCCCAAATATAAAGACCCAATTCAAAAATGGGCATCTGAAA
>NW_004624762.1:2595108-2628583 GCF_000247695.1 Heterocephalus glaber | reverse complement strand
AATAAATAAATAAATAAATAAATAAATAAATAAATAAATAAGGCCATGTCAATAGTTTATGTTACCATCATATAGGACTTCACTGAAAATGAATTCCCCTGGGTTTTAATTCAAGATATTAGGCCTATCCTGTCTATCCTATGTTCCTCTCTCCTTGGACTCCATAAATTGATTAATAGGTAATAAAAACATAGACTCTCATAGTGACAAAATAAAAGCGGGTCATAACCAGACAAAAGACTTCAACAAATTTCTAGAGGACAAAAAGCAGATGGGGGCTAGTGACTAACATCTGAGAAAGAAGTCTTGGCCTAGATTCCAGAGGAGACCAGAGCCAAAGAGGTAATGAATCTGTATGGCAGAGCCCTAAATATGTCCCAAACTATGAGATGGCAGGAACTATAGAGAACAGGAAGGAAAAAAAGGCTGGACATAAGAGCACAAATTGCAAGTTTCTATGCAAAGCAGTAGGCACTGCCCACCCCCAACTGTGCCCATACATAAAGCCATCCACAGTGGAGCACTCAGCTGTGGGTTACCTCTGTATCTCAAAATAGCATGCAGATACTGCTGTTTCTGAATTTATCTGCTTCAATCACAGGGAAGTCCTTTTAGAGGGAGAGAACAGAGAACCAGAGGAGCTGTGATGGTGCTGATGCCCCCAAATGAAAGTCCTTTTAAGTGTTTTTAGAAGGCCCCAGACAAAAGAATCTATTTGAACTTCACACCGGAAACGTTCACTACTCTTTGGCCCAAAGGTGAGATACTGGAGTCTCTAAGAAGGACATGAAATCCTAGTGTGTGACTTACTGCACAGTGAACAATATCAACTCCATCAGATGATAAACATTTCAAGAATTTTCAGCTTTTACAATTACCTTATGGGCAAATCAAAGCTATGGCTGTGGAACAGAAGGAATATTTTATCCACATCGATGAGACAAAAGTAAATCTAGAACTAGAGGGAAGGAGGAAGAAAGCAAAGGGAGATGGTGGTAACAGCTTTATCTTAGAGCTGCAAGTGATGTAAACAACAGCTTATGAAATGAGAAATCTGGGTTTTTCTTAAATATATTTTTATTAGTGCTTGTTAATCTTATAATATATTGGGTTTCAATGTGGTATTTTTATACATTCATATAACGTATTTTGATCATATTGGTCCCCCATTGCCCTCCCTTACACCCTTCTTCTTGTCTAATAATAGTCTTCCTTCATCTTTTCTAGATTCCACATATGAGAGAAAATATGCATTTCTTGGATATTTGTCTTTCAGAGTCTGGCTTATTTCACTTAATGTAATGATATCCAGGCCCACCCATTTTCCTGCAAATGACATATTTCCATTCTTTTTAAATAGTTGAATAATGGGGTGTGTGTGTGTGTGTGTGTGTGTGTGTGTGTGTGTATAGTGAGATGGAGACATGGTATAAGAAGCTGCATCCTTGACTGTCATGGCAGGAAGTCATTAGACATGATCAAAGTTGATAAATTCAGAAACAGCAATATATGCTTATTATTTTGAAAAAGAAATAACTATAGCAGAAACTGCCTAGGATAAGGGATTTGGGGTGGGGCAAGGGAGTGTTGCTTTATGCAGGAACCCTTTCAGTCCTATTTAATGTGTGAACTATATGCATGCATTTCCTTAAAAACTAAAAATCTGAGAACAGAGTAAAAGAAAGAAAAATAATGGTCTATTTTATGAAATAAGAGAAAGAAAGTCTCACACAGTATGGTAGAAGCAAGCACGGAATGGTTAAGCTGGATACTGCATAACTATGGTAACAGATGTAGCTAATTTAGGACACAAACGAGGGTGTTGAAAGAGCTAAGAGAAATGTGGTGTCAAGAGAGAAAGAATAAATTCTAAATAAAGGGATGCTGAGATAATCAGTATGGATGCTTTGGCATCTGACACAGTAAAGAGGTAAGAACTAAATCCGCCCTCTCTAATTTCTGTGTCTTTTTACCGTAGAGTTTTAAAAGTAAAAGCCAGATCCTTATGGGGGCTCCATGCCAAGTAAAGAAAGCAAATATGATGAATTTCACACTCCATAAAATAACATAGGTGGAAAATCATGTCCATTGTTAAATGAAATTCTGTCTTCATAAAGTCCCTATGCATTTCCAGGTTTAATAACTTAATTTGTTCTTCAAGTAAAAACAATTTATTAGTGACATTGAAATGCATTTATTTGGTTTTTCTTTCAGTAAAATGATTCAGAATTGAACAGAAGTATTTAACTACCCTTTCAAAACTCCCCAGAAGAATACCAAAGGAACATAAAAATAGGAACAAATCTGCATCACTTCTGGTTACCAGGAAGCTGCCATTCACATGGCAGGAAATGGGGGGGAATTATATCTTTGTAACATGGTTCCTCCCATCCAGGAACATGACATTCTATTTCTTGAGTAAATACTGGTGGCACATATTTTCTGTGCAAATTGTCCATTTCATTAAGAGCTTCACAACAATAGGACTTACCAATGCAGACACTAATTAAGGAAGTCTCCATACTAACAACAAAGCTTTCCATTATAACCCACCCTCAAGCCTCAGATCAAAGAAAAAAGGAAACAAAGAAAGAGAAACATGAACAAAATGCCTCCAAAAATCCAACTCCCCCAGAGTTGAAGCATATGGCATTGAAGGGGAGAAAATCCAAAGCAACACAGTCATTTGAAAGGGTAACAGAGGTGATAACAAAACAGATCAATAAGGCACTTGGTGAGCTCAAAGAAGATAACGCTAAATAGATAATGGACCTAACAAAACAATCAATGAGTCTACAGAAGACACTATTAAAGAGCTAGCTGAGCTAAACAAAATGATTCAAAACATAAATGACCAGCATAGAAAAGAATTGAAGTCCATAAAAAGGAACCAAACAGAAATTCAGGAGATTAAAAATTCTATCAAAAGTATGGGCAGCAGAGATGACCAATATGAGGACAGAGAATCAGAACCAAAAGACAGAGTTGGTGGTGGTGATAAATTAATGAGAGATACCTTAAAAACAACAAGAGAACATAAAAAATGAATCCCAGTGCTGCTAGATGACACAAAGAAGACTAATCTAAGATTAACTGAAATTAGTGAAAAATCAGAAGACAGCACAAATGGCATAAAAAAACTGTCTATTGAAATAATAGCAGAAAACTATACAAATGTGAGAAAAGAATTTTACATACAGATGTGTGAGGTTTATAGAACTCCAAATAGCCACATTCAGAATAAAACTTCTCCATGACACATCATAGTCAAAATCTCAGAAGCTCCACAGAAGAACAGAATCTTAAAAGCTGTTAGAGAAAAGTAATGATTCACTTATAAAGGTAAACTCATTAAAATTACAACAGACTTCTCAACACTCAGCTTAGAGGACAGCAGAGCATGAAGTGAAGTGTTTCAAGCCTGGAAGAAAACAACTTCCAACACACACTGACAGATCCTGCAAAACTACCTTTCCAAATTGATAGAGAAATAAGATATTTCCATGAAAAAAGAGCACCTAAAAAACTTTAGGACCAAACCAGCACTCCAAAAAAAAAAAAAAAAGGTCTGGATATCCTAGAATGAGACAATTAAGCTAGCAATGACAAAGGGGCTAAAAGAATGCACATGCCAGGTAGGGTTAGGAATTAAGTAAAAGGGAAAGAAAGGAAGTCAGCCACGGAAAATAACATAATAACAGGAATAAGCCAATACCTATAGTAATAACTCTCAGTTCCCCAATCAAAAGACACAGATTGACAGAATGGATGAAGAAACAAAACCTACTGGTATGCTGTATACAAGAAACACATTTAACCCAAAAAAGAAATTCATAGACTAAAAATCAAAGGATGGAAAAAAATATTCCATGCAATGGGAAAACAAGCAGGAGACACTTTCTTATTTTCAAAGTTGATTTCAAGCCAAAACTCATTAGAAGAGGCAAAGAAAGTCACTAGATATTGGTTAAGGGAACAATTCAATGGGATGTGACAACAATTGTCAACATATATGCACCAAACAATAGTGCGCCCAATGTCATAAAACAAACAATGCTGGAAATAAAAGATCAGATCAACATAAACACAATTATAGGGGGGAACTCAATACACCACTGTTACCAATAGATCACCGAGACAAAAAAAATCAACAAAGAAGCATCAGAACAAAACCTTTGAATATGTGGACTTAAAAAATATCTACAGAGTGTTCCACCCAACAATAGAATATACATTCTTCTCAGCAGCACATGGAAATTTCTCCAAAATACACCACATACTAGTGAATAAAACATACTTAAGTAAATCCAAAAGAATCTAAATTATGCCATGCATATTAACAAATCATAGCACAATGATCAAAAATTGGCCAAGTGAAATGAATAGACACTTTTCAGAAGGAGTACAAATAGCCAATAAATATATGAAAAAAAATCATTATCTCTGGCTGTTAGAGAAGTGAAAATTAAAGCTACACTAAGATTATTTCCTACCCCAGAAAGAATGATTATCATCAAGGACAAATGCTGGTAAGGCTACAAGGAAAAGGAACCCATCATGATTATTGATGGGAATGTAAACTAGTACAATCATAGTGGAAATCAGTATCAAAGTCCCCCAAAAATCTAACACTGGAAATTCCATTTTACCCATATATTCCCCTTCTAGGTATCTTCCCAAGAGTTAAAGTCATCATATTTCAGTGATATTTCCATTCCCATGATTATAGCTACACAATTAATTATAGCTAAATCTTGGAAATAGCCTATATGTCCATCAACAGATGAATGGAAAAAGAAAATGTGATATTTATATACAATGGAGTACTGCTTTGGAGTACTACAATGGAGTACTACTTTGCCATGAAGGATGATAAATGAGTCATTTATAGAAAAATGAATGCACCTTGAGACCATAATGTTAAGTGAAATAAACCAAGTGAAATAAGTTTAAATATCACATTATTTCTCCTATATAAGAAACCCAAAATGTAAATAAAGAACAAAATAAAGAATAGATTATAAGAAATAGTGAGACAGATCTTTCTCCTTTGGTAAGGGAATTAAGAAATGACATGAGAAGGAGGGGGAAGTAGAAGGGGTTGAAAAAAGAATTGAGATCTGTCATGTATATGTTCCAACTTAGCATAAGGAATGTAATCATTATATATTGGAAACATGTACTAATAAAAATTAAAACTGAAAATAATAAAAAAAATGGAGAGGAAAAATAATCCTGGTGTACCTACATAAGTGAGCCATCATTTTAAGCTAATAAAAGTAGTCATTGCTAACATTTATGAAATCTTACTATATGGTCCAGGTCTTTCATATATAATAACTAATTAATCCTCATAAAATCACTATGAAATCGGTACTATATGTTTATACCCTTATTAACATAAAAGGAAACTGAATGACAGAGAGGGTGAGTAATTTGCCCAAATACTCATAGCTGCTAAGTAGCAAAGCAGGATTTGAAATCAGGCAATCTGGCTCCACTTAACCATTACAGCAAATTAGCCATCTCATTACCTTAGATGTAAGGTAGTTACTGGGGAGTTACTTGATCTGCAATGAATGGAAACCTAATCCAATTATTGTTAAAACCAACAACAGCATTTTTTGTGCATTTTTACCACAACACCTGCTGCTAATAAACTGCTGCAACTTGGTCCATAGGAAGGTAGAACAGGTGTGAGAGCTTCCTTCCCTGCCAGTACAGCAGCCATCACCAGGAGCTGCTCTTCAGAGTGGGCAAGCCTGTGCCCTTTCCAGATCCACACTCCGCTCCAACTCCCCTCTCATTTCCACACTCTGGCTCCAATGGGAAGACACAGAGGCAAACTCAGATTCTACATTTGCTCAGGCCTTGCCATCAAGATGATCCAGAACATATTTTAATTATCAATCATTTCCAATTGCCCCTGGAATAAAGCCACTAATTTTAGAGAATGCACAGGCCCCTCCCAATACACACACTCTTGGAACACCAAGGGTGTGAGAGGCCTGTGATGTGACATCATGAGCTCACACTGAGGGACCCCATTAAAAAAAAGCATGTTAAACCCATCCCATGTCTGACAAGGAAATGACTGAAGACATTGTACCAAACATGATAGTGTATTTGGAAAAAGTTCCTCTCCGATATTAGAATCAAGAATTGATGTGTTTTCCTTAAGAAGTTTTTACTTTGTGTTTTCTATTTTTCCTGCACAGCTTTTATTACAATTTGTAATTACAGACTTGTTTGACAAATTTCTTGATGAATGTCCATTTCTTACATTTATCTTCATTTATCTTTAAGCACCATGAGGGCAGAAACCATGTCTGTATGTGTCACTCCTTTGTTCCCAGCATTTCTCACAGAACCCAGCATGTAATAAATTCTCACTGAATGTTTGTTGAATGAACAAGTGAATGGTTGAATTAATGAATAAATAAAACATATGAGCCATGTGCTGCTCAATTATCTTTCTGCATACCTGCTAGAAGGTTTAGAGCTGGATTTTTTTCCTGCCCTAGCCAGGGCCTCTACCCTGAGATTCCTTTTTTCTTTCCCTTCTACTTCTAAATTAGGCTGCCTTGTTATATTTTATGAATCCTGGCAAATGTCTTTAAATCCCGTGTGGAACAAGGTAGGAGATAGATAAATATATTTTCCAAAGTCTTTTTTATATATATTTAAAATCTTAACATTAAACCTTCTGCCAACAAACACATTTGATCATCTGTAAACCTTAATAGCTGAAGTGTGCTAACTCCAGCACTATACTAATATTTAAAGCAAATTCCAAGCCAAGCCCAAGAAACCACAGGTGGTATTGTCATTTCAAACACCACTGTATATTACATGTATTGCATGTAGGACAAACACATTTCTAGTAGGGGGTGCTGGAATCTGGTGGACAAGAAAGAATATAGAGTGTGCTAGAACACATTTGTCATCCCAGCCATTTGGGAGGCTGAAGCAGAAGGATAGCAAGTTCAAGGCCAGCCTAGGTAACTTAGCATAATATTCTATCTCAAAATAAAATTTAAAAGGGGTTGAGGGTGTAGCTTGGTAGTAGAACACTTGTCTAGCATGCATGAGGCCCTGGGTTCAATTCCCAGTACCTTCAAATAAGAAAGAACATAGAGAATTCTACAAAATTGTTGTGGATGTGGGATAATTGATTTTGGTGGGTTTTCACAATGTATTGACCTCACAGACACAATGAATGGTTTGTTATTACTTGTGCCCTGGGGGCAGAAGGATGAAGAAGCTGGGCAAGATCCTGATTTGCAGGCATTCAAAAAAGTCACATCACTTTAAAGGATGAAGGTAGAACATTAGAAAGTAAAATTATCAAATAGTCTAACCCCTTTTTAAAATCTGACATATATTATTCATATGCTAGTGGGAGGTGTTACTTGCAAGTCTGAAATTTCATAGCTGTCTTCTCTGGTCATACTCATCTAAAGCACTTTCACTCGATATACTGACCACCTATTTTTTTCCTTAAAACAGAAACATAACTTTCAAATCCCAAACACCCTTTACCCGTGCAAGTTAAATATCTCAGGAATCCCAACTAGACCCACAAACTCGGTGTGAAAGAAAAATGAGCTGGCTCTGTCCAATCCCTATGCTCCTGCCAGGATGCCAACCAACCCTTCCTCTGGGCTTAGTAAGATATATCTGCATTAGAAACTTAGATTTGATTTCTATTATTTATAAGGCTCATTTGAGTCAGTTGAATCTTAGATGACAAACTGCCAGAGGATGGAAGTGTGGGCGTAAAGAAATTGATGGATAATAATTGTATGTCATGGACAAATGACAGGTTTTTTAAAGAATTTGATAGGATGTGGGCTGGAGCTTGCTTTTTAATTTTTTTTTTTTTTTTTTTTTTTTTGGTATCGGGGATCGAACTCGGGACCTTGCGCTTGCAAGGCAGGCGCTAGAACCACTGAGCTAAATCCCTAGCCCATGGAGCTTGCTTTTTAAAAATGTATTTATTTATATTTGGCAGGGAATGGAGATTATGGATGAGAAAAAGGAGGGGAAGAGGCAAGACAATAGGCCGGACCAGAGCTCCTGATCAGCATCCTAAAGCAGTCTGCCCCTCCCTCTCTTCCTCCCCCAACACCAGGTAGGCTGTGGTCGAGATTTCTAAACTAGCAGACACTGACTCCCGCCTCCTAGTCCCAGGAGGGTTTTCTTTCAGGCGACACAGAAGTAAGGGGAGGGCAAATGGAAGCTAAAGAACACATTGGCAACACCTCCTCGGGGAGAGTGGGCTTTTTCTCCCCCTCCAAAGTGATGGGATTGCATACAAATCCAGGCCCACAGAGCCCGCTCATTTGTCAGTTGCGACCCGCCTCACCTGTTCAGATGGTCCCCTTGGGGAAGCACCAGGGCCTGGGGGCTTCCCGGAGGGCGGTGGTCGAAAGCGGAACGGGAGGGAGGGAGGGAACGAGAAGGGAGGGGAGCGGAGGGCAGCAGAGGGGCAGGGACGAGCAGCCCCACCAGGCGAGGCAAACCCAGACCGAAGAAAACCCCACGGGTCCGGCGTTGCGCCTCAGGAGAGCCTCACCATCCGCATACGGGAACCGGAGCCTGCAGCCCAGGTTTCCAAATGTTACATCATCTCCAGAAACCTTCAGGCGTATAACACACAGGGCTGCATCGCGGATAAACGCGCGCACAGACAGCCGCTCACCTCCTGGACCAGCCGGCTCCCTCCAGCTCGCGGCAGGATGCGTGGCATCTCGAATGCCATTGAAAGCACCACGACCCAGGCGAGCCCACCGTGCCCTTCCCAAGAAGGCCTTGCTTACCTCCTGCCCGGCAGCCCATCCATCTCCGGTGTGCCACTGCGGGTTGGGTCGGGTTTTTCTGTGGGGTTTGGGGATGCGCCTCATAAATCCACCCCGCTACTCTGCAGAGCGGCGTGTTCCACCCATTCTGCCACCCGCCCTCGGCACAGCCGCCGGGAATCCCACCGGCGGGGCCGCTCCGATGCCGACTGAGGAGCGCGGAGGCTGCCGCTCCTTGACAAAAGGCTCTCCTTCCCGCGCGTCCCTCACCGCCCTACGGTCAGAATTAAATCCATTTCCCTCAGGAGGCTGGGAGGAAATGAGAGCTCTCCGCTGCCCTGCGCGCTGACAAAAGGCCGCCTCGCTGTGCCCACAGCGCCCCCTCCAGCGGGCCGCGGCCGGCGCCAGAGCGCGGCGGTGCTGCAGTGTCCCCTCCCGGCAGCAGTGTCGCCGCCCGCTGCCGCAGACCCCGCGCCTAGCTTCCCAGGTCCACCTCACTGCCCCGGACAGCCAAAGGGAGCGGCCTGTTATTAGGAAAGAAAAACGAAAGCACCGGCTCCGTGAGGGGCTGTTTCTTCCCTAGGTTAAAAAAAAAAAAAAAAAAAGGCTTACACTTGGAAAACATTTTTGGTCTGGGAAAGGCACCCTGCCTTTGGATGTTAACTCTATTAGTGATGTTCATAGCAATTGTTGAGGAATTCTAAACCAAAATTATCCTTATTCTAATTCTGACTCTATTTTCCAGTAGGACAAATTTTTGTTATGGCCCAGCCTTACCAACACTCACTGCAACCTCCTAGGCCTCTCCCCTTCCCCAGCCTCGAACACCACAGGGAACAGGTGTGTAGTGAGGGTGGAACCCCATGGGGGGCCCAGAACTCGGCTGCAGTCTCAGACCTGCCATTAGTCAGCTGTGTGACCTTGATGAAGCCACTTAACTCTCTGGGCCAACACTGCCTAGACCATCTATAGCACTGTGGACAGCATTCCTCCAAGCCTGGCCCATGAGAGTAGTAAGCATCAAGGAGCAGCTTGGGACTTTACACCTCCATAATCTCTACCAGGCCGCCTCCAGAGCTCCCCTAAATCAACATTCACTCTAAGCCAGAAAAGACTCTGGCTACTGATCCCAAGCCAGACCACAGCACTTCTGCTCCTTCTACTTTCCAGGTATCACGGCTCTCTGACACCCCCACAATAGTCACTGGGCCCCACCACAGTGCTGTTGTGGAAGCAGAATTTCTGTAGGTGGACTCAGGAGTTGATGTTTTTAACAAACAGCCCTAGTGATTTCTTTGCACACTAGCATTTAAGAATTTCCACTCTATGTGGGCTACTATTGATTTAGAAAAGAGTGCAGTCACAGCAACTGTGCCAGGGTAAATTTCTCCTTCACTTCCTCCACCTTCACCCCAGCCCCACATCCCTGGTCCCTGCACCCTCTTTCCCCACTTGGAGCTTCTCCCGTTCCTTCTTCAGAAGCACAGAGGTCACAAGCCCTCTCCCCGTTCTCCTGTGGAAGCCCACTAGGAGAATTACAGCATGCTCCAACATGGACAGCGAGAACTTCTCCTTGTCCCTGGTCTCCATACCCAAAGTCTGTGGGCCAAGGAAACCTTGAAGTGATGTGTTTACTGAGACACTCCTGGGGACTGTGACACTCTTGGTGCCAATAGGTGATGAGATCTAGGAATCTGAAAACCCATTCTCCAAAGCACAGAAATCACAGGGAAGGTAGGCTGTATTCCTAAATAGAACTCCAAAATGAGTTGAGAATTTTTGTTTAGTCCAGAAACGGCAGGTTTCATAAATCCTCTCAATCATCTCTAGCACTTAAATTTCTCTTCCTAGTGTGTTAGTTTTCTCAAACTAATAACAGCAAACCCTTGTTGGCTCCTGGTCTATTCTGAAGCCTTTATGTGCATTCTTACTCAATTAATCCTCAGAAGAACCTATGAGAATTGTAGTAGTATTATCCACATTTTATAGATGAAGAAACTAGGACACAAAGAAGTTAAGTAATTCGTTGGAGGCTGCGTAGCTAATAGTTGGCTAAGTCAGTATTCAAACTCAAGCACGCTGGCTGTAGAGCTCATAAGCCCTAACTACCATGTGTTATGTTTTTTTAAAGGGGACAAAAAATTAGATATTTAAAAGCAGAATTATTATAAGACACTGACAATCCAGATACGCTTTCCTCTCCCAAAAAGGTGATTCTGATCCTCTGACCATCATGGGACTTTTTTTAAAAAAGAAAATATGTTCTGCATTTTCTCCCAGACTCCATCTGATCATAAGAGTGCTGAGAATAGCAGGTCCAGGAATTGTTCCAATGTCAGATAAGAAACAAGATGTCCTTAAGTTCCACATTAATAGTCTATGTAAAATTTTCATTGCATGTCTAGAAACGCTCATTCAATTCCAAATTCACTTTGAAATCCAACAAAAGGAGACCCAAAGGTTGTTGGCTCCAGCCATCAGCAGCCCACAAAACTTCCACAAAACAGCCCACTGCAACAAGCCCTGGGTGCCTGGCCCTCAACTTGGGACAGAAAAGTGCAGAGAACCCAGCCCCAACCTGGAACACAGCTAGTGAGCCCCTGTGGCCAGACTAAGCATAAAATTAGATTTTCTGATTGATTTGTAATAAAGCTATTTGTCTCTAGGTCTTCCGACAAAAATGTTTCTAAACAGCAATAACTTGTAGAGAGAGAATATGGCTGTGCAGAGGACACACGGTTCCTTACGGGGCATCCCCTAAGCTGGCCCCCAAGGACCCCCACCTTCTGGCAGCCACACCCCATACAATCCCATGATTCACCTCTAACCTGTGGGATACAGCCAAGATAATGAGATATCGTATCTGTGGTCACATTACATTACATAAGACACTTTCTTGTGCTAGCAGACCGTTGACTGCCTTCTTTGCATGTTTCATTAAGTAGCCATATTGGGGAGACCCACATGACAAGGAAATGAAGGCAGCATCTAGCCAGCAGTCCCAGAGGAAAAGAGTTCTGCTAACAGCCATCTGAGCTTATAGGTAGATCCTTCCCCAGGCAAGCCTTCAGCTCAGACCCCAGCCCGGCCAATACTTCGAGAGACCTTGAAGCAAAGGATCAGTTAAATCATGTCCAGGTTTATCTCCTGACCCCCAGAAACGGTGTGATAACAAATGTGTTGTTGTAATTTGGAGTAATTTGTTACATGGCATAGATAACTAATACAGAGCCTTAGTGCTCTCCAGGCCTAGACATAATTATCAGTGGGGAATGCTGGAAATGCTGGAGGAATTAACACTCCTGGGGATCAGCCCTCAACCCATGACTATAAGGAGTTAGTAGATCAGTAGCTTAGCTTATTCACTCTGTGTGTTGAGAAGATGCCTCCGAGGTGGGTTTTATATGATCTCCCAAAGTGTCTCAGCAGAACTGAGCCCCAGCTGCCCACAGAAGTACCTCCTCAGCCAAGCATCTTCTGTCACCTTTTCTCTCCTATGTCACTTTCCCGTTACATGACAGGTTCTTCTGGGGCTTGCCTCCTAACTATAATGATAAACTTGATATAATGATCATGATAAACTTCTAGGAGAAGACAATTTAAGACTGAAGAGGGAGAGAGAAAGTACTTTCAATGCAAGAAGAAAGAAAAACTGTAAGTCTAGATCTTCCGAAGACAAATTTCTCAACCAATGAAAGTTCAGCCATCCTATGGGTGAGGCTCACCCTGAAAAGAGAACTGAACTGGGGCTCCAGGGACTGTGTGGCCTCAGGAAGACCCATGATCCCTGGTTTCTTCCCAGCTATAAAGGGAAGGTGACAGTGCTGCCCGTTTATGGGTATACTGTATCCTCTCTTAATATTTGCATGTTGAAGTCATGAACCTCAGTACCTCAGAATGTGACTGTGGAATGAGGTCCTTTCAAGAGGTAGTGAAGGTACTATGAGATCATACGTGTTAGCCTTATTCTAATGTGACTAGTGTACTTATAAGAGGACATATGGTCAGACATGATGGCACACACCTGTAATCCCAGCACTCTAGGAGTGCTGAGGCAAGAAGATCACAAGTTCCAGCCAGGGCAACTTAGTGACAGCAAATCTTGCCTCAAAATAAAAACTTTTTTTAAAGGTCTGGGGATATATCTCAGTGCAAAGTGCCGCAAAAAAAAAAAGAGGAAGGGTATGTAGGAGATATGGAGGAGAGAGAAGAGGAAATGTGGACACAAACTGTGCAGATAGAAGACCACATGACAACACAGCAATACAAAGGTGGCCACTTACAAGCCAGAGAAGCCACCAAAGAAACCATACCTGCTGGCACCATGATCTCAGACCTCTAGACTCTAGAACTGTGAGAAAGCACATTTCTGCTATTTGATGCCATATGTGGTACTTTATGATGGCAGCCCTAGAAACTAATATAACCTACCACCCAGGGTTGTTGCCATACAGTCAAAATGGGAAAGTACTGATGGTCATCTTACTACTGAAGAAAGGGAGACAACAATCCACTGCAACCCCAGCCACCCCTGGATACAAGCATCAGGGTAGAAAGGCCCAGACTAGTTTCCACCTTCACATTAGGGCCAGACCTCAAGGCTATGGCTAGAACTGCAGTGAGCCTGGTGTGTTAGCTAGCTTTTCATCCCTGTGATAAAATACCTCAGAAAAACAACTTAGAGGAGGAAAAGTTTGTTTTGGTTCACATATTCAGAGGATTTAGTCCTTGGTCAGCTGGCCCCATTGCTTTTAGGCTTGTGGTGAGGCAGAAACATCATAGTGGAAGAGCTTTGCAGAAGAAAAGTGTTCACTTCATGGCAGCCAAGAAGCAAAAGGAGAGAAAGAAAAGGGCAGGGTTCCAATATCACCTTCAAGGACACACTCCTAATGTGCCCCAAGTTCTCCATCTAATTCTTACCTGCTAAGGTTTCCACCCCTTCCCAATAGCACCAGGGCTTGGGGACCATGCATGCATTCAACACACAAGTCTTTGCAGGACATTTCAGAGCTAAACCATAAATCCTTGTGATATGCATTCCTCTGGGAGAGTCTCACATGGACAGAGATGCTAAGTACATTAGTTCCTTCTCCCAGCCCTTTGCAGTAAGATCCCAGAATGGAGACCTTTTTTCATTACTACCACTTGCCCTGTAGGATTATTCTGGAGTTGTTATTCCTAGAGGGTGTTAATGCTTTCAGGGTCTGTTTTGAAACTTGGGACTGATGTCTTATATAGACTAGAGTTTTTGATCCTGGAACCATGACTCTCTCACTACCTAATGACTCTTAGGTAGCTAGAACCAGCACACCGTTCTTATTCCAATTCCTATAAATGACACTTAGTGGGTGTACAACTCACATCAGAAAGAGATTTTTTATCCTTGAAGCCCAAATGCATACAGTGCCATATTCAATAGAGACAAATCCCACTTCCAGTGCCTTTAAAGTTCTGCAAATCACTAAAGAGGATGGAGAGACCAGAGCTAGCTAACTCTCTGCCATGTGAGGACACAGTGAGAAGGCAGCTTTCTCCAAGCTAGCAAGTGGAGCCCTCAACACAAGCAGAGCTCTGCCAGAGCTTGATCTTGGATTTCACAGCTTTTAAAACTGGGAGAAATAAATGTGTTGCTAAGCCACTCTAGTGTGTAGTATTTGTTATTGCAGCTGAGCTAATATAATATCTGGTCCTCAGTTTTCCCATCTCATAAAAGAGATAACCATGACTATCTCGTGGGATTATTGTAACAACAAGTTAACATATACAAAATGAAGAGAACAGAACCCAATAAAGATTAAGCATCATGTCTTTGTGAGCAGTTGTTATAAAGATGAAGACTGTTTTTGTACTCAAGATGTTCAAGTGTCTAATTTGCACAAAGGTGCCATTTGTTTTTAGCTGGGCACTTAGAAAGCCCTGAAAATTCTCATTCTTGTGGGCCAACACTTTCAACTCTACACTCATCTTGCATTCCTGTTAAAGATTAATTTTCCAGCTGTGCGAAGTGGCACATGCCTGTAATCCCAGCTACTTGGGAGGCTGATGCACGAGGGTTGCAAATTCAAGCCTAGGGAGGGCAACTTAGCAAGACCTCATTTCAAAATTAAAATTAAATAAAGGCTATGGATGTAGCTCAGTGCTCCGTATATTCAATACCCAGTACCACAAAAAGAAGATCAAATCCCGAGGTGTTATGGTTTGTGTTTAGATGATCCCCCAAAGCCTCACGTGGTCATAGGTAGAGCTTCTTCAGAGGTGGCTGGATCTAGAATGTGTGATGCTGGAATTGATTTGTGGCACAATGCTAGGCTCAAGGGCACTGGAACTAAGGGTGTGAGTGCTACCCACCCTAAGTAGTCTGGATAGTTAAAGGGGGCAGAAAGATGCTGTTAAGATCTCTTGTTGCTTTTGCTACCTTGTGGGCACCATGAACTGCTATTTTCCTCTGAGATGCCCCTCTGCCATGTGCCACCCTATCTTGGAGCCAGCCAGCTATGGACTGAAACCTCTATGAACTGTAAGCTAAAAATCCTTTCCTCCTTTAACTTTTGAGTGTCAGTTATTTTGTCTTAGCAATGAGAGAAAAGCAACTAAGACAATGGGAAAGGTAACAATCACTTATTCCTCAAAGTGATTAAAAGGAAATGGAAAGAGAAATATTAGATATAGCTCCTGAAAAGGTAAGAATGGAAATCTCTTGAGAGATTAGGAACAAAAGTGGAAGGTCCTAAACCTATTTCTTCAAAGCATGAAATGGAAAGTAGAGTCAAGTGAATTTGTGACAGATAAGGCCATTTGAAGGGTAATTGTTAAATTTGAGTTATCACAAATTTCTTTACCTCCCCCAATCAAAGACTCTAAAACTTTCAAGACTGTGTTTATTTGTTCTTAGAAGGTAACCCTGGGCCTTTTCTCTTGTGTATTTGTAGGAGTCTGAAACAGAAAAGAAAGTTCATTATAAATGACTAAAGGATCAGACCAGACAGTTCTCAAAAGAAACACAACTAATAAAGAAATATGGAGGCTAGGGATGTCAGTCAAAGGGAGAGCACATGCTCAGCATGTGTAAGGCCCTGGCTTTAATCCCCAGGGCAAATAAAAAAGTAAAAGATGTAATTTCATTAATAATCATATGTTAAATTTAAATATACGATATTTCATCAATTTTACTAGGTCTCATTATTGGTAAAAACATGACAGAATTAGCACTTGTACATTGCTGGGTATTGTAAGTGGGCACTATGGATCAAGATATAGAATGTACCTACCTGTGATCCAGGAATTCTACTTCTGCAACTCTATCCTGGAAAAAAATACAAAAAAAAAGAGAAAAGGATAAATTATTTGCTATGTTTATAAGAATAAAAGTTGAAGGAAACTTATGTGTCCAACAAATAGAAAACTGTCTCAACTAACAAGATATTTGAACATTCCATGACAGAAAAATAAAAAACAGGACACACAATGTGATTGATGTATCCTGTGATAATTTCTAAACCCAGTTACACAGGAAAAAAAATGGAAGCACTTTAGTAGATTCTAAGCAGAGGTTTTACTAGGGTGGTGAGTCTATCATGTATCGTCTCCATTTTCTCAAATCTCAACTTAAAAGTATAAGCAAACTCATGACTGAAAAATAAAAACTCAAATCACAGGTAACTTATAGGCAATTATTGGAACCCAGTAAGCATATCACAGTGGAAGAAAAAAAACATTGACTTCAACTGCTCTAATTTAGCTTTAAATTTTTATTTTCTGGTCTACTCTCATTTACATTTCAAGATCGGGTTTCATTAAAATAAATGTGGTTATAAAGAGTACGACCCTCAACCCCACTACTTCACTGACTTGTTGGATATTGGGCAAGCTACTTCTGTTCCTTAAATTCCTCACATGTAAAAATGGATATAATTATTTGTACATCACGGCATTGTAAAAGTTAAATAGATCACTATGTATAAAGTGCCAAGAAGTATCTGGCACAACATATGAACAACTCTTTTTTTTCTGGTCTTGAGTCTTGCCAATATTCCCGTGATCAAGATTTTTGTTGTTGCTCATATTTAGCTTTAGAAGCTTTATTTAAAAAAAAAAAAAAAACAAAAAAACCTCTTTACATATCTGGAATGTTTTAACCCTGAGACAAGTTCATATTGTTATGTTTACCTAAAGGGTTAAAGAATAATTAAATCCTATCAGCCTATAATCTAGTGTATTTGAGATCATTGTTTTATTTTATTTTTAAGAGTTAGATGGAATATCCTAAGAATAAAATATATATTTAAGTATCCCAATTGGAAAACATGTTTATGTTTATCATTGTTGTCTTTGTCAGGATCCCTATGGGGCCTCTTTCTTAAGCAATTTCCCCAACCCCTTCTCCATCTCTAGGTGTAGTGAGGAGTATGTACTGTGGAGGTTGCTGCTCTCCTTTGTCTCCTCTCTTATGGGGTGCTCTTCTGTCTTGAGGGGTGCTGACATCTACTGTGAATGTCCATGGTTTTTCTATGCCTTCTTTTCTCTGGCCAGGGATTCAATACTTACTTGAAGATGATGGAGTTTACTGGGACAAGATAAAGAGTTTCCCCACCATCTGCATCATAAGGGTCTTGCTGAGATCTCAAAAAGAAGTGGAATGCAGTGCAGAAAGTAAGGCTACATTTTCTCCCATCTGTCAGTCCTGCCTCAGCTATTTGAAAGTTCATCCAGGACCCAGAAACTAGAATACAGCATTGTAGCCACAAGCCTCACTTTCACAAGTCTAGAGGGAGAGCTATGTAGACAATCTTCCCGTACGTGAAGCTCCTTATAATGAGGGAAACATTGGCCACCCAATGCAGCCTCAGCCTCTCCCGTGGGGTCCTGGTCCTGCTCACATGATGCTTGGGGACTCTATCCCTTGGCTCCTTACCTCAGATCACCCCAATGAGGCAAATGTCTCAGACTCATCTTCCACATGTGAGTAGCTAGAAGAATATGAGGAGAGAAAAGCTTTCCAAGAGGAAGACAGTGACCATAGAAGACCAGAAAAGCCCCTAATAATGGAATTCTACTTATAATCCCTTTACCCTCCTACACTAGGAAATCCGTCATTAATACTTTGACCTTGGAGTCCATTTCATCTCACATCTGTTCTGGATAACCCAGGAATTAGGATGTCAAAGGTGGTAAGGTACATTGATCTTCCTTGGGACATAGGCTTAGCTCATAGTGTCCTAGCATTTGTTGGTTTCTGAGTAAAACAAAGAACCAACTATCTCAAAAGAGAACAACACATCAGAAAAGTCTAATCCCTACCTCTGAGAGACTCTTCCATCCATTTCTGCCTTTATCCTCTGTATTTACCCAAGGCCAATGAGATGGACCTTTTGTAAGGTCCTTTATAAAATCTCATATAAATATTCCTTCTAGAAGTTCAGTGGAATAGGGGAAAACTTACTGCAATTAATTTTACCGAAAGTCCTCATTATCTGTATGGAAGTAGAAAAAGAAGGAATTATCACATTTCCCAAATAATTTTCTGCTTACTGACAAGGTTAGGCCACATACCAAGTAGAGTTCTTCTCATAAAAAACACAAAATTCACATATGTGTACATACAAACATACACACACACACACACACACACACAGACACAAACATGAACCTGCATTCATTATCTACTCAAACTGCTGTGCCGACAGAAAAATTAAAATTCTAATAAAAAATTTCCCTTTCTTATATTCATAAACAAATAAAAATTTTCTCCCTTGTAACATTTTCTTCTTATCGTGATCAAATTTAGCCTTAAGAATTTTCCTCAGGTGTCTGGTTGAGTTTCTTCCTCAATAGCTGCAACCAGGAAATGCCCCACTAGAGTTTTCATCATTCCAAAGGTAGTCCTTTCCTGTCCTGCATATGCCATATAGCTCACCTTTCCAATGTCCCAGAGAACTACAAGCATATGTGCCAGCAAAGCACCAGTTCCCTTACTCAAAGCTTAGAAAACAGTGAAATCCTGGAGCTAAATGCAATCACTGGGACAACCTTTCCTGAGCCCCAGTGCCCTGAGTCCAGGACTACACAGTCAATTACCTAAACAGGTGAGATGAGCTAATGGAGTCAACAAGATGTGGTGGGGACTGCATCAGACATAAAGCACCCACGCCCAAGCATGGGAGTGGGAGCCTATTATCCTAGCACTCTGGGAATCTGAGGGAGGAGGAGCCCAAATTCAAGCCCAGCCTAAGTAACTTGGCAAGACCCTCTCCCAAAGTAAAGCATTAAAAACAGATTGGGATATAGCTCAGTGCAAAGACTCTGGGTTCAATCCCCAGTACCATAAAAAAGGGGGTGGGGGAAGAAATTAAATTTTCAAAAATACTCTGCTGATAGACTATGCCCCCTCAGACACCAGTGAACTCTGGAGCAGACAAACCTGCTTCCTATGCAGAAATAGCATGATACTGTGGTAGAATTGTTACCATCTTCTATAACCACCTGGGGTTGAAAGACAAAAGAGGTTTTAGGGCAGTGGTGGTGAATCCATGACATGTGTGCCACAGCAGGCTGTTTGTTATCATTGAAAGCTCTAAAAGGTTCACCATCACTACTTTAGGGCTTTCCCAAGGTGCTAATAAATTCCTCCCAACTAGTCAGACCAACTAGACAGACTAGTCAGATCTTAAAATGCTATTTAAAAAAATATCCCCAAGGATTAATTTCACAGATTATCACAACCTGGAGAAGAGTGGTAAAAATCTACCACCCACACAGGCCTCCTTCTTTCAAAAGCTCTTTCAAGGAACTTTCCCAAAACATAACAATATTTAGAAAAGTGTGTTGGCAACACCTTTAGGCCCCTAACAGACACTTATGTTCATCCACATGTCCCTTTCCAAAGCCCCTTCGGTCCCAGTGCTCTTGGCACCCCACTCTAAAACTGAAGCTGGTCTTTGTTCTGAGACATACCCTCCGCAGTATCACAAGCAACTCTGAATACAATTCAGAGCCATGTATAATATGAAATGCCCAAGCTATGGTCACAAGTGACAAAGAGAAGGAATAAACCAATGGGAGGACAGCCAGCACCTTGCCACCCAGCAATGCTCAACCCCAATATGACAAAACACATATGCCTTAAACTCCAATTTTAAACAACTTCTCCTAGACCTTGAAACTAATCTTATCCCCACCAAGACCAGATGCATGACTTCCTGTAGGTCATAGCCCTCTCTGGCTGGACACATACTTGTTGCTTTGGTCCCACACTTGCTGCTCTGGCCCCAGAAGTTAATCTCCATCCCTGCCATCAGCAGATTCTTGTGTACTTCATTCAATATCCTGCCTCTGAGGAATGTTATTGATCTTGCACAGCCTGTTCTGATTCCATTTCCAAATCCCCCCCACTCAAATTCCCATCCCTTCCAGGACCAAGAATTTCATTTCCCAGATCCTCTAAGAGGGCAGGAACAAGGGTGCCTCTCCAGTGCACTGAAGCTAGAGAGAGGCTTCATCCCAAATCCTAAGTCCTTCTGTATGTGGGCATCTCAGCTGAGTTACATCAAGAAACCTGAAGGAAATCCAATTAGGGTATCTGGCCAGGATTCTCAAACTCCAAGTAGTCATCCCTTTGGGCTGAACTCTTACGAGGATCCTTTTGTCAAATGAAGACTAGCCTGAGCATTTTTTAGTTCCTTTATCTTGGACCCATCCTGATTCCTACATATAAAATGCAAGCTTTTTATAAAGTCAGTAAAAGTGATGCTGAATAATTTCTCAACTCACATGTAAACAAAGATCTCAGAGCTAAATATGTTAACAGAGAAGACTAACCAAAAAATGGCTGAACAGCAGACACTTCGTAGAAGAATTGATTTCTCCTCCTTCTGCTTTTTGAAAAATTTGGAATGAATCCCACTAGTTGGGTTACAGTAAGGTAAAGGGGATCCAAGGTTATCTAAAGTGAGATATCAAGGCTCTAACTGAAACAGGAGAAGACACCCAACTTGGGATAAGTGGTGGCCTGGGTAGACTATCCAACCCAAGGAGAGGGTTCTTGTGGAGCCCAAGGAGGAACAAATTGAAATGTGCCCCATCTAATAGGATTCAATGAATAGAAAAACAGCATCACTTCTGCAATTTCTGCCAAAAATGAAAGTTTGAATCCCATCAGGAGGAAACAGATAAGGCAGATGAAGAAATATTCTACAAAACAACTGGTCCAGAATCTATAAAAGAGCCAAGGTTTTAAAAGTCACAGAGAAGCCAGTAATGAAGGGAGCTATAAAGATATGGCAACTAAATGCAATTCATGATTCTCAGCTAGGTCTTTTTGCTCAGAAAGGACATTATTAATACCATTGGTGAAACGTGAATGGGGCCGAAAGCTGCATGACAAAAATACATTGACACTGATTTACAGATTTTGGTGGTTTCATTGTGCTTATGTTAGGAGAATGTCCCTACTCATAGGAAATAATGAATTATTAGGTATGATAACAGTGCATGCCTATAATCCCAGCACTCTGGGAATCTGAGGCAGGATGAACCCAAATTCAAGCCCAGCCTAAGCAATTTAGCAAGACCCTGTCCCAAAATAAAACATTAAAAAGGAATGGGGTTGTCAGGTTGGCAACTCACTCCCAAATAGATCAGGGGAAAAAAGTTCTTTGTATTATACTTGCAGCCTTTTTATAGGTTATTATTTCAGAATTTTTATTTTAACAGTGAGTGATTTGAATGTCAAAAGATGAGAAATTGACAAAGCTGATGAAATCTTAGAATGCTTCTAAAAAAATAACACTCTTTACAACCAAGCCTTGAACATCACCCTTAAGTTCTGTATCTGATATATAGGAATTTCAAATACATGATTATGTGGTCATAACACACACTTTCAACTAACAAACTTGATGAGCTAAAAAGGCTAAAAATGAAGTGCCCTGTTCCTGTTTTTTGAAGAAAGGTCTAGTGAGAACCTTTCTGTTCTTTATATAAAATATTAGTCTGCACTTCGGTGTTTTGGTTTTTTTTGTTTGTTTGTTTTTTGTTTTTTTGGTACCAGGGATCCTAACTCCAAACCTTGCACTTGCCAGGCAGGTGCGGTCCCACTGAGCTAAATCCCCAGCAATCCATACTTTAAATTGATGTACTATAAGTGGCCTATCTTAGGCTCTATGATCCTTGGAAAATAAGGACCTTCCACATATACTCACTACAGCCTCCTGCCCCAGCACAGACCCAACAGACTGACAGGAAAGTAGAGATGACATGATACTTACCTAACAAGGATCACTGAGGATTTAATGAAAGGCTCACTCTCACTTTAACATCTACTTTATATTAACACTAACGTTTGAGGAAGCATCACTATTGTGGAACACTTGTGGAAGCATTACTGATGGAGCCAGGATCAAGGTCCATCTCAGGTCATTTTTTCACTCTTTCTTTTGGTCTCAGTCATCATGTGCCCCCTTGTGGTAGTAACAAGAATTTTCTCCTAAGAGTTGATTGACGAGAAATTTTACATCTCAAGTGACCAGAATATGAAAATTGTAAGGACTAAAAGGTATAATAGATAATGTGAAATAGGAAGAAAAGGGGCAAAGGGGAAGGGGAAGTGGGAGGGGTAGGGGAAAGGAAAGAAGGGAATGGAATTAATATGAGAAAATGAAAAAATGGAAACCAAGTCTTTGTAAGTAGGGAGGGATGGAGAGGTTGAAGGGAGGGCAGGGGAAGGGGGAAAAATAAGAACCAAGAGAGATTATGTAAAGGTGCAAATTTCCAATGATGAATGTCATTATATTGTATACCTAAAATGTACTAATAAAGTTAAATTACAAAAAAAAAGAAAATCATGACCAAGCATATATTAAAATGAAATCCTTGGAAAACAGCCATCAAATCAGAAATGGAAGCCAAGGCCTATAGGTGAGTGAATAGGAAGCCTATAAAGAACTCCAATCAGAGTAAATCATTGGTGAAAACCAAGTAAGAAAACCCAAAATACTGCACAAACAGAGCTGGTGTGTCTGTGCCTTATTAGTGTTCCCCAGCCAATGCTGATTGCTCATGGTGAGTCAATTCACTTTAATATCTGTCCAAGTGAACACTGACATGCTGGGAAATATGCTAGATATTTTACTGATGTGATATCATTTAACTTTCTGCTATGTATGAGGGAGGTGCTGCTATCATTCCCATTCTACAGATGAAGAAACTGAGAATCAGAGAGGTTCAGTGATTCATTCAAAGTCACATAGCTAGCAAATGGTAAAACCAGGGTTGGAACCCCTGTGGTCTCTCTCCAGAGCCTATATAAAGCTGCTATTCTAAACTACTTCCTACTATCATTTGTGTCTCCCTTACATCACAGTGAGCAATAACACTATGCTTGGTTCAGTTTCCTACAAGCCTTTCTTATTTCAATAGCATTTATTACAGAACAAGAGGCCTCAATTATGTAACACTGATCTACAGAAAAAGCCAAATGTGCACCTTCTGGACTTGGAGAAGCGTGCTACTTCCAGCTACCTCTTTAGTTTGACAAAGTAATAAGATCTATTACAATAAATTGCTTTATTATTACTTAGAAAATATTCCCTTGCATTCAGCCCCCACTCCCAAAATAGGATCACCATGAATCTTTACGTATAGGAAGCTACTTACTCCTTTTTCTGGAAACCAGAGTCCAGAAAGCCTTTTGATGTGTTAAATAAGATCATTTTAAAAATAAGCTTAGTTCTACATTGTATCATTCTGGAGGAATTTCCCCTCCCCTTGAGCTGCCTACCAATTAATCTAGCAATGTAATCATCTTCTAAATTAGGAAGCCCTGCCCCCCCAAGGTGCTTTCACAAAATCTTCTTTTAGTCATGTTTTAGCATGGGAAATGACACATAGCTCAACGTACACATGTTGAGCTTTTGGCGATCTATATGATGATTTAAAAAGAAATACTTTACCAGACTCCTGGCCAGTGAAGTAACTCCTAGTCACAGGTGGCATGCTCTTGCAGCAAGCATATACTGGCTCACCACTGCCGCCATCTGCCCAGGGCCCTTCCTCTTCATTCTTCAAGCCAACAGCACAGCTGGTATGTTGGATGTCTTTTGATAGCTCTCTAGCCAAGGATATATGTGGTTCGGGAGTACTGTTGCTATAGTTCTGCTTATCTGGGTCTTGTTTCTAGAAACCATGTTAATTGTCAAACAGTATAATATGACAGTCTGACTTTTAAGATTTGTATCAACATATTTCAAACAATTAACTAATGAGGCTTCATTAAAGTGGTAAAGGCAATGCTTAAGTTATTAGGGAGAGAAAAGTTCTTCTGTAACCTTAAAATGTTATGCAATAGGCAACTGCATTTAAAATAGTATAGTATCGAACAAATTTTGTATCTTTTAATGAATCCAGCACAGAACAAAGTACTTCTGTTACACTATTAAAACACAAGTAAAAACTAAGGTGCACATGTTTGGACACCAATCATACCACAACCAAACCACCCAATTTAGCCAATAGAAAAATCTAATCCAAACTTATCTTCCTGGCAGTCACCTGAATAGGACTAGAGGACAAGAAGAAGAAAAAAGCAAAAATTTCAATGTACATGAGCTTCTAGACTATTTTTCTTCTAATACCTCTCCTCTTTGCCTCTAAACATGATCATATTGCTACTTAGAAAGACTTCCGCTTGACCTAACAGTTTCCTTCCTTTTAGTTTTTTGATCCTACTCTCCATTCTCAGACTTCCAGGTTAAATGGACTTGAAGCTTGCCACTTTCCTCTGCTTGAACCCCAGATATTTACCATAATGCACTTCAACCTCCCATGAATTTACTTCTAGTCCATTCCTCTCCTGGCTCTAAAATGCTGGGCCTGGTTGCCTTCCAGACTTGGCCTTCCTTTGTCTCTGTAACATCTACTTTCCACCTTAGTTTCCTAAGATCCTCTCCTTCTCAACTTTATGACACCCACTCACCCTCACCCCCTTCAATCTTGTTCCTCCATTTTCTCCACTCTAATCACTTCCTCCTGTTAAGGCATCATTCAGGGATTTCAAAGGCCTTATCTCTCTTCATATCTTATCTCCCTTGATGGCAGATCCATTTGCAGGCCCTTGTGTTTTCTTGTGCATGCAATGAACCATGAAATTAGCCCATACCTTCTACTGCCTACTGAGCTAACCCACTCTGATAATGCTGGTGACACAGTGGTGTTTCACAGTTCACAAACCAGGTTCATTTATACTGTCCCATTAAATTATCACAAAACCCCTTTCTGTGTCCTAATGGGTGTTCTGCTAACAGGAAACTACCACCACAAAGTGCTTTCATGGAAGCCCTTTTTTGTGTCCCAAATCCCAAGATCCTGTTAAAGAGTCAGCAGTTATCACCCTGGAGAGTGACAGGAGGTAAGTAATTAGATGGTCAGGGTCTTGATTCCAAATCTCATCTGGATTTGGTTTCAAATTCCAGTCCTGAAACTTCTCAGCTGTGTGGGCTTTACTTATTCTTTGGTTTTTTCTCTGTCAAACGAGGATCACACCTCTAAGGATTATTATAAAGTATACATAAATGGCTTGGCACAGTGCCTCACAATTAGAAAAGGCTCCAAAATGGTATCTACCATTTTTCTAAATTCTTAAACCTTTACCTCTGAGTCTTTGGCTCCTTCCAAAACATCACTGAGAACTTGTATGTATTCAGTTGCACCTTTAAGGATATCAACTTTGCTAGGCTTTCTGCTTTGGGGAAGAAATGGCACAAGTGCCTTCAGTTTGGCAAAGCCACGGTTGAGATTTTTAATCTAGAAAACAAAAAGGCACAGGGTCAACAGAGAGGCTAACTTGTACAGACATCACACCAAACCACAAAAGGGGGTTGTGAGGGCTCATTTCCACTGCCCTCTCATATGGGTGGTAAATCTAAGCAGGCAATGCCAAAGGGTCATATTTCCATGAGCACAGTGGCGCATGGCCAGGGAGAGAGGGAATCAGTGCAGCTCGGTGGGAGGACAGACTGGAAGATGTATCTATTTCCACACTGACCTTGCTTCTCTTCCTTTAGGGAACATGCCTGCTGAATTATAACATACAGGCAAGTGAAATAGCAGCTAAAAGCTTGGCATCACTATACCAGTATTTAAAACCCAGCTCCACCATTTGCTGCCCTTATGAGAATACGTGGGATGCTTCATATCACTAAGCTTTAGTCTTCATCTGCAAAGTAGAAAGTATCTACCTTGTATCCTTTTTGTGATTATTAAGCAAAATAATGTACACGCACCAAAACAATCTCACTCAGATCTGATATAAAGTCCTCAAGAGGTGGTGCTGCTGCTGAATAAAATAAACAACACTTGTCTACTCAAGCACAGTGACCTCGACTCACTAGCTTCTTTCCCAGTGAGTTAATGAATAGTCACGTGTGAGAGTCTGCACACTGGTGGACTCAAAGTCTCCTCGCTTTTATTTTCCCTATTCTCCAGGCTCAAATCTAGTAAGTCCCCAACCTATGAACATTCGAGTTGTGAACTTTCACGGCTATTCTGTACTGTATAAGACTCACTTTGTTGGCTTATGAATGAATCCAACTTATGAACAATTCTCCCAGAACAGAACTCACTCATAAGTCGAAGACTTACTACTGTGCCTTGGCTCTGAAGACCAAGAACTCTGATGCTCATCCCTTTAAAGGACACAGGCCTTGGGAGAGCTGGCTTTCATTACACCATAAAGCCAATATACTCAATTATAATGACAGCCCCCCTGCCACCCTGGAGTAAAGCAGACAAAGGACATGACTAATTCACATGAGAATTCAATGACCAGTAAATATATGAAAAGATTTCACTTTAATAATCAAACTACAACAAATTAGATACCATTTTTCATGTACCAAGCTGGTCATATTTTTGTCTTGTTAATCATATCCTATATCAGGAATAACATGAAAAACAGTTCTGTTTTCTGTAACAGGAATAAAAGTGAGAAGCCTTTCCAGAAAGCAATTGAGTAACACCAAAAGTCATGTGTGCCTGTAATCCCAACAGTCTGGAGGCTGAGGCAGGAAACTGCAAATTTAAGACCAGCCTGTGTAACTTACTGACTCAGAGAGACCCTGTCTTAATTTTTTAAAAAAAGGAGAGGTCAGGTGGGGATGTAGCTCAGTGTAAAGGCCCAGTACTGAAAAAAAAAGTCATGAGATTATATATGTCCTGTGTCTCAGTAACTCAACTTATAGCATTTTATTCTAAGCTAAATATCAGACAAGTTCATAGATTTATGTGCCAGTAAAATCCTGGCAAACATCATACTTACCTAGCAATGAGATGGAATACATCTGGTACACTTACATGACAGACTATACAGTCAAAAACTGTTCTGAGAAATGCTTCAGAAAATGAGAAAATGCTTTTAGTAATGTTCAGTGAAAATATTTAAAAGACTATTACCATATGACCAAAATTTTGTAAAATTATGTACATCACCCACACAACTAGAAAAAAATTGGGAGGAAATACACAAAGATGTTCACAGTAATTATCTGTGTTGTGTCTCCATTCTCTCTTCAGTCATTTCTGTATTTTCCAGGTGTATTTTGTCATTTTAAAGAATGATAAAGGTCATTTGCCTTCTTAAAACCAGGACCAGTTTTCTACAGAAGGCAATAGCTTCCAGGTGGAAAGAGTCACTTAAAATATTGGATCAAAGTCTCATTTCGGGGCCATCAAAGCAGACCACAGGATTATCTATCTGTCTGTTTTTCTGAGGCAGAGTCTCATTCTGTAATTCAGTCTGGCCTCAAACTCATGGCAACCTTCTTGCCACAGCCTCTCAAATGCTGGGAGTACAGCTGTGCGCCACCAAGCCCAACACGGGATTATTTTTATAAAGGGTGCAGTGTCTGGTAAAAGCATACTTCACCATCCTGGCAATTTTCTAACTTCTCTTAAGTCTTCTGCCCTTACTTGGGGCTTCCTCCTCCTACTTTCCCACACAGAATTCCTAGTAGACTGAGTAACGTTTCTAAAGGTGTGTGTAGGAACAGCCCCGATAGAACTTACTTCTCCAGGTCCTAGGCCTCAAGGTGCTCTCTGCGGCAGCCCTCCTCCCTTCCTTCCCTCTCTAAGATAGATCCTCAGACAACCAAACCCAGAGAACACCAACTGCCTGACAAATTTGGATTCTGAAAGCTGACCTAAAACGCTGAAAGCGACCAGCAGATGCCGCTCCAATCAGGAACTCAGGACCTTTCCTATTGACTTACTACGGCCCCTGATTGGGAAAGTCACTTTCTCTACACTCTCTCGACGGGCTTGCTTGGGAATTTGGGCGCGAACTGGGACACTGTGATTCTTTACTGTAAAATACATAAACTCGGCTAGGGGATATAGCTCAGTGGTAGAGCCACTTGAGCCACGAATGCTTGAGGCCCTGAGTCCGATCCCCAATACTGCAGGGGGAAAAGGCCCCCTTCTGCCCTCGTCCGGTATTTGCTTCCAGGCAGATGCCGCAGGGACGGATTTGCACGCAAGCACCCAGCCGGCGGCGCCTACGGCTGTGAGACCCCCAACTCCCATGCTCTAAAGCTCTCCAAAAGCACCGGCCAAGGGGAGTCTTTATTGAACTTGTCAGGGTTCCCTCTCCTCTCCTCTCCTCCCCCGAACTCGTTCCTGCACAAGTCCGGAAGGGTCCCCAGGTGAGGCGGCGGCTACCCCAGCGGCGGCGAACGAGCAGCTGGACGTAGGTGCAGGGTAACACGGCCACTTTCGTGCTTCCAACACGTTGCGGACCCGACCCGAGCCTCAGGAGGCCGAAGTCGCGTGGGGCCGCGGGAGGGCGGAGGAGGTGCACGGGGATGAAACCCATGATGGAGGTGGGAGCACGGGCGCAGAGTGGCCGCGCCGAGGTGGCCCCGGGGACCCCTCACCCGCTCGCGCTCCTTGGCATTGGCCACACGCCGCCGCTCCAGCACCAACTGGAGGTCCTCGGTGGACGAATAGCCGCCCGAGGGCAGCCGCTTGAGCCGGCAGATGGCGGCCAGATGGGGCAGAGGCCCGAATTGCTCTCGGAGCACGTCCTCCAGCACCTCGGCCTGCGGGACGCCCAGGACGGCTAGCCGCGCTGGGCCGGGCTCGGGGGACACGGACTCAGCGTCCATGGCGGAGCGCGGAGGTCGGGGTGGGGGGGGGCTTTCACCTGCCGCACCTGGGGCCACACGCGGCCCACGCGGGGCGGGGCGGGGCGGGGCGGGGCTCGACCACCTGAGCGCTGCCGCGGATAACCAGCCACTGACGGTTACAGTGAGAGATGGGTGACAGCACTGCTGTCAGTTTGGCTCCGTTTTCCTGGGCTCTGGAATCACCAGGCGGTTTTTTGTTTGTTTTTAATCCACGTGGTAGGGTAACAATCGTCAAAATTCTAATTCAGTCTGAGTTGAGTCTGAATTAGGGCATGAGTTTCTTGATACATGTATGCACATATATACACACATATACATATATACACTTATACAGAAAAAATGATGGTTGCACACACATTTTTTAAAAATTCAATTTGAAATAAAAGCTGCAGAAAAAGTTGCAATAGTAACAAAAAGCTGCAGTACTTCCTTTACTTCATTCTTTCCTTGTTAAGATTTTCCTGTTTGTTCCAACTGTCTTTTTATGACTATTTCATTTTTCTTTTTCCAAAATATTTGTACCATTTTTATTTGTATTTGTCTTATTTATTTATTTATTTATTTATTTATTTATTTATTTATTTTGGTACCAGGGATCAAACTCAGGACCTTGTCCTTGCAAGGTAGGCTCGGTGCCACTGAGCTAAATCCTCGGGCCCTTGTGTTAGTATTTTCAGGACAAGGTCTCACTATGGTGCCCAAGCTGGGATGGAAGGCCAGGGCTCAAGTGATCCTCCTGCCTTAACTTCACAGGTAGCTGAGAATACAGGCACACTCCATTGTGTCCTGCTCAACTATTCTTTTTCTCAAGTATTTAAGTTGCAGACATGATGTCCCCCTAAATAGTCCAGTGGGTATTTCCTCCTAAACAAGGACACTTCTACACAACCACAATGCAGCCTTTCAAACCAGGAATTCAGCGTCGGTACATTGCCATCTTCCAGGCCACAGACCTCTCCAGGTTCCTCCAGCCATCTCTTTAATGTCTTCTCCTCTCTGGCTGGGATCCAGTCCAAGAGTGTAGGTTGTATTTTGTCATCATGTCTCTTTATTCTCCTACATTCTGTAACATCTCTCCAGTCTTGTAACATCTTGTCTTCCTGACCTTGGCAGCTTGAGTAGAAGAGGACTTTCATTCTATAGGCTGCCCCTCGGCCTGAGCCTGTCCACTGCTTGCTCAAATCCAGACCCAGTTCTCTGGGTGTTTTACAGAGATGGTAAAAATTTCTCTGACAGTTGAGTTACTGCCATCTTGCTTTCTGTTGTTGTTTTCAGTTTTGATTTTTCTGTGCCTTATTAGGTATTTGAAAGGGAAATGCAAAGACTGTTAGATGCAAAGAGAAACTGTCCCTCATACAGACTTTAAATGACACTTTTAAAAATACTCTAAGACTGAGGCAGGAGGATCACAAGTTCAAGCCCAATCTGGGCAATTTAACAACTTAGCAAGGCTCTCAAAATAAAAATTTTAAAAAGGACTGGGGTTGTAGCTTAGTTGAAAGGCCCTGGGCTCAATCCCCAGTACCACACACACACACACACACACACACACACACACACACACCTTTTTTTCATTTGAAATTTAAGTTACTTCACTTAGAAAAAATTAGGAGTGCCTCCTGTCCCAAAATAATCAGGCCTGGGAGGCCATTACATGACAACTGTAACTCAGAGTAAAAAAGAACCCTTCACTTTTCCTTTGGGGACTTGCCTTTTTGTGCTTTCTGCTAGAAACAAGCTGGGGTTAATGTGTTGGCCACACCACTGGCAGGGTTAACAGTGAATCAAAAGTGTGTTTCTACAAAGAACAGAGAAGAGGAACAGACACAGAGGTGCCCCCAGGCCTGACCCTAAGGAAATGACAGAGGTCATTTCCCCACAGAGACTCTCAGCTCAAGTCTTGCTTGTTAATGCTGCTGGGCCTCAGAGCCCATAGCACAGGAAGATACCTGGGAGTCTTGTGAAGGGCTCAGTAGAAGTGTAGAGCCCTGAGAATGGTAGGAAAGCTGAGACTAAAGGAAGATCTGGGGGCTTCAGGCAGCAGCGTATTATGGGCCCGAGAGGAGGACCTTCTGCAGCACAGGAGTTGGCATGACCTTTAGGCAAATCACTCCAATTCTCTATGCCTGGAAGGAAGTGAGGTGCCAACTAGCCATACACAAAACAGTAACAACTGATGCTTGGACAGTGAAGTCTGTGTCCCTGAAAACTCATCCTATGCAGTAATTTTCTTAGTTCCCACAACAGCTCCAAGAGGGAGATTCTCTAGCTACTTCATAGAAGAGGAAACTAAGACATAAAACAGAAGTAATCAGCTTTCACATCTAGAAGAGGGCAAAGCTAAGATTGGAGGAGCTTGGGTCTGTAACCACAAATCTTTGCTGTCTCATGTAACTCCCTCCAACTTTGTAAGTGAAGGCTATATTGGCTGTAGTGATTTATGAACCAGCTAGAAAGTCCAAAAACTCAGCTTTTGTACAGACAAATCCTGAGGGACCAGGCAGAGGGGTGGTCTAAGCACCAGTGCAGAAGCTGCAATCAGAGTTGGTTGCAGGGTCAGTGAGGGACTTGGCTCAATTCCTGGAACCTCATTTCAGAGATATGATGAAAGGTATGTACGGGCCACTATGGAGGGCCTGGATTCCCAGTCCTGGGATTTATGCAGTTTATTAGATCTAAGAAGGAAGATTGCAACAAAGGCAGGGCTTTGAAGAGATTCAAAAGGCAACAGGTGCAGCTACTTTGGGAGGTACATGAGGAGCCAATAGACAAACCTGTGCCATGGACATCCTGCTGCTTAGGCCTTGTCCTGTAGGAAAAAGCCACAATGGCTTCCTTCTTGAGGCCCCGCTGACAGGCCCTTCTTCTAAGTATCTGGATTCTCACATCTTCCAAGAACAGCCCAGGCCTCTTCACTTCCCTATGACTCTCATTAGGGCTTGGAGCTCTCATTGTTTTCTCTCAGAAATTTTCTGTCTTTCTGGATATGAGGATCCAAACTGATGGACACTGGGGTTGCACACATTTTGGTTTAGGGGAAAACCTGACCCTAGCATTACAGTTGTCATGTAATGGCCTTCCAGGCTTGATTTTTGGGGGACAGAGAACAGTTTTCAAGCAAGAAAATGAACATATTATAAAGGAAGAGGTAACAGCAGTTTGAGGATGAGGGAAGTCACTAGTTTAGAGGAAAAAATGCACATTTGGTCAGTAACTTTGAGTGTTGTCTACCAACTAATTCCCATCCCCTTGTGCTCTGAATTAATATAGTATTTACTGTATAGTATTTACACAAATTTGGGCCCTGGCCCAAGCCTCAATGTAGGCCTATGTCATGCCTATTGGAAAGGCCACCCCACCCCTTGCTGTACTGCTCTCACAAGAGCCAGTTATACATGGCTCTGCCTCCAGAAATTCTTGCTACAACTCAAAAGCAAACAATCTGAGCTCTCAGATTATGCTGCAGTCTGTGTTCACTCTCTTGGTTGGGAAACTGCTCCCTGTACCCCAAAATCAGGCCTGGGAGGCCATTACATGACAACTGTAATGATTTGATTAGGGGGTCAGATTTTCCCCTAAATCAAAATGTATGGAATCCCAGCATCCATCAGTTTGGATCCTCATATCCAGAAAGACAGAAAATCTCTGAGAGAGAAGGCTAGGTTAGTGGAATGTCAACAGTACACCCCATGTTGTGGCAATTGTCACAGCCTTCTAGTGCCACAAAAAAACCTATGTCAGAGGGCTGCAGCTGTATAGAGTTCCCACAGTGAAAGCAGGATGGGCAGGCACTCCAGGGTGACAAGTTGGCTACTTCCCCCAAGTCAACTGAGGACTTCTCTCTGTCTCACCAGATGGCTCCAGTCAGTCTGTGGAGAACTTGTTCATCTGCTTCTCTCTTGGGGAAATTGCAACTTTTAGAATATCCTCTGGAAAAGACAGCCAGCATGAGCATGAGAACTGACCCAGACTATAGGAAGGAAGGAGTTCTTCATGTTTACCTGCCCCTGTCCAACGACCTCTTCATTATCTTTAGACCATAGATGGTAGTTGACTAGACTGATGATGAACAGCTCCTTGTTTCTCCAGAGTGTCACCACCTCCAGATTTCCAGCACCACAGGACCCTCCCTGGGAACTGAATGTCCTACTTCTCCTCCCCACTAAAATGCTGACCTCATGTTGTTCACTGTTGAATCCCAAAAATTTAGAAGAGTTCTTGATACATAGTAGAGCCACAATAAATATTTCTTGAAGGAATATTTACACAAAGTCAAAATTTTCAAGTAGATTTAATGACTATAAATCTTCAGATATTAAACAGAGTAATTCTGAAATGTATAAATAAAAAGTTATTAGAAATACAAGGAATATGTGACAAGATGATAAACATAGCTGGAGTGTTAAAAAGAAATCCTCTCATGGGCCGGAGATTTAGTTCAGTGGTTCCAGCACCTGCCTCGCAAGCGCAAGGTCCTGAGTTCAATCCCTGGTACCAAAAAAA
>NW_004624762.1:2578428-2595008 GCF_000247695.1 Heterocephalus glaber | reverse complement strand
ATAAATGAGGATATAGAATATTTGTATAATAAAAATAATAAACTTAATCTAATAAATATCCCAGTAGAAGACCAATTAACAAGCAAGCATACAATAGTCCACAAAATCTCAGTAAATTCCCCAAAGTAGAACAAGTCAATTATTTATTGGCTTCTAATGATATATAGCTAGGAAAACTTTAAAAGAAAGAGTAGAAATATATAACAAAGAAAACATACACATAAACCCATATATATATATAGAGAGAGAGAGAGAGAGAGAAAGAGAGAGAGAGAGAGAAACACATACAAAAAACAAACACATTACACTTGTGGCTATTGATAAAAAACATAATAAATGAATACATTACCAGGAAATCAAGTCAAGCAACATATTAAAATACCATGACTAAATTTGTATTCAAGAAATTCAAAGATAAAACATCTTTAGGGAATTATTACTGATATTTCTTATGTTAACAGATAAAAGGATAAAGATTTTTATGAGCAGTTTTGATAGATGCCGAAAGCCCACTTGTTAAAATGTGATATGCATTCCTAATTGAAGGGAATTTCTTCCACTTTATATAATTATCAGAAATCAACCAGTTACATGAACAAAACTGGAAATAGTCATATTAATATCAGAAACCAGGGAAGTATGTCAGATATGTTATCACTATGAAGCTACATTAGTAGATTATTCTGGAGCTCTTATCAGTGCAATAATGAAATAAAAAGAAATAAGCTATAGATTCCAGAAAAGAGCAGCCACAGTCATCATTACTCTCAAATGATGTGGTTTGTCCAGAAAACCCAATATAATTAGCTACAAAAAAGAACTAATAAGAATTCGTATGTATGTATGTATTTAATAAAGTGGGTAAATCCAAGATAAATACACAAAAGTAGTAGCCTTCCTTAATATCATAATCTTATTATATAGAATAAAAAGACTTTCCAGTGAGAGACAAAATGGTGGAGCAGTAAGTGTCAGCAACTCAGCTTCTCCAGGACAAATTGTTTATAGAGTCTGGGAAATAATAGCTTGGAGAGGAACCAAAGTGAGAGGAGTGTACATGGGAACCACCACAAGGGAACTGAGAGAGGAGAAGAAAATAAGATAAGGTGATACAGAAGAGGTGGACCACGTGGCAGAGGAGAGATCTCGGCACCATCAAAAGCAGCTGGCTAGCTTCCCGCCAGGAGGCAAAGTGAAACTAGCAACTTTTCTGCTCACAGAGAGCTGGAGTGGTACACTGGGACCAGGAGAATGCAGTTGGAGACAGCAAGAAAAACAGGAGACACTTCTTCCTGAGTGGTTCTCCAGAGTATACAGTTGGTGAGTGACTGTAGTCCAAGTGCCCAAGGACAGTCACATTGAGCAGGAGCTGATAGGGCTGCCATTTGTAAGGAAGGGCTGGGTGCTTGAACCTGGGTCCCAAACAGCTCCATGGCTGCTTCACAATGCCAGGCTCCCAGGGTAAATGAAGCAAGGACAGTCATGGGAGACTGCCAGCAGTTGGAGAGCAAACAGGGCAATGTGGGGGTGGGGGAATCCCACTGAGAGGCAGAGACTGGTGATCACAGACTTGGTTCCTGCAGTTAGAGACCAGCCTCAGGCTGGGTTACACAGGATTGGAAGCTCACATTTTTCCCATGTTCCCATTGCTAAAGGGAGACCCAAAACAAGGTCTTATGGTCTGTTATTTCTCAACCAGCCCTGATAGATACCACTGTAACTGTTTAGCCTTTTACTGCTGTAGTTGAATTGATTGCATAGGAATAATCCTGATTCAGTGGACAATTTAGTACCAGTGAACTTGTCTGCTGAATCCACCATCACACACAGGGAGAGGGATAGCAAGAGTTCCTAACCCAAGAACTCAGACTGGATGAGATCCTGCAAGAATGCTTGCAACCTGGCAGAAAAAGGTCCTGAATCTGAGTAAACTTTGATATTGCAGTAGTGGGTTCAGAGGAGTTATTGGGGACTGAGCACTCAGACTCTCTGGCAAAGAAGGTACTTGAGAAATCACATAGGCAATGTCTCGTTGGAATATCTAATCTGTGTTCCCATCAGACATCTTACTGGTTTAAATTTTTCTATGTTTCTTGATTTATTTAGTAATATGGGGTTATGTTATGTTCTTTTATGGTTTTGTGTATTTATTAGGTTGTTATTCTTGTATATTTGTTCTTTAATTGGCTCTGATTTAATAGCTTCTAGGTTCTTTCCTTAAGCTCTTTATCTGGTTTCTTCATCTCAAACCCCTGAGACAATATTATTAATATTTTTATTTATTCTTTTTCCAAACACATAAATTCCTCCTCTCAAGTTTTTAAATTTACCATACTTAGCTCTCTCACAGTCACTTCTACCTTCACTAGTATAATTCCTCAATCCTTCCCATCCTAAGTCTTTGGCTCTTCCATATCTTACCTACCTTATTGTCCTCCCTATAAGCAAGTTCTGATAACCACATAGCTTTCCTCAATCACAAAGTGAACCCCCTTACTCCCATATCTTACCCTTGCCCCCACAAAATATCCTCTGAAAATTCTCAATACTAAACCTCCAACTCAATTAAAAGTCCTCCAATAAATCAGACCCCACTTCAATTTTTTATTCTCATCTACCACTATTCTCCCTTTCCAACTTCTCCCTTGGTGCCTAACACTACTCATCCAACCACCTCCCATTATCCCCACCCAACCTCACCTACCTCACTACAGAGCAACAACAAATCATTAACTGTCATAGTGTGTATAGAGAACAGACAAAAAGAGAAGAATAACTGCAAGGACTATCATATAGATATAGTGTAAGGTCGAATCTGTGGATGCTGTTATAAATAGAAGTGATTCTTTTAGCAAAACAGGGGGACAGAGTCAAAATCATTTAAATAATAGAAGTAAATATTAGCACTGAACATACAAAGCTGAAAATTATTCATGGGAAGGCAACATCCTGCTAAAAATCTCCACATAAGCCACAAACTCTCCTCACTTCTGTAGTCCCCAACCTGCAGTAACTGCCCCCCCCCAAAAACAGGAAGAGATAAAAGAAAGGGCCATATATAATTTTAAAAATGTATATACATATATTCATATACAAGTGGGAGAATGGGGAAACAAGGAAATAGAGGATCTCCAAACCCACCCCCAATTCTCCCAAGACAGAGCAAGGGATCACAAAGGGAGAAAAAAAATGTCAAGTAGCAAAAATCTATGAAAAATTCTTAGAAGGGATAAAGAAAATACATGAGTTCAAAGAGGAAATGAACCAACAATTCACAGCCATTACATTCAATATGTCCATGGTAAATTTCTGGGAAATAGGTAAAAACTGGATAAGCTAATCAATACAGTTTAAAATTTGAACAACAGATTCATCAAGGATATGAAATCCTCAAGAAGATGTCAGATAGAAATGCCTGAAATAAAAAACAGTATAGAATTCATACATTGCAAAATGATCAATGTAAAAACAGTGTCTGATATTGAAGACAAAATAGTGAATTATGGTAAAGAGCTCAAAGAAGCAAAAAAGAAAATAAGAGAACAAGAGAAGACTATCCAGCAACTACTAGATGACAACAAGAAGACCTATCTAGGGTTAAATGGATTTAGAGAAAAACTAAAAGATAGACCAGATGGATTCACTGACATGCTTACAAAAATTATGAAAGAAATTTTCCCAAATATAAGAAAAGAGTTAAAATACAAGTAAGCAGTGCTTACAGAACACCAAACAATTATGGCAAAAGAAGAAGTTCACCAAGGAATAGCCTCATTAAATTCACAAATATCCAGTAACAACATAGAATTTTAAAGGCAACCAGAGAAAAATTAAAAAATGACAAATAAAGGTGAACCAATTAGAATCACAGCAGACTTCTCAGCACAAACCCTGAAAACCATAAGAACTTGGAGTGAAATATTTCAAGCCCTAAGAGCAAATAACTTCTGACCCAGATTAACTTACCCTGTAAAGCTATCCTTCAGAATAGATGGAGAAATAAGGTATTCCATGAAAAAGACAGGCTCAGAAGATATATGAGCAATAAACCTGCTCTAGAGAAAATACTCAAGAATATTCTCAACAGAAACAATGTATTGGATACAGCTAAAAACAGAGGAAACTAGTGAAGTCAATGGATAAACAGCAACAAAAACCTTCAGGAAAAGAAAAAAATGATACACCAACAGATAAAGAAGGTAATGATAGTAAATAACCAATACATCTCAGTAATATCTCTCAATGTTAACAGCATCAACTCTCCAATCAAAAGACACATACTGACATACTGAATGAAAAAACAGAATTCAACACTTTGTTGCTTTCAAGAAAGTCATCCAAAAAGATATTTATAGACTAAAAATTAAAGGATGGAAAACAACATTTCCTGTTCCAGGACTCTGAAAACAAGAAATTCTAATATCAAACATAGTAAGCTTAAAACTGAAGAGAAAAATAAGGTAACTATATACTAGAGAAAGGAACAATCCAACAAGAAGTGATAACATAAATAAACATATATGTACTGAATGCTAGAGCACATATCTTCATAAAACAAAAACTGCTGAAATTAAAAGATCAAATAAACATTAATACAATTGTTATGGCTTGTGTCTAGATATTCCCCTAAAGGCTTATGCAGTTACAGGTGGGGGTTTTCAGAGGTGGCTGGATCTAGAGTGTATGACGCTAGGATTAAATGTGTGATGCTGGGATCAAAGATGCATGGTTACTAAATTAGTGCACTGATTGGTTTGGCATAGTTCTGGTTGTGGATAATGGGAAGGCCCACCTTGGGTGTGAGTGCTACCTACCTTAAGGACATGTAGCCTGGATAGAATATAAGGGACAGAAAGAGGGCTGTTGTCATCACTTGCTGCTTCTTCACTACTTTGCTGCTTTGCTGCCTTCTGCCTGCCATGAACTGTTTCTCCTCTGCCATGCCCCTCTGCCATGCCACACCCTGTCTTGGAGCCAGCCAACTATGAAGTGAAACCTCTACAAACTTTGAGCTACAATAAACCTTTCTTCCTTTAACTTTGGGTGTTGGGTATTTTGTCTCAGCAATGAGCAAAAGAACTAAAACAATAATCATAGTAAGGGATTTTAACACCCCGTTTTACAAAGAGACAAATCAACTTAAAAACTGAAAAAGAAATTTCAGAGCTGAACCACATCCTTGAACATAGACTCTTAATGGATATATACAGAGTATTCCACCCTTCTAGAACAGAGTATTATATCTTCTTCTCAGCAGCACATGGTACTTTTTTCCAAAGTACATCACATACTAGTCCACAAAACCTGCGTAAGTAAATATAAAAGAATTGAAATCATCCCATGCATATATCAGACCCCTGTGCAATGAAAATGGAAATCAATGACAGAAGAAATTCTGGAAAAGGAAAAAAAGCTCCTGGAAAATTACCAACACACTCCTGAACAACAAATGAGTCACAGAAGAAATCAAAGAAGAAATTACAAATTTTCTGGAAGTTAATGACAATGATTGTACAACTCAATAAACCTCTGGAACACTATGAAGGCAGCCCTAAGAGGAAAGTACATACAATCAATGATCACATTAGGAAAACAGAGCAAGCCTAAATAAATAACCTTATGAGAAACCTTAAAGTATTTGTGAAACAACAACAAACGAGCCCCAAACCAAAATTAAGGAGGGAAATTATACAGATGTGAGTAAAAATAAAATTGAGACTAAAAGAACTATAAAATAAAAATTAACAAATTAAAAAGATGGTTCTTCAAAAGAATAAATAAAGTAGATAAGCCCTTAGCTAGACTCACCAAGAGGAAGAAAGGACTCACATTAATGCAATTAGAAATGAAAAAAGTGAAATCACAGCAGACACTGTCAAAATCCAGGCAATAGTAAGTAATTCAAAAAAATATATTCCAATAAATTATCCAATTTTGAAGAAATGGACAGTTTCCTAGACACATAAAACTACAAAAACTAACCCAAGAAAACATAAATATGCTTAACAACCTAATAACAAGTAATGTAATTGACTCAGTCATAATGAATCTACCAACTAAAAAAAGCCCAGGACCTGATGGACTTACTGCTAAACTCTACAAAACCTTTAAGGATGTTACATCATCAATACTCCCAAAGCTCTTCAAAAAAATTGAAAGGGATAGAGTGCTCCCAAATTCATTTATGGAAGCCAATATTGCCCTGATCTCAAAACCAGATAAAGACTCAACTAAAAAAGAGAACTATATAGGCTAATCTCTTTAATGAACATAGATGCAAAGATCCTTAACAATATATAAACAAATAGAATGCAGCACATTATCAAAAGGATGGTACATCATGATCAAGTGGGTTTCATCCCAGAGATGCAAGGATGGCTCAACATATGTAAGTCAATAAATAATTAAGTACAATAAATTAGTTAACACAATAAATAATCAAGTAATTTATCATAGAAACAGGAGCAAGGTCAAAAACCACATGATCATATCAATAGAAACAGGAAAGCCTTTTTGACAAAATCCAGCACCCCTTCATGATAAAAAAAACCCTGAAGAAAACAGGCATAAAAGAACCGTATCTAAATATGACATTGACCATTTATGACAAACCAATAGCCAGCATTATACTAAATGGGGAAAAACTAAAAGCATTCCCCCTAAAATGAGGAACAAGACAAGAATGTCCACTATCACCTCTTCTATTCAGTATAGTACTTGAAACATTTGCCAGAGCAATTAGGCAAGAGAAAAAAAGGGATACACATAGGAAAGGAAGAAGTCAAATTATCATTATTTGCAGATGACATAGTGCTCCACATAGAAGGCTCAAAGAACTCCACCAAAAAACTCTTAGAATTAATAACCAACTTCAACAACATAGCAGGATATAAGATCAACACACAAAAGTCATTAGCATTTATGTCCACCAATAATGAACTCAATGAAAAGGAAATTATGAAAACAATGTCATTCACAATGGCTGCAAGAAAAATGAAATATCTAGGAATTAACCTAACCAAGGAAGTGAACAACCTCTACAAAGAAAACTACAGTACTTTGAAAAAGGAGACTGAAGAGGATATCAGAAAGTGGAAAGATGTCCCCTGACAGGCAGAACCAAAATTGAGAAAATTGCCATACTTCCAAAACTGTTGTACAGATTCAATGCAGTCCCAATCAAAATACCAACAGCATACTTCACAGACCTAAAGAAAAATCCTAAAATTTATACGGAACCAGAAGAGTTCTAGACTAGCAAAAGCAATTTTGAGCAATAAGAGAAAAACAGGTGGTATAGCAATACCTGACTTCAAGCTATACTCTAAAGCAATAGTGATCTCAAAAAAAAAACAACAAACAGCATGGTACTGGAACAAAAACAGACACGTTGATCAATGGAACAGAACTGAGGATACCAAAACCTCCCCAGACATATTCAACTATTTGATCTTTAACAAAGGGGCCAAAAGCATATGTTGGTGGTAAGATAGCCTATTCAACAAGTGGTGTTAGGAAAACTGATTATCTGCTTGCATAAGAATGAATCTGGACCCTTATATCTCACCATATACTAAATTAAAATCAAAATGGATCAAAGACCTAAACATTAAAGCAGAAACATTAAACGTTCTGGAAGATAAAATAGGTAAAACATTTGAAGACATAGGTATAGGAAATGATTTTCTAAACAGAGCTTCAGTCACACAAGAAATAGCAGCAATAATCAACAAATGAGATTATATCAGACTAAAATTTTCTGTACAGCAAAAGAATCAATCAGTAGAGTGAAGAAACAACCTACAAAATGGGAAAAAAATTTTGGCAGCTACTCTTCAGAGGACTAATATCTGGAATATACAAAGAACTCAAAAAAATTAATCCACCTACAATTAAAGACCCAGTAAAGAAATTGGCAAGAAAAATAAACAGACACTTCACAAAGGAAGAAATACAAATGGTCAACAAATATGTGGAAAAATGTTCAACATCACTGACCATTAGAGAAACGCAAATTAAAACAATTCCAGGGGGCCGGGGATTTAGCTCAGTGGTTCTGCCACTGTTTGATCTCCCGTACCAAACAAAACAAAACAAAACAAAACAAAACAAAACAAAACAAAAAAATGCTAAGATTCCATCTTACTCTGGAAAGAATGGCAATCATTAGGAAATCAAACAATAACAAATGCTAGTATGGCCATGGTGAAAAAAGGAACACTCTTGCATTGTTAGTGGGAATGCAAACTAGTACAACCATTATGGAAATCAGTATAGAGATTTTTCAAATAACTGAAATTAGAAAATCCATATGACCCAGCTATCCTCCTTCTATGTATCTTCCCCAAAGAGTTTAAGTCATACTACAGTGATACATGAATACCAATGTTTATAGTACCACAATTCATAATAGCTAAATCCTGCAAAAAGTAGCCTATACTCAGCAACAGACGATTATATAAAGAAAATGTGATATCTATATATAATGGAATACTATTCAGCTATAAGAATGACACATTTAAGACATTTGTAGGAAAATGAATACACCTTATATGCCATGCACAGGAAGCTAGTAACCCCAATTAATGTAAACACTATATGCCATAACATGAGCTAAGACAAAACAAAACTGCCCTACACTTAGAGTTATCTCTAAAAGCAGAAGTGTAGGGCAGACTGAAACACAACTGGTTGAAAGTGTTATGAAGACTGTTTAGAGCTTACTCTTTCCTTCAGGTAACACCCCTCAGCTGCTGCCCCTGCACACTGCAGAAGGGTAGTTTTATTTATATGCTGAGAGATCTGCACAGCCAGACTGAAAGCAGAAGGACTTGGGATCCATCTCTATACCAAACAGTGAGATGCCCAGACCCCCACACCTTCTCCTATCCCTCTTTCCTAACAACCTATAAAAAACTGAAAGACGAACTTCTAAATCTCAAGAGGTAGATAAGAGAATTATTTTCTGAGGGTCTCCACGATCATTGGATTACCAGAGGTTAAAAATACAGGCATTCTCCAAAGAAAAATCTGGCTCCCCCACCTTGTGCCCTTCAGTGAAACTCACCAGTCATCAGTACCTACCCCACAAAACAGACCTAAAATTTTTGAAAAAGTCAAAGGGTCACTTTCTCTACTAAATAACAAAACATATAATAAATGACAAAATTAAAACAATATGGTCCCAATAAAGGAAAAGAGAGTTCATTAGAATGGTATCAAATGTCCAGAAACAGTCTTGTGAATTTAGTACTCTATTTGAAAAGTTTGGCTTTTCAAACTGGTGAAAAAGAATGGATTGTGATTTGGTGATATTTTAGAAAAAGTAAAAGTTTACCTCACAATATTCTCAAAAGTAAAGTCCAGATCTGATAATAAAGTAAGTGTAAAAACTAAAATTATAAAATTAAGTACTAGAAGAAATAAAACAAATGTTGTTTCAATCCTGGGATAGAGGAGGAGTCCATAAAACAGATACAAATCTAAGAAGCCATAAAGGGAAAGGCTGATATATATGAATACAAATGAGTTGAAGTCCTGTACAACAACCAAAAAATCATAAAACAGATAACAGACTCCCCATTCTGGTCACCATGGAGTGACTCAATTAACTATTTTGCTGTAAGCAGCTAGAAAATTGGACAATGGACATGAAACAATTGTTTTCAGACATTGGACAACAGGCGGAGCAAACTGTAGAGAAGCAGATAGGTGAGCCTAAGGCCACATAGGCTTTCTTCCTGGAGGCTCTTTCCACAGTGCATGGCAGAGTCCTAAGCAGGGCATGACATTCTCGTTGTGCTGAGGAAAGAGAAGTGCAAGTTTGGGGAGACTGAGAGCTTTGGAATTTGGTAGCAGAGCATGAAGAGGAGGGAGCTATGCTGAGAAAGAACTGTGGGATTCTGGATAGGATCCCCTGTGTATGCACAGGTGGGGGCCTATTACAAGCCTGGCACAGAACTGCTCCAGAAATTCCCATTCTAGGTTGAAATGATAAATGGAGACCACAAGAGGCTGGAGCCAGAAATATGGATCTGAGAGTTAAATCAAGATGAGATAGGGCCAGCCCACAGAAGAGAAAGAGAAATAGTTTGTTGAAGTGGTTTAAAAGGCTGGAAAAATCCACATCTAGCCCTATCTGCACCCAAAGGAAACCCCAGGAACAATGGGGTAGCAGGAACTTCTTGGGACCTTGTACCCCTTATGAAGTCCCTGTAGTTTGTGTTAAACCTCTGTTGTTTTCAACAATGTAGCTAAAAGTTATGGCCCGTAGTAGTCTGTTGCTGGACACAATACCCAACCCTTACAACTTAGGTTTAATTGGCTCACATGTTCAATTTATCCTCAGCCGGCTCCAAGGCAGAAACATCATGGAGAAGGACGTGGAAGAGCACAGCTGCTCGTTTCATAGCACCTGGGAAGCAGAGTAGGGGAACAGGGCCAGAGAGAAACAGGCGAGGGACCATATTAGGACCCAAGGCCATGCCTCTGACATGCCCAGACACACCCAGGAGCATGCTTTATTCATCTGCTAGGCAGTTCTTAATCCAATGAAGTTGACATATCCAGATTAATGGCCACTGTATGCTTGTTTCAGGACAGAAGGAACACTGAGGGAAGGAAAGGCAATCCAGGGAAAAGCGAGTGTTATAGCCATCACAGGAACAAGCAAACACAAGTTTGTGTTCATTAAGTGAGTTTTTATTGAAGACCTGCTGTCTCATAGGCTTGTGCTGGTTGCTGATGAAAAACAGAGGCACAGCAAGGCTCTTCCCTGGAGGAACGACTGATCCCACTGGGTCACACGAGGTGAATATGTTTGAAAGGGCTAAATGAGAAGACAAGGCAGGAAACAAAAGCCAACGGAAGGCTGCAGATGACAGGTTGAGTTCCATGTCAGGGAGGAGGGTACAATACTGCAGCCAGGAGGGACCCACAGCTCTGGGCTGCCTCAGGCCATTGCCAGGCCTGTTTTCTTCTTGCATACCCACTGATAGGAGTTATTGCAGTTTATGTCGTTCCACTTCTTCTGAATATGGACGCAGTCTTCAGATTGCCCACTCCCATGTGGCCAGTTGTCTGGTTGATTCTTGTCCCAAAACCTGCAAGCAACAAAGCAAGTGTCTCTTCCCCCTATAAGAGCATAAAGGGCCACCCTTCATCTCCTAGTAGCTCCAGGATTGGGACAGGGCTGGAGCCAGAGATACCCTGAGAGTTGTTCTGCTGAAGTGTCCCTAAGTTACTGAGGATCCAGGGCCAAAAAGGAGGATCCTATGTGCTGCAAGCCCCTACCCTAGAATTTGTACTCAGATGCTTTCCAGTGGAGGGCTGGGTCCCTTGGGATCAGGTCTGAGTAGGACATAGAATAGGAAACAAACAAAAAAGCAAGAAGACCCACTCACAGGCTGCACCACGACCAGTCCTGGCATCTCTCTGTGGACATTAAACATACCATACACATCACATATACACACCACACATACTGCATACATATCATATACTATGCACATTACATGCTACACACATCACATACACATTACACACCACACATACCACATACACATATCACACACATCATAAACACACATCACACACCACACACATATCACATACCACACAATACTACATATATCATACACAGAGACATGACATATACCACACATACCACACACATGTATTACACACATCACAAACACACATCACACACTACACACATACCATACACCACACGCACAACACCAACACTAGGCAGGGATACACACACAAGACAGGCACTTACAAGAGTCTCTAGCCAAGCCTGCCAAAGAGAGTGCCTGGGACAGTGCCAGACAGTGGCTGGACTAACCTTTTGCTCTGGGCATTATTGAATGGTGTCCCATCTGTCCAGCGCCAGGAGCCCTCAGTACCCCTGTCAGTGAGGCCGATCCAGTAGTAAGAGGTACTTGTGAACTGTACCAGGAATGCCTATGGAAAAGGGATACAGTTGTGCCTGACCCTGTGTCAGAGAGCTGGTTCTGCAGGCTTCCCCACCCTGGTCCCACAGCATGAAGCCCATCTGCAGGAGCTGGGCCCTGCCCTGCACCTTCCAAGGCTTGTCCAAGACCTAGAGCAACACCAGGTCCCCTCAGGAGAAGCCCAGCTTCTCCCATGTTGACTGTTCCTACACAGTCCCTGCCCTTCATGGAGAATGTACCTTATTGGGACAAAGATAGTCCCAGCTGAAGCTTATTGAGATATGTTTTACAAAGTAGCATGCCCTTCCACAGCCCTGTAACAATAGTCAAGTGAGCGACAAGGAGAGGACAGTTCTGTAAGTTAAACTGAACCAAACTTTTTGTGGTCCTTTGTTAATAACCTGGCAAGTTCTGATAAGGACCTTGGCATGTGGACTTCCTGGGAGCACACTGCCTGTGATGGTCCTCAGAATCTGGTGTATGTCTAAGTATATGTCTGGTACCCAGGGGGTGCACTCAAGTCTGCTGTTCCTGAGCCTTCCACAGCCACCTGGTTAGGTGACATGAAAATCAGGATTGATAGCTAGAAAGGAAGCCTGAAGAAATCAAAGGCATAGGAACATTTAAGTTCCCTGATATTTAAGACCTGTCACCTGGTGCTAACTTCTTTTGCCCACCCTCATTTATTGAGGATGTGGGGGCTTACTGTCAGTACTTCCACCTCAGGTCAAGGTACTCACTGCAACTCAATAAATATTTGCTCTCTGCTCGACAAAAGAGACATGGAGGTCTCTGATCAAGAGGGGGAGGGCCAAAGCACCCAAGTCCCTTACCACATATAAAGTCCATCAGCCCCAACCCACACCTGCAACTCTGACCTGCTCCTCCTGAGAGGTGACCGATGCCAGGTGGGCTCCCTGGGACACACAGAACTGCTCAGCTTCATGCCAAGGCTTCTTGACATGAGAAAAGTAATACAAGTTTCCCCCATACACCTTCCAGCCTTGCAGGAGCAGCTGGAGAAGTTGATCTGGAACAAAAATTGGGGAGAAAGAAGTAGAAGCTGATGGTAGATGTCCCTAAGCTGATCTTTCTGACCTGTCCCAGTGCCAACTACTAAGGTTCACAAGCCCAGGAAATTCTTGATGCCCAGTGCTTCAGGAGCAAGGCCTGGGAGCCTGTACCACCATCCCACTACCCATCCTTTGGGAAGCAGCCCCAAGACACTCACCTGTCTCAGTCCCTATTGGGAGATTCACTCTGCTACCAGTCAGCACTGTTTCCAAATACCTTTCCTTTCTCCCAATTCACAGGGAGAGTATGATCATTCAACATCCTTCTATCTCCATTACTGTAATCTTCCTGGGAGATTCTCATAGCCATATCACAGCCTCCCTCATTTCTTCACTTCATCTCCATCTGCTTCAACTGCCCAGCCCCATGGCCATCCTGGTCTGCCTGACCTCCAGACTCTTAAGAACTGCTCCTTTGAGCTCAGCTCTTTCATCCCTCCCTGCCAGGACATTCTGCTCTCTGGCATTATCTCTACCACAGCCATGTAGAGTGGAGCTTCCTGGGCTCATGTACTCATCCACTTGTTCTCGCATTCCAGGTTCAACATTCTTTAATATTAGTCTATGAGTCAGAAGCCATTATACAAAGATCATTAAGACATGATCGATGCCCTCGAGGAACTTAGAGTCTAGTAAATGACACAGATGGGGAAAAGTTGTTGAAGATGTATTGATTTAAAAACATGTGCCAATTACAATAGAGACATGAAAGAGAGTACAGTCTGTTTCCCCTGGGAGGGACATGTGGCACAGGAAGAGCATCCTCCATGAGATTTCACTCAGACTGAGTCTTGAAAGACTGAGGAAGACTTTTCCAGGAGGTCAGTGCCCAGGAGAGCATTCCAGGCAGGAGAAAGTTTGGGCATCAAAGCAGAAATGAAATGGCATGGTGCAAGGTACCAAGTAACTGAGCAGATGACTTATGATCATTGTTTAAGGGTTGAGATAAAAATAGACAGGTTCATCAGCACTAAATCACATGGCCCATGTGAAAAGTTTGGATATTTTCCCCCCATGAGCAATGGAAAGCGTGAAGAGGTTTTAAGAAGGATCATAACAAGCTTAGACTTCACTGTAAAAACATTCTAACCTGGTAGCAACTGAATAGGAAGAAGGCACTTCTTATCATGCAGGACATCAATTATAACACAAAAGCAAATGTCTCAGTAAGAGACAGTAGTATGTAAACAGGAGTTCCCCAAATGTACTCCAAGACTGGCCATATCAGCATCATCTGGGAACCTGGCTGAACTGCACATTCTCAGGCCCACTCCACCCCTGCTCAATCTGAAATTGAGTTTAACAGTATTCGGTCCTATAAGCCGTCCAGGTGAGTCTGATTCTCTCCAAGGTCTAAGAATCCATAGTGAAAATCAAAGATTGGCAAACGGCAGTATGCAAATGTCATAGCCCAGAAGCCTAAAATATCTATTATTTGGCCCTTTAAGAAAAAGTTAAATCAGTGGTTCTTAGCATGAAAGCTATTAGAACCACCTAGGAAACTTTTTTTTTTTGTACCAGGGATCAAACTTGGATCCTTGTACTTGCGCAGTACCTAGGAAACTTTTTTAAAATCCTGAGGCCCAGCCTGCATCTCAGACCCCTACTTCCACTCAAAAAAAAAAAAAGAGGGTTGGAGCTTAAGCTCTGGAGAGCTTAACTTTTAAGCTCTAGGTGATTCTCCAAAGTGTTCCAAAAAACGTAGGGCAACCCTCATCTCTACCATACCAGTCAGAAGCCATAGGAGGGGTAAAAGAGAACAGCAGGGCACTTGGAAGGGCAAAGGGAAACGGGAGGACTTCCAGGCCCCTCACATACTACACACAAGACAGAGTACCAGACAAATGCTGGAAGCTCTCCCTCAAGCCTCCCTCATTGGCCCCATCTCTTTGGCAGCTGTTCCAGCCATATCTTCTCTCCCAGCCGCAATGTTCTCCTTACCCTTAGCAAGTAGCCTCCTACTCTACCCTGAAAGAGGCCCTACTAATGGCAACCCCTCTGTTTCTGTTCACACATCTGCACAGCAGGGTGAACCACTCTGTCCACACCCTTCCCCACTGCAGCTAGGCCAAATTTGGCCCCACCCTTCTCTTCAATCCCTCAACTGTGCATTTCATCCTTCTTCCCCTCCTCCTCCTCTTTCTTCTTCCTCCTCTTCTTCTTTTTCTTCTTTACTCCTTCTTCCCCTCCTCCTCCTCCTCCTTCTTCTTCTTTTCTCTCTCTCTCCTTCTCTCTGATCTCCCTCTTCACTGCTTCCTTTCACTCTTAGATCAAGCCTATCAGAATCCACAAAAGCCATCCCAGGGAAGTTCACCAAAACATTAGCAGTAGGGTCAAATAGAAAATACAGATATTTTCTTGGGAACAAAGTGGTTGTTTTCTCATCTTTCATTTTTCAATATTTGCCACATTATTTATATTTCATATGCTGGTCTCCTTCAAAAATACCTCTTCCCATCTTGCCCCCAAAGGTTGACTTCATGTTTCCACCCTCAGCCCATTTTTCACAGTACATTCTGCCTCATGTAAATTCCCTCATTATTGCTACAGCCAGAACCAACATACCCAGGCCCACCAAATCTATGTATGCCACCCAGCCTCTCTCCTGAACTCTAGCCTGTGATGACATCCTTGAATCTCCCAAAGCATCCCAGACTCAGTATGTCAAATCTAGAACTGAGTGCACCCATTCCTCTTTGATTCCCTGTCTCAGTTGGAAGGCCATATAGTGAGCACCCTCCTTACAGCCCTGCAGCACCTCCTCAATCCCTGGGATAGGAGAGCCAAGCTCAGAGCCACTTCCTGTCTCCCCAAGCCATCTAATCCTCTAGCACAGTGTTTTCAAACCATACTCACCAATCCATTAGTGGATTGTGACAAGCTTTTTAATAAAGGATAGATTGAGATGCCTAATCACCCCGCTGCAGACAGGCAGGTCTGCCCATGCCCTACCGAGGTCCTGAGTTGCACAGAACACACCGAATCAGCCCACTGCAGACAGGCAGGTCTGTGCACGCCCTAACGAGGTCCTGAGTCATGAGGAAGATGACAAATCACCCCGCTGCAGACAGCCACCTGATTCCACACTACAAAGACGCAGATGACACCAGACCACCAGACCAAGGTACTGAGTCCCACTGTTCCCGGCCCAGAGGTAGGGGCTTCTGAGCCGTTGTACCACTGCTCCTGGTCCAGAGGAAGGGGCTTCCAGGCCACCATCCCTCCCACCACTCCCAGCCCAGAGGGAGGGGCTGCTGAGCCACCATCCCACTGCTCCTGGTCCAGAGGAAGGGATTTCCTGGCCACCATCCCTCCAGCTGCTCCCAGCCCACAGGAAAGGGCTTTTGGGTCACCATCACTACCACTGCTCCCGGCCCCTGCCCCACCTCACCCAGCTCAGAGGAGGCAATCCATGCAGGCGCTAACAGCCCCCCACCCTAGTTGAAATGAGAAAACACGTAAATAAGTCTCAAAACCAGGCTTCCAGATCACCTACAGCAACCCCAAAGGGAAATGAGATGGAACACTCTGATACTCAACCACCTGGACCCAC
>NW_004624762.1:2538115-2573453 GCF_000247695.1 Heterocephalus glaber | reverse complement strand
ATAGGGAAGGGTGGAGGGCGTGAAGGGAGGGCTAGGAATGGGGAAAAAATAAGAACCAAGATGCATTATATAAAGGTACAATTCCCAATAAAAAAAATAAAAAATAAAGGATAGATTATATAATATCATGATGCATTGATGCAGTAAAAGTTTTGCTTTTTGAAATGTGTGTTTGTGCATGCATGCACTTATGCGTAGTTGTACATATTTATACTGGGTCACAATATAAAATGAACTTTATGCTATGGTTATATTCAAACAATGTGGAAAGCCACTGATCATGCCTACTGTCCTTTCAGCCTGCATCTCATGACTTCCCCACAGGTTAGTCATGCTGCCTGAAGCCTCCTGAACCTCAGTTTCATGTTTCCATGTCTGCAAACTTATTACTGTCCTTTCCTATTTGTTTGGCAAATAGCTTTTAGTACTTAAGGACAATTCAAGGGCCAACTTCTCAGCTAGTATCTTCTGATCCTTCCTCACAAAAGATCTCCCCCACTGATAACTCCCTCAGAAGATTCCTTCCCTTATTTCTTTTCCTCCTTCATCTCAGTTCCCAGTACCTGCTTCTCATTTCTCACTTACTCTTCTTTGCATGTCTTTCCTACAAGTCTGCCCTTCTGCCCAAAAACTTGTCAAAGTAGGTAGCATGTCCTGTTCATCTTTATACCCCTGACATTAATAGGGCCTCAGTAAAATGTCAGGTGAGTGCCTGAATTCTGGGTACTTTGTTAAATTGTCTTACATCTGTTAACTCATTTGATCTTTACTGGGAAGCAAATACTGTTTGTTTCCACTTTTTAAAAAAATACAGCTCAGAGGAGGTGACGAAGTTGTTCAAGACCACATCAATTCTCCCATCCAAGTACTAATCAGACTCAACCCTGCTTAGCCTCTGAGAGCATCTGAGCTTGGGTATGTTCTGGGTGGTGTGTCTGTAGATAAGGCTACATCATTTCTGATAGCAGGGAGTACAAAAGCAGGGGCTTTCCAGCCCCACTAGCATAAGCTGTCCTTGTTTCACATCTTCTCCATATATAATTAATTTCCCAGGTGTTCATTTTGTTCCTCTAACTAGATTATAGGCAGTTTGAGAGCAGGGAAAATGTCACCTCATGCCACCTCCACCACTCCCTAGTTCACTGGATTTAGTCCTGTCTCCAGCACCCACACTCCTCCCCTGGGAGATTTGTCCTGAGGTAAGAAAAGAGGTTGAAGGGACAAGAGAAAGGGACAAAAGTCTCCACCCTCCCAAGAGACTGTGCGTCCCAGCCAGATCCATCTCTCCCACTTACTTTGGGTTGTTTGTAGCTGCTCCAGTGAAGCAATGATTGCACGGAGGGTCCCCAGGCTACTCTGCTCCTCCTGGATTTTCGCTGTTAGAGTTTTGGTGTTCTCTAAATCCCCTTTTAACTTCTGCATCTCGGCACTGACCTTCTGAAGATTACTCCCTAACATCTGCATCTGAGAATTTAAGGCTGCAGTATCTTTCATTCCTTGTTTTAAGGTCTGTATCTCTGTGCTGGCAGTTTTCAACTGACCATTTAATATCTGGATCTGGGAGTTTAAGGTATTGGCATTTTCCAGCTCTGCTTTTAACACTTGGATCTGAGCATCTGTCTGCTCCAGATGGCCATTTGCTAGTTGGGTCTGGGTAGTGACAGTTTCCAAATCTCCTTTTAACAGGTGCATCTCATTACCAGCCATTTCCAAATGACCTCTCAGTATGAGGATCTCAGCTCTAGTGTTGTCTAAACTGCCTTTGAGAAGGGTCTGGGTCTGGGAGTTTAGAGTATTTGCATTTTGCAGGCTTCCCCTTAGCCTTTGCATGTCAGCCTGGGCTCCTTCCAGGCTACTTCTTAAAATCTGATTCTGGGTCCTCAAGTCATTGACACTATCCAGGTGACCTCTCAGAGTGTTTATCTCAGCATTTGCATTCTTTAAACTACTATTTGCCAAGCTGGCCTGGGTGTTGGCCATTTCCAAACCTGCCTTCAACATTCGAATCTCAGTGTTCACACTTTCTAAGCCTCTGCTTAGCATGTAGAGCTCAACACTGGTGTTTTCTGAGCTGCTTTTTAAGAAATCCTGGGTCTGGAAGGTTAAAGCAGTTGCCTTTTCCAGATCTCCCTTCAGCTTCTGGATCTCAGCATTGGCCCCCTCCAAGGAATTTCCTAGCATCTGGGTCTGCAGACTCAAGGCACTGGCCTCCTGTAGAGCACCTTTGACCATCTGGATGTCAGCCCTGGTGTCGCCCAGATGAGCCCCAAGCACCTGGACCTGAGAACTGACATTGTCCACTCTGCACTTCAACATCTGGATCTCCACATGCCAGGTGCTGGAATTTTCCATGTGGCTCTTAAATATCTGGATAGTGTCTTGCACCCTGCCAAAGTAGTAGTGACCTGGAGGGAGGAAGCAGAGAATGCCCAATATGTAGGAAAAATCATATAAGCCAAGTGGGATGCTCTTAAAAATTCTGAGGAAAATGTCCGCACCACAGCCCTACATGCTCCTCAGGCAACCTGTTAGTCACTGCTGTCACCAAGACCCTAGGGATGAGCCTCCTGAGAATGTAGGCCACCAAAAAACAAAATAATTGACCTATCTAGCTGTCATACATGAACAGAGGGGTCAGATGGATTGAACCACCTGCATAGTGTAAACTAGCCAATAAGAGTCATGTGGGAAGGTTTGGATTATTTGGCTATTGTAATTGTTCACCTTGAAAGTAACCAATTTTATCACCTAGAGCTGCTGAAGTTTAATTCTACCATAGAAATTTCACATAGATTGGTCATTGTGAAAAAAATAGATATGAGTAAAGGTCAGTTTACTTTTATAGTATATTTGTACACCACTTGATTCACCTTTGTTTCATCCTAAACACTGTAAACTGCAAACAAATTTTCTGGTCACAAATTCCACAAAGGGGTGGGGAGCAGGTATCCCAGGAGGAAGTACACTGTTCAATCCCCACACCCAGGGTACAGGCAGGCCATACCCTCTAGGGGACACTGGATACAGTGTCTTTCAAAGGGCTGGCATTCTGATGTTATATAGGGCAAGGAGCCCTATAAAACAATTTGAAGATATGGGAGACTTGACGGAAAGGCTTTGGTCATTGGAGCCACTCAGGGATACTCTGGCCCCCTTTATCCTGTAGAGTCTTTCCCAGCAGCCCCACCTGCCTCTGTCTCTGGTCCTGCTAGAATCCTGGGCTCACTTCATGAATTGGGGCCTAATTTCAAACATTTACGGTCACTCCTGAGTCTAGCATCTCCATAGGAACAGAGAGAAGAAACCAAGCGGTCAAGGACCCTTTCTGGATTACCAACGCATTATTCCTCAGGCTCCACCTAGGTGAGTGTGTGAGGCTTCAGCCACTGTGCTAATGTAAGACCAGGCCTTGGGATGTGGGGGAAGCTAGTCAAAAATCCTACCTTACAAAGACGGATACCCACAGAAATGTGGGCATATGATTTTTCAGCAAAGATACAAAGGGAATTCATAAAGAAAGGATAATCTTTTAAACAAATACTACTGAAACAATTAGATATCCATGGGGGGAGGGCTTCAATCCTCATACAATTATATAAAAATTTCTGAATAAAAATGAAAAACTGTAAAATCTACAGAAGAAAACAGAAGCTACAAGGAAAGATTAAGGAGGCAGAAAGAAAAAGAAAGCTAATCTGTAGTTATGGCAAGCAGATCAGTGTTTGCCTGGGATTGAAGGAGGGGAGACGGAGGGATCACACAGGGCCACAAGTAAACTCCTGCTGGATGATAAATCTATTATCTTGATTGTGGTGATGGTTTCACAAGTACAGACATACATCAAAACTTACCAGACTGTGCTTTAACTATGTGCACTATACTGTGTGCCTATTATACCTCCATAAAGCTGGTTTTTAAAAAAAAAAAAAAACACACACACACAAAAAGTGTTTTTTCTAAGGAGGATGGAACATATTCAGGGACCTAAGGGTGTTGGAAAAGATGCTGGTCCCAGGGTTTGGGCTCCTGAATGCCCCATCTCCCTCCCTGCCTCTGCCCCACTATGGTTACTCACTATTCAGTTCCACAGGTAACTGTTCAGTAGTGTTGTCTCCTGGAAACATGACTTGAAAGTCTTGGAAGGAAGGATGTTCCTCCGATGTAGGGTTTCGGGGCTGTAGAGCTGAGACACCCCATTCCTGGGTCAGTACCATCCCCAGCCCTGGGCCCAAGAGAACAGGCTGCCCCATAAGGGTTAGGATTCCAGAAAGAGAGCAATGGCACCAAGGACACCCTGAGAGATTCCCCCATGAGCCTTAGTTCTTAGGTGGCTCCACCCTGCACAGTGGCCTGCACCTGGGAAAGCTGTGGTCTAGGCTGTGATGGCAGTGGGATGGCCCTTCTGGGAGCAGATGGGACCAGAGAATGTATATCTGGGTCCCTTGGGGCCTCTGTGCAGGAAGGAAAGTTAGTGGAATTCTCATCACCTGGGAACTTACCCCCAACAAAGAGAGCCACAAGAGAGGAGACCAGGGTCACAGCTATGAATATCATGGCACCCTGAATAAGCTTGAGCATCTTGGGGGCAGTAGGAGCCACTGTCACGGGGTCCATCCCTGCAGGGGAGAAGCCAGGGTCCCGGATGAGAGGGGGCTGTGCAGGTGGGGACAGAGCCAGGCTCTCTGACTTGGTTCCTGGTCTGTCCAGGGAGGACGAGAATATCTGCCACACTTAACACCCTCTGGGCTGTGAAGAAGGAAGAGAAAACACTGTGAAGCATTCACAGAGGTCACTGTGGAGCACTGGTAGCAATGCAAAGGCAGGAATGCGGCCTAGACTAGGCTCTCAGAATCCCAAGGAGGCCGGGGGGCGGGGGGAGGGGGGCAGGGACTGAACATGGCATAGAGGGTAGGACAACAAAAGCATGGTTTGAGTGAAAGAAGAAAGAGAGGGAAATAGTGAGATAAGAGGGAGGGACAGAGCAGGAGCCCAGACCTGAGTCCCAGAGCAAAATCACAGCCCTTTGGGGCCACTCTCCTGCCTCGTCACACTACACATGGGGGAATCCTTGAGCCTCTCCAGCTGGGATCAGAATGCCACTGAAGATGTTCTGAAAAGGCTGTGTCTGAGCTTTCTATGAACTGTGGTGAGGGACAAAAGGGTGCCCAGGAAAACCCACTAAGGTTGGACAGAGGCCAGTCCAGATTCCCAGAGACCTCACAGGGCCAGCCCATGTGCAGAACTAGAGTTCAAAACCAGGTCCATCTGAATTGAAAGCACACCCCCTTTCTTCTGCCAGGTTGCTGTCACCAGTGGGAGGGGTCTGGAAAGATTTCATACAGAGACTGGGCTGTGCCCAGCGTTCCTATCCTCTGCCTGATCCACTTTCCACCCTTACCTGTGTGTTGAGGCCCAACAGTGATGAGCTGAGCTCCAGCCTGCCACAGAGGAGTGCAGAGGTCTGGGGGATAAGCAAGCTATGCCTTGACTTTTCTCACCTCGGGGGTGCAAGGAGACACATTGGTTGTCTGTGCAGAAGTGGACTGCGTTACCATCCATCTCTGAATCCTTTACCCACTCAGCCTGGAAAGGCTGTTCTGCAAGCCAGCAACAGTGGAAGAGAAACTGAGACACTCAGGATTTATATTCTCCTGTCAAGGTCATGACTTCTCTCCTTACTGACTCTGCAGAAATCCAGCCCAGCACGGCTCCTCCCCTTGGGCTCCCAGGAGCCCATCAGTCCAGGGCCCTGTCCTCTTCCTTTGCATTAGCACCCCTGCCCCCAGTACCCCAAATGCTAGCCTCTGCTCCAGAGTTACAAATTCACCTGCTCTCTGGGGGCTAAGACTAGACACCCTGTGGGGCTGGGGGTGGTGAGGAAGTCCTCAGCTTTGCAGAGAAAACATCTTTGTGAGTGCAGGTGACTCCTACTCCTAGCCCCAGTATCTCTTAGGTAAATGGTCAAGTTACAGAGGATAGCAGGGTCAGTGAAGGAGGAGCTTACAGATCAATGCAAGAGGCAGGGGAACTCACTGCCCACTCAGTATCTTATAACAGGATTACTGGGAAGTGCTTGAGGTAAGAGTTATTTTGTGTTTGCTGTTGTTGCTTGTTTCTTTTTGCAGTGTTGGGGATCAATTTCAGGACCTCATGCATGGTAGGCAGGCACTGTACCACTGAGCTACATCCTCAGCCCTGAGGTGACTTTAAAAAAATATTTGGACTAGACACTGTTGTACACATCTATAATCCCAGAGCTCTGGGAGACTGAGGCAGGAGGATTGAAAGTTCAACACTGCTTCAAATTTTTAAAAAATAATAATTTAAGGGCTGGGAATATAGCTCAGTAGGAAAGCCTTGGGTTCAATCCCCTCCCCCAAAATCGGGTCTTTGTCTTCAGTCCTACCCAGAATTCCTAAAACCCTCCCTTTCCTGGGTGATAGATGTGTCTCTTACTATTCATAATGAGCCCCTTTCCACTACACTTAAGTTTGTGTTAATGCGCTGACTCGGGAGCCCTAAATAGTTTCAAGATGCCAACTGGCCCCAGAAAGACCAAACATGATTAAAGGGTGGAACTTTCAGCCACCCACCTGCATTCCCCATTCTCAGAGTCCAGGTTGGAGAAAGGGGCTGGAGACAGGGTTATAAAATCTCTTGAATGATAAGATTCCAGGAGCCTCCTGGTTGTTGAACCTGCCCACCCTGACTGGACAGAGGTCCTGTGCTCAGGGCTCTTGGCCCTTGCCTTAGGTCTCTCTTCATCTGGTTGATGGCATCCTTTACAATAAACTCTAATATTAAGTTTAGTGTTTTCCCAATCCTGTAAGTTGTCCTAATGAATCATCAAAACTGAGGGGATGTCAGGGAAACCTCCAGGTTTTTAGTGAGCCAGTCAGAAGTGTGGGTCCCCTGGGGACCTCCTCTTGTGGACCATGCCCTTAACCCATGGGATCTGAAACTCAGGGAGTTAGTGTCAGAATCCACTCAAACTGCTGGAGGCCAAGCCAGTGCCAGAGAGTTGGTTGGTTTCAGAAAAAAAAAACAAACACTTGGTATCAGAAGTCCTGTCAGAGGCTACCATGCAGGGCCTCCCTGAATCCAAGACTTCAACTTTTGTAGATTGGACTATCCCCCTGACAAGATTAGCTTCTCAGCACCAATTCAAAAGGAACTGGTACATAAGACTGACCCCAATGTTCTCTCTCTCTCTCTCTCTCTCTCTCTCTCTCTCTCTCTCTCTCTCTCTTTCTTGTACCAGGGATCAAACTCAGGACCTGGTGCTTATGAGGCAGGCTTCAGCACCACTGGCTAAATCCTTGGCCTTGTTCTGCTTTTCAATGCGAATTATAATCTCCTTCCAAGAGGAAAATAAAAATACTGCTTCAGATGGCTCCTGCTACTTGATGGACCTAGAACTAGAAATAACGGAAGCAAAGCATCATAGAGACCAGTGTCAAGGAGCTCTGCAAGCCTGATGTCTTCCTGTCTACAAAAAGGATAACGGAACTAACATTCTCACTGGCTGGTCAGAGCCTCTCTCCCAAAGTCAATTCTGGGGATACTCACTATTTTAGTTACTTTTTCATTGCTGAGACAAAATATCTGACACCCAAAGTTAAAGGAGGAAAGGTTTATTGTAAGTCAGTTTGTAGAGATTTCAGATCATAGTTGACTGGCTCCAAGGCAGGGTGGCATGGCAGAGGGACATCACAGAGGAGATACAGTTTCTGGTGGGCAGAAGGCAACAAAGCAGCAAGTGAAGCAGCAAGCAAAAACTGCTGCCTTCTTTCTGTCCTTTATCATATATCCAGGCTACACATCCTTATGATGGGTAGCACTCACATCCAGTGTCTGAGTTACTTTTCTCACTGCTAAGACAAAATATACAACACCCAGAGTTAAAGGAGGAAAGATTTATTTAGCTTACAGGTCATAGAGGTTTCAGTCCATAATTGGCTGGCTCCAATACTGAGTAGCACATGGCAGAGGAGCAACAGTTCATGGCGGAAGAAAACAGCAAAAGCAACAGGGACCTTAACAGCATCTCCTGTTTCTTTTATCTTATCCAGACTACTATAGGGCAGGTAGCACTCATACCCTTAATCCCAGTGCCCTTGAGCCTAGCACTGCACCATGAAACAATTCCAACATCACACACTCTAGATCCAACCACTTCCAAAAAGCCCCTCCTTGGTTCTTTCCCATATCTTTTTCACAATTCCTAGGGTCAGCCTCCCATAGGCTTCTAGGCATTGATTAAAAGTTCAGTGGTGGGGAAGCCAAACTGAAAGGGACCAAGATTGCAGCATAGGTCTAGGAAGAGCCTGTGTCATGGAGGTCACTGTCAACTCAGGAAGCAGCTAGCCCATGGGCACCTAACCTACAGAGTGACTACCTTCACCCAATTCATGATGGGGACTGTGTGTGTGTGTGTGTGTGTGTGTGTGTGTGTGTGTGTGTGTGTGTAGGGGAGAGGTATGGCACGTACGGTGCAGAGCCCCATCTTTTATGCCTGATCTCCCATCTTTTGAGAGCTGATCTGATGGGAGGAAAGACATCACAGGGCTGTGCAGGCACCCCTTTCTGCACCAGTCTCAGCCCTGGCAGAGGCCCCAGCAACATCTGCCAAGCCCCTTCTTTCTCTGCAGGGAATGGGAGCCACTGTAGTTTCCTCCCCAGAGACAGCACTGAAAGGAAAGGGCCCATCTTGGTTTCTATTTCTTCACACACAGGAAGAGTCAGACTAGATCCACTTAGGAACTATTTTTTTCCAGGGGCCTTGAAAGCAGAACTTTGGGGATCCCTTGCTCAGCAAAACAGCAGAATGTGGGCCAGGCGAGGGCAAAGTTCTCCCAACTACAGTCAGCAGAAATTCTTGCCTTGCCTTCCCTGTCTCCACCCCCTCCTGCCACCTCCCACCCTACCCCAGAATCCTAGCTCTTATATTTCCCACAAGAATACCATCTGCCCCCAAAAAAGAAAACCCAGGAGGTTACAAGAGCCTTGCTGACAGGATTCTCTGCTCCCTGGCCAGAGAAAGATAAATAGCGTTTTACAGAACCAGTCCACAGGTGGGGTCACTCACATGTTTGTTTCTCCTGCCCCCACCCAAAGGTCGAGCTCTTGGTGATTCCCTGGTTTAGCACCTATAGACCAGTAGCTGCAAACGCCTGGGAAATGCTTCAGTTATCTTATCAACCCCTAAACATCACAGGTTGAGGAGTTATTCCAGGGAATGGCTAGATTCAACAGTTTGATGACAAGCAAAAGCCCAAGCAAGGCTGCAGACAGGTGCTCAGGCAGCAAAGGGCTCACAGGGCTCCCTGCTACAGGCACCATGCCAGAGTGTACTTTGAGAATCACACTTCCCTCTTCCTCAGTCCATCTGATACGGGCAAAGTTGAACCCATCTCCATCACCAGACTGAAGGACGAGCTGGTGACTTGATACACATAACCCATCTCCCTGAACTTTCTCAGGGCTTCAGGGATGGGCATGCAACCGAATCCTCAGTTTTTGTTGGAAAAGAGGAGCAGCGAGCCCTGTGGGTAGGAGGAGGGAACCTATGGTCATGGGACAGTGCATAGCAGCAGATGTCCTAGCTCCCAGGAAGGAGGAAGCCAGGGCAACACTATGCATGCAGATCACAGGATGAAGTGCAGGCTACAGAGGAAAACACATCCTCACCAACTCAGTTTCAAGGAAAAATAACGAGTGGGAGTGGGGAGAAGGAAGTCTTGTCATAGAAGCCATGTGCACAGGAACCAGAAAGCTGGGAGAAACAAAGGATCTAAAGCAAAGCAGTACGGGGGACCTCAGCTGCCAGAGCTGGGGTGGAGGTCTGTGGTGCCACCACCTCTGTGCCTTGAACGCTTTCTGCTCTGCACATTTTCTTCTCTATCGTGCCTCTTTTCTCTGCTTCTGCTGACTTTTAGTTTCTACAGGTGCCAAATGATGGCTCCTAGCCTTTCTCTAAGTCCAGGCCCTCCAGCCCAACTTCCCTCTCTTATTTGCTTCATCCCCTCATATATCCCAGTTCATCTTCTTTCCAACGAAATGGGCTGGTTTTTCCCAGCTCATCTCTCCACACCAGGATGAATCATAAATCCCTGCTGGCCTTGTTCTGATCACCTCCCATTCACCTGTTGGTTAGGGAGCAATTCTCTGCTGTAAATAGTACCAGATGGGGAAACATATGACATGACAGTGGACAGATGAGATTAACAGCAATTTACTAGTCACATACACTCTCAGTCTGGGAGGGAAGGACTATGTGCTATGCATAGCCCCATGGGTTTGCCCTCAGGAGCAGAGCGAACCAACAAGAGTTGTGGGTGACTGGGATCCTAGCAACAAGGAAATGAGGTCCCCCGTCCACACACACACACCAGTCCTGTAGCAGTATATGACTGGCTTGTTGAAGAGCTTCCCAGGCTAGCAGGAACTGGAAGCCATTAAATTGAACACTAGGTGGAACATGGCTTGTCCGTGATCATGGGAATCAGCCAGGTAGGAGTCTTTCAGTGAGATGAAGACAGCAGAGGAACTTGGGGTTAGGTGTTTTGGGCTCTGTGAGGCTCAGAGACGTCACTTAAGCATATGCCCTCAGCTCTAACCCCTTCGACACACTACTTTGAGGAAAATGTCCCTTCCCCAGGACCCTAATGGGGACCCTAATAGAACATCTTTGCTGAGCTTCCCTCAGCCCGGCCTGCCCAGTGCTCACCCTGTGATCCCTCCTTCTTTCTCTCTACTGCCTCCCTGCCTGGGGTAACCCCATCCTGCACTCCTGCCATAGCTCCTGGACTTGGAATGTGGACCCGATTACTACAAATAATGTCTCTGTGAAGATAACTTGTTCCCTCCTTGAGAACAAAGCCAGGAAACAGAAGACTGTCCAGGAACACCTGAGAAGAGAGATCACCGTGACCATAGACCTTGCTCTCCTTAATTTCCATAAAAATTAGTAATAAGTGCTGTTCATATTTTGTGGCATTTCTAGGGCAAGAATGTTCCCAGTCTTTCCTTTTTTTTGACCCTCCAACTGTATCCTGAGGGTACCCCACAATTTCATGTCCAGCAAAGCAGACAGCCATTTCCACACATTCGCCAAAGCAACCAGCAATGATAAAGTGCACACTGACCCAAGTAGTGTTTTCACCTAAAGAAGCTTGGAGAGAACTCTTTTAGGTACCCAAAGAGTATGCCCCTGCACAAGGCACAGGAGAGGAAACACTGGAGAAAGGAGGTGCAGAGGAAGCAGGGACAGTCTGGTCAGAGATGGGGCTGGGCAGATGATGAAGGCAAAAGGCAGGGCTGGGCACCTGGACTGCAGAGGAGGCAAGTAAGTGGGAATAAGAAGGGAGGAAGGGTGCTGGCACCACTCAAAAGATACAGGCCCATGTCAGCCCCTGACCTAAACCAGGTTAGCTTTCCCCAGGGAAGAAGGGTTCAGGCTTCAGAGGACATGGATGAAGAGAGCAATGGGCAGGTGGCATGAACAGGGTGGCCAAGAGAAGTTTCCCACCGAAAACATGGCCATCTGCCAGCCACCAGCACTCCTAAGCGGGCAAGTCGGGGAATCGACCAGGAAAAGTCCTGAATAACACTATCAGGAGACTTCCTTGATTGATCTGAAGCAACTTTTTTTTCACATTTTGTTCTTTTTAAAACTTAAATTTATTTCTAACTGATGCATAAAAACATAAAAATTGTACATATTTATGGGGTACCATGTGTTTCCATACATGTATACATTGTGTAAAGTTTCAATCTGGTTAAAGACACCTATCTCCTCAAATGTGACCATTTCTTTATGTAACTTTTAAGTGATACAAATGAGGCTTCTCTCAAGGGATGAGAAAGGTCAAGGTGATAGCACAGATATAGGGTGCTGATCTACTTCACCAAGGCAGGATGAACTTCTAAATCATCTCCTCCTTCCTCTTTCATTTAACCCAAGTTCTTCCCATTCCAGCAGCCCCTATAGGGTCAGAGAATTCCCAGCCAAAGCAGATGACCTCCAACATGCATTTGGGCACAATTTTGAAGCAAGAAAACTTAAGGTACAAAGTCATCCTGGAGTATGAAGGATAGTGAGGACATTTCCTCAAGTTTGACAAGCACTGGAGCTCACAGGGTAAACCTGGGGACCAGCCATCATGGTTCTGATTGAATGTAGGGCTGCTTACAGATGAAAAGCAATTTATTGTCACAGGAATCATCATTCCAGGACTGGAGTGAGGACACCTTTATACTGGCACAGTGTTCACTGTTGCCCACATTGTTGGGCTCACCCGGAAGCCAGAACCTATGGAGTCAAAAAACAAATAAAAATTGGAAAATGAAGAATTTATCTCCAGTAAGGAAATAAGTTACCTCAATCCCAGCTTTTGTCCTAAGTGATAGATAGCACACCAAGATCCCAAGCCTAAGAGGAAGGGGTTGGTGAAATTTCAACCATTAAGCCTCTAATCACACTCCAAATTCAGCTCAAACCACCCTGCCACTCTCAAGCCCACAAACACACTCTGCAAAAAACCTAGAATTCATCAAGATCCCTGCCCAAGTTGGGTAGAATGCCTTCCTGTCAAACTGCACAGGCCCTGGAGAGTCATAGATTAGTCCCAGGTTCCAAACCCAATGAGTGGCAGTGGTGAGAGCATCTCAGTTCCAAGGCTCCTCCTGTCCCTAGCACAAGGACAAATCACAAACCCTGTGTCCACGGGAAACATTCCCAACCCTCCACGCCCTGTCCCTGGCCCAAGAAAGTCAGGCTGTAAAGGAGGGTGTGGGGGCTTACCTCACACTTTCTTTGTTGAATGGAGTGTCATCCACCCAGTACCATTTCCCTTCACTTCCTGCCTTGGTTAGGCCGATCCAGTTTGGCAGTCCACCTGCTCCCTTGTACAGAAACTCCTGTGGGGGACACAGAATGAGCACAGGTGCAGGCACAACCTGAAGTCTGAGCACCTGTCTCTAGGTATCCCTCACTTATGCTAGTGACAGCCCTTGAACTCACAGACACTTTGCACATTGGCCTCTCTCAAGCCTCCTCTGGCTCTTGTCTGAAACACAGAGTGCATCTTCCAAATTCTGATTTGTGTTTTCTCTACAACTAACAAACTCAGGTCTCAGGCCTTTTTATTCCTTGGAAGCAGGAGCAGGAGTACAAGAGACAGTCAATTAAACTCCAGAACAAGGACCCTAAGAGAGTGGCCAGATGATAATACCCAAATTCAACAAGCCTTTTAAATGTGCAAGGCATGTGGGGGAAGACCTCATGCATTTCTTCGTTATCCTCTGAGGCAAGTATTGTCATCATGCATTTTTCAACAATTCATAGGCTGAGACCTATTGGAGATAAGTCGTCTACCCAAGGCTCTAGGACTAGTTAGATGACAGGTTAGAACTCTAGACTACTCCAGAGCACATGCTCTTACCTGCTCTGCCCCAAATGAAAGGGACTTGGTCAATATTCTGCCTCAATAAGAAGGAAATTTCTTGAGTCATGCAGTATATTGTTGACAAATAGCTCTGCTTTCTGGACAAATTGGAAAGAGGACCCCTCCCCCCCCCTTTGAAACTAGGAATACTGCATAATTTGCTCTCACCACTGAAATAGGAGCAAAATTAATGTGGTTATTTCTGGGGAGAAGCTTTAAAAACAAATGCACTATTTTCCATGTTCCTTTTTCCTGCCTCAGCACTTGCAGACAGAAACACATTAAGTCTCCTTCAGCTTATGTCCTTCAGTACCCACGATGAGCAGCCTTTGTTAGATATGAAGTGTAAGCAAGAAATAATTTCCCTGGTCAGGTGGCCAATATTTGGGAATTTTGTTTCCACCACATAAGCTTGCCCAGCCTCCCCAAGACGGCTACCAGCACACCCCCATCACAAAGCATGTGGGAACGGCACTCACCTGTTCATCCCGGGAGGTAACCGAAGTCAGGTGTGAATCCTTAGACATACAGAACTGCTCAGCACTGTACCAGGTCTTTGAGATGTGAGAAAAGTAATAGAAGTTCTCCCTGAAGAATTTCCAGCCTTGCGAAACCATCTGCAGGATGTCACCTGGAGAACAGGGGCTGAAGGTGAATGCAGTGTCCTGTTTCCTTGGGGTGAGAGCCAGGGCAGGGTACTTGAGTGGGATCCCAGAGACAACACTGAATGGGGCTGGGCTCTAAGGTCCTGGTATACAGATTTGAGGACCCTCTCTTAGATCCTGGAAGACTGACTGAAACTGATGAAAAGGGCCTATGGGATTGGAGAAGAGATAGTGGGAAGGGATGGACTGCAAATCTGACTTTCCCATGAGGGAAAAGTGATTCTCTGCTGGCCATGACAGGTGTCTGAGCCCCAGGGGTTGAAATAAGGAACACTATGGGAAATGCTGTGGTTTGGGCCAGGACAGAGGCTCCATTCCCTAAATCTTTCAGACTCTGCACCTCAGTGCAGATGGACTATATTGTCTTCTCTGCTAAAATCCCTTAAGTAATACTCTGGTTTCTCTTCAGACGGTATAAATCTTTCACCTTTTAAAATCCCTTAAGTCCTCCTTGACCCCAATGCTAAGCCCCCTCTCCTTAACTTTCTGGTCTATGCCTGCCCCTCCCCTGCTCACCCACTAGCCCAGTGCTCTCATCAATAAGATGGCAACGTCTCAGGGGCCACTAGTCCTCCTGACATATTATTTCCCGAGTTACTTACTTTGTCGTCTGAGCAATTTGTTGATACTGTCCAACCTGCTCTGTAGTGCCCGGACCATGGCATTTAAAGCACTGGCTTTATCCAAATCTCTTTTTAACTCTGGAATTTTGGCATTTAAATGATCAACTTCCTCCCATGTTTTTCTTAAGCTCTGGATCTGTGCATTGGCTTTCTCCACACTGGTTTTCAATATCAGGACTTGAGAATGTACATTATCCAAGCTGGCATTCACCATCTGGATCTGAACGCCAGCCACCTTCACGCTGCCACTGTTCTTCTCAATTTCAGAACCCAGGGTGCTCATGTTGTCCACACGACTTTTCAGCATCTGGGCATTGGTGTTTACATCAGAAATTGTGCCCATAAACCAGGGATCTAGATAGGAAAAAGGCAAGAGGTAAGATGAGAGCATCCCCTGAAGAGGAAATGGGGGTGTTGTCAAGGCAATAAAAGGAAGGAAGGGAAGGATCAGGCTCAAGCTTCCCAAGAAACTGTCACTTACTCTCCAATCATTCATTAATGTACAGCAAGCATGAAATGGGTGCCCCCATGTGCCAGGAATTCTGAGAGGTGCAGACTGTGAGAAAATAGACCCATGAGAGGCCTCACAAGCAGAAGCAGGGATTAGGATTAGATCCCAGTCCTGAATTTCCTGTGAGTACTCAGTGTGAATTTGGTAAAGGGATTCCCTCAGTCACCCCCATCACTCTCTCCACCTCTAGGCCCCAGCAGTGGTCCCCGGCCTCCTTTCAGAGATCTCCAGCTGGAGCAGCACCACTCCTCCCATGCTTGCCCACAGCCCTCTCCATGGCTATGGAAAGGGCCAGGTATGCAAACTCCTAATCCAGACACTTCTTTTTTTCCAGAGAGCATGCAAAATGACACAAGAAGCCACTTTTCCCCTTCCCTTGCTGTCTTAGTTACTTTTCTCATTACTGAGACAAAATACCCAATACCCAAAGTTAAAGGAGGAAAGGTTTATTGTAGCTCACAATTTGTAGAGGTTTCAATTCATAGTTGTCTGGCTCCAAGGCAGGGTGGCATGGCAGAGAAGAAATAGTTCATGGCAGGCAAAAGGCAACAAAGAAGCAGGCAGTGAAGCAGCAAAACAGGCAATGACAGCAGCAACCCTCTTTCTGTCCCTTATATTCTATCCAGGCTACATGCCCTTAGAGTGGGTAGCACTAATACCCAGGGTGGGCCTCCCCATTATCCACACCCAGAACTATGCCAAACCAATCAGTGGACTGACACCCTCAATCCCAGCATCACTCACTCTAGATCCAGACACCTCTGAAAAGTCCCACCTATGACCACATGAGTCTTTGGGGGGTCATCTAGACACAAGCCATAACACTTGGCCTGCCTACTTTCATACTCTGTACAGGTTGCAGGCTTGGGTGCATTGGAGGGGGCCAAAAATAAACCAAGAGCATTCAAAGGAAAATACAGGGAAAAGGCAATGTTAGAGACTAGGATCTGGGAAGGGGTAAGTGATTGGAGCATATGTTGCTGCTAAGAAGCTACAATCTGAGACAAAATATGTCATGAGCCACTGAAGAGAAAAGACAGATGTCCCCTCTGCTTTCTGCCAACCTGGTGGGAGGAATAAGGCTCTGCCAGCAGCACAGATCACAAAGAGCTGATGAATAGGAAGACTCCATTAACAGGATCTTCACAGGGACAGGAGAATGAAGAGAGCTTGGAGGGGTCCTGGTGAGGGGACCAAACCACAGAGATTTCCTAGCTTGATGGCCAGGTTCTCCATCTGCTCATCTGAGGCAGAGGACACCCTTGGAACTCCATCCTTTGCAGGGTCTGGAAACACTGCACTCACTGCTGAGGGTTTTCCACAAGGCTCTCGATCCAATGGACACAGAAGTCAGAATGGCCAGGCAACTAGGGGAGAAATGGTATGGGATAAAAAAAAAAATGGGTGACTATTTCCATGCCCTGAGCACAAGCATGCAAGCATGGATGCCAGTTGAAAAAACCTCCCAGAAATTGAGAAGGAAAAACATCCACTCATACATGGAGAGAGGAGAATGGAGATAAATGAAACACCATGAGCTGGAGAGACCAGGGAGAGCAGGAAAGAGAAAGTCTGGGATTTAAGGGAGCCAATCAGTGATGGAGAAGGACCAAGGGGACCATGAATCCTAAGGACTTACAGAGAATGGCCTGCAGCACAATGGAGGCGACCACAACCAGTGACAAGCAGATTAACACCACACGGATGGTGAGAGGCTTCCTTGGGTGCAGAGACAGAGCCTGCTTGGGAGGAGGTTCTAAAAGAAACAGAAGCAAAGGTTTGTTAATGACCAGCAAAGAGTGGGTTTGGATACAGAGCACCCATCAGGCTGGAGCAGTGGCTGCGCTTGCCTCGAGGCCAGAGGGCAATGTTCTGTTTATCCACGGTGAAGTGTGCATCATGGGCTTCCTTCTCTGCAGCCTTCATCCCACAACCCCACACTGGCCCTTGCAGCACAGGTGCTTCTGTCTGATCCTCTCCCCCATGGACCTTTTATCTGGAGAAAACAGGAAGTGAGTCCCGCAGCAAGCCACTGTATCATCCCAAAGTTCCCCATTGCTGGCTTAGACACATTAGACAGCGTGGCTGAGGCCACAGCTTAGTTCCTTCCCCAAAGGTCTAAGTTTTCAGGAAGAAGCCATTTGTCTTCTTCCCTCCAAGTATGTTACATGGACACTTTAACCATCTTGTCCCAAAGCTATCTCATTTCTCTTGTAAGGATTCCCTCATCCATCTACCCATCCATTCACCCCACAAACACACACTGATTGCCTTCTAGGTATCAGACTCTGAACTAGGCACAGGGCCACAAGGATTAATAATTCACAGTCTTTTCACTCAAGTAGCCCACAGTCTGATAAGAAATACAGACCTGAGAAAATAAATTACACTACAAATGCTGAGCATAGCACTATATGAACACTCACAGTTCAAAAGAAGTATAGAGAACAGAGTCATGGTAAAAAGTTCCAGGAAAAGAGATGAGCGTATTCAACAACCAGGGCCATAGCCAGCATGGAATTCTTGGAAAACTGTAAATAGTTTCAGTCCTATGTGAATGCAGTGTGTACAACAGGAAGGGGAGGGTGCAGGGCTAAAGAGGCACCTGGGTTCAGATCATGAAGATCCTTTTATATCATGTTAAGGAGCTTGACCTCTGGCTTTTGGGTAGCACTGAGCCAGTGGAGCTCTTCAGGTAGAGGAGAGATGAGGACAAGGACACTGTAGAAAGACCACTGTGGTCATGATGAAGAGCATAGACAGCAGTGTAGGAAGCCTTGGAGCAGACAGACCAGTTAAGATATCAAACAAAATATTCCACTTTACTTTGTTAAATCATCTTAGCGATACATATCCCTTTTGGAAATGCAACTTTAGAGATTCAAAATAAATGTAAGACGTGTTTTCCTCTCTGCTTCTTGTAGCTGCTAATACCTCAAAGTAGGAAAGGCTCAGCAACATCTGACTAGAAACCGTTTTTTCTCTCTTTTCCTTTCATCTCTTTATCCACTTCTTCTCTTCCTCCTGGCAACCCTAAATGGAGAGTTCCACATGTAGGAAATGCTTAGGGCATGGATGAACAAATTTGAGGATCAAAATAAACATATGAATAATGTTCAACATCACTGGTCATTCAAGAGATGCAAATGAAAACAACACTGAGATTCCACCTTACCCAAGAAAGAGTGGCTGCTATCAAGAAACCAACTGGCTCACAAGCGCAAGGTCCCAAGTTCGATCCCTGGTACCAAAAAAATAAAAATAAAAAAGAAATCAACCAATAACAAATGCTAGCAGGGCTGTAGGGAAAAAGGATCCCTTCTCCACTGTTGATGGGAGTGTAGACTGGTGCAACCACTGTGGAAATCAGTGTGGAGATTCCTCAAAAAACTAGGATTAGAAGTCCCAGGGCCAGGGATTTAGCTCAGTGGTGCCGCCACCTGCCTCACAAGTACAAGATCCCAAGTTCGATCCCCATACCAAAAAAAAAAAAGAGCCCCATTGGACCCAGCTATTCCCCTGCTGTTATCTTCCCTAAAGAATTAAAAGCATCATACCACAGCAATATATGCACACCCATGTTTATAGCAGTTTGTAATAGCTAAATCTTGGAAACAGCACAAATGCCCATCAACTGGTGATTAGATAAAGAAGATGTGGGGTTTTTTTTTAATAAAATGGAGTTCTACTCAGCCATAAAGAACAATAAACTAGAGACATTTATAGCTAAATGGATACACATTGAGACTGTACTGTTAAGTGAAATAAATAGGACACACATGTGTAAATAACTAATTGTTTCTCTGGTGTGAGAAACTGAAAGTGTAAAGGAGGACCAAAATGTATAGTAGATAATGTGAAATAGGAAGAAAAGGTCCAAAGTGGAAGGAAAAGTAGGAAGGGGGTGGGGAAAGGGAAAGTAGGGAAAGAAAAAAATATGAAAAGAAGGAAAACGTAAAAACAAAGCTTTTGTAAGTAGGGAGAAATAGAAGGGAAGGAAGAGTAATGGGAAAAAACAAGAACCAAGATATATCATGTACAGGTACAAATTCCCAATGATGAATGTGATCATAATATATACCTAAAATGTACCAATAAACTTATGAAAAAAATTTGAGGCTCAGTGAAGACCTAATTAATTCCTGGGAAGCTTCTCATACTTTAAACAAATTTCCCAAATCTGAGAAACCTGACCCATAGCAGTTTCTAGACAAATATTTCTAAGATAGGAAAGAGGGAAGGGAGAAGAGGAAAAGAAGATAAGAGGCATGGAGAAAAGGAAGGAAATTGGTAGAGATAATTAAATAGATGAATGGATTGCTGGGTAGGTTAATGAGTGGATGTATGGAAGATCAGTGGGTGAATGGATAGAAGATGGATGAATGGATGGACAGGAATGATGAATGAAGAGTTGAATGAGTACATAAAGGATTGGTGGCTGAGTGAGTGAAAGGAAGGTGGTGGGTGCATGGATGGATGATAAACTAATGGAAGACTTTATGGCTGATCGTGACTCCTCAGACTATGGACTGGCATCTGCCTTCCACAAGCTACCTACCTCTTCTTCCCACTGCCCAGATTCCAGTTTGCTCTAACCTTTGACATTAACTACTCCCTAAAATGAGAGCCTGACTTGAAAGTTATGTGAACATACTTCCTCTCTTTGGGCTGCTCATCTGATTGCAGACATTTGGTTCCACCAGTGCTTAAAAGGAGTTAGAACATTCTGCTTCTGGACCATTATACTTGGTAACTAGTCTAAGCCCAGAGTCACCTCAGCACTCCTGCTCTTGGTCCTACATCCATAACCTGTCACAATCCAGGACCTGGAGGGGGAAAAGAATCCAAGTTATCTAGATCCTGTTCAAAGGAGTATTTGAGGAAAGGAGCTACTACACAATATGTCTTTGTAATCAGGTCCCTCCTTTCTCTTTCTGCCAAAAAGTTGACTTTTCCCAAATTACTGCTGGTCCTGTTCCTGGTCCTGCATGAGTTATTAATAGAACTCCCATATTCTCCTCAGTGGTCCCAAGAAAGGATCAGGAAGGCTCACCAAGCTTGGACTCATTGCATAAGAAGGCCTGAGGTTGGGAGGCATTTACTCCAAGCAAAGGAAATAAAGGCTTCAGTTAAATACTCTGCTGAACTCTAGACAAAAGGCTGATTGACCATGAGGAAGCTGAGAAAGAAGCAGGACTACTTCACTGAGGGCCTTCTGGAGTTTCAGAGGAGGTGTATGTAAAAGTCCCAAACCAAAAGTTTCATTTCCCACTTTACAGGGAAGGAGTGTGTCATGATGTCTTGTCCTATGGCCATGATCGTGTGCAGGTACTTACTGAGAATTCTCCCCTGCAAACTTTGGGTTCTGTGTATGGCCCCTGGCCAGGGATGAGAAAGACAGAGCAAAGCAGGTGCTTCAGCCACACTTTCAATCAAGAAAGTGAACAGTTCTCCTGCACACCCAGAAAGGACCTGCTCTTCCTAACAGAAGAGGAACTTTGGCTGAACCTAGAGTGACCAAAAATCACTGCTGCGGTGAGAAAGGGAAGTCTGTCCTGATTTCCCTCTTTTTCCTCTTGCTATGCTCCTAAGATTCTAGGACTTTTTCTGGATAAACGTGAAGGAATGAATCAGCTTGCCCTCTTTTTCCCCTTGTCATGTTGGGGTTAGCCTCATGCTTGAAGGTGGACCGTGAACATCACCAATGAGAGTAGAAAAGAGGCTCAAGTTATTCAAAACATCCAAGGAATGTTGAGAGTCATCTCTGGGGAGTGGTAATCCAAGTCTCTCCAGTCTAGGTATGGAGGACACAAGAGTGGACAAAAAGCTGGAAAGTGAGGCAAAGGGAGGGAAGGAGGGAAGTAGAAAGAAGAGGAGAGAACGACTATTCAATGAGATGAGAGGACTATTATAGCTTGTCAGATGTGGCCCCCAGGCCTCAGAGGGGCTCTTGTATGTAATGGGATGGGAGATTTGATCAGCAGACCCCAGACAGTCAAGAGATTCCACACCCTTGTCTGTATGGTGTCCTGAGAACCAGTAATAGGGAGAAAAATCAAGGAGTAGAAGGTAGGACCATTTATTCCTCTTGATCACATGCTGTGCACTAGGTATGGGGAGACAGCAAGGCAAAAGACAGTCTTAGACCCCACCTTCAGAAACAGTGTCCCTCTTGTTTAAAAGACATATGGCATCCTTAAGTATTGGGTTAAAGGGAAAACTCTACCAAGACTAAAAGGGGCCAAAGACAGTACAAGAGGCCTCCCTAGGTCTCTCTTGATCCTAGAAATGGGTTCTTCTTTTTTATGACATTATATGAGGGCAGATTTCTCTGCATTCCTGACAATGCCATCCTAAACAGTGAGGTGTGCATACCCATGGGTAAACTAGCATCACAGAAGAACTTCTGTGTACTAGGCAGGTGAGGGCACTACAAACTATTCAGATCATTGCATTCTTGCCTGTGACCTGAAAGGGTCAATTCATGTCAGGAAAGTAAAAAAGGGCTCTTGGGGAAAAAAATGTGCAAGGTTTCTTTTTCAGTCTTTTTTTCTATATTATATAAATAATGATATTAAGTACAGAAAAATCCAGGCAAAAACACCTACCTTTTTAAAAATTGTACCCACAGTTCATTCTTCCATACTACCTACATATATATGTATCTATATCCATAGTTATGTCCAACTATGACTAGCCACACATTTAGATAAATGCATTACAGGATAGTGCCTATTTATTTTTCCCAGGATTCTTCCCTACTCCACTTCTACTCCTAATACTAAGAATCCCCAATGAGAAACTACTTTCCTTTTCAACCATTTTATTAGAATGGGACTATTAATCCCAGCCCCTCCACACCCACCTTTCCCATGGACATAAGTGAGCACATCACAATAGTATATCCTAGAATTTGGATACGAAGGAAGAACCTCCTTTAAATTGACAGCTATGCAGATATGAATCTAGAGCTTCTAGTAACCACGTCCCCTGACATGAGAAAGGAACCAACACAGTAAGACCAATACAAAGATAGAAGCTGAGACAAAAGATGATGGGACAAAAAAGATGGAGTCCTCATGCCTTTAAGTGCTGGGTCCAGTTGAAACTGAGTTCCACTGCTCCCATAAACACACACCACAGGGGTCAGGGAAGAGGCTTTCTTGGTTTAGTTATATGAGCATTAGAGCATTAAAATAAACCCCACAGTACTGGATTGGAGTTGGGGTCATCAGCATAAGCTCCTATTTACTTTATAATGTGTTGGGTGTATAAATATAGAAACATAGACGTGTGTGTTCATGGGTTAGTATACAAGCATCTGTTACTTAGTTTTGTTATCTGAGAAAGCCTAGAAGCAATAATACCCCAGTAGCCACAAGCACACCCAATACCTACATCTTGGTTTCTAAATACTACTCTCCAATGAAAAGCCCCTGGGATCCTTGGAGAAACTGATGATTCTTGGTTTTGGAAAATACAGATAAGCCTGAAGTATCTTGTAGAATCAAAATATAAGAAAAGTGCCCAAATAACAGCAGGATAAATAACCAGATGGAGCCTGTCAGAAGGACATAGGAATCAGCTTCCTTTGGTCAAAGCTGGAGAAATTCGGACAACAAATGAACTATAAATCAAAGTATAAAATAAATGTACATGAATCCATACTGATACAAAGAAATTTTAATAAATTAATAAGGCAGAAAAGACAAATATTTCTAATACACACAGATACTGCCCCCTCCAAAAGGTGGTACTTACTTTTCTCCCTCTCCAAATTCGTTTTTGGATATTGGTCTTACATCTAGTAATCTTATAAAACTTGTTAGTGCTAATAATTTATCAGTAAATGCTTTGGTGTCTCTTATGTATGAAATCATACTATCTGTGAGTAATGTCATTTTTATTTATTTCTTCCTAATTCTACTTTTTAGTTTTCTTGTCTTATTGCACTGGCTAGGACCTCCAGTTGTTGATTATAAGTCATGATTTGGGGCATCCACATCTCATTTCTGATCACAAAGGGAAAGCTTTCAACATTGCAAATAAAGATTTTGTTTAAAATAAAGTGATCCCTGCATTATGCATGTCCTATCTATCTCTCACCACTTCTCCAAAGAGGAGTTTTGCTTTCTATATTAATTTCCTACTTCTAGTCTTAACAAATTACAATAAACTCAGTGGCTTAAAACAATACAAATTTATCTTAGATTTCTGGACATAAGAAGTCAAAAATTGGTCTCATTAGGGCTAAGTCTCAGTGGTTCCACCACCTGCCTCACAAGCACAAGGTCCCAAGTTCGATCCTCAGTACCAAAAAAAAAGAATGGATTGAAAAATTGGTCTCATTTAGTTAAAAACAGATAATTGGCTGAGCAGTATCCCTTTCTGGACACCCTAAGGGAGGGCCCCCTTCCCAGCCCTCTGAAGCTTGTAGAGGTCAGCCACATTGCTTGATGCAAAGTCAGCAACAGCAGATTGAGTTCTTATCACATCCCACCAGCCTGACACTGAGTCTGCTTCTGCCCCTCATTTCTGCTTTTTAAAACCATTATATTGAACCCACCCAGACAGTCCAAGATAATTTCTCTATCTTGAATTAGCTGAATAGCAACTTTAATTCCACTTTGCCACATAACAATGTAGTCAGAGGCTCCAAAACTATAGCAACCTGTGACTATAGGACATGGACATCTTTGTGCACCATATTAAGTTAGGGTAGCCTTAATAGAACCATTCAGAAAATTTTCTATATATCCCTGGAGTTTATGAAATGCAAACTTTGGTACTTGACATATGAATAAAAAATGTAAGGCAAGAAGCTTCAGTTGCCACCTGCCTTGGGAAAAAGTAAGGAAGAAAGCGAGAATTGGGGATAGTCTGCTCTTCTTGAGTTTGGCGAGGAAAGAAGTGTGTGCCAATAGACCAGACTTGGCCTCTCCGCAGCAGGAAGCTATTAACACATTGATAGGGGCTGAGCCAACAAGGGCCTTCTGGAGGAGTAAGTGGTTAGATCATAGGAAAGTAGAGGCTGGGATGAAGCAGTTGCAGGTGGCCAGAAGAGGCATCACCTCTTGTCATCTTCCAAGAGAACTCCCCATGAGAGAGCCCCAGAAATTCAGGCAACCCCTCCAAAAAAAAACCAAACACAAAAGCAAATCTAAGAAATGAATTGGCGTTTTTTAAACTGTACATGTTTATGGAGTACCAAGTGATGTTTCAATACATGTATATATTGTGCAATGCTTAAATCATATCTACCTCATCATTTATCATTTTTATAAGCATTCAAAATTCTTTCTTCTAGATTTATGAAATATACAGTACATTATTATCTATAGTAACCCTGCTATGGCACACCCTTCTATAGCAGCTGCTATTTTCATCCAGGCCCCTTACAATGAGTAGCTTTTGCTATATAGCTCCTGGAGACAGCCCCACAGAAATAGATGGTGGCACTGCTCCTTATTAATTCACTCAGGCATTCCTGTATAACACCATAGCACACAGAACTTCATGCCCTCACCTAACTGTAACTTAGTGCTCATTCATTAACCTGAATGACATTTAGATTTGCTCTATTTAAATGTTCAAATATCAGATTTCAATTGTTCAAAACAAGTTGCCCTTTCTGCCACCTGGGACTAGGCACAGTTTGATTATGGAGATGAATCTGGCCACCATCTCAGACCTCCAAGGCTGTCTGGCCTAAAAAACAGGAGAAATATGAATGTAATGAGAGTTTGAACTTTTCTGGTTATTTGACTGCATTTTTAGTTATATGAATATGATCAGAAAAGCTGTAGGACCTGCCTGAGATTCCATCCAGAGATGAGGAAGAACAAGGCAGGAAAGCAGATTTGAAGGGTAAATGATAAGAAAGAGCACAGTTGCCTTTTAGCCAGTCCAGCTCATTCAGTACCCTGAGTGTAGCATAGTTAACTTTTAGGAGTCTTGAGAGCTCTAGAGACCACAGACCCAACATCTGATGAAAATCACAGCCTCTCATCAACCCACACCCCAGCCACTCTTCTGAAGGCCATGCAAATGAGCTGCCATGGTGAACTGCCAGTTACTGCCTTGAACAGAGAAATTGACAGGAGGTAAAAATGAGTGTAGCCTCAGCTGTCATGGGGAAGAGCTGTCATGGAAAACCCAAAGGGAATGCCCAGGATTGAAACTGTCCCCTTAACCAACCACACTGGTCAGAATTTAGCACTAGTTCCCCAACAAGGAGGAACTGAAGGTGATGACAGCATATCCCATGGTAAGGGTTTTATAATTCATTCACTTATAGTTCACACTGCTCTTGGCCAGGGTCTTCTCCTTCCCAAGGAGAGGTGAGTAATAGCATGAGAGCTGATCTCTCATGTGTAATATATAACACTATGCATATGTATAACATATAACATGATTTCTCATGTACAATGTGTAACTTGTATAATAATCACTAGGCCCTTGGTCACATGGATCCTGCTTGGTGATTGGACTCAAGTTCCCAATGCCCAGGACAGGTAAAACCCAACAAGTGTCTAGTTCTGTCTTAATGAGCTTTTACTACGCTGCATGCAGTAAACATTAACCTTTAGTCCAAATCCTGAGTCCAAATCCAAAGAGAACAGGACCTCCAAAAACACAATCCCACAATATTGTGTCCAATGTTACAACAGGATATTCTGTCCTCTACAAAGAAAACTCATTAGGCCAAAAATTATATACTCTCAATAAATGCCCCCATTCCAGTGAACACTGTTCACTTTATACACCAATATTGTGTCTTCCTCCAACTTTCCTTTCCAACTTTAACAATAGATGTCTCTCTCCAAACATTCCCTTTTCACTCTTTTTCAGAAAATAAGCGGCATACCCACTCCCAGTTGCAATTTTACGCTTTTTATTTCTTTTACCATCTTACTAAAGTTGCAAACTTCTTTCTCCCACCAAGCTCTCCAGTTGGCTCTGTGGTTGGGTCAGTCCCTCTAGCTAGGACTTTAAACATTTGCATGCTTCCTACTAACATGTACCTACAGCTACTATTTTCATCAGGTCCCTTAGATGAGTGGCTTCTGCCATATAGCTATTGGATACATCCCACAGAAATAGGTGGTGACATTGCCTCTTATTCATTCACTAAGCCATTCATTTATTCATCCAGAGAATTTTCTCAAGGGCCAACTGTATGTTAAGTTCTAGGCTACATGCTGAGATTTCAGCCTTGAACAAAGCAGCCATAATTCTTGCCCTGTAGGGGAGTGCAATTCTCTCTTGATAATTCTTGGCCTTCTTACTGGTAAGAAAAATGAAGTGTATCCCCTGATTAAGCTTAAAATAACAAAACTGTAGTTTAAAATGGTGTATAACATGACATTTTCCAAACTGCTTTTATTTAAAACATAAGGAAGAGAGCACACAGCTACATGCTTTTGTTTTCTACAAATCATTTCTTACTATACACTGTAGGTGACTCTCACCCAGCCAGCCCAGCATGAACTACATACTCTCACTGCCCTCCCTGTCCCCAGATGTGGTACACAGAGAATGAGAGCTATGTGTTTCAATTTTAGCACAGTGCTTCTCAGGCCTAGACACATGTATGTTAAAATGCCAGCCTCCACCCCCAGAAGGTCTGATTCAATTGGTGTTTATTGTGGCCCAGGCATCAGTATTTTTAATAACTCTCCAGGTGAGTCTTTCCTGCAGAAAGGATGGAAATCACTGATCCAGTGGGAAAACACATGTTTTGGGCAGAATCCTGGCTCCACCACACACCAACTGGATGAATGACTTGGAGGAACCTCTGTCGTCTTGACAGTTCAAGAGAAGTGAGACAACTATGTAGAATCGTCCAGCTCAGGGCTGCATAACAAGAATTGTTTAGCCAAAGTGGTTGTTGAATGAAAATGTTTGGCAGGACTTGCCAGACTTAATGATCTTGACCCAGAAGGAGGAATGAGAAATGAGCCATCTTATGGCCAAAAAATTAGACCTTCAGACTCCATAGTTTAACTGCTCTAGGGCTACATATGCCTCACAGAGCTGAGCAGTCTAACTGTCACACACACACAGAAACATAAATACATTTCCAGGGAATCAAGAGCATGTGCCAAACCTCTCACCAGAGAGCCATTCAACAAGGTCATAGCATGCCTTCTGTGCTGGGCCCTGCACGACAAGTGAGCAAACTGTGAGGTGCTTACAATAAATATAAAACTAATAACAAATTAATGAAGGCTGCTGTGGGAAGTGGCATTTGATTAATGAACTGAGGGAAAAGTAGGAATATACTTTTGTGGAAGAGGAAAAGGCATTCCTTCAAGACTGGGATCCTGAGAAAATGTGGCACAGTGGAAGAAAAGGAGAAGGTCAGAGAGGCTGGAACAAAGAGATGCCAAAGATGGTATTTGGGACAATGGCTCTAGAGCCAGTCCACCTGGGTTCAAATCTGATTTGGCTGCTTTCAAAATAAGTCCATTGCTGGGCATGGTGGCACACTCCTGTAGTCCCAGCACTCAGGAGGCTGAGGGAGGAAGATTGCCACAAGTTGGAGGCCAGCCTGGGCTACCTTGTGAGTTCAAGACCAGCCTGAACTACATAGTGAGACCCTGTCTGAAAAAAAAAAGATAAACCTGTTACTTGATGTTACTTAAGGTCTCTGGAATGCAACTGCCTCATCTGGAGAAAAAGTATAATGATATATACATCACAGGGTTTGATATAGATTCAGGGAGCTAATATAAGCGTAAGTACCCAATGTATGCTATCTAGTTATTATTAATAGTAAAGAAATCTCTACTTCTATATACGTAGGAGTAGGATTGTTCATCTACCTAGTAATATGTTAATTACATTAGACCTTTTTCATTGGGAATAGGATAATGCACTGGCCCAGAGTAAGAGAATATTTTTGTCCCATATCAATACTTACCAAAGAGCCTTTAAGAAGTAACTCTGATGCAAAATAGGAAGAAAAGGTCCAAAGGGGTAGGGGTAGTGGGAGGGGCAGGGGAAAGGAAAGAAGGGAAAGGAAAAAATGCTGAGAAATGGAAAAAATGGAAATAAAATCTTTGTAAATAGGGAAGGGTGGAGGGCGTGAAGGGAGGGCAAGGAATGGGGAAAAACTAAGAACCAAGATGCATTATGTAAAGGTACAATTCCCAATGAGAAATGTAATTGTGTTGTATACCTACAATGTACCAATAAAAGAATTTAATAAAAAAAAAGAAGTAACTCTGAATAATCAATGTACCTGATTAGCTCTGACTCAATCATTCATTAGATATAGGCCACCCAGGAAAAGGCATGCCCTTGGGTGAGACCTCTGTGACTGAAGCTTCCTGCAAGAGCAAACAACTAAAGGCCCTCTGCTGACAGCATTCCCAACAGCTGGAGCACTGAAAAGTACATCTTCAAGTTCGGCATGTGGGATAGTTGGCCCTGACATCAAAGGAAGTTTGCCTGACACACAAATGGGGTGTAGCTAGTTTCTAGTGTTCATACACTGTGAGCTTGGAAGTGTGACCCTCCCCCTCCAATCAAGTCTTCAGGTGAGAATGCATCCCTGAACTCTTGGGAGAGACCCTGAGCCAGAGGCACCCGGCTAAACCACATCTCGGTGCCTGAATCACAAAACTTCATGAGATAATCAAAGTCTGTTGCTTAAAGGCAGTAAGTTTTGAGGTAAATTGTTATGGAGCAATAGATGAATTAATACAAGGGGCAAGGAGGATTTTGAACCCAAGCTATAAATGCCCTGTATCTATCTATCTAGCTCAGCATGGAAAGTCTGGCCAAGGGAATGATCAATAGGCTAAGAGTATTCATAGATGAAGGTTTGGTTCATCCTACCAAGTAAAGAACCCAGACAGTTGATATGCTGGCTAAAGAGAGAAGAAAATCAGAATAAATGGTTATGGAGGAAAGTCATATGGCCTCATGAACAAAGCAGAAAGGAGTGCTAAAGCCACTACCTGCATTTTCTTATTATTATGTCATATGTATTTTTATATTTTTAATTTCATTTTACTTCTCTTTCTTCTATCCTGTCATTTTCCTTTGAATGTAACTATTCAAAATACTCAGATGGAAATATGACAGAATTGGAGGAGGAAAGTCAGTAACTCAATGATCCTGGACTTGGAACTGAAGACAATAACTTAAGATAGCAGGTCTCGTGCTCTCGAAAAGAGGATGTTTAAAGTTGGATAAAACACAGCTGCACTAGACCAGGTTACAGTAGCTTGGGGAGTGTCAGTATGAGGAAGAGGCACACCTGTGTATTGGAATACTTGTCCTTTTTTGGCTGTCGAGAATACTTCTGTTAAAAAGATGAATCTTAAAGTCAGTAGAAGGTAGAACCCCAACCCATAGTCAGAAGATAAATGGACTCACATTTCTTTTCCCTTACTGCCTGGTATCTGAATGTCAGGCATATACCCCAGGCTCAAGCAATCAGATGCCAGAACCTGTGTAATTGAGACAATAATGAACTGTTTGAAAGATGTCTCTTCCTGTGTAATTGAGACAATAATGAACTATTCAGAGATGTCTCTTCAAGAGACAGCTTGAGAGTCTTTTCCGATCCCATCCTTCTTTGGTATATCCTCATGTCCAAGCTTTACCATTAAGTCTGACAGCAAAGGGTCCCACTCCCAATAAATGCCTTTTATGTTTAAATTATATAGGCATGGGTTTGTTGTTTCCAATCCAGAAGCCTGAGTAATATTCCCAAGATATCAACTCTCTTTTTTTTGGTATTAGGGATCAAACTCAGGGCTTGTGCTTGCGAGGCAGGTGTCAGCACCACTGAGCTAAATCCCCAGCCCCAACTCTCTTTTTAACACTGACCCAGATTTCCCCAACTGTGTCACGTGGAACACTAGTCTAGACATGCTCTTCCAAGATTGGAAGGTTAAATAAATTCATGAACTATTCCACATTGTGTGTGTTTCTTGGAGGTTTACAGTAACTGTGGACATATTAAAGGTTCTGAGAAGGCCTGTGTTAAAGAAATCTGTCTGACCTTTTTGTACTAGGATTTCCATTATCATTTTTCTTTTATACTCACTTAGTTGATAACACTTCTCTCTCTGAGAAACACTGGCCTAAATTGAAGAGAGAAAGATTCAAAGAGAGCATGCAGTTCCCTCTGATTTCTAAGTTCCCATTTGTTCTATGAGATCTTGCTGCTTTCCCAGTTCGATCACACAACAAATCATCATCACCCCTTCAAAGGAAGCCAGGTTATCTTCAGAATATTAGCACCATTTGGTTGAATAACTTCTGCCTTCCCCACTAATTTCAGATGCTCCCTTGGATAGTTATAGATATTTTATTCTGGAGGCCTCTCTATTCTGTTTTATTGACCTCCTATTTCTCTTAATATTACCAAACTAATAGTTGCTTTATAAAGCATTTAAAAGTAACATTTCCCCCTTTTAATCTTTCTTTATATAAAAAAATTTAGCCATTTTAAACTTATTCTTCCAAATTATCTTTTGGCAAATTCTATTGATATTTTTAAGTAGAATTTTTGTAAAGTTGTAAAATAATTTAGTGAGATTTTATGTCCTTAGACTAGCTAGCCTTGATCTGCAGGTGCACATGATATCTATTTATTTTACCTCTATCAATATATTTTTGGTTTTCTTCTTGTAAGTCCTAACCCTTTTTTTAAGGGAAGAGGGTAAAGCTATTATTATTTGTAAATAATATGATGTCTTTACCTATGAAATCTTTAAGAAGTATCTAGAAGATTTAAACTAATAAAGTTCAATAATCATACAGTCAAAAAAAATCCACATGAATAATTTTCCTATATACCAAAAAAGTTCATTAGAATATACGAATGTGAAAATAAATTTGGGGGATTCAGATATTTAGGAACCCACATAACAATATTTGGTGGGCCTGGGATTTAGCTCAGTGGTTCCACTGCCTGCCTCGCAAGTGCAAGGTCCTGAGTTCGATTCCTGACACCAAAAAACAAAACAAAACAAAACAATATTTGGTAATGGGTTTGGTGTAAATGATGTTGAGTGGGAGTATCAATGAAATGTTTCAGAATTCTGTGGGCCTCCTTTGCCCCACTACAACTCTGTAAGAGAAGAACCATGGTGGATTATACAATCTCATTTCAATCCTGTGGCCCAAATTTTGGCCTTTACATAACTCTTAAAGTTTTGGGCACTGGTAGTCACAGCACCGCTCTTATTATCTTTGCTCTTTTGTTCTTTTCATTTGGGCTGAGTGGAAGTGGGTTCAGTTAGCTAGTCAGCTCCTACCCCACCATTAATCCCAGAAACCTACCTTTAGGATTCTCTGCAGCTATTTCTCCTCATTCTTTCCTGGTTGTTTTAACAACATAGAAGGAAAGCCCTAGGGAAACAAAAGAAAAAGAGTGACAATTTAAAAGAGTAGTACAGGAAGATAGAAGATGCTAACCAAAGGCAAGGACATGAATAGGCAGCGCTAAGACCGCGTAGTCATTGTGATCCTTTAATTCAAAGTAATCCTAAAATATCAAAGCCTCTCAATCTTTGAATGAAGAATCCAGCATACATGAAGGTAGATAAAGAAAATGCCAATACTACTTTTCTGGGCTAGCTTAAAACCTGTCAAGTTATACACTCAGAAAAAAGATATTTCAATGTGAATATTGTTATCAGGGCATGAAATTATTGAGCAACAACCAATCAGAGTGGTGGACTTTTAAGGGTTAAAGGTTACACTTTACAGTACATAGCAACAGTTTCTGAAGTCCAGACATTCTACAAGACTCCTTTGTTATCTGAAAATAGAACAAGATTATGATACACTTTCAACAAGTCTCTCTCTGAGTGGGAGAATAAAACTGGTGCTCTTTGTGAATATTTTCTTTTTTTTTTTTTTTTGGTACTGGGGATCGAACTCCGGTCCTTGCGCTTGCAAGGCAAGTGACGGAACCACTGAGCTAAATCCCCGGCCCTCTTTGTGAATATTTTCAATACATCTCTTTATCAAAACTCACATTAAATAAATCCACTTTCCTATAGTTTTGTGAGAAAATACTTATCTTATGTTTCTAAGCTATTTTATGAACACCATTCTCAACATTAAGCCTATTCTCAAAGTTAAGTCCCTTCATCCAGGAGATAGGTCCTGAGAAAATAAAAGCAGTTGAAGAGAAATTTTAAACAAATAAAAGATACAGTGGTACACTCATAGATTTTTTTTTGCTTTTGTTTTTGTTTTTATCTTGGTAGCGGTGATCAAACTCAGGACCTTGCACTTGCACGGCAGGCGCCAGAACCACGGAGCTAAATTCCCAGCCCTTTAGATGTTTAACAACTGGTCCTCTAGTTCTAGAAGGGAAACCCTTGTGTATAGTATTTGCAAACTATCATTGTGTAAATATTCCCACCATCACAAATATCTAGTTGATACGAATGTCACTGAAGGCAGAGTTGAAAAGTAAGGCACATAACAGGCTCTCAAGAGGCTGAAAGGGCCAGTCTCAGCACACCAGTAAAGGACATGCAATATTTCCCTCTTAGGGCCCCAGTCTACCCAACTGTGTGAGTTTTCTCCAGCCTTGGTCTCTAGGAAGAACAGAAAGGTGATCTGGCTATAGGTTTGGGGTAGAAGACAGAGGTACTAAGAGTGTGACAGTGTTAAATACTATAAGGAAGACCCAGAGCATGGAAAAAATGCAAAGACCCCCAGTATAAAATGGAAGGCTGAGCCCTCATCCCTCTTAAGGAGTCTCCATTCTTAGAACTTATTTGTCAGTTTTCACCAATTCCACTACCAGGATGTTGTAACTTCTGTCTGTAAACTCCAGAGTGAACAGTTCCTCTTCCCTGGCCACAAGATGCCTGGCTGCCTTTGTGATCATACCACCCTGACATGAGCATGGCTCATTTTCCTGAATGTGGCCTATGGTCTCCTTCTTGGGAGTGAGTGACTTGACAAGGAAATTCCCTGGTTCCTGGGTGCTTTCCTTGGAGAAAGAACCACCAGGACCTTTGTGTGGCCACCAAAGAGATGGAGGGTACGCAGCTACACATCTACAAAAAATAAAAACCTTTTGCCTGGGTATGGCACTCCTGGGACCTGAAGACACTTCCTGGATATATAAGGAGAAATGAGATGAGCAATGGGTTTTTGTTTTGTTGCAGTAATGGGGATCAAACTCAGGACCTTGCGCTTTTGAGGAGGCATGGTGCCACTGAGCTAAATCCCCAGCCCCTGAGCAATGGCTTTTTAAAACATAAATCTTAGGATCCGATGCAAAATCATACATTGCATTTTATTGTCATGGCTCTTTATCCTCCCTTAGCCACATCACCACATCACTCACACATATATATACTTTTTTTATCTTTCATGACACTGACATATTGGACAGTCCGTGCCAGTTGCTTGTAGAAGTACTTAGGTGTAGATTTATCTGACTGATTTCTCATGATTACATTCAGATTATGGTTTTATTTTTAAATAAACTGTTAGTGCATCTTGACAGACCCACATGGGTAGGGTGTTAAGCAGTGATCAAGCTAGAAGCCCAGCAAATTCCATCAACCTGCCCAGCCTGGACTCCACATACTCCTGGGCTCCACAGCCCTGCTGCTGCTCATGTCCTCAATCTTCCCCAGCTGCAATGATAATGGAGAATTTTCTGAACCCATGAGTGCTCCAGATAGCAAGGCCCAAACCACTAGAACAAACTGGCCTTGAAAGAGTACACAGAAACCAAGAAGTAACTGTGCAGAAGTCCCAGTCCTGGGGATCCCTGACTAAGATCAAGAAGATGTCGTATGAGGCAAAGAGGCTATTTCTTGTCAGTGTCACCCACTGGGTGTACATCCTTGAAGACTCCATTGTTGGTCCACAGGACCAGATGTGTCCCTTTCACCTGGAACACCAACCACACCCAATGCTGTGGGAAAAATTGATCCATTTACTGTGTGAATCCTGAGGACAGGAACTGGATATAAATCTAATGAGACTCCCTAGAACTCCTTCAGTGGCATCTTCTAAGCCATCTAGAAATTTGACTTGGCCTACTTCAAAACTAAAGTAGTCAAATGAGATTCCTGCTTCTTGCCAAGATGCAGTAACATAGACTGTTTACTCTCCCACTTGGTGGGGGGAGGCAGACAACATAAAGGAATCAGGCAAAAGCAGAGAAAGAACAGGCAGAGCCAGGTTAAGTCCCTGGGTGGAGGAGACAGAGATGAGAGTTCAGGGAGAGCAGGGCAGCTGGGTACATAGGACAGAGCATCTGAGGATAGAGCTTCACATATCTAAAGCTTGAAATCTGCAGGGTGCCCTTGAGTATCCAGTGAGTACTTATCAGTACTCATTCAAAATGACTAGAAGGAAGTCAGTGGTTGTTCCCATCACCGGAACCAGAAAATTCATCATTTGCAGGGCATTGGGTAAAGTACTCGGGAAGGTATTACCAAGGTATAGAAGATGCTTAGCCCTAGACTGTGCAGTTCTCAAACCTTCCTCAAAAATCTTAACAGCTAGACCTTAAAGGATCTGTGGAAGAAATATGAAAGTTGTCAATTACAATGGAGTCACTTGTGTCACACACACACAAAAGGAAACAAAGTTGGGAGATTATGAAGGAAAGGTTCTTACACATGATTACCTGAGAAAAGACTCTACCAAAGCCACAAGCTTGGAAAGAGGCCACTGAACCTTATACAAAATGTACTTCTACAAATACATCTGCCCAGCAACTGTTTGTTCAATCCTGGGACTGATGCCAGTCTTATTACTAAGTATTGTGGCCAAGGATTACTGTTTCAAAATATCTGTTGTAATCTTCCTCATTTTTGTTTTTAAAACTTCCCCTTGCCAGCAGAGAAGCTCAGCCAGTCCCAGCACCCTGAAGGAAGCTCCCCGCCTCCATCCCAGGCTCCTAGGGCAGTGAAGCTCAGCTGGTCCCAGCACCCAGAAGGAAGCTCCCCGCCTCCATCCCAGGCTCCTAGGGCAGTGAAGCTCAGCTGGTCCCAGGACCTGGAAGGAAGCTCCCCCACTGCCATCCCAGGCCCCTAGGGCCAAGAAGGTGAGCCGGTCCCAGCACCCAGAAGGAAGCTCCCT
>NW_004624762.1:2494564-2534910 GCF_000247695.1 Heterocephalus glaber | reverse complement strand
GGGCAAGGGAAGGGGAAAAAAAATAAGAACCAAGAGACTCATGTAATGGTACAAGATCCCAATGATGAATCTAACTGTATTTTATACCTAAAATGTACCAATAAAGTTAATGGGGAAAAAAACACACAAAAAAACTTCCCCTTGCCTTAATCTCTTTGAATATGTTCACAGTTTACTATGTGCATGGATTCCCAAGGCTCTGATATTCCCAAATAGATTTTTTTTTTTTTGGTACCAGGGATCAAACTCAAGTCCTTGCACTTGCAAGGCAGGCAGTGGAACCACTGAGCTAAATCCCTGGCCCAATAAATATTATTATTTAGAGAATCTCTTTCTGATTGTTTTATTCAGCTTGACAGATCTAGCTATTACTACTAACAACACAACTGCATCTCAGAAAAAAAAGCAAACCATATTTATAAATATACAAAAATATCCAATGCCTAAAAGGAAAAATTTTAAATGTCTGACATTTAGTGAAAGATTACCAGGTAAGCAAAGGGATAGGAAAATAAAACCCATTATGAGAAGAATAATCAATCCATTGAGATCAATCCAGAATGACACAGACATTAGAATCACCAGAGAAGGACATTAAAACAGATATAACTTTATTACATGTGTTAAGAAAGTTAAGTAGAGGCCTGAAGGATTAAACAAAAAGACCCATGCACAACTTTAAAAGAAGCAGCTTGTCAGAGATGGAGGATCTGGACCAGCCCGCAGGGGAGAAAGAGTTTTAAAAGGACCTCTCCTCTTGAGCAAAAGAGATCCATTAGTCCAGTTTCTCTGAGAGACAGAGGCCAAGTTAGGATTACATACACAATAGATTTAGTAGAGGAGAGGCCCGTGAGAAGAAATATGAAGGCATCTGGGGAGCTGGGAGAGCTGTCAGTCCACAATGCCAGTAAAGGAGAGAGGAGGAGAAGTTGGTGGAAGGATCCAGCCTAGGGTGTTCTTTGTCTAAGAAGTGTTCAGTGAGACTAATGGTGCATCCTCAAGCCAAAGTCACCCATCAAAGGAATGTCATGCTCCCCAAGTGTCCCCTTAGCATCCTTTGTTAGTGTCCTCACTGCATTCTGCCATGGTTGGGAAGCAGGCCAGACTTGCAGACTGGTCTATCCATTTCTCATGTTTCTTTTTAAATCTGGTGTTAAATAAAGATGGTGCCACTGTAGAGTTCACGTCTTATTAACCAATAGGAAGAGTGTGGAATCCAGTAATTGAAATTCCAGCCATTGCTACTGGCTTTATTCCAGTCACACCCATGCTCTACCCTTCTGTTACCCATAGGTGGTGCCATCACCTCTGTCTGGGCACAAAGGACCCTTGCTGCTTTGAGTTACTCTTATTATGTGTGCAAATCCTGTTCTCCATGGATATTTGTAGAACTGGGTGATAGTTATAATGGAATCCTGGCCTTAATAAATGTAGCTAATGATACTAACAATCCCATTCCTATCTTTCACTCCCTAGCCAGGACTCATGAGACTTGAGCTAATGTATAAAGTTTGCTGGATTCTTTAAATAGAGATTCTTTTAACAGAGAGATTCTGTGAACAGACAACCGCTGGCCTTGTCCCAGAGGAACAGATGCAGATAATCATATATGGCTTTTAGGACCTCGCCAGAGGGACTATTAAATACACCACACCCTGACCAGGTCAGCCTGCAACCCCCAGAAATGCCATGTTCCCCATGATAAAGTGACTCCTCACACACAGGAGTCAAGCAGCATGGGGTCCAGGTTTCCTCCACTCCACCCAAGCTGTTTTTGCTATGGTCATGGAAATTATAAGGATCAGAGCAGAAATCAATGTAATGGAGACTAAGAGAACGATACAGAAAATTAATGAATCAAAGAGTTGGTTTTTCGAAGAATAAATAAAATCAATAAACCTTTAGGCAACCTTATCAAAAAAGGAAAGAAAGGCTCAAATCCATGCAATTAAGAATGAAAAAGGGCAAGTCACAACAGATCCAGCAGAAATCCAGAGGATCATCAATACCTACTTCGAGGTCCTGTACTCTAATAAAACAGAAAACACAGAAGAAATGGACAGATTCCTAGATACATACAAATTGCCAGAGTTAAAGGAAGACAATATAGAAATTCTAAACACCCCAATTACAATGAGTGAAATTGAAAATGTAATAAAAAATTTACTAACAAAGAAAAGCCCAGGTCCTGATGGCTTCACTGCTGAATTCTACAATACATTTAAAGAAGAACTATTGCCACTACTCTTTAAACTCATCAATGAAATTGAAAGGGAAGCAATACTTCCAAATTCATTCCTGGAACCAAGTGTTACTTTGATTCCAAAACCAGGGAAAGACCCAACCTAAAAAGAGAACTACAGACCAATCTCCTTAATGAACGCAGATGCAAAAATCCTCAACAAGATACTGCCAAACAGAATACAGAGGGTCATCAAGAAGATCATACACCCTGACCAAATCAGATTTATGCCAAGGATGCAAGGATGGTTCAACATTCGAAAATCAATAAATGTAACACACTATATTAACAGAGTCAAGGACAAAAACCATTTGATCATCTCAATAGATGCAGAAAAAGCATTCGACAAAATCCAACACCCAGTCATGATAAAAAAAAAACCCTACAGAAAATTGGAATAGAAAGGCTTTATCTCAACATGATTAAGGCTATCTATGAAAAACCAACAGCCAACATCATACTAAACAGTCAAAAACTGAAAACTTTCACACTAAAATCAGGAATAAGATAAGGATGCCCACTGTCACTGTTCCTGTTCAATATAGTTCTGGGAACATTAGCCACAGCAATTAGAAAAGAGAAAGAAATAAAAGGAATAAAGATAGGAAAAGAAGTTAAACTGTCATTATTTGCTGACGATATGATACTTTACATAGAAGACCCAAAAAACTCCGCCAAAAGACTTCTACACTTAATTGACAGATTCAGTAGAGTAGCTGGATACAAGGTCAAAACTCAAAAAACAATAGCCTTCTTACACACAAATAACAGACTCACTGAGAAAGAAATTAGGGAAACAATTCCTTTTACAAGAGCATCCAAAAAAATGAAATATCTAGCAATCAATCTAACAAAAGAAGAAAAAGACCTCTACACTGAAAACTACAGCACTCTGAAAAAAGAGATCAAAGAGGATATAAGAAAATGGAAAGACATCCCTTGTTCCTGGGTAGGAAGAACCAATATAGTGAAAATGGCTGTATTTCCAAAACTGCTATATAGATTTAATCCAATGCTGATTGAAATTCCAAAAATATATTTCACAGGACTAGAGAAAACAATCCAAAAATTAATTTGGAACCAGAAGAGACCTAGAATAGCAAAAGCAATTCTAGGCAACAGAGACATGGCAGGGGTTATCACAATCCCCAACTTGAAACTATACTACAAAGCTACTGTGATAAAAACACCATGGTACTGGCAAAGAAACAGATCCAAGGATTAGTGGAATGGATTAGAAGATGCAGAAACAACTCCAGATATACTCAGCCACCTCATCTTTGACAAAGGAGCCAACCACCCTCATTGGAGGAAAGATAGCCTATTAAATAAACAGTGTTGAAAAAACTGGATTTCAACTTGCCAAAGATTAAAACTAAACCCATATCTATCACCATACACTAAACTAAGATCGAAGTGGATTAAAGATCTAAATATTAAAACAGAAGTACTAAGCTTGCTGGAAGATAAGTTAGGAAGAACTCTTGAAGACACTGGCATAGGAAAAGACTTCATGAACAAAACCTCAGTATCACAAGAACTAGCACAAAGAATCAACAACTGGGATCTCATCTTATTAAAAAGCTTCTGCACTGCAAGAGAAACCACCAACAGAGCTAAGAGACAACCTACAATGTGGGAAAAAAATTTTAGCAGCTGTAAATCAGACAAGGGACTACTATCTAGAATAATAAAGAACCGAAAAAATCAGACCCCCCCAAATTCAAAGACCCAATTCAAAAATGGGCATCTGAAATGAACAGACATTTCTCAGACAAAGAAGTAAAAGCAGCAAATACATACAAAAAAATTTTCAACATCACTGGTCATTTGAGAGATGCAGATGAAAACAACACTGAGATTCCACCTCATCCCAGAAAGAATGGCTGCTATCAAGAAATCAACCAATAACAAATGCTGATGCGGGTATGGGGAGAAAGGAACCCTTCTCCAGTGTTGGTAGGAGTGCAGACTGGTGCAACCACTGTGGAAATCAGTATGGAGATACCTCAAAGAACTAGGACTAGAGGTCCCAGTTGACTCAGCCATTCCCCTGCTGGGTATCTTCCCAAAAGAATTAAAAGAATCATACCACAGCAATACATGTGCACCCATGTTTATAGCAGCACAGTTTGTAATAGCTAAAACCTGGAAACAGCCCAATTGCCCAACTGGAAACTGGATAAAGAAGATGTGAGGGTTCTTTTTCTAAAATGGAATACTACTCAGCCATAAAGAATGAGGAACTAGAGACATTTACAGCTAAATGGATGCATATTGAGGTCATACTCTTAAGTGAAATAAATAGGACACACATGTGTAAATACCAAATAGTTTCTGTAGTGTGAGAAACTGAAAGTGTAAATATGGATTAAAATGATTAAAACAAACAATTGATAATTTGAAATAGGAAGAAAAGGTCCAAAGGGGTAGGAGAAGTGAGAGGGGAAGGGAAAGGAAAAATTATGAGAAAAGGAAAACAAAGTCTTTGTAAATAGGGAAGGGTGGAGAGGGGGAGCACAGGGAATGGGAAAAAATAAGAACCAAGAGACATCATGTACAGGTACAAGTACCCAGTGATAAATGTAAATGTATTGTATGCCTAAAATGTACCAATAAAAGAATTTAAGCAAAAAGAAATCTAATTGCCAGATTAAAGGAAATACAGACCTGGGTGTGGTGACAGATGCCAGTAATCTCTGCTACTTGGGAGGCTAAAGCAGCAAGATCACAAGTTTTAGGCCAGACCAGATAACTTAGCAAGACCCTTTCTGAAATAAAATTAAGAATGAAAATCAGTATGTAAACTTCTCAAAAAACTAAGAATAGAAATTTCATTGGACCCAGCTACTCCACTTCTAGGTGTCTTCCTGAAAGAGTTAAAGTCATTATATTACAGTGAAACATGCATACCTGTTTATAGCAGCATAATTTATAATAGCTAAATCTTGGAAATGGTCTATCAACAGATTAGTGGATAAGAAAATGTGGTATTGGGCCAGGGATTTAGCTCAGCGACACCATGCCTGCCTTGCAAGTGCAAGGTCCTGAGTTTGATCCCCAGTACTGAAAAAAAAGAAAATGTACTATTTATACACAGAGGGGTACTACTGTGCTGTAAAGAAGGATAAATTTGAAGCATTCATAGGTAAATGGATGCACTTTGAGATCATGGCATTAGGTGAAATAAGTCAGGCACACGAACTTAAATACCACATAGTTTCTCTTATATAGGAAGCCCACCACATCCTAGGCTAGTGTATAAAATGTTAAGCCACAGAAACCAACATTCCAAAGTAGCTAGACTTAGGGATGCACTTTAGTCCATCCAAGCTGCTATTTAAAAAAAATACGTTAGACTGGGTGGCTTATAAACAACAGACTCTCTCAGTTCTAGAGGCTTAGGAGTCCAAGGCACCTATAATGTTCATGTCTTCTGAAGACCCACTCCCTCGCTCGAAGACAGCAAGCCCTCTTCCCCTGGAGTCCTCACATGGTAGAGCGGGGCAGGGAACTCTCAGGGTTCCCTGAGGGCACTAATCTCATTCATGAGGTCTCTACCCTTATGATCTAATCACTTCCAAAAGGCTCTACTTCTTAATACTATCACACTGGGAACTAGATTTCAACACATCAGTCTGGCGAGACACAAGCATTCAGTCTATGCCAAAATGAGAACAGCATTCTTTGACTTCTCCTCTGTGGCTTTCTTCTGCAGAACAGTCCCTAACCAGGGGATGCCCATCTCATGGGACAGAACAGGGGGTTAGGAAAGGCTTCTCATCTTCCCGCCAAAGCCCACCTTCCCCAACATGGTTGGTATTCCTGTTGCCATATTTCATCTGGTCAGTGGGCGGTAATGACTATTCTCTTACATTAGCAAGCACAGTAAAGAAATAGTGCTCCAGAATCTGGAAGGGCCTAATTCCCAGCAACCTGCCAAGATGTAAGATTGGAAGCTGGAGAAAGGCCAAGCAGCCTGCAACATTGCAGAGACCGAGAAAGACACACAGAGCTGACTCCCCCCTCTTACCCTGGGACCTCCTGCACAGGCAAAATCCAGCTCCACAGATTCTACAAAGGCTTTCTCCAGTGCTTCTCTAGAACTCCGGATCCCCCTGTAGCTGGCTTATGCTTCATACCCACCGTTATTCTTGTATGCCTCACCTTGAGTATTTTTTTTTTCCCATGTCTGACGCCCCTACAGAAGTTCAAAATGGCCTCTGGTCACTACAAGGAGCACAGTGACTTCCGGGTAGCCTGGGGTGGGAGCTGCCACTGTCCACTACAGCAAGGTGGATGTTTCATCATCCTTGTACCCTCAATACTCAGCAAGTATTTTGGGAACAGGGGACGTACTTGGGTTCCTGGTTCTAATAGGCCTCAGCCCCACCCCCGCCAATCCCCCCCCCCGGGGATGGACCAGGATCAGAGAAAGTAGAGCCTGCCCTGGGTCTTTACGAACCTCGTAAGCATACTGGCAATTGTAGCCAGAGAAATGAGCCACGCAACCAGCTTCCCGGGCTTTGCCTCAGAAACACCCGCCCCCATCCCACCCCAGTCCCACATCCAACCCAGTCCCACATCCACCCCATGCTGGACTCCAGGGTCCAGAGGGCGGGGCCACCACCCAGAGCGCCTGCGTGAGCTGAGCCTCCTCTGCGTGGTAAATTTGCAACCAGTAGGGGGCAGCACGAGCCCGCTTCCCCGGAGGTAGCCGGCAGGACCGCTGGCGCAAGGCTCGAGAACCAGCAGATTCTGAACCGGATTGGCCAGCGAAGGAAAGAAAAAGGGCTGAGTCTTCCAAGGAAATTACCCACCGGGACGTGGTATTAGTCCGCAGGCCTGGCACACATCCTGCTGGCCCAGACACCGGGATAGAAAATTACCTACACCCTGCTCCACAAAAGCAGCATGGCACGGAGACGCCTGGAGCGACGATCAAGGAAACAAGACTTTGCCGGGACTGTGTGACTGGGGGAGTTACCTAACCTAGCTGAGCCTCTACTTTCTCTTCTATTACATAAGGCAGTAGCACCCACCTCACCGGGTCGTTATGAAGCTTATAAGTGTACAAGTGCTTAGTAAATGTTAACCCATGCAGCACGTTTCTAGTTGCATCACAATTGCCTGTCTCTGTGCTCCCTCCTTGTACAGCTTTCTTTAAGCACCTAGGGGGATCTTTAGAATCTTTACCCGGAGGGAAAGTTCTGTGCTGCACGGTGCCCGGTGCCCATACACCCTGGGTAGACGGCGACTGTCAGCCATCTTGGCATTGCCAGTGCTAGCCCCAGCTCGGATCAAAGTAACCGCTTCGTGGGCCGTGGTGAAGCCAAGGAGCTGAGCTGGAACCAGGTTCTGCAGGTTCTACCCTGGCCCCTCAGAGCCCCCGGTTCCGATCTTAGGCCCACTCAGCCACTCGAACCCTGTTGGGACTCCCTCAGACTCCACCCCACGGAGCCTGGTGGAGCCACACCTTGCTGTGTGAAAGGAATGTCTGCTCTCCCCAGCCCCGTGGCCCTTCCAGTTGCCCACCAGGTTCCTTCCACCTGAGAGAGCTTGGCCTGGACTGGGTCCCCATCCACTTCGGTGTGTCTGTGCTGGTGACTGTCACTGAGTTGGCGATTCTGGTAGGAGAGAGGGGACACCACTCCTTCCTATTACCCTTCCTCCACTCTCCCCCTAAGAAGACAAGTTGGAAGCTCAACCCAGTTGCCCCAGTCTGCAGCCTGTGTGGATTCTGCTCACTGCAAACCCTGTCAGGCCCAGCCCAAAGGGGAATGGGATGGGATCTCCCCAGGGAGGTGGGGAAAGAGATTGCTGGGAAAGAAATGTCTTCTTAGCAGGTGCGGGAGTGTGATCCTGGGGATCCTTCCCTAGACATTTCATATGGCTGGCCTGAGATCAGGGAGCCCTGGGCACTACCTTCTCCCCTTTGGTCCAGTACCAGGGCCATGTCTACCCCATGTGGCACTTCTAAGAGAATTAGCTTATGCTAGTTTTTCCAATCTTCATCTGCCTTCTGAGCCAGGTGACCTTGTGAAATATACTACCTGCTCAACTGTGTATAGCAGAACTTGCATTCTTCCAGGCCTAATGGAAGTAAAATTTCAGTCTGTGAATGAGTCTCTGACCAGAAAAATGTCTACTTGCCCACCTCTGTACTCTGGGGCCATGGAGAGAGAGGGAGGCATCAATGTTTCCATGAGAAAATAGCACATCTTACTTCGTCAGTGGACTCACAGCTCCCAAGGCTCTGCCTTAGGGCCTGATGGGGTCTGCAAGGCAGGTTCAGGAAGCTTGTGGTCTCCTCCCCCGATGTCTGGCACATATTGACCAAGGTGGTTGACCACTCACCTGTGCTCAGCTCTGGCTCTTGCAAACTGTCCTTACTATCTACCTCCAGCTTCAACACATCTTCCTCTTTCTAAACTCGGGAGCACTTCTCAGGGAGGCCTTCCTTCTTCCCAAACTCCTGTCCCTGAGTCCCTGGTTTCCTCCATTAGAGACTAGAGGACACTGTCACTGTTCTATGTGGTCAAATAGTGTCTTCAAATGTGTGTCCTCAACTAAAGACCCCACTTCTGGGAATCTAAAGAAATTCTGAAGTCAGGTCAGCTGGGTCCCTGTAGTCCCACCTACTCAGGAGGCTGAGGCAAGGGGATCACTTAAGCCCAGAAGTTCAAGACCATCCTGAGCAACATAACAAGACCTCTACTTTTTTTTTAAATTCCAACTCAGGTGCAAAGATGTATGTTTAAGGATGGTTATGGGAGCGTGCAGCGAATAAAAACATTTTCAAGACATTTTAAGTGGGGAGGTGAGAACTGGAAAATAACATGAAGTCAGATCACATATAGGTTTTTTGAAAAAATAGAGGACTATGTTTGGCTAAATGGATAGATTTGGGAAAGCCAAAAAGCCAGTAGGCATGTGTTTTGGGGTGGGATGATTGAGAAATCAGAAACATGGAAATTAAATCGATAACAATATATTCCCTGACGCTAAGTTGACTGGAAAAAAAGGGAGAGTGAGAAAATATCGAGTTGAGGATGGTGGGGATGTTGGCACATGTGGGCTGGAGCAACCCTTCTGGACACAGAGCTGGCCGTGTTAAGCAAGAAGCTAACACTTTTTTTTTCCCTTTGGTACCTGAGATCGAACTTGGGACCTTGCACTTGCGAGGCCAGCAGTGGAACCACTGAGCTAAATCCCCAGCCGAGAAACTAACACATTTTTACACTGTGTGGCCCAGAATTCCACAGCTACTTATAGATCACAAAAATATTTTCCCCGTGGGTGTTTTAGGAACTCTGTGCAAGGATTTTTGTTATAGATTTATTTGAGGTAACAGGTGGGTTTTTAGAGCCACCCAAATGTGCTTTCCTTCACCATAAGGTGAAGTAGCCACAAACTATGGAGAGCTATACAGCAGGTAGAAGCAATAGGGCTGGATCTTTAAAACTGTAATGTTGTTCTCCTCTCCTCTCCTCTCTTCTCCTCTTCTCTTCTCTTCTCTTTTCTTCCTGAAAACTCCACCCAGAAGCCAGTAGATGGGGCCAAGCAAGGCCAGGAATCCCTACAATGGAGGCTGTGTGCCATGATGACCTAGTGTGGGGTGTTGGGACCAAGCAGGGAGACATCTGCAGTGTCAGAGCTAGATGTCCACTCTCCAATGGGTGAGAAAGATCTCCATAATGGGGCAAGGTGACAATAGGAATCTCATTGTATAATAGGAGACTGTCAAATAAACATAATGAAAATAATTAGAAGCCAGGTTTCTCACTGTCAGAGAAGGAAGTTGTAAAACTAAAGGAAGAAAATGAAAAAGAGCCTTGTGTTTAGACTGGAACTGGACTACTAGTGTGAATGTATGAGTGTCAATAAACATAAATGCAAATGCGTATAAATACATAAATACATTCTCTGGCTCTGTCCACTGAGAGGGTCTCAGAGCTACAATCATTAATGCAAATGACCATAAGTAGGCTCCAGATCTCATAACTTCTAAGTAACATTACCTACTAAAAGAACCAAGAGTCCTTGGGGGGAAATAAATGGCTGATTTGAAAGCTAAAGCATGGGAAACTATAAAGTGAAATTGCTATATCTTGTGCTAGAAAGTAAGGAAATACTCAAAGAATGATAGAGATATAAAAGAAGAGAGGAATCTCTGACAAGAGTACCAAGACAACTCAATGGAGAAAGAACAGTCTTTGTTTAAAATAATGCTGAAATCACTGGATAGCCACAAGCAAAACAATGAAGTTGGATCCATACATCATAAACATTTAACTCAAAACTAATCGAGGACCTAAATGTAAGAAAACCAAAGCTATAAAACTCTTAGGAGAATATATATTAAATCTTAATAACAAGAGGTTTGATAATGGCTTTCTGGATATATCAAAAGCATAAACAATAAAAGAAAAAGCAAGTAAATTGGATTTTGTTCGACACTTTTATGTTTCAAAGAACAGTACTGAGAAAAGTGAAGAGAGAGGCATGGTGGCACAAACCTATAATCCCAGCACTCTAAAAGGTTGAGGTAGAAAGATCACAAATTCAAGCCCAACCTGGGAAATTTAGTGAGACCTTGTCTCAAAATTTAAAAAGGGGTGGAGATATAGCTCATTGTGAAGGCTCTGACTTCAGTCCCCTGGGTTCAACAATCCCCAGTACCAAGGGTGAATGAGGGAAGGGAGAAAATAAAGATATAACCTACGGAATGAAAGAAAATATTTATTAATCATGTAGTGGCTAAGGGACTTATATCTATAATATATTTGTTTAAAGCTCAAATGAAATAAAGAAAACCCAATAGAAAAGTGGGCAAGGGATGAATAGACATTTCTTCACAGATGTACAAATGGCCCATAATGCATAAAAAAATGCTAAACATGAAATGCAAGTTAAAACCACAACAAGGGGCCAGGGATTTAGCTCAGTGGTGCTGCTGCCTGCCTTGCAAGCACAAGGTCCTGAGTTTGATCCTCAGTACCAAAAAAAAAAAAAAAAAAGCAAAACTGTAACGAAATACCACTTCATACACTAGAATGGCTGTAATCAAAAAGACATATTTTGGCAAATGTTGGTGAAGATGTGAAGAAGTTGGAATCTTTATTCACTGCTTAGGGAAAATGTAAAGTGGTACCGCCACTTTTTTAAAAAGAGTAGCAGACTGATAGCAGTATCACATATAGTTATATACCCCAGAGAAATGAAGCATATAGCCATACAAAAACTTTTACAATGATTTTCATGAGTACATTATTTTTAATAGCCAAATGTCCAATCCAAATGTCTATCAACTTACAGATAAGTATAAAATGTAATATGCCCACACAGTAGAATATTATGATATATACTACAATACAAATGGGCCGGGGTTTTAGCTCAGTGGCACTGTGCCCACCTCAATAGTGCAAGGTCTTGAGTTTGATCCCTAGTACCAAAAAAAAGAAAGAAGGAAAGAAAGAAAGAAAGAAAGAAAGAAAGAAAGAAAGAAAATGAACCTTGAAAGCATTTATGCTAAGTGAAAAAGGCCAGGCACAAAAGACCATCTATTATATAATTCCATTCATATGAAATGTTTAGAATAAGCAAAACTATAAAGATAGAATATAGATTAATAGTTACCCAAGGCTAGAAGGTATGGGAAGGTTGAAAGATGATAGCTAAAGTGTACAAGGTTTATTTTAAGAGAATGAAAATGTTCTAAAGTTGATTGTAGAGATGGTTATACACTCGGTGGATATACTAAAAACCACTGAATAGTGTAGCTTAAATAGGTTAATTATATGATATATAAATTATATCTCAATAAAGCTTTAACAAAAAATGACAAAGAAACCATCCTAAAGGGATTCCTAAATTTGGGACAATAAAATGATAATAACAAGTTATATCCATTGAATATTAATCCATTTGTTGATACCAAAATAACACATAGTACGATGAGAAGCAGGATGTATACATAGTCTCAAAGTTCCTCCTTGTAAAATACTTATTAATTATAAAGGAAAACATAATAACTTGGCAAGGAGAAACTTGGCAGACACCATCTTATGCAACTGATGGAAGTTAGCAGTAGTGGGATAAAATCAAGTCCCAGCAGAGAGGATACAATGAGAAGAATTCAGCGGAACTTCTGGGATGTTTCTACCAAGGTGCATAATGTGAACTGAATCATGAGGAAACACCAGACAAATCTACACTGAGAGATATTGTACATAAAAACTGGCCCCGAAACTCAAGCAAAGGCTAAAACTGTCACAAGTGGAAAGAGACTAAAGAGACTGGCAACTAAATCCAAAATATAATTTCTATTGTATGTGTTTGTTTGTTTGTTTTTGGTACCAGGGATTGAACTTGGGACCTTGTGCTTTCAAGGCAGGCAGAGGAACCACTGAGCTAAATCCCCCGCCCCTGTGTGTTTTTGATAATAAGGAACATTTTCTTAACCATTGGCAAGATTTCATGATAACTGAGGATTCAGTGGTGATAGTGTTAATTTTCTGATTTTGATGATTGCATTGTGATTATGGGGGAGAATATCCTTGGAAATACAGAATAAAGCATTATGTCAGCACTTTATCCTCAAAGGGTCAGGAAACAAGGAGGGGAGTTCTTTGTACAGCTCTTTTCTGTCAGTTTTAGACAGCCTAAAATAAAAGAAACTATCATGTATACAAAATAACTGGCCTATATTCTTAAAATGTCCCTTGTAAAAACAAAGTAAACAAACTGTTTCAGCTGAAGCAGATTAACAAAATCTTGAAAATTAAATGCAATAAATAATACTGAACTAAATCCTGGCCAGAAAAATTTAATAATAAAGAGAACATTACAGAGACAATTAGCATGAAATCAGAAGATTATGTCATAGCATTGTATCATTGCTAAATTTCCTGATGCAGATCATTGCATTGTGGCCATGTAGATGAAGATCCTCCTCTTAGGAAATACACACTAAATTATTTAAGGGGCATGGTGTCTGCAACTTACTCTCAAATGCCTCATGACAAGAACTTCATAAATACGTGAAGAAAGGAAATGGTAAATCAAAGGAAGCTAAACTTGTCCATAAATTTGAAGTTATTTTAAAATGTTTTGATAATATTAAAAACAAAATGAAATATAAAACCCAGTACTATATAATTGAATTAAAAACACGCCCACAGAACAATGCATATTTTGTGAGCACATACAACAGCAAGAAAAACAGTTAAGTCTATTCAGTGGTTTGGGGGGTAAAGGACCAAGGAGGAGGAGAATGGGAGTATGTAGGCTAAGAGAATAGAGTAGAGAGGAGGTCTGGTAGAAACCCCTCAAATTTCCTATCTCACACTTCTGAGTATGTTAGAAATAAAGGCAAGCATAAAGAAAGGCTTCATATTTTATTGTTATACTGTGGCATTGTTTCCATTTTATGATACTAATATATGTATGCAATTTCTAAAGCAGAGAGAAAATGGTGAAACATCCCTATAATTTACCCAATGATTAAAAAATGAAATAAAGTTATGTCCACTAAGTAAGAAGACCACAGGCTATTGTTGTCTTTTTTAAAAAGTGGGTGGGAGATAGCTCAGTGGTAGGGCATTTACCTGGGATGCACAAGGCCCAGAGTTCAATTCAGGGTGGGGGTGGGTGGTAAAGGTAATTTGCAGAGTAGCAGGGGTAGCATGAATCATCGTTGCTAAAAACAGTTTGCATATACAACCTTATAATGGTGAGCCATGCTTCTTCTGGAAGGAGAACTTATCAGTTTGTGTTAATTTACAATTTTTAATGAATCGCGTAATGTATGACTATATTCTCATTATGGCTAAGGCCAAATAACATATGCACTGTTATTATTTAAAATATATATTATTGTTGATTAGAGAAAGAAGTCTTAAAGTACAATTAGTGGTTTTAAATAAGGAAATATAAACCCTCTTTTGACCAAACACAATGTACAACAATAATGATTATGTAATTATGCCTCTATTAATAAAGCAACCTTTTAAAATAACACAAATGCCCAATGGTGAGGTTGTTGGTTTCCAATAACCTTGACCTAGATGCTGAGAGTTTCACCTTCCCAGCATTTCCCACCTGTACTCACGCTCTGAAGATGCATTCGCCAATACAGTGTATACCTCTCCAACCCAGCACGCCCCGGGGCCTCTGCACACAAGTTTCGCCGTCCCAGTAGGGCGTTGAGCAACACCTTCACTATGAAGCCTTACCTTTCTCTAGGCAGAAAAAGAACCCCACTTCATGCTTCCATGGCCTCTTCTTCCCTCTCCTTTGAGGGCTGGCCACTTTGCTCAGTAATTTTTGTTTCCTGGTCGGTCTCCGAAGAGGCTTGGGGTGGAAAGAAAGTGTCTTAAAGCGAGGACTAATTTTTTACATCTAGACATTCCAGACGCTAATACCATGCTGCGCCCACGACTGCAAAATAAATGCCCGTGAAAATTGCTTTGGAAAGCAGTTTGGCAATATATCAGCAGAAGTGAAAATGTCCCTATCCTGCTGAATCAGTCAGGATCCTAAAGAAATAATTCTCCAGGATGGAAAAATCTATACATTTGAAGATATCGGATTGTGCATTATTTTGTTGCTGAAAATCAGAAAGCGCCGAAATATCTGACAATTGAATGGTTTAAGAAATTATACAGTAAAACATAATAACATATGAATCTGCCGTTTAAAAGTATATTTCTCAGGATCATAGCACACAGCAAATAGTTAGGTATGACCATGTAGAGGAGTCTGAATACAAAACTCAAGTTAACGAGCGCTAAAATTATGAAAAATCAGGAAGCAGGTAAAAAATGACTAAAGGGGTCTTTGGCGGGGGAGAACCCTGGAAATTTTTTTCTGCTTTTAATTCTATCATTGTTGTTTTAAATGTCTGAACAGTGGTTGGAAGCAGCGTTAAGAGGAGTCTCAATATTGTGTATATGGCTTAGAATCAGGGAGAAAATGTATTTTCATCGAGGGGAATGCATTTCTAATGGAGGGATTTCTGGCACCTGACCGACATTTGGGGACTGAGGCCCGGGAGTGGCAATCTCAGGTTGGCTCAATGCAAAGCCACAACTACCAAGTCCAGTTGGACCAAAGGACAAACGGGGCCTCTCAGTTCGGTAATAGCCATCCGGGTCGGGTTGGAAGGAGGCGAACTTCGGTTAGTTGAGTGAATGAGTTTTTTCCAGAGATCAACCCCTTTGTAGTGGTTTTCCGGTTAGCCACCCCCAAAGCCCCAGCAACACCCACCTAATAGACGGGTTCGGGGAGATTTGCGGGAAAGCGGCAGCCCCGGCTGCGCTTTGTTTGGGTGGCGCGCGGCCTCCCAATTTCCGGCCCCGCCCCTTCCCACTCGGCGCCCCCCCATTCCCGCTGCCCCAGCTCTCCCATCTTCGCCTCTTTGCCTCCAGACTTCGCGCCTTCTTCCTTTTCTCGCCCGCCTTCCATCTCCATTCTTTTTCCCTTCCTGCCCTCCTAGCGCCCGCCCCACCCTCTCCCGTCACCATCTCCCCCGATTTGCAAACTTCACCCCTGAGAGACAGACTCTTAGGGTCTCCTGAAAAATCAGCCTGGCCCATTCCAGATGTCCCAGGTGTCGAGGAGACTAAGCCTCATGCCTCTGCGTCAGGGGTCCAGTTCCCTGGGCAGCATCCTTGGGAAGACGAAGGCTGAAGCTGGGGACCGGAGAGGCGAGTCCCCGGGGAGAAGGACCGAGCGTGGGGACGCCGGAGATGGCGACCGGGGCGGGGCCACCTCCACCCAGAGGCCTGGAGAGCGCTCCTCTGTCCCTCTGCTTGTTGTTGTTGTTGTTGTTGTTGTTGTTGTTTCTTTCTTAAATCACCTTGGCGGGGACTTCAGAGTGGAACACACACTTCACGTCCCACAGTATCCCTACGTTTGTTTCCTTGAGTATCTAAGACCTCCGTAAGAGGAAGCGGAGCTCAAGTAACAGATGAACAAACTGTCCTAAAAAGCCCCCGGGGCGTGCAGAGCGACACTTTTCTCTCTTTAGGAAAAAGCGTGTCTCGCTTAGCTACCCTCGCAGATCTCCACACACGCTCAGGACGCACAGAGGGGTAGGAAGTGGGTTACGATTATTTTTACACAAATGGTGTCACAACCCCCGATTTGTTCCGCAGGGAGATCAGCGATGCCAGGGAAAGGGGGATTTGCTCTTGCCCAAAAAATCAACAAAAAAAAAGCAAAGCAAAACAAAAACCTCCTGTGCACTCTTCGGTGCCTTGTGTTGGCCTGTTTGCTTGCCGAAGAGATGCTTTACTTGCCAAAAAGAAAGAAGGTGGTATAAAAACAAAGGAAATGTGATTAAAATCTCAAAGCACAGTAGGTAAACACTGTTCTGCAAGTCCGCGCGTCCAGCCCCGGAACTGGGACACATTCCTTGAAACTGTCTCAAACTCTTAAGAGGTTCACCTCGCCACCCGCTCGCTCCTCGGCCCAGCCCCAGGGTGTGCGATGCCTTTGACCCGCGGCCTCCGGAGGACGCAGCCCTGGACCGACAGCCGGAGAGCCTCACTCGGCACGCGGCTTCCCGGGGCCTCTACCTCCGCCACGCCGCGCTGCGGTTCTGCGCGGGGCCGAGCCCGCTTCTCCCGAGGACCTTGACCTCTCGCGGACCCCGCCGCCCCGTTAGCTGTAGCTCTCCCTGACCTGCTTTTGAACCTGCTAATCCGGGCCCGAACTCTCGCCCCGCGGCGATCACTCGCCCCAGCCCGGCGCGCTAATTCCCGCTGTGCGCAGCGCCGCCGCCTCTCCCGGCTCGCGTGGCTGTGAGGGCGGCGAGGGCTCGGGCCTCGAGCCCGCAGTGACCGGGTGCGCAGCCGTGTCCGTCCCGCTTCGGCCGGGAGCACGCTCCAACACTCGACCCGAGCACGCAGCCTCCAGCTACAAACTCTGTCGTCCTGTTTCTTCGGTTCCTCCCGGTTTATTTCATTTGTTTCTCTAAGAACCCCAAAGATCCAGATCTTTGGTAACACACGAGAGTGGCGACGCTGAGGGGCTGCAGGCACCTTCCCCACGGCGGCCGGCAGCAGGAAGGGGGCGGAGGACCAGGCTGCCTGGAGCGATGGAGCGAGCGCCCAGTGCCCAGCAAGGAAACGGCTGGGAGAGCAGCCCATTCCTATTTTTAGGAATATAGTTTTAGGAATGTGGCTCCATTCCTATTTTTGAAAGGGAGAGTGAATCTGCGTCCCAGATGGGGCAAGAGTTTGGGGATGGTGGGGTCTGCAGAGACATGAATTTGTCCTTTTATATTCCTTTATGCTGTCCGAAATTTTTTCTTAGATGCATGTTTTATTTTTAAAAACTGATTTTTTTTAAACATAGTGTTGCCAACTCGCTCAGACTGCCTTCGAATTTGCGATCTTTCAACCTTAACTTCGGGATAGCTGCTGTTGCGGGCCGTGCGCCCGCCGGCCCAAAATGATTAGGATTTTTAAAGTTAATGAAATTAGTTCACATCCCAAGTGCTTACAAATACACCCCAACACACGTGCCCAAGACGTGGGTCTGCTTGTTTATTTGGGGTTGTTTGTTTTGTTTGTAAGCCAAATGAACCCAAGCGCGAGGCAGTTTCTCTTTCAGCTCTGGAAGAGCGCTGATGCTTCACAAAGGCGCTTCTTTGTAAGGAGTTGTTTTCAGCGGCTGTTTCTAGGCAGGGAAACAAACTGGAGACACCCACTGGCTTGTGCTATACCTGTGAACCACCAGGCCCTGTAAGATCAACCTCCAATGTCCCAAGCCTTAATCCTACATGGCATCAGAATCCCCTGGGAGAGGTTGGTCATCTCCAGGAATGTAGGTGTTATCACTTCTGGGATTTGGGTCTGTTTGGTTCACAACTGTCCTCAAGTGCCCAATAGGCTGCCTAGAATATAGTAGGTGCTTGATAAATTAGATGATGGAAATTTCAAAGAATGTGAAGAATCCATTGGAGAAGAGTTCCGGGTAGGATAAATTCCCAATGGCATCTTGGGATAGGGGACTGCCCTCTTAGGCTAGGACCTCCAGAGGGCCTCAGCTAGTGACCAACACCTCCCCATACTGCCACAGAGTTCCAACAGTCATCCAACATGGGCTGTCACATGGCTCCTCCACTCCTCACCTTTCCGTTTTGGAAGTCTTTTTCCAAGATCAAGAGATAGAGAATTCCTCCAGCCCCCAGGCTTCTGCTCCCTGTGCCACTCTACAAGATCCTGGGTAACCCCTTCTCTGTACCCCAGGCGCAGGCCCAGCAGCAGAGAGGCCTCAGGTACTCTAGTTCAGACCTATCTGAGCCAGAGAAGGACGGGGGCTCCCACAATGACAAGATAAGCGGTAGACCCCAAAACCCTGGGTGACTAGGGAGTGGGTGTCAGAGACAACCCAGTTCCTGGTGGCTCCCTATCACTAGACTCAGCCTGGATCTACCTGTAGATGATGACGCTGATCACAAATGATCATTTGTTGGAGTATCTGGGTTGTGGGTTCCTCAGTGCTGGGGACATGGGGGAAGACCAGTTGATGACCATGAAGGAACAGTGTTCCTGCAGATGCAGAGGGCATAACAAAGACAAAAGGGAGCCATATCTACACAGTGAGTTACAATAGACAGGCTTCCTGCAACACAGAGAGCAAAGGACAGCAGCTGCCCTTGACAGAAGCAAGTCACATCTAAAATTTTGTTCTACTGGATTCATGCAAACTGTGACATTCCACAAATTCAAAGGTATTAAAGGACGTGAAGACTTCTCATCTAGGCTCCAGGTCCCTCCCCAAATGTAGCCTGTAGAGTATTGAGGCACAGCTCCCACAGCTCTCTGAAAATGCTGGGGCATCACTAGCCTCCTTGGCCTCCTGCAAGAAGGAATCTGATTCCTGGCCATATCTCTGGGTTATTCTTTCCTAGATCTTGGGAAAAAATGGCTGGAACAGATGGGTAGGGGTCTCTGGCTTGGAAAAGGTCAGAGTCTGGCTTCCAAGTGGGATCCCTAGTAGGACTATAAACAGGGAACCTCAGAAATGCTTGTGCCGGCTCTGTGAGATAGATGACTGAAAACAGGGGCTCAGGTTTGGGTCTCACTCCTCACTGTCCACTTTTAGGAAGCAGAAAAATGGGCCAACTGGCAGATTTGTTGTCCTGCCTTGGTGTTTCTACTGTACCCTTGTGTGGAACAGACATCCAGGCAGTTGAAGTTGAGAACCCAGAATCTAGGTTCACACTCTCTGGCTGAAAAATGTCTCTCTCTCCTCCTTAGGCACAGCTAACCAGCAACTAACCTCATTCCTTCCTCTACCCTGGCGAGAGGAGGAGGAGGAGGGCAAACTGCTACTATGGTGTACTTTTGGCTGTAAGCCTGCAATTATATAAGCTTAAATTTTCTTTTTAGCCATACACGCTAAGTGCCACGCAAGAGGTTAGTTCTAATATTATTTCAAATTAAGTGATATAGACACTAGCACAGAAAAGCTAAGTGAACCATTTGCAACAAGTTAGTGGTAGAGCCTGGATTGGAACCCAACTTAGCCAAGAGCTATGACTGAATCATTACTCCAGTGTCTGTAATTCCTACAAGCTTAGCAGTCCTGATGGCCCCTCCTCAAATTGGACATAACTGGAAAGGAGGTTTCCAGAAGGTAATTAGAGGCACACACCCATCATCAGATGCTGCTTCCTTAAGCCTCTCCATGTTCCTCCAGCTGTTCCCCAAAATCTTCCCAAGCCACTGGCTGGTTACCCAGAATCATGGAAGCACAACCACTTTCACATAAGAAGGAGTCATAGCCCAAATGTCTATCAATAGTGAAAGAACAAACAAAGTGAGTCTAACCATATAGTAAATATTATTCAGCCATAAAAGGAGTGAAATACAGATACATGATACAATATGAATGAATCATGAAACATACTAAGTGAAAGAAGGCAGGCACAAGGTCCACATATTGTATGACCCCATTTTCACAAAATGTTGAGAAAAGCCAAACCCATGGAGGCAGAAATATTAATGGTTGCTTAGGAATGAAAGGGAATGGGAGGTTGAGGGGTTTGGGTTTATTTCTGAGGTAATGAAAATGTTTTTAAATTGGTGGTGGTGATGTTGGCACATATCTGTAACTATACTAAAAACACCAAACACGATTTAAATGAGTGAACTGTATGATATGTAAATTAGACATCAATAAAACTGTTACCAAATTTTTTTAAAAAAATACATAGTTCTAGGACCTGAGGCCACTGCTCAGCCATGGCAAACCCAAATTTGGCTCAGTTCTGCCAGTTCCATGTTCTCACAGTCCAGGATTCCTTCCGCCTCTGCAGAGCCCATGGCTCTCCTCCATGGGCCTGTTTCCTCAATCCCAAAGCCTCTCCCAGGCTGTGCCAGGAGCTGAAATCCAGCTTGAGCCAGCAGGGACAGACCCTGGGCTGGGAGTGAGTGAGAGGGCAGGGAAGAGATTTTTCACCTTGGGAGAGCCCTGGGGGCTCATATCTGGGTTTAATAAACATAAATCAGCTGGGCCTCAGCTTCCTTCTCTACAAAATGACAACTGAGTGCCCATCCTAAATTCTTACGTGGCTATTTCGTGAAATGATAAGTCTAGCACCCTTTGAGGCACTAGCCATCACATCCCTTACTAAACATGAAAACATGGATGAAAATGATTCTGAGGGTGATCCATATAAAATCAGAATATGGTGGAAGTGTAGGAATTTTATTTGTTAGGAAAGGACAACAACATTTTGGAAGATTCTCAGGGCTTTTTCATCTCTTAGTTTATTTGAACTCTATGCTGGGCAGGATTATAATTCCTGGAAATAGGTAAAAGAGGGCAACCCTACCCCAGCAAAGAGAGGGCTAAAGAGAGGAAATAAAAAAATAAAGGGGGAGAGGGGGGAGAGAATGACAGGTTTGGGGAGGACACCAGGGAAACTGCTGCAGAGGTCCAAGGGTAAGGAGGAACAGTCTTTGCAAAGGATGACTGAGAGGCAGGAGGAAGAACTGCAATGAACAAACAAGGAGAAAAGGAGGCCAGGGAGGAGGGTCCAAACCAGCAGATGTGAGGGGAGGCAGAGGAAGATTGTAAGAGAACTGCCAGGGAGGAAGAGGAAGCAGAGACAAGGCTGGAAGAAATCTGTCTGGACAAGAGATGACCACCAAGTCAGGAGGTCCCCACCTCCCAGGCCCACAGTCCTGGCATGCTCCTCCCCTCCGTGCACACAAAGCCCTGACTGGTGTGACTGTCTCCCACTACTGACTCACCCTACGCTGATCACCTCCAGGCAGTTCCTGCCCACCCCTACTCCCCTCCACCCCCACACACACATTCTTACCCCAATTCTGTGGATCTCAACCAGGTATCACCTAGAAGCTTTTTAAATATGTGGATATCTACCAGGAGCCACTAGGAACCCATTTGGTCTACAGCTGAGCAACACTAATTTTTTCTAAATTCTCTGTGTAATTTAATATGTTAAGGGTGTGGAGAACTTTTGATTCTCCCTCTTTTCCTTAACCCTCACTGGCCTGGGGTCAAGGTCAAAGTCAGGGTGGATGTTGCCTGCTTCATATCTGCCAGGTTAGAATAGCTCAAGGGCTTTGTCAGACCAGTCAGCATTGGTCTTTCTAGTCAGTCCCTCTTTACAGACTGTCCTAGACGCACAGCCTCCCCCAGACAGCCTTCATGGATAAGTCCAAGGACCCAGTAGCTCAAGAAAGTTGCCAGCACCTTGTATCACGCCTGGCATCCCAGTGGCAAATATTTACCATTTCTACAGCTCTGGCAGCCTGGCTAGGATTCCTGATGGAACATAAGAGACAGAGTAAATCAGGTGAACATGGCAATGAGGGATCTGCAGAAAGCAGCTTCCCCTCATGGAGAAATCCAGGCCCAAATGCCCAGAACCCACTAGTGAAATGCCAGAGGGAAGGGTTAAATAGCAGCTGAGGCTGCCTGTCCTGTGGGCCTATAACACCTAAGGATAACTTAAGAACCCCTTTGGATAAAGACCAGCAAAGGTAAATAACAGGTAGCAGATGGGTGGTGGATCCAGACATATTGCAGTGGCTGGTTATGCTGGACCCAGGACCACAAATCCAGCAGCTGCTGTGGGCTCCTTCTCCTGAAACAGGAGTGACCTCTCATGTTCCCAAATTACCTTCCCAGTCCTACAGCCCAAAGACCCTGCTCCCTGCAGAATACTGAGTCACAGACTTACCCAGTCATGTCCTGTTACCTGAAATGAGTCAATGACTGAGCCTAGAGGCAGCCAGCAATCCAGGAAGAGGATAAGCACCAGAATTAAGGAACCTTACCATGCTGGGAAGCACCTGTCCTACCACCATAAGAAACTGTGAGCTCACTGTTGGAACTGTCCTCCCTCCATTTCAGCACTGCTACTCATCTCAGGAATAAATGCATTTATATTGTTTTACAAAAATAATCCCAATAGCATCCCATCTTATTTTAAAATGTCAACCCCTCGAACAAGAGTTGGAGTGGGACTTCATTAGCAAGGGCTCTCAGGCACCTAGGGGTAGGGCACAGGTAAGAGGCAGGGGAAGGGAGTGGGGTGCAGATCCTTTCTGCCACCTTGGTCTCTTACACCTACACAAATACCTTTGCTACTCTAACACAGGCCAGGCACTTTCCAGGTTGGAGGAGGAGGATGCTCTTTATTCATGGCAGCTGGGACTCAGTTATCAGCATCACTGAGGCCAGAGAAGTCTCTCCCAGTAACTGATCAGCCAAGACGGAAGAAGAAGATAAATGGATAGGGCTGGACTGTCCTTGAAAGTGACCACACCTTGAAAAGGCAGCAGACAATTGGAAGGCAGATGGCACTGAGCAAGACAAGATCAGAGAGAAGACAGCCACTATCCCCAAGTTAGGCTGATCTTGGAAAAATAAATCCTGCCCCCCAGAAATACTCTAAGGGGTCTTGAGGTGGCACCTGAGCAGGGGTGTCCTTCCCTGTGACTCTCCCCATTCTTCCCACTGAGAGTGAAAGACTTGCCCTATTCTGGATGGGGAACACTTGGTGGTGGTACAGCCACCAACCTCCAGCCCAGGACCCAGAGCTGGCTGGGCCTCTGAAAGGCAAAGTCCATCGGTTCCTCTAGACCAGACCAGCCGGCTAGAGACCAATAGCAGGCACCAGCATGGGCATCATCTGGGCCTTGAGCAATAGCAGTCTTATGGTATCCAGAAAAGGTGGGCCAGCTCATGGGTTTTGTCTACAATGGAGCCACAGCAGGGTCAGAGTTATTGAGTTTAGGCCATTGCCCACTGCCCTGGCCTTTACCAGCTGGGATCTGCCTCCCACCCTCACACCCCATGTTCAGGTCCCTCAATTTCCAAAATGGGAGAAAAGGTAAAGAGGCAAAGGAAATTCTCTCTAGGGCCCTAGGATGTTGGCCAGGTGGAATGTCAGGGAGGCCCAGATGGAGACTGAAGGTGAAGGTGAGGGCCAGAAGCGGAAGATATCCCTATACCATGGCAGGCCCCCTGGTTCAACTGGCCATATGAGGAATCTATCCCAGTGAGTTCATGCCAGGCAGACTCACTGGTCTCTAGTTCTGTGTTTCTCATGTCAGGCAGGAAGATCGCTCAGAGAGTGCCCCAACGTGCACTCTCCAAATCAGCACTGCCACCTTCGCTGCTGCACACCCTGGCCAAAGGGCTGTAGCACTGCACAAGTGAGCTGAGCTTTCCTTACCCTGGACTGACAAAAGGTATTGTGGCAGGATGCAATTTTCCAAAATGAAAGGATGCAGGTAGGCGAGGAGCCCTAGTCCTCACCCCCACCCCCACATGCACTCTGGTAGCCTGGTGGGCAGAAGCTCTGACTTCTTCACCCCAAATCCCTGTGTGCACAAGGATGTGGGCCGAGGCCTGCAGAGAAAAGAGAACTGGAACTTCTGCCCAGTCAGAATCCCTACCCCAAGAATGAAGAACTAATGTGAGAAAGAATAAAGAGCGAGGGAGAAAGAAGACAGGAAACTCCCAGTCAACAGAGGCTGGCCCCACAGGGCTCTCTAGCAACCAGGGACTGGTAGAAGCCCGAACCTTCCCAGATCCAGGCCTGAGGGACTCTGAGGGAGGCCACCAGCCTCTTCCAGATGACCCTGGCTGCTCACCCCTGGTACTCCTGGAAGCTCAGCCATAGAAGAGGATGCCAGGATGGAGACCTTAGTTACTGGCACAGAAAAATGCCATTAGTGAGATGAAAAATTAAAACAGTTAAAACAACCTGGCAGGTTCCAGCGGGTGCTGTTCCATCTTTGCACAGGAACGCAGGCCTCCAGTGTGGCAGGTGTAACTGAAAGGACTGAGGGTGGGGATATTAAGCATAGTGCTTGTTTTCTGCTTGTGTTTTCTATATTAGACTTATCTTACCTGAATAAAAAAATAAACTTGATTGTCAGAGAAGAGAAAAACTGAAATGCAGAGCATAGGTGTCCAGTGGGCAAGGTGACTAACATCTTCGGATGGAGTGGGGTGGGGAGACCCTGAAGAGTCTGCTTTCCAGGGGTAGGGACGGGAGTGTAAGGCTCTGTACACCTGCTGTATAGATCTCTTCAGCCAAGCTCAGTCCCCGTTGGGTCCACTTTCTCCAGGGCCCTCCTCTAATTCAATAAACTTCCTTTTTTTGCCTGTCCCCCTACGCACACTCCAGCAGCCTGGGTGCCTGAGGGTCATGAACTTGAGCACCTAGTCTCCATAACTCTCCCTCTGTACACCCTGCCACATATCCAGGGTGCAGGTCCACTTCTTTAGCCACTCACCAAAATCTGCTTTGTGGCTGCACTTCCTTGCTCCCACCTTTCTTTCCCTTTTTTCAGTTAGAATGGACCAGCAGGCATTTTCCCTTGCCTTCCTTACCCTCCTTTTCTCTTAGGTCCCAAACATAGGCATCACCTGCCCACCTCCCTTTTGGCCACCTACCTCTGGGACTGGACATGTGTACATACCCAGCTAGTCACATGCACCCTGGATGCACACCAAGGCACACACACTCATGTACCTACACACCCCTCACAGGAATCACGGAGACTGCACCAGCAACACCCTCACCATGACACATACACGCACACTGGTCCACAGCCTGGCTCTCACAGACACCTTTAACGGTATCTGAGGACAGAAGGAAGTACCTTTGCTAGCACTAGCACCTGGCTCACAGCCACAGGTCCGACAAAGGGACGCCTGCACTTAGAGTACTTTAGGGAAGAGGTCATAGACCCTCTGGTGAGCAATGCTTTTGCGTGCACACCTCAGCTAGAGAATCTTTCTTCCAAATCCCTTTTCTAAATCAAAGAGAGGGAAATCTGGGTCTGGCACCTGTCTAGAGAGAAGCTAGACTCTCCAGCAAGTGCTGCCAACGCATATGCCTCAGAGAACTGAGCGCAGTGCCTAGCGACCCTCACTGCTCAGCTTAACGCAGCCCGATCCTGCAGGGCTCGCCTAGGCGCGTTGCCTCTCAGCAGTCCAGCCGGGGCGAGTCGCCCAGGGAGCTCGTTGAGAGAAAACCCAAATAAACGCCAGAGCTCTATCCCAGGCTTTAGATGCAGCCCCCTGAGTAAAGACCTCGGAGTTGCGGGGGAGTCGGGCGGGCCTTTTCTGCCTACCAAAGTCTCCCGTAGACCCGGCTGTGAGTGTGCCTTCCGTCTCCACCCCCAGCCTCACTCTTCTAGGCTCTTTTGTCCCGCTCTCCGTCCTGCCGAGGGGCGGGACCTCGGTTCGGGAGTGCGGTTGTGGGTAAGAATCTGAGGAGTGGTGCACTGACCCCAGCTCTGCGCCTATCTCCCCCCACCCCGCCCCCGCCCGGCGCTCCAGCCAGGCCAACCTCCTGTTCTCCATTGGTCTCACCAGGTCGCCTTCCTCGCGCACTTTGATTATTGATCCAGCGGAACCAACTGGAGAGCTGAGGCTGCCCTTTCCAGGGGTCGAAGGGAGCGGGGAGAAGAGCAGGCTAGGGTGATGGTGTTGGGGAAAGGAGGTTGATAAACTTTAGGAGACGGTGCGGGGCATTCCTCTGTACTCCGGGGCCGTCCCAGCCTCTCTCCGCGGGGCTGGGAGCCGGGCTGGACTTGGGGGTGGAGGAGTGGAGCCGCCGGCCCCTCTTCCTCCTCCTCCCTCTCCCCCTCCTCTCCGGGGAGCAGAGCCCTAGCGAGTCGCCGGGACTCGGAGAACCCAGACTCAAGCCAATCAGCAGGGAGGGGAGGAGCAGCCGGGTGGGGCGGGGCCTGAGGAAGAGCAGTCGCGAGGGGGGCGCGAGGGGCCCGGAGCCGCAGGCTCGGCCGGCCAAGGTTGCCTCGGCGGCGGAGAAGGCGGCAGTGGCGGCCGGCATGGGCGATGGAGGCGCGGAGCGAGACCTCGGCCCCGCGCGCCGGGCGGAGTGTGCTGGCGGCGGTGGGCGCCACGGGGACCTCGGTGGAGCGGAGGACTTGGGGGCTGGTGGAGGTGGCCGAAGCCCAAGGGAGATTGCGGGGACCTCGGCTTCCAGTCCCGCCGGCTCCAGAGAGAGCAGCGCCGACAGCGACCTGCAGCTTGGGCCCGGCGAGGCAGACCACTGCCGCCGCATCCTGGTACGAGGTAAGAGGACAGTCCGCGGTTCTGGCCCACTGGGCACCCACCCTAACCCCACCCGGGCCTCAGACCTTTTTGCAGCCTCACTTCTCAATTCATTTCTTCATTCGTTCATCATTCAGCCGTTCACTCAGCAAATACTATTTTGAGAGTCTATTGTGTGTTGGACCCTGAGCCGAGGGCCGGGGACAAAGCAGCGAATGGAAGAAGTCCCCGTTTCTTGGCCTTTTCCTCTCGGGCCCGGCCCCTCTCCCTAGGCCAGCCCGGGCTGGTGACCGTGGTGGGGACAGAATCGGGTCTGCGAGAATGCTGAGAGCTCGCCCTTGCCCGGGGTCCCCCAGGGCAGGTGCGGAGAAAAGCGTCACGCGCGCTCTGCGGAGACCGGACTTGGAGGGACCGGAGGGGTAACCGCAGGAGAAAAAGGCCTCCTCTCCGCGGCCGGAGCGCTCCCCTCGCCTCCTTCCCAACCTTGTTCCCCTTCCTCGGCGAGCGGGACCCGCGCTGGCTGCTCGCGGGAGAACGCCCCGGCAGCGGAGGGTGGCGTGCGCGGTGCTCGCCTGCCTGAGCTTCTGTTCCGGTTCCCACTTCCTCGAGGCGCCTGGGCCCAGCTGGCTCTCCGCAACACTTTCCCTTGGCCTTGCCTTTCCCTTTCTTTCTCCCTTGCCCTTGCCTGGGCCGCCTCGCTCCTTTCCTGGTCTTTTCTCTGTGCCGAACTCTCCTTCCCAGAACTCTAGCGCCCGACGTGGCAGAGGCTCCCAGGCCCCCACCACCAGTCTCTTGCGAAGCTGTGTACTCCTCTTTCTCTCAAATTGGACCTCACCAAATAAGATGGGAAGAGAGGAGAGTCTCCTGGGTCTTGCCCCCAGCCCGAGGCCAGGCCTCGACCAGAGCCTGAAGTCTGTTGCCCCCAGCCATCCCGCATTCGCGGGTAACATCTCTTCTAGTCTAGACTCCTTCCTCTGCTGCTCTCTCAGCTTCCCTTCCCTGTGCCTTTCCAGCCTCTTCTGGAGCACTTGTTGCAGGGTGAGACCTGCCAGGGCTGATTTTCTCCTCCTCTGCTTGGGGGACCCCGAGTTTATTTAAACTGAGCTCTGGAATACCTTGGCAGGTAACAATCTCCCTGCAGCTGCAGAGTGTGAGTGGCTCTGCAGGGCTGGGGTTGAGCAGGGAGGTAGCCCAATAGGAAGGCAAGAAATAACTGCCTTACACACACCCTCAGGGTCTTTGGCTTCAGGAAAGACTCCTGGCACCATTGTGTGGCCAGTATTCGATTGGGGGCCCACTGTCCAGTCAGGGTACAGGCATGGGTCAAGGCACTTAGACCACTAGAATTCCAGCAGGTGTGTGGGCCTGTTGAGCTCCTGGGATTAAATTACATTCAATTCTATAGAGTGGTGGATATCCAGAATGCAAGGTGTGAACAGCTGGTTTCCTTTCATTAAGAAAATCTGTAGGGCTTCTAGAGTTGGAGAAATGAGTCCCCCAAGCCCACACACTCCAAGACCTCAAGCCCCCTACCTGTGATACTCATCACATCATGCTTCTGCCAAGGCAATTGTAAATTCTGAGCCCACCTACCACGTTCTCCACTCTATTAACCTTGTATACAGAACAAATAATTTTCTGTACAGATGTCAATGAGATAGCCTCCAGGTGAAGACTCTCAGAAGGTGAGAGTGAAAAGTTAGCCTCCACCCTGTAAGGTGGAACCTCCCAACCCAGGCTGAGATGGAGTCCATTACACAAGGTGGCTGTGTACATCTTCAGGGGGTGTATTTTTAGAAATTTATATACACACATGGCAATGTTGTTCCATTTGTAAAATATAATGGAAATATTAAATACAAAGCACAGAGGACCTATTTACACATCTATTAGAAAGGGAAGGCAAATGGAGCCCTTAAATCCCCCTGCCCAGCTCCATTTAAAGACAAGGAGGTTATTACAGGGCTGAAATGCCCATGACATCATTTACCACTAATTCCTCCTAGTCAGGGTCACCTGTGTCTGTCACAAGCAGCCCCACCATGGCTCAGGCTTTGATAAATGGAACAGGCCTGACATTGGCAAAGGGGAATCCAAAGTGTTTTGGTCCCAGAATGAATATCCCTCCCGTAGACCCTAAGTACATTTTGCCCTTGACTTCTGAAGAGGTCGTCTCCTAAATCCTCCTTTTTGGAGGAAGACATTAAAAGGGAGAAGGAAGATATTTCAACTCTGGCCCTGGTTGCTATTAGGATAAAGCTCTCCTAATCAACAGCCCCATTCCTTCAGGGTCTTTTCAGCCTCCTTTTGGTTCTGCACTCACCTGCTGGAAGACCCACCCCAGGCAGCAGGTCCACGGAGGGAGTCCTATGGCACTGGGAAGTAGAACAGCTTATGCAGCAGAACTAAGCAAAATTGGTTTAGAATACCAGGACTATAGCCCTTTGAGCCTGAACCAGTTCCTTTGTCTTTGTCCCTCTCTCCTCATCTGTACAAAGGGACCCATAGCCCTCACCTTGAAGAGTGCACTAAGAATCCAAATATCCTGCAAAACTGCCAACACAGATCTCCATACATACTTGTTGAAGAAAGGGGGGTGATGGCTCTGAGTTGACCCACAAATCACTTCTAATGGGTGAGGCAGTGGGCCTCAGTTGTCAGAGACCTGTCCCAACTCACTGCCCAACCCCACCCCACCCTCTGCCCAGGCCTCCTGGCCCTAGGACCAGGGAATACCTTGGAAAGTAAGTAGCCTAAGGCTCAAGAGCTGAGTGATGGAGAGTGGTGGGCTCCACTTTGCAGATCACACAGTGAGGTCCTCCCCAGTCCTTTTAGGGGATGCTTGGCCACTGTGCTACACACCCTGCCTCAAAATGGAGGCCGCTTCTTACACACCAGCACAGGCTGGGCCTCCGAGATAACAGGCATGGGTGCACAACAAGCATCCCTCACACTCCACCTCCCACACAGTGAGGCTTCCACCCCAGGCTGCACAGCCTCCTAGGCCGACACACATTCCCTGTGCTCTGCCCCCGAGCTGATGGGGGATGCGAGGATCCTTTTGTTCTATGTTTGGAAAGGACTCGACAACCTCCGGTAGGAGGCTACCAGAGAGAACCGGCCCTCCAAGCCGTGGCTTTAACTTTGCCGTGCAGTGGCCTTTTCGGTGGAGCCGGGTTACTGGCAGGCCCAACATGGACCGCTTTGACCCAAATTCCCCGCAAGCTCATAATCCACACTCGCATATGCTCCTTCAGGCGTGTCGAGGTGCTTCCCAAAGTAATCCGGACCGGAATTCAACAGCCGATCTTCACAGATCGGGAATGCTCCTCAGTACTTTTTTAAACAATGTATGGCGCTGGCCTCTGCTCCCCTAAAGCTACCCCTCTGGGCTAGACGCTGCCGCCTCTGCAGATGAAACCCCATTCAAGACGCACCTTTCGCAGCACTCTCCTTCTGAAAGCGGGAGGGCGGGAGGGCGAGATTCTGGCAGGATCCCTGGAGGAGTGACTCACCCTGGGAATCTCAGCAATAGAAACGCTTTCATCAGGTGGCTGGGGCTAAAAAGAAGATGAGTGTACGCCAAGGCTGGGTCTCTGGCCTGGGCTGGGTAAATCTCACCGTGTGAAGGAAGGGGAATGGACCCAGGCAGGGTCCACACCTCGGCAAATCCGCAGGAAGCCGGAACCTGCGTTCTAGAACACTTACAGCACGACGGCGTGCACCGGGCCGGGCCGGGCCTTTCTCCCACGGAAGCGTCAGGGGCTTGACCGCGGGGCCGATGCCTACTTCGGCAGCCGGGTCTGGGCTCAGCGCCGCCCGGGGTCCACTCGATTTCCAGGCGGCCGCCGGGCCCAGGCAGACTCGGCGCCGCCACAGGCCTAGCGCTGTGGAGCCGGTGTTTTGGCAACGAAGACGAAGGCCTGTGCTGTGCCGCAAGGAGCACTAGCCTGAGAGTCCTGATTCTGGCCCCTCCGCGGCCCACAGGACCTTAGTCTTTTAGCAACTGAATCTGTTCATAAATCAGGTAACCCAGGCCCAGGGCCCCGGGCGGGTTGAAATGTTTATAGGGCGTATGTAGAAGATTGTATTTAGAGATTTCTATATTTGTTTTTATTTTTAGTTGTCGTGTTTGTGGAGAATATTCGGTTTATTTTTTTATTCTCCTGGGGTTGCTTTGTTTAATTTTATATTTTTCCTTTTTATTTCGTTGTTTTTGGCAGGAAACCCACATTCTCATCGCAATCAGAACCGGTCCCTGGCGTTTGGGTCGTTATTTTCCCCCTTGAAATGCCCACCAACCCCACCCTCGCGCGCATACACCAGCAGACTCGCAGCCACAGTCGCTCAGTGTCGGTCAACCAGCAGAGGAGCCGCGGGGGGAGGGGGGATGATGCCTCCCTGGCGCGCTGGACCCAGTAGAGGGTCCTGGGTTGGACGTCCGCCCGCAGTCCGCATCCCCGCAGCGCATCCCTCCATGCACATCGTCCTCAGGGATGAACGCGCCTGCTGACTGCAGGGCTCAGAGGATAAAGCCGTTGGAAGCTGGGACAGTGCCGTCCCGGGTCGTCTAGGCACCAAATTCAAGTCTTCGCCACTTGCGTGCATCATCTGTAGGGAGAATGGGCGCCAAGGCAGGCCTGGACACCGTGTCCCCCATTGCCTGCTGGCCCTGAGCTCCCGCCTGGTTAGATAGGTTTCGTTAATTTATAATTAACTAGGGTGGCTGGGGAAGGAGCATATGAGTTTGTCTTCTATCTCCTCTTTGTAACGATTGGCCTGACTCTTCTGAGTGACTGTAGCCGGTTTCCTGACTGTGCTCCACTGAATTCTGTACCCTTATTTGAGATGACCTGAGCGAGGACAGGAGGCCAAGAGAACCTGCCTGGGAATCCCCGGAGACCCAGGGTATCCCAGGTACCTGGCTCATCCTCGGTCCCATCTGGGAGGGCAGTCTCCCTCCGGGACGCTCCCACCACCCCAGGGACGCCTGGCATGGGGCACCTCGGAAAGAGATGGCAGCCTCAGGCGGGGACCTGATCTGTAAGCCAAGAGTGGGGGCCTGCAATAAAATCAGGGCTTCGTGCGTGCTGCAGGGTGCTGGTGGGGAAGGATGCAGTAAGGCCATAGAAGGAGTCTGCGAAGGCCTAGGCTCCCCTCAATCACCTCTGTCAAGGGCTTGCCTTCGCTGGCAAACTGAATGTGTACCTACTACGGGCTAGACTGAGTCCAGCGGGAGCTGTCCGCAAGCTGCTGCCCAGCCTGGCTCTCAGGGACCTGCGCAGCTCCAGACCTGTGACCACAGCACGGCCCGCGGGGATGCCAAGGCGACCGCTAAGGTCGGCGGAGCTTGGAACCAGATTCCTTTAAGACGAGCAGGGACCAGGGCGGAAATGGATGCTGCCCCGCCAAATCCACGCGATCTCTCCAAATGTGTTCCTAGTGCATCGTAGGCACCCAAATATTTGTGGAGTAAATAAAAGGAGACGAAATCGTCAGCGTGTATTACCGTAGGTATGAAGCAACCAATGGTCTTCTCCGGAAGAACATAAATCAGGAGATAACTTTTTTTTTCTTCGGTTACACTCTCCTTATATGAAATGGTGATTATGGGAGAACACAACGTAATTGTTAAAATGCAAAGTTGGCCGCCTCTTATTTTGAGAATTCTGTTTTTGCAATCTGCAACTTTAGGAACCACTGAAAAATGAAACATAAAAAAACCTTATTATTTTTTTTTTTTTCTCCTAAGAGTAGCTAGATCACCCCGGCTGGGAAGGCCACTTCCAGTCCGGGTAGGGCAGGAGTACAGGGTCACAGGAAGCTCAGGAATGCAGGTTTCTGGGTGTAAGGTTCCCCAACAAAGGCACTCATCTTTAATCCTAGCAATCAAGAGACTGAGGCAGGTGGATCTCAAGGGTGAGATCAGCCTGGGCTAGATATTAAGTTCAAGACCAGTCTGGACTGTATAGTGAGACCCTGTTTCAAAAAATACCTCCCCTAAAAGCTACTCATGGAGTTGAGAGAAATAACTGGTACATCTGAGCCCTGCCCCTCCCAGCTCACATGCCTGCAGCCCTGGCTAGAGCTTGAAAAAAAAAAAATCTAAAAACAAAAAATGGGCAAATGAAGCCATGGTTTCTGAGTTATTCTGGAAGCTTTGGCTCCTAAGCGACAACCGCCCCCCCCACACACACACAGGTTCACCTGTGGAGCTTGCAGAAAGCCAGGTTGAGCTTCAGGACACCCCTTGAGGTCCAGCCTCAGGCAAGGTCACACTTAAAATGTAGGCAACTAGAAAGAGGATTTGAATTCAAAAGGTAATGAATGCTTCATACAAAAGCAAAACTGGAAGCTGGTAAGGGCTCCTAGAAATAACTGCCACTGTGGGTGTCCTTTAAAGTGATTTTTCATGATCATACACAAACATGTTAGTAAAAGCTGGATCATATTCCATAGGCAGTTGTGCAACTTACCTTTGTAAAAAATTTAGTCAGCAGTGGTCCTCTTCTCAGCTCAAAAAATTCATGCTAAGCCCTTGGCTGTAGAGTAAGTATTCCTTTAGTCAGAAAGCTAAATTCCCCTAACCTCAGGAAGAACTCTCACATTTTGTTTTGTTTTGCTTTATTTCTTTTCTGTGAAATGATATCCCAGGGCAAGGCTCCTTGTGCCTCTTTTGAGTGTTTCCATGTGATAAATTCCCAGTAGTGTAACTGCTGCTACAAAAGTGCACACACAAACACACAAGCAAACAATAGTTTCATTTAACTGCAAACTAGGTAGTTAATTCATCCATTTTTTTTAATGCTTCAAAACTTTTTTTAAGTACAAAGTGAGAAACTGTTCCCATTCCTGGCCCCAGTTGTCTGATCTCCACCAGGCTCAAAGGCAACCATTTGTAGTGCTTTCTATTGTTTTCCAGATCATTTTTCTGCTATGCAAGTTAGCACAGCTATATTATTTTGCCTCCCAATACATCTTAGGATGTAGATAATGTCTTGCTTTTTACAGAGGGATGGTATTACTTTTATATACACTAGATGGACCATGATGTATGTTATATAACCATTGCCTTAGGGGTGAAATTTTGCTATTTTTCTTGTCTCTTGCTAATACATATAGTACTCCAATAAATAAACCTGATCCTTGGTTATTTCCACATGTGGGTATACATGTCGGGGAGTTTCTAACAGTGGGTTACTGGGTGAAAGCGTATGCATATTTGTAACTTGAGAGATAATGCCAAGTTGCCCTTCACCAGATGGTAGCAATTTACACTATTACCAGGAGTGCCCAAATATGCTTGCTTCTCCGCATTTAACCAGCATAGTTTACATCTAGCTATGTATGAAAAAAGTTTGCCCTCTCCCTACATTGGACATTGTATGTCCTTTGTCAGTCTTACAGGTGATAAATATTATCTTAATGACATTTTAATTCTTACATCTTTGATTGCTAGTGAAAATGAACATCTTTCTGTATTTATTAGGTAGAAATCTTCTGCATAATTCATATTCTCTGACTGGTGTTAATTTTCAAATATTCTTTTCCCTATTGATTTGTAGAAACTCTGTGTATTATGAGTGCCCCCACCCCTAGCCCTCTGTGTATCATGGATAGTATCCCATTGCTTTCAATGTGTTATGATTGCTTTTAGTTTATAATTTTTCATTCAATTTTGTTTATGATACCTTTTGTTTGCTGAAATATAGAATACCTTTTCATTACAAAAGAAATTCATGCTGTGTCATTCTATGTCATGTAAAAGTAAAAGGTTCATCATTTTTTCACATAGTATATGTTCATTCCCAGAATTTACCACCCAAAGTTTCCCTAGTAACTGAAAAACATAAATATGTTAAATTGTATATAGCAAAAAAAAAATGAGATCTTGCAAACTTTATTTTTTCATTTCACAAATAGTTGTGATCTTTCTACCTAGAACTGTTTCAATTTTTTGAGTACCTATACAATATTCCATTATGTAGATATAATACTATTCACTTAACCAGTGCCCTATTGATGGTTATTTAAGTTGGCTCTAGTTTTTCACTGTTACGACCAATGCTTTATATCCTAATCCAAACAAAAGTTTTTTTTTTAATTTCGCGTATGAGACAATTGGAAAATGTAAAAATCAGGTGGTATATTTTAGTATTCTAGGGAACTGTTAATTTTTTGTCATGATAATAGTATCGTAGTTCAGTTTCTTTTGTCTGTTGTTGGTTTTTTGTTGTTGTTGTTTTTTAAACTGGGTCTTGCCTGAACTCACTAGGTAATCCAGGCTGGCCTCAAACTTAAGATCTTCCTGCCTCAGCCTCTCAAGTGCTGAGACTACAGGCATACACCATCAGTGCCAGACTCCTTAAGTTTCTTTTTTTTCTGGTACCGGGATTGAACTCAGGACCTTACACTTGCGAGGCAGGTGTGGTGCCACTGAGCTACATCATCCCTGGCCTCTCATTAAGTTTCTTTGGAGCCTTTTTTATGGGCAACATGATACGATGTCTGAATTTGCTAAAAATTATGACACGGCAGAAGAAACAAGATTTTTCCTGAGTTGAAGTTAAGAGATAGATATATCAGAATTCATTATACTATTCTCTAATTTTGTATGTTTGGGAAATTTATCAGAATAAAATGTTTAAAATAATAAGGATCATTGCATATGTAATTACAGGACAAATTTCTAGAAATGAAATTTGAAAATCCAAGTATCCAAACTTATTATAGGTATTTCTAAATTGTATGCCAAAAATGTACTAATTTATATCACCAATAATCAAGTATAAATGTGTCACTTCTCCATATCCTTCCAGCCCAAAATATACTCTTTTAAGGTGAAATATTTTCAAGTGAAAAAAATTTAATTGCTAGTGAGATTAAACATGTTTTAGTATATTTATTCATCATGTTAATTTCTTTTATGAATTATTTATTCATTTATTTAGCCATTTGTCTATAGGTTACTTATTATTTTCTTACTATTGAAAATGGTATTTATATACTAAGGAAATGAACTCCTTTTCTATGACAATTGTTGCAAGTATTGGCACATCTTTTTCTTTTTTAAAACTTTGTGAGGTTTTTTTCTTAGTTGAAATTGTAATCACTTTCTTTTTTTTTTTTTTTAATTTTTTTTTTTTTTTTTGGTACCAGGGATTGAACTCGGGTCCTTGTGCTTGCACAGCAGGCAGTGAAACCACTGAGCTAAATCCCCGGCCCAAAGTTTTATTTAGCTCACAGTTGGTTTTTTTTTTTTGGTACTGGGGATCGAACTCAGGACCTTGCACTATCGAGGCAGGCACCAGAACCACTGAGCTAAATCCCCAGCCCTTGTAATCACTTTCAATAGTTGCTTCCTTTTGGACTTCAGAGTTTAGTTCCTAATTAAAAAGATTTTCTCCATCCAAAGTTAAAAATACTATAAACACACACAGACACACACACACAAAATTGTTCCTCGTTTTCTGCAGAGGATTAGTTCCAAGATACACATCCCAACTCTCTGCCACTCAAGGCCCTTATAAATATTGGTATAGTATTTGCAAATAACTTATTTGTATCCTAGTACACCCTCCATGATAGCGATACTTTAAATCACCACTAGAGGGGCAGGGATTTAGCTCAGTGGTTCCAGCACCTGCCACACAAGCACATGGTCCTGAGTTCAATCCCCAATACCCGGCCCCCCAAAAAAATCACCACTAGATTACATTGTTAATGTGACACCTTATATGATGTAAATGCCATATAAATAGTTGTCATACTGTATTGTTTAGGGAATGATAACAAGAAAAAGTCTACATTTTCAGTAGGGACACAATTTTTAACTGTTATTTTTTATCTACAGTTGGTTCAGTCATGAGAAGTGAACACACACCGCTTATACTTTTGATTTCAAAATTTGGAGAGGAGCTGGGATTATAGCTTAGTGGCATAGAGTGCTTGCCTAGCATGCCAAGGGAGGCCCTGGGTTCAGTCCCCAGGAAAAAAAAAAAAGAAAAAAAGAGGGTGGGCCAAGTCATGGAAAGGTTAACCTTTGGTCTACTTTAAGATTTTCCTATCTAGCAGGGACTTTCAGCCAGTTCCTATAAAAATTGATACCTCTTTTCAAAATCACAGATATATTCTTATGGATATTTTTTGTTTGAAATATACATATATATCACATATATATGTGTGAAATTGTTTTAAAAAGAAATTCTGAAATTGTTGAACTAAGAATTGTAGTTCGATAAAAAAAAATGAAAAACTCAATTTTTAAAAGAACCACAGTTGTGGTTTACATTGTCCATCATATTTAACTGTGAAGAAATACATGAGTGTTTGGTGAACAGGTATGAATAAGAAAGGGTATGTGTTTACGGAGGGGATAACTGTGTACTTTAATGCAGACACAGTTCAAAGTAAGAATCAGTTTCATGACTACATGCTGTAAGATTTGTATGAACTGAGCCAGGGATTTAGCTCAGTGGCACCGCCCCTGCCTCGAAAGCACAAGGTCCTGAGTTCCATCCCCAGTACCCCCCCCCAAAAAAAAAAACAAACAGAAAAATTTGTATGAACTATTCACATTTGCTGGTAGGATGAAGTTCTTGGGAGACTGGGTAGTACACCAGAAAATGTGAGTGAAGTGATTACCATGTACGTACTTAAATTATTGAATTTGATATAAGTGTTAGTACTAGTTAATATAAATTGTGGCTCAATGAAGTGGTGTTTAAAAATACTATTTTAAGGCAAATGTCAGCTTGTTAAATCATCTGTTGTTGTGGTTACAAGCATATATTTGAATCACCTTATTTTAGTATTGCCTAAAATTTTTCTGCAAATGTCTCCCTGAAATAACAAAAAAGCATTAATATTTTTTGGTAGGCTCCAGTGTATTGTTTCACTAATAAAAGATTTTTTTCAGATCTTTTCTGATCATTAATTAAACATGGCAGATACTACTAACAACAAAAAGAAAAAGAAAAAAAAGAGGATGGGGGAGAAAGAGAGGACAGAGATATTAAGTAGTTTTTGCAGCAAATCAAGTGATAAAAAATGCACAAAGTAAGATAGGAGAAATCTTCCCTTCTGACCAGCTTCCATTGCCCAGAGGCAACAGAAGAATGAGGTGTTTATTCTGCCAGATTTGTTTCTAAGTGGATACACAGATAAAGAGAATTTGGTTTTACTTTTTTTAAAATGGGCTTATAGGGGCCAGGGATTTAGCTCAGTGGTTTCGCCACCTGCTGCACAAGTGGAAGGACCCGAGTTCGATCCCTGGTACCAAAAAAAAAAAAAAAATGGGCTTATACATACATGCTCTTCTCACTTAGCAGTGTATAATGAACACCCATCCAGTATATGGAGATGTATCTCATTCTTGTTAATGTCTACACAGCAGCCAAAGGCATGGCTCCACTGTGACTTCATCAACCATTTTCCTATTAATAAGCAGCCTCTCCCCCCACCCTTTTATGAACTGTGCTATAAATAGTGAGTTTGACTTTATCAAGTATGCCAATAATTCTCTGGGACAGAAAGCTCTATAAAATGTCTGGGACAAAGGGTCTCTCTATTTTTAATTTAGCTAGGCATTATGAAATTGCCCTTCCAAAATTATATTGTATCAATTGCTGTTCCTATTAACAGAGCTCAAAAGAACCTAATTCCCTCACCTTTGCCGGAATAATTTTTCTAGTCATATAGGTAAAATATGACATCTCAAAAAACAGTATCTCATTGCTGTTCTCTCTGATGTGCTCTGAGTTCATTTTTTTGTTTGTTTGTTTGTTTTCATTTATTTTAGCCACTGACATTTCTTCTCTGAATTATTTGTTCAGTTTTCCAATGGACAGCTTCACTTTGCTCAGTGCCCTGCAGAGGCTGAGCACATTCTAGGCGTTAGGCTTCTGTTATGTATCTTTTATAAATATTTCTCCCAATCTGTCATCTGTCTTTTAACTGTTTAATGTCCTGCAGAAGCTTCTATTTCTAAGTATTGTATTCAAAAATGTTATTATTTCCTTTTTAAAAATCTGTTTTTTCTTCAATTTTTGAAGCCTTACTTCTTACATTTAAATGTTAATCTATCTTGTGTTTATTTTGCATTCAGTGTGAGATAAATTACCTTATTCTAAATAATGAACTGATTATCCACAAGCCATGCCTTTAACAATCCTACTTTTCCTCCAACTAATTTGAAATATCATTGTTAGAGAACATTTCAAATCCCCATAGATGCATAGATTTGCTTCACAAATCTTGTACCAGTAGCACATCATTTTAGCAGCTGTAAATTGATAATCCGTTTTGCTATGTGGCAGGGCAAGTATTCTCCTTTCACTTTTAAACTTTTTTTCTTCACAATTCTTTCACTTTCAATTTTCCCAATAAACTAGAAAATTAGTTTCTAAAATAAATTTTTATAACAATTATATTTGTGGGGCAGGGCAGGGAGGCCCTGTCTCACTTCACAATCTCCACATCAGCAGTTTGTGATGCAAAGGGACTACCTGGGCACTAGGTGGAAAATGGGGAGTCTCCAGCAGAGGAACCAAGAGGGGTTCATATTGGACCTGGAGGTCGGGAGCATAGGTAATTTTTTTTTTTTTAGTACGGGGGATTGAACTCAGGTCCTTGAGCTTGCAAGGTAGGCAGTGGAACCACTGAGCTAAATCCCTGCCCCTCATAGGTAACTTTTATCAGGCCTGGGGGCTACTACCTCTCCCAAGAAAAGGCTTTGGGGACAAAATTCACCATTCCCTGACCTCCAGAACTCACCCTTTGTTGAAAGGCAGCAAAACTCAGGATTAATTTTATTTAGACTCAAGTATTTTCACTCCAACAGCCCGAAGGGGCCCCTGCTCCCTGTCCCTGGTGTTTCCCCATGCTCCACCTACAAAAGGAGCAATTCTGGGAAGGGGGCTGTATCAATAAGAAAGGCCTAGATTTTTCTTCAGAAACAACACCAAATCTTAGAGGCTTAACCAAACATAAGGCCACCTCACAGCCACATGATAGAGCCATGGGAAAGGACTCAGAAACCCAGGCCCAATGACATGCCACCTTCATTAATGCTCCCAGGTCTATTGCAGGAGGGAGAAAGGGAGGTAGCAACACAGACACATTATGCTGTTGGGTTTTGGTTATTTTGAGGAAGGAATAACAATAGACTGTAAATTTTTTTTATTAACTTCTCAACACTCATCATTACCTTACCTATTTGAATTTATTTTTTGTTTGTTTGTTTTTTGGTACCGGGGATCGAACTTGGGACCTTGCGCTTGTGAGGCAGGCGCCGGAACCACTGAGCTAAATCCCTGGCCCTTTAATTTATTTTTATTAAAAATAAGTTATTTAAAATTTATTGTCCATCTCCTTCCCCAATACAAGATCTACGAGAACAGGATCTTGTCTACTTTGCTCACTTTTGTATGCCCAGACCCTTGAATACTACTTGGCACATAGTAGGTACTTATTAAATATATATAATTATATATATTATATTATATATAATTATATA
>NW_004624762.1:2462833-2494424 GCF_000247695.1 Heterocephalus glaber | reverse complement strand
TTTTTTTTTTTTGGTACCGGGGATCGAACTCAGGACCTTGCGCTTGCGAGGCAGGCACTGGAACCACTGAGCTAAATCCCCGGCCCCTATAAGTTACTTTTTTATACTTAATTGCTACAATATATTATATAGTAATGACTACATCAGTATAATTCCCCAAGAAAAGTTTTTTGTGTATCAATAGTGATTTCTTCTTGCTAAGTGGTTGTAAAGTTGTGCCAGTTTGTTTAGCCACTTACCTACTGAAGGACATCTGGTTTGTTTCCATTTGGGAGCTATACAAAGAAAGCTGCCATGCACATTTTTGTACAGGTTTTTGTGTGAACATAAGCTTTCATTTCTCTGAATAAATCTTCAGGAATGCCGTTACTGGATTGAATAATAACTATATATTCAACTCTAGGATAGTGCCAAGGGCTGGGGGTATAGCTCAGTGTAGAATGCTTGCCTGACATGCTTGAGGCCTTGGGTTCAGTCCTCAGCACTGAGAAAAAAACTAAAAACCACAAAAAACTGCCAGGCTAGTTTCCAAAGTAGTTGCACCATATTACATCCCCACCAGCAAAGTGTGAGGGATCCAGTTTCTCTGCATCCTTCCCAGCCCTTGGCACTCTCCATACTGTTGAAGTTAGCTTTTCTAATAGCTGTTTCTCATCATGACTCTAATTTCCTGTTCCCTAATGGCTAGTGATGTGGAATATCTTTTCATATGCTTATTTGTGTGGCATGTTTTGAGGTGGAAAGTCTGGGGTTGTGTTTCCTGTATGGGGACCCTGAGGGAGATGGCTGACCTTGGCCACTCCCTGTGGTATCCATATTCCTCTTAGCTCTTGTAGGAGGAGGGAAAGGTAGGCCCAGGTGTGATTTGACCTCATGGTGAGGACTTGGGCTCAGAAGCTTCAGGGTGGGCTCTAGGAGGCAACCTTGGGGAGAGTCTCAAGCCTCCAGTACCAGGTTAGACAGCTCCTTTCCTTTTATCCATATCTTCAGACACATTTCATAAAACCAGCCTTTGGAGATGGACTCATTTAGGGTATTGTAAGGAAGTTCTGAATCTTGTCTCACAATTGCTGATAGTGTAACCCAAGCAAAGAGGACCAACCTAGTCACAATGTCGGTAAAATATTACCCTATTTTTTTTTTGGAATATGTAAACAACTGAAGTTGGGAAGCTTGAGTGGTCCCAAGAGGCCCAGCATGCATGCAGGACCTTGTCTGGGTTGGCTGGGGAAGTGTGGGGAGAGCCATCCCTAAGTAATGATGGCTCCCTCCACCCTGACTCACCTTCTCCCTGACTTTGACTGTGGACATGAAGATGCTTGAGTACATCTGAGATCAGGGGCAGGACATATGAGCCAGGAGCCCTGAGGAGCCAGAGCACACCCTGGAGTGCGGAATGCTCACTGGTCTGGGCAGGAGGCAGGAAGTCAGACTTACAAAGTGAGGCTAAAGTGAACCCTCTAAGGCAAGGATCCTAAGAGTAGGATCACAGTTCCCATGGATCATGAGGAGCCTCCTGGCAAACAGCACACCCCAAACATAGCTCCTTTCCCATGTTCTCCGGGGGAATGATACACCCATCCAGAAGATTCCCTTTTTACCCATGACTAAATCCTCTCACCTGTAAACTACCGACTAAATTATTAAAGATTACCCAAAGAGAGGGTACTCATGAAGTAAAATGAAAGCACTGCTAATGTTTATTGACCACCACCACTGTGATCTTGAGTAACATATTTAAAATTTGATCCTCTATTTCATCATCTGTAAAATGGGGATAGTAATGGTTCCAACCTTCACTGAGATATTGGGAAAGTTAAAGTGATTAAGACAGTGCCTGCCCAGAGCAAGTATGGCAGAAATGTCAGCTGTCCTTATGACTCAAGTGTGAGCAGCCTCAGCCATTAACATTTCTGGACACATTGCAAGGGACAACTGTGAGCGCCACCTGAAGGGAGTTGGAATTCCTGCAGTTGTGGAAGCTGGTATTACTGGGCCTCCTCAGGGCTGCCTTGAATGGGAAGATTTTATTGCTGATGTTCTTCCTATGAAATGATAAATTACTGTTAGCTTTGGTTCACTGTTAGTGACATCATTCATTGGAAGTGATTTGGTAAATTCTACAGGGTACAATAGTGCATATTTCCACAGTATGATTTTTTTTTTTGGTTCCGGGGATCAAACTCGGGTCCTTGCACTTGCGGGGCAGGCGACAGAACCACTGAGCTAAATCCCCAGAAAGAATGATTTTTTTTTTTTTTGAGACAGGGTATTGGTTCGTAGTCCGGGCTGACCTTGAACTCGAAATCACCCTGCCTCAGTCTCCCACGCTCTGGGATTATAGACATGTGCCTCCATGCACAGCCACGACCCAGTTTTTTGTTTTTTGTTTTTGTTACAGGGATCAAACCCAGGGCCTCTAGGCAAATGCTCCATCACTGAGTTATACTCCCAACCCCACAGTCTAATTTTTGGTTTGGGGGAGGGTTTATATCTTTTTTTGTTTTTGAAACAAGGTCTCACTATGTAGCCTAGGCTAGGCTTGAACTCACTGTGTAGCCCAGGCTGGCCTCGAATTCACAGCAATCCTCCTGCCTCAGCTTCCCAAGGGCTGGAATTATAGGCCCCAGAGTCTAATTTTTAACAACATATTCTAATAGCTAGATTTAAGTCAGCAGTGTGTGTGTGGTTTAATCATGGATCATCTTTACCCTCACAGTTAATGGTGATACATAAATGTCACCATGATCCTCCAAATAGTTTACTTTTTTCAACACTTTTTTTAAATGAGTTCCAAATTACTGGAGACCTTGTGCATGGAAGGCATGGGTCTAGAGCCTGGATGTGGCTCTGCTGTTCAGGTCCATGGGAAGTGATGGAAGTCTCTCTGGGAGGCACTCCAGCATCCTAGTGTGGTGGCTACTGTCTTTGGGCTTCTCTTGTGAATCCCAGCTCCATTCTGTCCTCTATCTCACACCAGCTAACCTCCTTATGGACCCCTAGGAGTCAGTGGGGCAGAGTACTCACTCTTGAGCATGCACACACACACACACACACACACACACACACACACACACACACACACATGGCTTAGGACCTGGCTTCTGGACATCTCTAGTATACCTTACCTGATGGACCACACCCCATTCTAATCCATCTTTTCTTCTGTACTTGAGGACACTGCTAAGGAAACAGAATCCTGGCTAGGCCAGAGTGAATCCTTTCTGCCCAGGCCTTAAAAGACCTGACATTTGTACTAATAATATATTTATTTGTACTGAATATATATATATATATATATATATATTCATTATATATCCATCAGCTACAATAGCCTATATCGGCTGATTGGGTGACTGAGGAAGCTGGGCTCAGAGAGGATGAGCAACCTGGCTACAGTGCCAGGCCCAAGCCAGAGGAGCTTCCTGTTAGGCTCTGATCAAAATGCTTGTTGGTGACCTAACCGAGCTAGTGAACCAACCTGGCTCCCTTCATGGCCCCTGCAGATGCCAAGGGGACCATACGAGAAATCGTTCTGCCCAAGGGCTTGGACCTGGACCGACCCAAGCGGACCCGCACATCCTTCACTGCCGAGCAGCTGTACCGCCTGGAGATGGAGTTCCAGCATTGCCAGTATGTGGTGGGGCACGAGCGCACCGAGCTGGCCCGCCAGCTGAACCTCTCTGAGACCCAGGTAAGAGGCCAGGCCCGGGCCTTGCTCCTATCCTAGCATCCTGAAAACACTCTGGGGACTGAGGCTGTGGGCTGCAAGAGGAAACTGTACTTTGGAGGATCTCAGACATGGATGATGGAAAGACTTAAAGCTACAGGTGAACCACAGCAAATACAGTACTGGCCAGGGTACTGTTAAGTGCCAAGGGGAGGGGGCCTTCTGGGAGCATCAGGTCCCCTGCAGAAGATGGGAAAGGTCAGAGAAATAGGGGACACTCAGGGTGGGTGCAGGGAGTGGGTTAGGGAGATGTTGGCAGGTAAGAGGAACCTTAAGAAGTGATGGTAAGGGGTTGGCTTCTGGGGCAAGGCTGGGCATAGGAGCACCTCTAGTCCCAGCACAGCACAAAACAGATTCTGAGGAGAGGTGAGACATGACCCAGGTCACCTCTCACTTCCCCAGTCTGGGCCCTTTGTCACTGTCCAACACTTTTCCTCCATCTCAGTGTGCCTTGGTGCCCCGTGTGCAGAGGAGGGATCTGGACACCCCCTTTACCCAGGAAAGGCTGGCAGCTGCTGTTCTGCAGGGATAGGCCATCTCCTTGGACTTGGCTTCCTCTTGTTGCCACCATAGAGCTCCCTCTGTCAGCTGTGCTCAGCCTGTGGCTAAGAAGCTGGGCTTGTGTCAGAGAGGAGGCTGCAGTGGCTGGGCCAGACCAGCACTCCTGGGAAGACAGGGAGATTGCCTCAACCCTCAAGGCTGAGGGAGCACCTCAAGAAAGGTAGAACCTACCCATTCTCTGTGCCCTTCTTTCTCCAGCTCATCTAGTTTTGTCCTAAAATCCCCCAGAAACTGTGCTCTCCAGGTGCTTCAGATGCCCCCAAATCAGGAGCTTCTCAGTACTCATCCATCCTTTGCCATGCACCCGACGCCTCATCCAGCCTTGGCCCTTGGACATCAGCCCAAGCCCCTGCTCTGCCAAGAGGCCTTCCCTTCCCTAAGGCTCCTTGTCTTCATCCCAAGAGACATTTTCCATGAACCTTAAGTGTGTGTTTGTGTGTTGTGATGATATCAACTAGTATGTGTACCCCAAGGATAGGAACGTGTTTGAAGGGCATGTGTCCTCTTCAGGGACCCTGAAGGAGCTCTGAGCCCAGCTAGGCACACAGTGGGCCCTTGATGAATCCTCACTTCCCTCTGACAGCTCATGCCCTGCTTTCTTCCCTGATTCTGGCATCTAGCAATAGGATAAATAATGTACGGCCAACAATGACTGAGAGCTTCCCATGGGCCAGACCTTGTTCTTAGGCCTCCCGTAACCTAACTAGTTTGGGTCTCACCACAACCTTGTGGGATCGGTGAGGTGTTCTGACACCAAATGGGGCTGTGTCCCAACACCTCTGGCAGCCAATTCTCTGACACCAATTAGATGTCCAACAATTCTATTCTGACACTGATTCCCAGAGTTAGCCCACACCTCAAAGGTCAAGAGTTCAGTCTCACAACACAGTGCCACTGCACATACCAGTCACAAATCCCAGGTGCCACCTGCACTTCTGACCGAATAACCCTTAATTAGGGGCTTCCTGTTCCCTTCCTCACAGAGCAGGAGAAAACACTTGACTTACATGTGCTTCTTTATCACAAAGGACACAAGTTAGGACCAGCCAAGCAGAGGATGCATGGGGCAAGGGAGGAGAAAGAGCCCTCCCTTCTCCAGTGTCCCAGCCTCCGAGCACTTCCACACAACCTCCAGCCACCTGCCCCTGAAAGTGAGGGGTGCTGAAAATTCCCACCCTGTGACCAAGTGTTTTCTCTTTCTGGGACCAGATTTTATCCTGAAACTATCTGAGTATCCAGAGTCACCTCATTAACATAAATTCAAGTGTATTGGGAAATGGCTCTTTATGAGTAACAAAGACACTCCTTTCGCTCAGGACACTCCAAGGGCATTGGGAGCTCTGTGCCAGGATCCAGGACAAAGACCAAATACTTTTTTATTATACTATAATAGATCTGTATTCAGAAGGAAACTGAGGCACAGAAAATTTACAAAACTTGCTCAAGATTTAAAGCAGGCACACTCATTAGCTCATTTAATCTTAGAAGAGTTGGCTTTGTGGATAGTATTATCCTTACTTAAGAAAATTGAGCCTCAGGGAGATTAAGTTGCCTAAGATTATTTAGCTAGAATTCCATGGAATTGTTAGTATATTTATTCATCCATACTCTTGTTCAAAAATACTGTTGAATGCCTGCTATCCATCAGGTACTGTTCTGAGGCACTGAGGTTACAGCAGAGACCAACACAGACTAGGCACCTGCTGTTTGAAGCTTACATCTATGGAGAGAAAGACAAACAGCGCTTGAGAGTGATAAGTACTATGAGGGACATGAAATAGGGTAGTGTGATAGACTCAGAGGAAATCTTTCATTGAGATGGTCAGGGAAGGCCTCTTTGAGGAGATGCCACTAAACTTACACATCAGTGACAGGGAAGAGATGACCAGAGGAGGAGGCAAAAGAGAAGTCAAAGGACCAGGGATTTAGCTCAGTGGCACTGAGCCTGTCTCACAATTGCAAGGTCCTGAGCTTGATCCCCAGGACCGAGAGAGAGAGAGAGAGAGAGAGAGAGAGAGAGAGAGTCAAAGCAGAAGGTAACCTGGGAGTGAGACCTGGCATAGAATGTTCTAGAAGTGCCAGAGGCCAGTGTGGCTGGAGTTGGAGCAAATTATGTAGTAAAGCCTTAAAAGGAGAATGACATGAGATGATTGGCATTTCATAGGAGTCACTCTGGCTGCCACCTGGAGTATGGATCACAGGGGACAAAGCGGACCAGTTAGGGGCTGCTGACATGGTGTCTTCTTAAACAGAGTGGTAGAGGAGAGAAGCAGAATGATGTGAGATGCACTCCATCCTCTGTGGGTTACTAGCACAGGGCAAGGGAAAGAGAGTGGTTTGGCTTGAACACCTAGCGGGGTGGTGAGACCCTTTAGGAGTTGGGAAATTCACAGGAGCTGGACAGTGGAGCAGAATCAAGAGTGTTGACTTGATTAGTTCTATTTTCAATCTAATGGAGATGTCAGGAAGGTGTGTCAGACGTTTGTGGGGGGGTGTTTTCTCTGATTTATCTGAGAGTCTTCAGCAAGGCTTTTTTGGGGAAAAGGATGAGAGATTCTTTTGAGTGTGCTCAAATAATCAATGGACCACTAAGGGATTTTTTTTAAAAGGAGGCCTGATTATTTGGAAATTCAAGAGGAACCATGGTGCAACCTGGCTCAAGAGAGTATGAAAGTGCACAGTTCTTTTGGACCTGAGGGCCCAACACGAGGGTATTCTCAGATCTTCTCTCTGGTGCACCACTAAAGCTGTGGTCCCTGTTTGCCAAGTGTCATCATGAGCTAACTTCTGCCCTGGACTTGCCCAGGCCCCATAGCTGTGCTGAAGAGGAGGGCACTGAGAACAGCAGGATTTTCTTAAGGGCTCCCTCCACCCAATCCTCACCACCCCCACATCCACCCAGGGACATGTGCTGAATGCTCCTCTCAGTAACCAAGTCAGAGAACAGGAACAAGTTCACTGGATTTTGGAAACCTCCTGATTTTAGAAACCTTTTGATAAACTTTTTCACCATGATTTGTTTAAAAAAAGAAAGTTGGGTGTTTGGTTAAAGCAATGTGTCTCGATGTATGGGTCATGGAACTCCCCTGGGTTCATGATAAAAACAGATGACTGTGCCACCTCAGCCCAGAGATTCCTGATCAAATGCCTAGAGAAACTATATATTTTTCCATCCAGATGAAGCTAATGCTCAGTAATGTCTGAAAATCACTTGATGCTGGCATGACCAAATCTAACTAGCCAATGTGGCAGACTTCACTTTCTGCCAGGCATTTTACATGATCATCTGCCCCTGGAGTCATCACAGCAGACCTCTTAGGAGGCATTAATATGATCCCTGTTTTATTGGTGGGGAAACAGAGACACCAAGAGGTTAAGAAACTTGCCCAGTATTGTCTAGCTAGTCAGAGGAAGAACCAGGATTGAATCCAGGGCTCCCTGACCTCAGGATCTTCTCACTATATTCTTTGCCACTTCTATGAAAATACCCTATAATCCTTGCTGGCCTACCCATGTCTCCCACTACTAGTATTGGAGAGCCAAGTGGGTCAAGATGGAGTTTTATTTACTTTTCTTTTTTGGAGAGGGTGGGTACTGGGGATCAAACTCAGGTCCTTGTGCTTTCGAGGCAGGTGGTGGAACCACTGAGCTAAATCCCTGGCCCCTATTTACTTTTGTTTTTCAGCACCTAGCAATGCGCAGTATGTACCAAATACTTGATCTTTGTGTGTTGTATGAACAAATGACCAGCGTTCCAGGGTCAGAGCAGGAAATAAGAAAAGATGTAGCTGTGGAGGAAGGAGAGAAGAGGGGCTGTCTCAAGGTCCTCCTCAACCCTCACCCCTGCACCCCTTGCCCCAGCTGGTCTGGAAAACTTTGGCAGGTCCAGGGGATAGGCTAAGGACAAACTGCTATGTCCTGACATGGACTGCATCACTGTCTTGCATAAAATCTGCTCCAGCCCATCAGCAATTGTCCTCAGCCCCATGCTCCTTGCCTCTGCCCAGATGGCTTCTTCAAGAACAGTAGGATAGATAGTACCTTCTTAATGCAGTTTACAAAGCCCAAGGCCATCCTAAACACTCAGGTACCACTGGACTCAGATTCATATGTTCCCATGGTCACAGGAAGCAGTCTTTACAAGATTATTGCCATTTCCAAATGACCAGTGAGTCTTTGAATCTAACACTTATCATGAGCTCAAAGTATATGATGGATAGCCTCCCCAGCCCTCAAAACCATGCCCCTTCTCTGATGTGTAGCCTTGGTCACAGTCTGGCCCAGAAAGGGATCAGAATGTGAAGCCACCAAGCACTCACTGAATTCCAAGTAACTAAGATGGCATTCTGAAGAGAAGCCATCACAGAGCACTCAGAAAATGAAGGGAGAGTTACGCCCCAGAAGTGCACTGTACTTCATGATAGGACTGTGGCCCTGTCACCTTGTGGAGTCAGCCAGGAGTGGCTTCCTGGAAGAGTGACTGGATAGAGCCTTAAAGGGCTGGTAACTTTGGATTCAGGTGAAACTGAAGGGTCCCTAGAGGAGAAGGGTCAGCTCTGAGCCCTTATGCCATCAGTTTGTCTCATGTTTGCTTAGCCTTATGAACCAGCTCCTAGGGACCATGTGGTTGATGGTAGGAAGTAGAGAGACAGGTCTTCTAATGTCTTTGCTGTCGGCTGGCATACTCTGTGTCTTAAGGGGTTGCACAGCTGCTCTAAGTAAGTAATTTAGGACTCTCCCACCCTGGAAGTTGACAACAGCCATAGCATATTGGACCCACCCACTGAGCTTTCTAAACAGTTCCAATCCCTCAGCCCCACTCTCTAGAAATTCTGATCAAATGGGTACCTGGACATCAGGATTGAGAAGAATGCCCCCAGGTTGTTCCAGTGCACAGCCAGGGTTAAGAATCCCTGGCTAGCTCTGGAACAGCAGCAGATGACATACCAGGTCTCAGCCCCTGATCCACCTGCCCTCTCCTTTCTCCTCCCTTTCCAAGGACCACCTGCCCAGGAGACTGCCAAGCCCAGTGCCAGCCACACTCACCTTTCCTAGCTACACCCACAGCTGCACAAAGGAAGGGTATTTTGAGGAACAGCACCTTCTACATGCTTTGTCATTCCATATTAGTCACACCTCTTGTCACTGCCACTTCCTTGTACCTAATTGCCAATTGTTGGGAGTGGGTTGGTGCCCTCCTTACGAAACCCTGTCCTTCCAAAGGTCAGGCACCATGACTTCTGCACCACCAGAGTGGCTGGACCTTTGAGGTCCTCTGAAGACTGAGGGAATAAGCAAGCCCTCCCCATACTTTCCCTTTGGGGCCCTCCTTTTCCTGCTAGCACATGCAGCCCCAGCTTGGGCAAGAAGCTCCTGGCATGTGAGTCTAAGAGCTTTGATGGTGACAGTACTACCAAATAGTCTGATGTATTTGCTAGCTGGTGAGCGAATGCCAATCTTCTTCCCCAAGGCACTTCCAGGGCCTACACATGATCTTTTCTGAGCCTCTGACTTGCCTTCTGTGGGGGAAGCGCTCCCTCCCTCTCAGAGACAGAGAAATCTCTTGTTGCCCCAGGTTTGCAGCCTCCAGGGAACTGTCTGCTTCTAGTCTCCCTTTTTTCATGCAGACTAGGAAGGAGCTGTGAAGCTGGGCTATAGTGGCACAGCAAGGTGTAACACCTTTCGGGGATTCCAAAGGGTCTCTACCCCCCTTTTTTGGGCAGCACTCTTTAGAAAGTGGGGGTACTTGATACCTCTTTGTTCTCAGCTTTGAGTGACTGTGAGAAGCCCTCTCAACACCATGCTACATCTTGACCCATTTGGTATTGTGTTGAGAAGCTTTGTCTTTATAGGGAATGGGGAAGATGGACCACTGAAATGGTGAAAGACCAGGCTGGTTAGGAAGATCTGTCACCATAGCATTTGGAGCCAAGGCTGGAGGCAGTGACAGAACTGTTAGACTGGTATCTGGCCCCTGCCATAGGCCTCATGTCTCAGAGGGTCCCACTTTGGCCTCCTCTGGCCATGTCCCTCCATATTGGGTGAGGACTCTATGAAGCCAAAAGGTCATGACCATCAGGGGCCCATGCCCACCCTCTAACCCACCCCCCAGGTGACAAGGATTCCAGAATTCCCTGCCAAGCAAGACTTCTAGTGCTTTCCTCTGCCTCTTCCGAGTCAGTCCTCCTAAATAACATCAGACATGGGCATTGTTCAGAACCCCAGGAAACACCCATGAGGGGTCATTTGTGCTTTGTGAGCAGGTGGGGGTACCCATATATGTGTGTCAGAGCCACAGCAGGCCCTTGCCAAAGGCTTCTATTTTGACTCTTTCCCTGAAGTGTTAGTGTTTGAACCGGAGACAGAGAGACCCTTAGAGCACTGGTTTTGTCACCTTAGTTCACCTGGTGAGCTATAAGACCATTAGGGCCTGCGTCCTGCCACCTCCATTTGGAGCTGATTGGGTGAGGTCAGCAGTGAAGTAGCTTTAAACAAATTCTTCAGGTGCCTCTGATGGTGCTGCTGAAGAGACAGCTGTCACCTCCAGGTCAGAGAGGACAAGGGAAGAGAGGAGAGTCTGCATGGAGGACTGGGAAGAGGCTTGTGCCCTCCACCCCCAGTTTCTACTTGGGTGGATGGAGATGGCTATGATGGAAGATGGAATGTGAGAGAGACTGATGTTTGAAAGAGTTGGCCTGAGCTATATGTGTCTGTCAGGATGGAGTTTAGGGCCCTTCTGGAACATCCTTGGGGTGATTCTCATGGACAATTGGATGCCTGGCTTGGACCTCAGTTCAGAGGCCTAGGCCTGAGGCCGAGCTGGGAATTACCAGCACATAAATAGTGGCTAAGTCCACCAGCTGTAGCTGTAAACTCCACCTCCATCCACCAGCCCACTCCTCCATTCTAGGCCAGGGTCGGTTTCAGCAATGAAGGGTTGGGTCCCTAATCAGATCACCTAGAGCAGGCTGGTTGTGGAAATGCCAATTTAATGACAATTTGACAATTTCGCTCTCTCTCTCTCTCTCCCTCCCTCCCTCCCTTTTCCCCTCCTTGTGCCCCTGCACCCGCCTTGCCCCCATCCACCACCTCTGCCCTGGCCCCACATACTTCTCCTTTTCTCCTTCCACCTGCCCTGCTTTGATTTGCTTGGCTTCTCTCCTCTCCTGACACCCTTTCCTCACCCTCTGCCCCAAGGTGAAGGTCTGGTTCCAGAACCGCCGCACCAAGCAGAAGAAAGACCAGAGCAGAGACCTGGAGAAGCAGGCGTCCTCCTCTGCCTCCAAGGCCTTTGCCACCTCCAGCATTCTGCGGCTGCTGGAGCAGGGCAGGCTGCTCTCTGTGACCAGGGCACCCAGCCTCCTGGCACTGACCCCCGGCCTGCCAGATCTGGCTGCTGGCCACAGGGGCACCTCCTTGGGTGACCCCAGGAACTCTTCTCCATGTCTCAACCCTCTGTCCTCAGCCTCGGCATCCCCCCCGCTGCCACCCCCTCTGCCAGCCATCTGCTTTTCCACAGCCCCGCTTCTGGACCTGCCTGCCGCCTATGAACTGGGATCCTCAGCCTTTGAGCCCTACAGCCGGCTAGAAAGGAAAGAAGCCAGTCCTGGTGGTGGTGGTGGCAAGAAAGCTAACACATAAGACTCCCACCCTTACGTGACTCTGAGTCCCCAGCACAGCACCATCCCAGCCTCCTGGGCCCAGAGGATTGCACTGAGCAGGTCCTTCAAGGAGGGCAGCAGCGGCAGCCCCCTCCCCACCTGTCCTCAGGTCAAGACTCGAACGAATGGCCTTGGTCCCACAGCTTGTGTGTGTGAGTGCAGTGTGTGTGTGCATGTGTGTGTGCATGTGTGTTGTGCATCTCTCACTGAAATAAAGGAAAACAATGACAAGAAGGGAAACAGTCCCTGCAGCACCACCTCATTCCCTTCCATTCCCATCCTCACTGCAAAGGAAAATGGCTTAAGAGTGAGGAGGACCTCAAATGGGACAGGGTAGAAACTGGGGCCACAGGGAGGTCAGGGCATCCACATCTGTGGCTCAGCAGGCCTCAGATTCCCACTCCTATGTGGGCATCCAGCCAGGTACTCCAAGCACCCAGTACCAATATCAGTGCTTTCTTGCAAGCTTCTCTTTCTAACTGAAAAATATTTGAGAGGGGAAAACAGCAAGTCCTTCAAGAGAATGAATGATGCAAGGTGAGACCAGGTCTGATGAGAGGAAGAAGGGCATGCCAGGTAAGCCCAGGCCAACCCCCAGTGTCTGGAGAGGGCCTGTCCTCAGTGAACAATGCAGCAGGAAGCACGTTCTAAAAAGCTTTTTGCTCAAGGTATTTTCGTTTAGCTTTTATTCTACAATAATTGTAGATGTATAAGAAGTTGTAAAGATAGGGCAGAGGATTCTTCACCTGATTTCTCCCAATGGCTGTACCTTCTAAAACTAGTATAATATCAAACCGGGAAATTGACATTGGTATTGTGTGTTTAGCTCTGTGTCATTTTGTCACCTGTGTAGAGTATAGAACCACGACACAATCAGGGTGCAGAATAGTTCCATCACCCTCATGCTGCCCCATCTAGTCACCTACTGCTGCCCTCAACAGAATTCTTTGACAAAATGGGAATTGTGTTAGAGGAACCAGAGACCTGAAATGGGTACTCAGCCAGAGGATGCAGGTTGAGGGTTGGGCCATTGGGAAGGAAAAACAAGCAGTCTGTTGCAAGCTGCTCTGAGAACACAGTTTCAAATTGGCTGCCTTGCTCAAGTCACCTGGAATGGGGTGCTGCAAGATAGGAATCCCCACAGCAGCTCCTCGCCCTTCTGCATAAGTGCTTACAATGTGGGAAACCTTGAGTCTGGAATGAGACATAGGGGTGCCCAGGTAACCTTGGGTTGGGGCCGTCCAGCCACCTCTGCATTTATTCTGCCTTGCTCACCACAGTTAAGCTATGCTCTGGCAGCCGTGGGGGAAATACAGCTGCTTTGGAAAGAAGGGGGCTCCTGGGAAGCAGCCGTGAGTCCTGTGTGGAACACAGGTGAGGCTCTGGGCATAGTTTGATCTGTAATTTCAAATATTTAGATATGCAATATGTGGACCTCCATTTGTACTCTCTGTCGCGGGCTGAGAATGTCAAGGTCCAAGGGTCAGACTGAGAAACCAGCCCTGCTTCTCAGAGGATTCTCAATAGCACGAGATAGGTGTAAGAAGACCCAGGTCTGATGGAAGAGACACAGACTTAGCTTGGAGCTCACACCAGTGGCAGCAACATGAGAGACCTGTCCTAAGGTAGGTGCTGGGGAATCCAGGAAGGCTTCTGTAGGAGGTAGCAGTGATGCTGACCAGGAGAGTATCCTCTACCGATGGTGGGAAAAGTCAGTGATAGCTTGGTGTAGGGCAAGGTGCAGAGTATTGTGTAGGGTAGGTGCAGAGTGGGAGACAGACAAGGAGAGGCCAGTCTGCCAGAAAGTGGAGGGAAACCAGGAAGACAGATGGGTGTGGGAGTGTTAAGACGGATTCACACTCATATGCACTGTGGGCAGAGGAACGGCCGAGCACAGAGGTCAGAGAAGCTGCATTCCTGCTCTGCCCTTCTCCCTCACCACCCCCCAGCTCCCAGGTAGCCAGCCACCTCCCAGGTCTGCACACCCTTCCTGTGGGGCAAGCTGCAGAGCTGAGCCAGCTTCCCTGTTTACAGTCAGCCAGGGGGAGGAGTGGAGAGGGAGTGGGAGGAGAGGGAAGGAAGGGGAGGGGTGGCCGCAGGCTCAGGCTGGGCAGTGTGTTCCAGCTCCAGCTGGACCCAAAGTCTTCGTGCTGCCACCAGCTTTCTAAGGCACCAACTCCTGCCGCCACGCACCATGGCTATGAAGGTAGACAGCAAGCCCGGGGGGCTCCCCAGCAGTGGCTCTGACCCAGGCACAGCCCGAGAGCACATGCAGGCAGTCACCCGAAACTACATCACCCACCCCCGAATCAGTGAGTATGAGCCCACAGAGGGTGAGGCCAGCGTGGGAGCTGCAGTGGGCCGTGGGCGTGGGCTCTGAGGTCCCTCAGCCTTGCTTCCTGCCTCAGGAGAAGAGGAAGACCAGACCTAGGGAGACTAGGGAGCTCTCTGTCCAGTGGGAGTGTCACAGCAGGGACAGCCTGCTTAAGGGGTCACCTGTGAAGGTGGAGGGGTGAAGGTGGAGGGGTGAAGGGCCCAGCCCAGGCTGACCCATGGGAGAGGGCTGAGGAGTAGCTGTCTTCACCTTGATCCTACTTCGGACACTTAAGTTCAGAGAGCACTCCCAACTGCCCCTGAGAGAGAAAGAGAGATCACGTATGTGTCCATGCTCCCATGAGAACTTGTGTGCAGATGTGTGTGTGTGTGTGTGTGTGTGTGTGTGTGTAAGATGCACCGCTCAGCACAAGCCAGTGTGTGATAAAGTAGACTTGGAATGACAGGTGTGGCGATGTAGAATATGTGAGCATTCTCAGCATGAGGAAATAGGTGACTGTGTGCTGTTAATGGTGCACACTGAGTGGGCCTCCTAGGCCGGGGTGTCTGTGTGCAGAAGCAAGTAAGGGCTGAGCCTGGAGAGTGTGTTCCCACCTTCACTGTGGGGGAGGAAATGTGTGACAGAGTGTGGGGGGGGGGAGTGGTGGGGTTGCTTGAACACACAGGGTGAAGATGAGTATGTGCTCGAATGTGATATGCGTATATGTTCTAGGGGGAAGCACATGTGAGCTCCTGGTTGGGCAGTGTCACTTGTCTGAGTGTGGCAGTGTGTGTAAAGTTAGGGTAAGGCAGTGTTGGGCATAGGAGCATGTACATGCCCAGGGATGCTGGGGTATGTCCTTGTAAGCTTCTTGTGGGCCTCCTATGCCTGTTCTGCAGGGGTGGGCCACAAGCCAGTGCCTGGGCAGAGAAACTGCTGAGGTACACAGGATCAAAGGGACCCCCTCCCAGTCTCCTTGTCCAAGGTCATTCTACCTGGCATAGCAAATTTGCAGACAGCCCAGCTCAGTGGAGTAAACCAGCCTGGCCAGCCCCAGCTAAGCAGAGCCAGAGGCTCCTCACAGGGAGTGTGGGGCAAGGGGAAAGAGCTTGACACAGCCACCTCTTCTCCCTCCCTCCCTGGGAAGCCACCTGGTGCCACCCAATTGCAGATGAGTGGGCAATAGCGAACTCAGCCCAGGGGCTCAGGGAGCAGAGCCCTGGGTATGGAGTGTGAGGCACCTGCTAAGGCCAGAGACAGGTGCTGAGGGGGAGTGCAGACCAGCTAAGGAGAAATGGAGCGAGTGGAGTGGGGTCAGGTTTCCCAAGGAGGCCCTGCAGGTCCTGTCTGTGGAGGTGGGAGGAGGATAGGAGCTCAGATTCCCCCTGCCCAAAGCTGGAGTTGCCAAGGACTGTAAATAAGCTGTGACCTGGCCCCAGCTGATCCAGAGCCCAGGAGTGGAGCCTGATCTGAGGAGTCAGACTCTTACCCCTTACCATGTGGTAACTCACCCGTGCAGACCAGCCCCACCCCACCTGTGAGTACAGGAGAGGTTACTGTTGGGCAGGGTGTGGGGTCTGAACCTACAGGTTCTGTTCTGCTTTTTGAGAATGCACCCTGGAAGGTAACCTCCAGGTACAGTTTCACCCCACCTGCCTCCCCCAGGCAGGACTGTGCAGGCCTAGAGCAGCCTCTAGCCAGTTCTCTCCCAGCCAGCTCCTTATTTACAGTCAACACCTGACATGTTCTGATCCAGGCTGGAACCCAGAAGTGATGGTGCCCCCAGGTTTGCAGGCCACGTGATGGCTGCATCTGGCCCCCAACCAGGCCAGTGTGTTCACATCCTGCAGCTGACGCAGATCCAAGCTGGGGCAGGGGGCAAATGCCTTCACTTTGCTGCACATGCCAGTGTCCTCAGAGGCAACACCAGCGGCCAACCTCCCTCTCACCCCTTGTTTCCCATTCCCCTCTGACCTCAAGTGACTAAGGGGTGTTTCTCCCTCGGGGATGCAGACAGGCACAGGACCAGGGAAGATCTGGACACTCTCTCTCTCCAGTTGCTACCCTCCATAGGCTGGAAGGCAGACTACTGCTCGTCTCTCTCTGCCTTCCTTCCCCAGCCTGACCTATCCTGGTAAGCTAGGCCCTCTCCTAGGCTGGCCAACTCTAGGGACAGAGTTCTAGACCAGAGGGCCCAAGCCCCAGGGCCGCCTTGGCCATGGAACGTGAGCCCAACACAGCTTGGGAACCCTTCCTTCTCCTCCTGTAGGAGAGGAAGAGCCAACACAATGGAGGCCAGAAGGTTGATGTTGTCATTGCAGTGGTGAAAGAAGAGTTGTCCAGAAAGGAGGAGCAGGGTGGAGTCAGGATGGAGATGAACACCAGCGAGTTCACCCTGGAAAAGAAGGACCCCTTTTGCCTCTCACAGAGCTAGAGTTGTTTCCCGAGGGTTTGGTGGGGAGGATGTGGCATGGAGCTTCATCTAGTTGCTTGGGCAGAAGACGCCAGCCTGGGGAAGGGGCACAGCTTGGGCAAAGGTTCAGAAGGATAAGGTGACAGCTGAGTTGGAGGGATGGAGCCAGGTGAGATACCCAGGAGCTTGAGTGCCAAAGCACTGGCTTGCCACCCAGCCTCAGTTTCCTCAACTGAAAGGGGAGGAAGCCACAGGGTCTTGGGCTGATTCTAAGAAGCCCTGGCTTCCAGCTCCTTCCCTCCCTCCCCTAATCTCCCCAGCTGGGAGGTGTGGACCGCTGCCCTGGGCCTGCCCCGACCCTGGCCTCACGCATGGGCGCCCCTCAGCCCTCTCCAGGGACGCTGCAAGTGTGGCTGGCCCAGCGCTAATTAGAGTGCTGTTTGGGACCCTGCTGAGCCTTTGACAGGGAAGGCAGCGGGGAGTTGGGGGCAGGGAGGCGGTCCACTGGTCCACAGTCCAAAGTGCAGCCCAGTGTCAGCAAGGACAACGGAAAAGGGTGGCGAGCATGGGGCGGTGGGTGAGGGAGTGCCCCTCAGGTCATCTGAGCCAGTCTTCTGCTGCAGCTCGGCACCCCCTTCCCCTCCAGGGCCAAGGAGGACCCCCAGGGTTTGGGGGTGGCCATAATCCCTGAGCACCACAAGATGCTGTCCTGAACTGTGGTGTGTCTTGGGAGAAGTCAGCAGAATTTCTGGGCTTCAGTTTGCCTCTCCATGCAACAGACACAGTCAGAGTCTGGGGTGCATGCAAACAAAAGGCCCGACTGCCAGTCAAGGACATCTTTGCTACTTAGCCACCACTTTGTCTGTTCAAACTGGACAGCTCTAAGGAAAGATCTGGTCTAGTCTCAGAGGAGAGACACAATTCCTCTGGGATATCAGTTTGCAGGACCCGAGGGTGCAGAAGGCGCTTGGAGACAAGGCCTTGAAGGCTGTGAGTAGTCCAGAGTTAACCAGGAACAGGCACATGAGTGGGTTATCTGCTGAGAAGATTGAAGGCTGGGGAGTGATGTCCTCAGCAGGCCACTCCACGAATCCCACCTACAGCCAGGCACTCAATGCTAAGGCCCCAGAAGGCAGGGCCTACTAGAGGCTGGTATGCTAAGGCATGGGACTTAGAGACCTCATGCTGGTCACTGTGTGGGCTGGGCTGGGGCAGCCACCAACCCCCCACCTCAAAGGAGAATGGAGAAGCTGGCGCCCAGAGGGCCAGCAAGCAAGCACTTAGCTGCAGCCCCTCCTCCTTTCGGAGCAACACTTCCTCTAATCCGTATCCTCCATCACCATTGTCCCGTCCCCCACTCCCCAGGTAGAGTTGTTGGATGTCACAGTTTCACAGTTAATGGGGATTTCATGTGACAGAAGCTGTGAAGTGGGGGCGCTGGCTGTGAACTGAAGGGAGGAGATGGAACTGGAAATGCTTCCCTGGGGCTTTCTGTCTTGGGGCCCCACCCCCTCCCACAACACCCTCTCTTCAAGACCACTCACCCTGCCTCTCTTCACCCCAGGTTTGCTGCTGTCCTCCCCTGTTTCAGCCCATTGGTGGGTCTGGCGTTTCTCTACGGAGCAGCAAGGTGCCGGCTCTTCCACAGCGCTTTTAAACCTGGGGCCTCTCCTGAGGCCCCACCTGTCCCTGGAGGCACAATCCATTCCTCCTCCTGGCTCTGGGCTCCCCTGCTTCACTCCTTTCCACAGCCGGAACCCTAATGATCCAGGCAGTTTGATCACAACACCATGTGGACAGGAGACAGTGTGTGGTTGTTTGACGATTTTTTTCCTGCTGGAGAGGGTGATGCCCTGGCCTCTGTCCCCTGCCCTCCCTCTTTGGCGCTCTCTCTATGCCTACAATCTCCTCAGCATTAGATAGCCTCTTTCTAGTCTTTTCCACCTTGTCTTCAGGGGAAGCAGGCAGGAGGTAGGGGTGTGACCTTCAAGCCAGGCAACAGGACCCTCTTTTGGTTTGGGGGCTGGAAAGTGAGGCACACTCTGGTTCTGATGCGGGATGTGGGGATGAGCTGGAGGTACCAGTGAATGCTTCCCAGAATTCATCCACTAAATGCTTGCTGAGTGTCTGCCTTACCCTGCCAGTGGGGTTCTAAGAAGAGAGCACAGCAGTGAGCACAGAGGACACTGCTGCCGTCCTGGTTTGACCTATCTCCCTGCACCTGGAAGCCAGCCAGTGCTTGGTGCCCACCACTGCATCACCCTCGCTGTGTTCTCCCAAGGCACCCAGGGAGGGAGAGGCACTTTCTCACCTCTGAGCTGCTCAGCAGGGCTACAAGTGCCCTTTCCCCACCCCCAGGGGGCTGGCTGGATAGCGCCAGTTGGTGCTCAGGGCTCAGCTCCAAAGGCTCTTCCCAGCAGGCACTATGGTGCATGCCTGTAATGCCAGCACCTTGAGAGGCTGAGGCAGAAGAATCACAAGTTTGAGCCCAGCCTGGCAACTTCTTAGCAAGAACTTGTCTCAAAAATTTTTAAAAATAGGGCCAGGGATTTAGCTCAGTGGCACCACAACTGCCTGGCAAATGCAAGGTCCTGAGTTCCATCCCCAGCACCAAAAGAAAAAGAAAAAGAAAAAAATAATAATAAAATTTAAAAATAATAATGAATTTAAAAGGGGCTGGGAATATAACTCACTGTGAAGGCCCTGGGTTCAATCCCCAGTACAGTGAAAAGAATAAGAAAAAGAAAAAAGAAAGAAAAAGGGGGGGACAGGGAGAGGGAAGGACAGGAGAGGAGGAGGAGCAGGAGGAGGAGGAGGAGGAGAAAAGAAAGGAAGTGAGGGAAGGGGGGACCTTCTGGCAAGGTGCTCCCTTCCCTGAGCACTCAGTCTGGTCTCTTGGCCCACCTCACTCACTCATCCTGTTCTTTCCCTTCTTAGCCCCTACTACAGTTTGGAATTCTAATTTCTATCCCTCATTTTATATTATAGGCTCCATGTTTTATTTGCCACTTTTATTCACCTAGCCTGGTACAAAGAAGGCATCCAATACACATGACAAATGTGGTCACTCATGCCTGTAATCACAGCCATTGGACAACTGAGGCAGGAGGGTCACAAGTGTGAGCCCAGCCTGAGGAACATACCAAGACCCTGTCTCAAAATAAAACAATAAAAAGTCCTGAGGTTATAGTTCAGTGGTAGGGCATTTGCCCAGCATGTGCGAGGCCCTGGGTTCAAGCCCCAGAATGGGGGGGGGGGGATGCTCCAAGAAAGGAAGGGAGGAGGGAAGGAAGGAAGCAGGTCACTCAGGGAAAGGGGAATGGGAGAGAAGGAGCCCAGGGTGGCCTGGGGTGGGGCAAGTGGGCAGGGCAGGACCTCCCCAGGAGAGGAGAGTGCACCCCACCTCCAGTGGAATGTGCTGAGTCACTTGGATGTAGCAGTCCAAAGGCTCCTGGTGGCCTCCAGAGAAGGCAGGCCCCTGAAGCCTAGAGCAGAGAGGGAGGAGGAGTGGGTGGAAGGTGGGGAAGGGGAGAATCAATGGAGACCATGCTTATAAGAGCAGGTCCTGGAGAAGGACTGGGACTTAAGGAGTGTTTTTCAAGACGGAGATACCAGAGCTTGCTTGATGGGAAGAGCACAGGGGTGGTGGGTGCTGACTCTTCACTCCAGGAGGAGTCATCTCTAGGTCCTGGATCTGGGTGCAGGGGAAGCAGCCTGCCTAAGATAGAAGGTAGAACCTCCTTCATGGAATAGGGAGGAAGGAGAGAGGGCAGCTGGGGTAGAGGAGTCAAAGGTAGATTGAGGGCAGGGAACTGAGAGAGCACCAAAGACCAGCAGAACTGAGCTTCGAGTCTTCTCCTAAGGCCTGAGTGTTTCAGTCTTTGTACTTACGGGACCCCCGCAAAGGTCTGTGTAAGAATACCTTTCTTGGTCTGTCTGCCCAGGCCCTGTCCTGGTGAAAGGAACTTAGACTAGACAAAAACAAGGGAAGCCCTGACTGAGGAGGACTTGGGCAAGGAGCTTTTGATTTTTCTCTGGCAACGGGCAGCTTGGGACCAGGCATGATCAGAAGCTAGAGTAAGGCCACACCAGGAGCCAGGGTGGTCTCATGAAAAGTACAAAGGAGGGCCCAGCCCTGGCTCTGCCACAACATCTGGGTAAGCTTTCCCCTTTCTGGGCCCCATCTCCCTGTCTTCCCTCTGAGGTCTGCCAGCCTGAGGGACCTAGCACCTGCCCATCTTGCCTTGCCGAGTTCCTTCATCTCAATTGTGGCTTTAAGGAGTATCACTTAAGAACCCAGGGAAGGTTACAGTACCTCACTGCTGTGGGCAAGGGACCATCCAAGGTCCCTAGCAGAGCCAAGGCCAGACTTCCTGGCTACCAGTCCATGGCTTCTGTTGGGGCTAGCAAAGCTAACCTAATCCCACCTGGGGAACTGAGTTCATGTCCCGTCTGTGGGTCTCTCCAGCCACTAGGAACATGAACATTTCTGGGTTTTTTGTTTTGGGGGGTTTTTTTGGTACCAGGGATTTTTTTTTTTTTTTTTTTTTGAACTCCGGAACCACTGAGCTAAATCCCCGGCCAACCGTGAACATTTCTTCCTGCTTCCTGTCTACCCCCCCACGCCTCCCACCCCAGCACCCAGTGAGCCAGGGAATCCCAGGAGCCTCCCTGACTGGACCCTGTCTGAGCCTGGTGGGGAGAGCAGAAGCTCTGTTTAGTTTCTCTCAAGCCAACACAGCCCCCTTTCCCTCCCACAGTGCTCAATCAGTGTGGGGTGAATGGAGGGAAATGTGGGGCTGGGGAGGGGCAGAGGAGGGCACTTCTGGTCCACAGCTGGGGGCCAAAGGCCTTTGGAAAATGTTGTGGGGGGGTGCTTGGGGGGGGTGGAGGCCAGAGGGGAAGCAGCTCGGGGAAGAGAAGGGCATCTGCCAGCTGGGGAGGACTCTTCCCTCGCCAGCCCTCCCCCAGCCTCCTGCAGGTGTCCAAGGCAGTGGGGGCCCTGTGGGCTGGGGCACGACCCTTACAGCAATGGTGGCTGGCCCTGTCACAGCTAATGACCCTGATGGCAAAGGCTGGAGAGGAGGTAGGGGGTGTGTAGAGGGAGGGAAGGCAGAGAAAGGATGCCTCTGTGTGTGTGTGTGTGTGTGTGTGTGTGTGTCTGCATCCGTCCTGGAGCAGAACTTTCACAGGTGAAAGTGTGAGGTGAGACTCTGACCCCCTTCCTTCCCCTCCCCAAGCCTACAGGACAGTGTGCAGTGTCAATGGGCCCCTGGTGGTGCTGGACCAGGTCAAGGTAAGACTCCTCTGGCTCTTCCCTGGTCCCAAGCCAACTAACTCCCTGAACTCCCCTTCCCCTTACAGGATTTATTCTAAACTGTCCTGCCTTTGGGTGACCTGGAGGCCTGCCCTAGTCTTCCTCACCAGTCACCCACTCCCACATTCTCCTTCTCTTTCTATGTCTCCAGGCACCCCAGGTTTCCCCTTCTGGCCTGGTGGCCAGGCCCATTGTGCCTAGCTTCTTCAGCATGGAATGGAGTCGCCTAGCGGCCTCAGAGACGGGGCTCTTCCCACCTTCGGCTCCCAGTGCGGGGGAGGAGACAGCAGCCGGTCAGCGCCAGCTAACTCCTCTCCAGGGCTTGATGGTTTCCAAAAGCCTCTGGACCATCTCAGTGTCAGACCAGCCACAGGGTGGGAAGTGGAGAGGGGCCAGGGAAGGAAACTCGCTGCTGGCTGTTTTGCAGCCCCTGGAACTGGCAGCCTCTGGCAGTACTTTGAGTCTTGAGATGGGGGACTATAAAGTCCTATAGGGTCCCACAGAGATATGGATTACTGCTCTCCTCCGGCTTCCTGCCTCACCCCAGAGAAGCAAACTGGAAACCTGGGAGCTGCCTGGATCCCTTGTCCTAGACCCCGCTCTGCCAGGGCCCAGGTTCCCTCAGCTCTCAGCCTCCTGCTGCCTTGTTAGGGCGCTGGTCTCTGGGTCCCTGCCTCTGCTTGCTCATCTCCTCACCACCCTGTAGCCATTAGGACCTGCTCCCCTTCACGTTGCATTTGCCTTCTCTGTGATGGTTCCTGCAGACTTTTCTGCTCACTCTTCTCTCTCGACCTTTCCCAGTTGGAAACCCACCTGGTCTCTGGAGGGAGCTGCCAGCCCACACCTCTGAGCCTTTGCACATACTTTTCCCTCTGCCTACTGGACTCACCTTCCTCATTCCCCTCTGGCTCATCCCAGGGCTGAGAGGTCACCTCCCAGATGCCTCTCCCTGTTCCTGGGCACTGAGCCTTTTCCTCCTCTCCACACTGCATCCATTCAGCCACCTGGTCACGATCTGGTCACGGGGTGCCTCCCATCCCTCCCCCACTCACACTGCATCTTCGTGCTGGGCACATTCATTAATCCCTGGCTCCAGGAGCCAAAAGAGATAGCACTTTTACTGCACACTCAGGCCGTAGTATAGTAGGCACTCAGTATATGTTTACTCATAAGAAGAATGAGTAAATCAATGAGACAAATGAATGAATGAGTGTTAGCATGACTAGATACAGACTTGTAAAAACCTGAGCCAACTCTGTTAAAGAAACCACACTTGGAAGCTGGGTGTGGTGGTGCACGCCTGTAATCCCAGCACTCCACATGCTGAGGCAGGAGGATCACTGTGAGTTCCAGGCCAGCCTGGGCTACACAGTGAATTCAAGGTCAACCTTGTCTCAAAGAAAATAAAAGAAACCACACCTACTAGAACACATATTTCAAGTTCAGACCCATCACAAGCACACAGATTTCAAGTTCAGAGGGCCATTGCTGCTTGGCTCATTCATTGTGTAAGGGACACCCTGGGAGGAAGCATGGCTCAGTAGTTAAGAGTGTGCACACTGGGCTCAGGGAGTCTGAAGACTTCGTAAATTTTTTTCTCATTTTAAATGCTTTTGTTGTGACAAAGAGCATGGTTTGGTTTTGAAATCCAAATTGCTACAATAATAACAATTTTATAAGACAAAGGTGGTGTATGCCTATAATCCCAGCACTTTGGAGGCTGAGGCAGGAGGATTGCCAGGAGTTTAAGGCCATCCTGGGCTACATAGTGAGTTCAAGGTCAGGCTGAACTACATAGTGAGATCCTGTCTCAAAAAGCCAATAAAAGTCTAAGAAAAAGATAATTCTGTGGTGAACATTTGATTTGCTCTTTTAAAAAAATTGATATATTTGTACTTCTTTATTGAGTAGAGCATTACAATTCAATACATGTGTGTATACAATTGTATAATAGTCAAATTGGTATAGTATTCCCATCCCCTCAACTAGTATCATTTCTCCAAGTTCTTCTTTAGCTGTTTTGGAACACATAATGAAGATTTCTTGTGTTAAACCCAGGTCTATCCGCTCTTTTTTTCTACTAGCTCCCTGCCAATACTAGACCAACAGCTTCAGCACCACCTGGGAACTTGTTGGAAATAACAATTTTGTGGGCTCCACTTCAGACTGCAGAATCAGAAACTCTGGGCTGGGGCCCAGAAGGCTGTTCTCACAGCCCTGCAGGTCTAAGAGCCATTTATCCAGGATTGTAAATCCCAATTCCCTCATTTATTAAGGATAATAGGGTTGGCTTGAGGATCAGATCAGAAAAATGTATTATTATTCCCCCCAGAACAGCTAGTAATAGCTCTGCCCTATGAGTAATGCTAATAACTCTCAGTAACATGAACAGTTGTGCCATCACTGTCCCGCCCCCGCACTCATGCTCGGAGCCATACCCACCAGCCTGTAGGAGAACCAGGGCAGTGTGGACAGCGGTACCTATGCAAGCGTTCATTTTCCAACTGTAGGATGGGGCTGGACAAGGAAGCAGAGATAGACTGAGGAACTGCAGCTCTGTGATTATCCGATGCACCACCAGAGACTCCTAGGTTTGCAGGGTAAGGAAAAGGATCGGCAGTACACAGCCTCATAAGTTCAGGGGAAGGGGAAGGCACTCCTATGGCCCCTCGCCACTGTGCCCACTGCCCCTTCCCCTCTTCTAGAGTGGCCAGGTCAAAATGCTACTAGTCTGTCTCTACAGCGCCACCTTCTGCCTGTATTGAATCGCACAGGCAAATATTCCTGCTTTCATTTTTCTCAGAAGGAAAAATGTATTGGGAAAGAATTAATGTAGATCGGGAGTTCTTAGCCAGGGCATTAGGCTCTTGAAACTGTGAGCAAAGCTTTGAAGGTATGCCTGTGGGTTTTTTGGAGGGAGTTTTCAGGTTCATGCGACTTTCCAGGGTTTGTGACTCTGAAAGTCTACATCTGTGATTTGTAGTGTAGAATCAACCCTCCTAGATCAATCAACCCCCCGTCTCTGTTCTCATAAGAGTACACATTCGCTTATGCTCTCAACAGCTCACATACTAACACACACTCACGTGCTCACACTCAGGATCTGGCTGACACCCACCTGAATGAGGGTATTCAAGAGAGATTTCACTAGGGCAGGGCTTCTCAAACTTGAGACAGATTTTTGGGCTCCCTTCACCAAAATTATGATGCAGCAGTGGGCTAGGGCCCATGAATTTGTTTGTTTGTTTGTTTGTTTGTTTCCAGTACTGGGGATTGAACCCCAGCCCTTTTTTTATTATTTGAGACAGGGTCCAGGCTGAGCTTGAACTTGTGATCCTCCTGCCTCAGCCACTCAGAATGCTGAGATTACAGGCCTGTGCCAGCCACCAATGTCTGCCTGGCTGAATATGCATTTTGAACGAGTTCCCAGGTGATGCACATGTTGCCCTGAGGACCACACTTTGAGAGCCACTGCTCTAGAGCATCTCCTAATTCCTATCTTCTGTGAGTCAAATAGTATTTGTAGTTGTTTACAGTTACAGCATTACCTTATTCGGCACCTGGAGTAAGCACCACCTTATCCACCTGACTGGATTCTAAATATCTATGGCTGCTTTCAAATACTATGTATCATCCCTGAGCCAGTTTCCAAAAGAGGGTTCCCATGTTGCCCTGGCCGTTCCTGGTAGAAGAACCTGTGGAGGCCAGCGCTACCTTGCACAAGCCCTAGCAGCCTTACTCAGGACTCCCAGTCCTCCCTGTGTGCACAGCAGCTCTCCTGGCTGTGGCCCTTTCTGGATGAGGACTCAGTAAAGCAACCTGTGGCACTGAATGATCCCACTTCCCTGCAATCTTCTTGGTAGCCAATAGGGAGAGTTGATAGGATCAGGCTTGCTCAGTCTGTGTCTGGGAAACAGGGCTCCTTAGAGCATAAACTCACTGTTGCAGAGTGGACTTGTCCCCTGGACCTCTAATAAGGAGGCCCTTCCCTTCCCCAAAGCACCCCCCATACCCATAGAGCTCAGCATTGTCTTCCTAAAGGATCTCAGAGTCTATACCTTGCACTCCAGGCATGGTGTAATGGGACAGGTGTGATGAGCCTGACAGTCCTGCACAACCCTCCCCTCTCCCCCGACCCTCTCTCACTCACATAAACTCACATAAAAATGGTCACTTTTCATCACCCCAATGCCCAGTTTTATTGGCCCCATTGCCTGATTTCTTTTGAGGACCCCTCTGACCTAAGCTCTGTCCAGCAGTTTTCCTCCTGGAATTAACAGCCCACCATCACCTCCAGTAGGGTGACAAATGCCAAGGCCAGTGGTGGTGGCAGATGCCAAAACAAAGTGGACAAGGAAGAGGAGCCAGAACCTTTTCCCTTTTTGCTTATATTCTTTTATTGGTACATTTTAGGTATACAATACGTTTACATTTATCATTGGGTGCTTGTACCTGTACATGATGCATCTTGGTTCTTATTTTTTCCCCATTCCTAGCCCTCCCTTCACCCCCTCCAACCTTCCGTATTTACAAAGACTTTGTTTCCATTTTTTCCTTTTCTCATAATTTGTCCTTTCTATTCTTTCCTTTCCCCTTCTCCTCCCACTTCCCCTACCCCTTTGGACCTTTTCTTCCTATTTCAAGTAGCCGGAACTTTTAACCATGGAGTTCCTTTCAAAGGCTCTCGCCTTTCTTGCTCTTGCGCGCCCTCTTGTGGCAAACCTAGAGATGGCTGGGCATTAGCCGCCCTTAACCGTTCTCTTAGGTCTCCCCTTGAGCGCTCACACTCCGCAGGGCCTGGAGGGTGGTTAGGGGAAGAACGGAGACACTTTCCTGCCATCCTCTTCACAAGGCAAGAGGGGCCCAAGCCAGAGAGTCCTTCAATGTGGTCAGTGCTGCAAATCCCCTAGTCTGAGGTTCCACCCCAGTGGGATGCCCTGGGGAAGTGGCCCCCATCCTAGTCACACTACACTGGGAATTGGGCCATGCTCCCTCCTCCCCAGGCCCACAAGGTTACTGTCTGTGCTCAGCAGAGGACGTGATGATAGTAACGATGGTGGTAATCACCTCCACAGTACGTGTACATGTCTCCAAATTTTATTACCTTTTCACTACAAAAAGAATGCGTGCTCCTTGTAACTAATGAAACAAAGAAACACATTAACACATAAAGTTAATTACTTGTCCCTATCTCCTTTCTTCCCAGCCCCCTAAGATAATAATGCCAAGATCCTGCTAGGAGGGTCACAAGGTGGAACCCATGCTGGACAATGTAGTGAGACTGTCTCAAAATAAAAACAAAAACGGTTCTGGAAGTATCTCAGAGGTAGAGTGCCTCTGGGTTGGAGCCCCAGTCCCCCCCAAGAAAGATCCTGTTGTGTCCACTCAAACACAGGCAAATACATACAAGCTCAAGGCTTACATTAGTGTTACTGTTTCAATGCTAAGAATTCCCTCCAGGCCTGAAGACATACATTTTGCTTGTTAATAGCAGGGTATAGTGTGTACTGATTTATTCGATACCATCATTGATAGATATTTGACATATTTCCAAGTTTTGCTATTACTAATAGTACAGTGATTTAGTCTATGCCTTTTATACTGATGCTTTTATTACTATAGAATAGATCCCTGGAGAAATAGAATGGCTGGTTCAGAGCATTTTTATGTTTTTAATGTTTTGGTCCTGGGGGGGTCTCATAAATACTAAGCACAAACTCTACCACTGAGCCACATCCCCAGCACTGCTTTTATTTTTAAATGGGCATGAGGATTTAGGGCCAGATTACCTGCTCAGAGGCTGCAGTAATTCACTCTCCTATTTACAGAGTATGAGAGAACTCACTTCTCTACAGCTCAGCCCTGTCTATGTTCTCTCTTGTGATTTCGTCTGTCTAGTGGCCAAAGACTAGTTCTGCAGTATTTGCATTTGCATTTTCCTGCAGACCAGAGGAGTTGTGTATCTGTTTACCATGTAGGTTTTGCTTAGTGCTCCATGAAATTTTCGTATGCACAGAGTTGTACATACAGAGTTCTGGAAGCTCTTTTTTTTATCCTCCACAAACCATCTTCTGCCTCTTCATTTTATTTATGGTATCTTTACCATGCAGAAATTTGAAAAATTTATGTAATCAAATATTTTTGTTGTTGTTGTTGTTTATGGCTTCTAAATTTCTTACCTTGCGTAAAGACACCACTCACCTGTCATTTATTTATTTATTTATTTATTTATTTATTTATTTATTTATTTTTGATACCAGGGATTGAACTCAGAACTTTTTGCTTCTGAGGCAGGCGGCAGCACCATTGAGCTAAATCCCCAGCCCTCATCTGTCTTTTAGAAAGGAAAGAAGAAATGTTCTAAATTATTTTGGCTTTGTTTTTAAATTGTTTATATGCCTGGGATGTATTTATGTTTTTGATGTGGTTGTCTTCTAAATAAATGTCCAGTGACCTTAGCGCTATTTGTTCAACGTATTTTCCCTCTCTGAATTAATAGACCACACTTGCTCTGTAATAGTTGTGTAAAATCTGAAAACTTTCTGGACTCTCTAGATTGTGCCACTAATCCATTTATCAGTGTCACATTTGATTTACTGCTTGATATGAGTAGTTTTATAGAAAGTATTGAATAGAGATACATTTGAGTATCTGTTTAGGCAAATTCTCTATCTCTGATCTTTTCCATAACTGCTTTTGACTATTCTCAGACATTTATATGAAATATAGAGTTATTTTAAATAAATTCCAAAAGAAACAATAATCCACGGGGATGGATTTAATTTAAATATTTTAAAAAGGATTCATAACTTTATGATAGTAAATCATTCTACCCTAGATGAAAATATTGTTCTCTATTTATTCTGGGTTTGTGTTATGTTCACCAGTCAGAGTTTATTCTTTTTCTTATACTTTTCTTATTACATGTACTGCCAATTATTTTATGGTTGTCAGCTCTGCTGTGGATGAAATTTTTTCTGTTACCTCATCTAACTGCTTAACATTGGCGTGGAAAAATATTGATTTTATATATTTATCTTGTATATAGCCAAGTTCTTTTATTCATCCTGTTGTTTTGTGTGTGAGTGTGTGTTTTAACCACAGCCTCTTAAATTTTCTAGATTTGCAATATCTTCTGCAATAAGGGGAATTACATCTCTTTTTACATACTTTCATTCTGAAACAATTTTGGTTTTATGCAAAAATAAAAATAGTTCACGGACCATTCACATTCCCCATTGTTAATATTTTATTCCATTTGTTCTATCATTTTCTCAGTGTGTGTGGGTATATGTTTGTACATAATTTGTTTCTGAATCTTTTGAGGGTAAATTATGCCCAAAAACTCCATGGTGTATTTCAAAAAAATAAAGCTGTTCTTTTCCATACTTTCTTAGCCGTAGTAGAGTTACTAATTTCAGAAATTTACACTAATACAATACATTAATCTACCATCCATATTCCAGTTTATCAGCTGACCCATGAAGTCTTCTATAGCATTTTATCCTCTTCAGTATAGAATCTAGCCTGGAGTCTTATATTGTGTGTAATCATTATGTCTGTTTAACTTCCTATATTCTGGAACATTTTGACAGTCTTTTACTGACATTTTCAAAGAATACAGTCTCCTCCCACTACTACTCTTTTTTAAAAATAGGAACATTCTTCATCTGTGTTTATCTGTTAATTTTAAATTTTGTTTTACTGTATAAACTAAGACTTTTAAAACAATACTAAAAATATGACACAGGTATCTCTGTTGATGCTTTTTATCTGAAATGAAAATGGTTTTAGCATTTCAAAATTTACAAGGGTATTCATGTTGGTTTTTTTTTGTTTTGGTACCAGGGATCAAACTCAGGTCCTTGCACTTTTCACAATGCTATTTTTTTTTGGTACCAGGGATTGAACTCATGACCTTGTACTTGCTAGGCAGGCAGTGGAACCACTGAGCTAAATCCCCAGCCCATGGTCCTTGCACTTTTGAGTCAGGTGGCAGAACCACTGAGCTAAATCCCCAGCCCATTCATGTTTTTGACAGTGTTAAAATAGTTTCCTTTCATTTCTGTTTTACATAGAATTGTATTAGAAACAGTAGCTTCTAAATTTTATCAAGTCTTTCAGTATCTATTTACATAACACTAGGGTGTTTTTCATTTACTTTTTGTTGACACATTCCCCATTATTATGAATTATATTGTCAAATATTGACAAATTCTCTGATGCTGATTGCTCTAGCCTTGTATTCTTGGAATAAACCCATGCTTATTTATTTAACATACTTTTTGATTAGACTAATAGTTTAATTAGAGTTTCTGCACTCAAAAATTAGTCTATAGTTTGCTTTTGATTATTATATTGGATCTGAGGATTGAGGAGCTTTCCATTTGATAGCTTTGTTTCCTTCTAATCTTCATTCATTTCATTTTTCTGTTATTACTCCTTTAGTTCTGTTCTTATTCCTGGTTGGCTGCTCCAGCACAGTGTTGAATAGAATCACAGCAGGTATTCTTGTTTTGCTTCTAATTTTAAAGGGCATGCTTTTTGCATTGAAAATACTTTATGCATTGAAAATGATATTTTCTATAGGTTTTTAAATTATGCTCATTTTGGGATTAAAAAATTTCCCTCTTATTCTTGTTTTTAAGGAATGATTTTAAATCACTTCTCAGCCTTTTGGCTAAGATCAAGTGTAAGAATGACTTTATTCTTTCTTCTTTGATTGTAATCATGGACAATTTTTAAACTTCTTTCAAAAACTTGAGATGATCTGAGTTTTCAATCCTTTAATCCATTAATAAAATGAACAACAGTAATAGACTTTCTAATATTAGAGTAACCTTGCATTCCTGGAAGAGCCCCAAATTTTTTATTTTCTATTTGTGTGTAAGTGTTTATCTTCACTTTTGCTTTTTAATTTTTTCTTTTATTATTTTGGTTTGTAACTTGGCCTTTTTTATACATTGTTGGATTTGGTTTGCTAATTTTCAGTTGAGAATTTTAGCATCCATCCTCATGAGTGAGATTGTCTACAATTTTCTTATAATTGCTTTATTTTTATGCCAAGCTTATACTTGCCTCATAAAGTGAATTAAATACAGCACCTTTCCTTCTAGGCTTTCAAAGGGCTTAAGTAAATTTCAAATTAACTTGTTAGAATCCACTAGTATAACTGACTCTGGAGCATATTTGTGGAAAGACTTTAAACTATTTATTCAATGTCTTAAAATTACAGGATCATTCTGGCTTTCTGTTAATTTTAATTGGTTTTGGTTTGAAATATATTCTAAGATTTTACTAATTTTATCTAAATTATTAAATATGTTGTATAAAGTTGTTCACTTTTCCTTTCATTATCTCTCTTTTTTTTTTTTTTGGTACCAGGGATTGAACTCAGGTCCTTAGCTTGCGAGGCAGGCGGTGGAACCACTGAGCTAAATCCCCAGCCCCTCATTATCTCTTTAGTATTATCAGTATAACTGGTTGTGCTGTTTTTATTCCAATAATTATTTATTCAAGACTTTTCTTTTTTCTTAATCAGTGTTGCCTATTTGTATATTTTATTAGACTTTTCAAAGAACCCATTTGTCTTTCT
>NW_004624762.1:2351956-2458363 GCF_000247695.1 Heterocephalus glaber | reverse complement strand
GTGCTGGTTTGGTATTCATGAAGTTCCTAAGGTGCTCTTTGTCATGAAAGTATCTTATTTCTCCATCACTTTTGAAAGATAGTTTTGCGGGGTACATCAATGTAGCTTGGAGGCTGTTTTCTTTTAGCGCTTGGAATATGTCACTCCAAGCTTTTCTTGCCTTGAGGGTTTGCATTGAGAAATCTGCTGTGATTCTGATGGGCATTCCTTTGTATGTTATTTGTTTCTTTTCTCTAACTGCTTGTAGAACTTTGTTTTTCTGTTGGGTTTCTGGAATCTTAACAACTATATGCCTATGTGTACATTTTTTTGATCAAGGCTATTTGGAGTCCTATATGCCTTGCTTATCTGTATGTCAAGTTCTTTTCCCCTGCTTGGGAAGTTCTCTGACATCACTTCTGTGAACAGTTTTATTTAATGTCATCTGCACGCTCTCCTGTTTCTTCGTTGACTCCCATCAGTCTTATGGTATTCTTCTTTGCATAGTCCAGCAGGTGCTGGATTGATTTCTTGTGGTCCTTTACAATTTTAAAGCAATTTTTCTTTTCCTGGTCACTAATTGCAATCTTATTTTCTATATCTGAAATTCTGCCCTTACATTGGCCCATTCTGCTGCATAGACTTTCAGTGGAGTTTTTAATGTTCTGGAAATCTGTTTGCATCTGTTTTATGGATTCCATTTGTTTCCTATGTTGGGAGTCCATCATGTTCCTCAGCTCCTCTATTGTTTTTATCTATGTCCTCTCTAGATTTATTAATCATGTCTTGCACTATGAGCACAATCTCTGCTGTTATGTGAGAAATTATTTCTGATTTCATTTTTTCCAGATCCTCTTTTGTTGCTAGTTCAGGGAGTCCAGGTGGTTGAGTATCAGAGTGTTCCATCTCTTTTCCCTTTCAGGTTGCTGTAGGTGATCTGGAAGTTTTGTTCTGAGGCTTGTTTACCTGTCTTCTCATTTCAACGTGGGGGGTGTGTGTGCTACTGGCACCCGCACAGCTCACCTCCTCTGCGCTGGGAGCTGTGGCACACCATTTGGCTTTTTTGATCTCTCTTATATATGTGCTTGGTTTTTGTTTCGATAATTTTGCCCTTTTATTAAACTTTTCATGGGACTTTTATGCTATTCTCTTTTTTAATTTCTTAATTTGCATAGTTTTAAGCTTCTTCAAACTTTTTATCTTTTCTGATATGTCTTTAAAGTTTTAAATGTATCACATATATGTTGATACATAACATTCATATTTTAGGGATGAATGTTTTCTAATTCTATAAGACCTGCTACACTTAGAATGCTTTTATTCCCCAATCTATGAGGTTTTTCTATCTTATATAAATTTCTCACTTACATTGATTATGATCAGACAACACGATACCACTTTATGTATTCTATAGGTCCTGGCATGAAGTGATGTTGTTTCCACTGTTTTCTACATAATCTGTCACTTGTTTTTGATTGCATCTACTTTAGTGCAAGGAGTAATTTAGAGGAGCACTTTAATTTCCCAGAATATTAGCAGTTTGGGGGGCAGGAGATTGTCTTTTTTATTATTGCTTTTTGTTGGATTAAGATTATGGCTTGCTGGGTGTGGTGGCTCCTACCTGTAATCCCAGCATACTGGGAGGCTGAGGAAAAGGAGTGCAGATTTGAACCCAGCCTGGGCAGTTTAGTAATTTAGTAAGATCCTGTCTCAAAAGAACAAAACAATAACAACAAGGCTGGGCATGAGGACTCTGGGTTCAATCTCCACTACCAAAAAGAATAAAAAGGCTTAGTCTCTAATGTAAATCAGCCACATGGGATGCTGTGCACCCACTCCAGGTCCTTGGTCCTGGGCAGAGGGGCAGGGACAGGACTTAGCTGTCTGGCAAAAGGGCACTAAAGGCGGGGGGTGGGGGGAGCCAGACAAGGACGAGGACACACTCCTCCAGCCCAGCTTCCAGGCCAAGCTCACAGCCTCCCTAGACACTGGTAAAGACAGGACGCTGTGGTCCCCAGAGCATGCCTAGACAGTGGGGCTCACTGTCTACCTGTTGATGTGGCCCTGGAGGGATATCCTAATGGGATTTTATTTTTTCCTGATGGGATTTTTAAAACTAAGTTATAATTCACATGCCATAATCTTCAATCTTTTAAAGTAAATTCAGCACTTTTTTTTTTTTTTGCTACCGAGGATCTAACTAGCACTTTTAATATACTATATTTTGTTTATCTGTTCATCAGTTGATGGATATTTGGGTCATTTCCTCTTTTGGCTATTATGAATAATGCTGCTGCAAACATTCATGAACAGGTTTTTATGTGGATATAGGTTTTTATTTCTCATGTATATACCTAGGAGTGAAAATGCTGCAGTCAGATGGTAACTCTCTGTTTAACCTTTTGAAAAACTGCCAGATTGCCTTCTTTTTTTCCATAGTACCAAGAATTGAACTCAGGACCTTGCACTTCCAAGGCAGCTAAGGTGCTGCTGAGCTAAATCTCCAGCCCTGCCACACTGCTTTCTAAAGTGGCTGCCCCATTTTACACATCCACCTCCAGCAGCACGAGTAAAGTTTCAAATTTCTCCACACCTTTGATAACATTGATTATCATCTGTCTTTTTGATTATACCAATCTTAGTGGGTGTCAAGTGGTATTTCGTCATGATTTTGGTTTTAATTTCCCTAATCATTAATGATGTTGAGCATCTTATGTGCTTATTGGCCATTTGTATATCTTCTTTGGAGAAATGTTTATTTAAATCCCTTGATCAAATCTTTTTGATTACCAGGTTGTATGAATTATTAAATATTCTATACATTAGCAGTATTTTTTAAATTCCAGAACCCCTAATCTATTACACGTGAATCAATCCCAGCCCCATAGTTAGAATCTGTCTTTCTCCTAATGTCTGAACAGAGAAAAGCATTTCATCACTGTGTTTCCTATTAGTCCATATGAGACACAGAGACCTAGATGGCCACCATAGCTGCTCTACTTTACTAATCTTTTACAAGTTTCCAGGCACCATGCTAAAGGATTTACATGTATTTTCTCATTTCCTGACCACGGCAGTCCTGTGAAGTATGCATTATTATCATCTTCATTTTAAAGATAGAAACTAAGGCTCGTTAGTTACTGACTTAAGTGTTTAACAAGTTACTTAAGTCATTAAGTGACTTCCAAAATATCACACAACTAAGTGAGAGAGCTTCAATTCTAATCTAGTTTTCCAACTGGAAATTCCAGGCTCCTAACCATCCAGGTATACTTCATTCCAAACTGAATCCAAACATCCACTTCCCAGCTCCTTAAGTTCATTTTCACAAGTGTCTGGGCACAAAAGGGCAGACAGCAACTTGAGACTGGAACAAAGGAGAATGAGGGAGGTGACATAGCTTTGCCTCCTATCTCATGGTGACTCTGGGCTGCTCTCCCCAGTTTGCCCAGTATGCTGAGATCGTCAACTTCACCCTGCCTGATGGAACTCAAAGGAGTGGCCAAGTGCTTGAAGTGGCTGGGACCAAGGCTATTGTTCAGGTAAGTGACATCAGTAAGATGTTGGCAGGGTGAATAAATTAATAAGCCCATGAAGTTTCCTACACTTTCTTACCAATTCTGAAGATGGTAAACTACCTATTTCCCTGTAAACACACTACCTAGAGCTAGATACAAAGAGTGCCTAGAATGGGAAACCCCATTCTCTCCAGCAAGCCCCTTATCTTGTCCCATAGGTGTTTGAAGGAACCTCTGGGATTGATTCCCAGAAGACCACCTGCGAGTTCACAGGCGACATTCTACGGACTCCAGTGTCAGAGGACATGTTGGGTAAGGCATGTGGTGGGGATGGGGGTGTTCCTCTGCCTTCCTGCCCCTGCTTCTCTGACCAGGCTGTAGCTCACCACCTTGTCACGGACTTGTGTGTCTGTCTTTCCTGGGAGCTCTCTGAGGACAGAGGTTATATCTTGTCTCCTTAGTTCCCAACCCTAGCTCAGGGCCCGACAGATAGCAAGTGTTCAATAATGAGGAAAGCAAGTTCAATAAACTACAAGTACAGCAGATACTTGACCAACTAGGGGTCAGGTTGAAAGGGACTGTGAAGCCCTATATGTCCCCAAATGTATCTCAGGACCTGCCATACCTGGCCTGGTCACCCCCCAGCTTTTTCAAGACCTGCAATCTCCCCATCAGAACCATTGTCTGGGGTAAAGGTCTCTGGGTAAAGAGCTCTCTCGGGTACGTGAAGGCTGAACAGGACAGGGATATGGGCCAGTGCAGGAGTTGGAGGGATGAGAGCTGGTGGTGGTATGGAGGCTGAGAACAGTGAGGGACTCAGGGCTGGCCCTGAACATCCATGTACACCCCCTGCCCACCCTCAGGTCGGATTTTCAATGGCTCCGGAAAACCCATTGACAAAGGGCCTGTGGTCATGGCGGAGGATTTTCTGGACATCAATGGTGAGTGACTGGAGACTCTGGTGGCTTTCAGGACCCAGTCTTCAATTCCTTCCCATCCTCAGTCATCATTCTGCCACCCTGTCCTTGGACGTTGAGCCCAGACACAGACCACCAGCCAGTGCTCACCCCAGAGCTGGTCAGAATAAGGGACAGATCAGGTGGGATGTGAGGGCAGGAAAGGCCTCTCTGTCCCCAAATCTTCCACTAAACCGGGACACTGCCCTCAGCACTCTAAGTCTACCCTTTGTAAAATGGTATCATCACTGCACAGTGTTCTGTGTGCTCCCCCAGGGTCCCTGTCCCTGTCCTGAGAGCTGCACCGGGGTGGTTTGCAGCAGCAGACTCAGGCCCTCCCAGGGCCTCACCCATTCAAGTGGGGGCTTCCTCCATCTTCCATCTCCAGCCCATCAATCACTGAAGGAATGATGGAGACCGCTGAACCCCATGACTTGCTGAAGGCCACAAAGCAAGTCAGCAGCAGAACTCAGGCAGTTTCTGAGTCCCTCAGGTCCTCTGTCCCCCTGCTCGTAGGTGTTGAGCATGGCTGCCTTGGCCCAAGGGGTGCACATCCTGAGTCCTCGCCACCTGCTTACAGTGAACTAAGGCAGTGCTGCCCAAGGTAGCATTGGACCTGTGGCTCTTGAAACTTAAACCAATTCAAATGAGAGACATTTTCACTTCCAAATCACATTTTATATGCACAATGGCTGCACATGGCTGGGGCTACACTGGACTACACATCCTCCGTCATCCCAAGAAGTGGGAACAGTGCTGCTGTTCTGAGCAGTCTGAGCAGGGCTGGTGAGGACAGAAAAGGGAGAACCCCTGAGCATGCCTCCATGTTTGCCCCTCCCAGGCCAACCCATCAACCCCCATGACCGAATCTACCCAGAGGAGATGATTCAGACTGGCATTTCTCCCATCGATGTCATGAACAGTATTGCCCGTGGTCAAAAGATCCCCATCTTCTCAGCGGCTGGGCTCCCCCACAATGAGGTGAGACCTGTAGGGCCAGCAAGCACAGCCAAAGGGCAGGAACAGCAGAGGCCCAAGCTCCTGTGCCCAACAGAGGGTGGGGTCACCCGCATCCAGACTGGCATTCAGGGCTGCACAAGCCCTGTTCCATGTCTCCCAGCAGCCCTTCTAGCTGCCTTGAACCAGTGGGGCACACACAGGCTCTTGGGTGGCCCCCAACTTTGAAGGCCCTGCTCAGCAGAGCTTGCTTGGCCTTGTACTCATGTCCTCTGCCCCACATCTACTCCACCACCATCACCAAGTTCAGCTAGTCAGTTCCTCCCCGAGTGACTGGCATAACAAGGTTTCTACCTTCCCTACTACTCCTGAAGGTAGCTCACCTTAAAATGGCCTGAGTGATCAGAAGGCATAAGTGCCCCCACTCTTGCGTACACACAGGCACATGCACACACACACACACACACACACACACACACACATCCTGGCTTGGGAGATAGTGTCTGGTAGCTCCACACATTGCAGGCCGGGGGCAGCTCTGTGCCCATAAAACCCCAACAGACTGTGAGAGAGACAGAGGCTCTGAAAGGCCTGACTGCCTTAAGCCAATTTGCCATTTGGAACTACTGTGACTCTGCCCTTCTCATGACAGGCACCCTAGGCCCATTCATAGCCACAGAATAGCCTCTCCCCCTCCAAAAAAAGATTGTAGAATTGGGGGCAGCCCCTGCACCTCACCAGCCTCAGACAGCCCCTACCAAAGGCCTGGGTAGGAGGACAGATTGGAAATGTCTCTGTCCCTCTCCTCAGTGGGGTAGGTGCTGGGCTCTGCTCCAACGGCTTCCCTCCCAATGCATTCTGCCTCAGATTGCAGCCCAGATCTGCCGTCAGGCTGGGCTGGTGAAGAAATCCAAAGCTGTGCTGGATTATCATGATGACAACTTCGCCATTGTCTTTGCAGCCATGGGGGTAAGGGAGCCACCTGGGCCCATTGTCAAGTTGTAGAATCTGTAAGCAGGCAATTCTGTCTCTCTTGGGCCCTGGCACAGCCAGATCTGATGGGCGAGTCATGGTCCTTCTTCTCGAGAAGCCATTCGAGTCCAGGCCAGTCTGCATGACTGAGGCACAAGGGTGGGCTCTGACAGGGCAGCATGTCCCTCAAGGCATCCCCAAAGCCACAGAAGCTATACGATAGACCAAGGGTGGCCTAGAGGAGGACAGGAAACAAGATAGCTTCATGGGATACCAAAAACCCTCAGCAGGCCCAAGGGAAGGATGGGGAGCGGGCAGGGTAGCAGCTGGCCAAGGGAGGCACAGGGTCGGTACTAAACAGAGCCTGACCTGAACAAGTCTGAACCTCTCTGGAGGCGCTATGAGGTCTCTCAAGTTCCAGGGTCACCCCAGTAACTTCAGTGCCTTTGCCCCCAGCAACTGTTAGCCAGTCAATCCACAGGCTTTCCTGAGGTCAGCTGGGAGGGTCCAGGCCCTGCCCTCAGGTTACAGGGCCCCACCTCCAGCCCTCCTTTCTCTGTGTCCAGGTGAACATGGAGACAGCCAGGTTCTTCAAGTCCGACTTCGAGCAGAATGGAACTATGGGGAATGTCTGCCTCTTCCTGAACTTGGCCAACGACCCTACGTGAGTCCTCCCTGATGCTCAGACTGCCAGTAGGGGGGAGGCCCTGTCCCCCTGCAAAACCAGGGGACCAGTGCTCACAGCATCCCGGAATCACAGCCATGGTCCAGAGCTAGGAGAGCAACTGGGGAACTGAGGCCTGAGAAGGGCTAGGAATGGCCCATGGAGAGACTGTGGGAGCCAGACCAGGACTCCACCTCCAGTCTGCAGCCACTTTGCCTTCCCATGACCTTCGTACAGTCACTGTCTTAAGTCAGGGCCCCTTGTCCCTGGGTCACTTCCACAGCATCACCACTAAAGAGATCACTTCTCTAAACCACTTATTTAGAAAGACTGCTATTCTGAAAGTTTAGAAAATGGGAGTTTAAATCTGGCAAATCAGGTGGATGAAAGACAAAGTTCTAATAAACTGTCCTGGGTATTGAGGGTACTGCAAAAGCTAAGGAACAGAATTATGGAGGCAGTGATGGCATCAGTGAGGGAAGACCCATAGGCCCGGGGCAGGGACTGAGACAGCCTGGAGCCAAAGCAGGGTGTTTAGAGGTGCTCAAAGTGAGAAGGGGAGGAAGCATGTGGACCGTGCACGCTAAGTGTGCTCACCAGAAGTAGGAGCGATAGTGAGCACAGAGACAGTCCTGAGGGCAGAGTAAGTGTGCTCCAGCTGACTCAAGAAAATGCAGGGTGCCCTGGAGTAAGAGGGAGTGAAAGCAGGCGCTTGTGCCTTCACCTGGCCCCCAGTGTGATAGGCCAGAGTCCTTCACCTTCAGTCCATGGGGATAAGGCCATGGTCATCCTCATCAAACACTGCTGGCTCCCTCCCACCCAACTTCCCTTCTGGTCTCAGCCTCTGTCTCCTGCCATCCTCCTCTCCAGCAAGAGAGGGGGCTGTCGGACTTGCTGCCAGGAACCAGGCCCTGACCTGGGGACTGAGGCAGGGGCTCATCTCACCCATTCCCCCACCATAAGCACATAAGCTTCCTAGTTCATCTTGCACTCAGCTCTGGGGCTATGTGGGGTGCAGGTCTGGGGGTCCAGGCTCTGAACACCAGCCATGCCTCTCTTCTAGGATTGAGCGGATAATCACCCCGCGCCTGGCACTGACCACTGCAGAGTTCCTTGCCTACCAATGTGAGAAGCATGTGCTGGTCATACTGACAGACATGAGCTCCTATGCAGAGGCCTTGCGGGAGGTGAGCTAGCTGGCCAGGCGAGTCAAGTTCTTTCCTGCCTCCCTCAAGGCTTGAGTTTCCAGGAGTACCCTTGAAAATAGAGGGAAGCTCGTCCATTCAGGCCTGCCCTGGGGTTCAGTCACAACCCAGCTATTCCTCTTCTGTCCTCCAACCTCATTCTTCACCCTCCTGAATGTCATCATCTCAGTCCCTTTCTTACCTCAGTACCCATGGGTATTGCAGGTCTCAGCTGCCAGAGAGGAAGTGCCTGGGCGCCGAGGCTTCCCGGGATACATGTATACAGACCTGGCCACCATCTACGAGCGGGCAGGCCGCGTGGAGGGCCGGGGAGGATCCATCACACAGATCCCCATCCTCACCATGCCCAATGATGGTAGCCTTCCCCAAAGTCCCCGGCCCTGAGAATCCCCGTCTCACTTTCTTACCCAGAAACTTAAAGATCCTGTGCTGCTTTGCAAAGATGTGCAGTAGTTCTAGTCCTCCATCAGGATAAACGCTGTCCTTTCCTTCACCTGCCCGCACCCCATCACTCTCTTGAGGAGACTAGAACCCAATGGCCCTGAGACCTGGCCCCCATCCACACTGAGACATTTTCCTGCAGATATCACCCACCCCATCCCAGACTTGACGGGCTTCATCACTGAGGGACAGATCTACGTGGACAGACAGCTATATAACAGACAGGTACTACTCCCTCTCTCTGCCATCTGTTCTCACCTCCAAAGACAGAATGACCCCCCTGTACCTGAATGAGGAGCAGCCAGCTGAGGCTCACCCTAAACAAGAGACACAACCTGGGAAGACTATGTGGTTCCGAGTCTGGGTAGAGCCCAACCCACGTGGCTGTGGGAATCTGAACAAATAATCCCATCTCTCTGAGCCTGGGTAGGATTCCTCTTCCATAAGATGGAAATAATATGGCACCAGTGCATTGTGGGGGATAAAATAAGTTGACATATAGGAAGTATCTGGAAGATAATAGATACCAAATACTAATTCTCTTTCCTTTCCAGTTATTTGCTTTGGTAAGCAGAAAAGAAGGGGTAATTAACACAGATTGTGAATAATGTGCCAAGGTGTCAGAAAATGTGTCTGTCCTGTCCAGAGGTTAATAGCTATACCCATGACTTTTTCTTCTTTTCATGTTGTTTCTTTGCAGCTCCTGTTAAGATTCAACCTGATTTTTTTGTCCAAATAGTCAAGCGTTTTGAAGGAGTCAACCTTTTATTAACCACGTCGAGTCATCTCCTCACGCCCAATAACCTGTCTAGGGACACACGTGCAGACACTTGCCCCAGAATTTCTGGGAGATGGGGTGGGGGGACAGCTGCTTTCTCTGTAAGATGAATGAGGACAGCTCTCCTGAGAACCACAGAGGAGGAGAAGGGCAGTGCAGGCAGGAAAGAAAGCTTGGACTCTACTCTGCTACTCTCCACCCCCTAGGTTTACCCCCCTATCAATGTGCTCCCTTCCCTGTCCCGACTGATGAAGTCCGCCATTGGGGAGGGCATGACCAGAAAGGACCACGGAGATGTCTCCAACCAGCTGGTAAGGGGGAGAGGGGCAGGGGCTGGTGGCTTTTCTAGATTCAGAAGCCGGAGGTTTGAGCCCCAGTCTGGACCACAAGCTTTTCTCCTGGAAAAACTCCTTGCCAAACCGTGGTGACGACAATGCCTCTGCCCCTCTCGCAGTACGCCTGCTACGCCATCGGGAAGGACGTGCAGGCCATGAAGGCCGTGGTGGGGGAGGAGGCGCTCACCTCGGAGGACCTGCTTTACCTGGAATTCCTGCAAAAGTTCGAGAAGAACTTCATTAACCAGGGTGAGGCGCTTCGCGGGCGCGGAGGCAGTAACCTTTTCCCCCTCTTCCTGCCCCATATCCGGAGCCTTAACACTCCCGCTCTGTCCCAGGCCCCTACGAGAACCGCTCGGTGTTCGAGTCTCTGGACCTGGGCTGGAAGCTGCTGCGAATCTTCCCCAAGGAGATGCTGAAGCGCATCCCTCAGAGCGTACTCGATGAGTTCTACTCCCGCGAGGGGGCGCCGCAGGACTCCGCGTCCTACACGGCGCTCTAGGCCAGCGCATCCTATAGTCCCTGCCCTCTGTGCCCACCACTACCCAGCCCTCCTCCGCCACCATCTCCCCATCACCCCTCCACCCCGAAGTCACCGCTTCTGCGCCCACCTTCAGCCCCTGCAGACTGTGAGGGTTCACACGCTCCATCTGTCTTCCTCCACTCGCAGCACTGGGACAGAAGAGAGGTTCTTAAACCAGTGACCCATGACTTAGTCAGACAAGAGTATCTGTATATGTATTTTAAATGGCATTTTGTATGTTTCTGTGGCTCTGGGGATCCAACCCAGGGCCTCCTGAATGCTAAGCAGGCTACCACTGGGATGCACCCCAGTCGTATGTTTTTATTTAAAATCTCTCCAAATAAGAATAACTCAGATGAATTTATTTTAGGTGAAAACAAGATTGGTATTTAAAAGAAAAAAAAAAAGATAATTGTTGAAGGTGTAGGTGATAGATACATGAAGTTCATTAAACTATTTTTCCCCCCTAAAAACATATATTCGAAAGGCTGGGGCCGGAGGATCGAAAGTTTAATGCCAGCCTGGACACTTAACAAGATCCTGTCTCAAAAAATAAAAATAAATAAACGAATAAAAAGGGCTGGAGATACAACTCACCACTTCCTGGGGTTCAATCTCCAGTACTATAAAAGGAAAACAAGCTAACAAAAAAATGCACTAATGCCTCAACAGGTGATAATAGAATTCCTCTTAGGAAGATATTTATCTTTCTAAAGAAATAGCTTGCTAAATTTCCTGGGTAGAACTTGAGCTCAGGGGCCATGGAAGAGAAAATCATAGCCACAAATGATTTTTTACTTTAAACAGCTCTGTCTGAGAGATACTGGGTGGTAATTTGGTTTGCTGCAGACACAGAGGGAGTTAGGGAGATAGCCTGAGGGACAGGATAGACGGGGGTGCAGAAGGCTGAGGAAAGATCCCAAATGAAGAAATGGGTGAGAAGCATTCCAAAACTCAGGATGCCTAAGCTCCTTTGAAAGCTGCCTGCTCTTCTGTGATGTTATCCCTTCTTTTGTCTCTCTGCCCCTACAAAGAAGTCATGAGCCTACGAAGAATTCATGAATGCTTCTTAAAAGTGAAAGTGTAGGTGGGGAACATGGGACTTTAGCCAAGAAATGAGTTTCATTTCTAAGTCATTGTGTCCTAGAACCTTGTCAGAATTCTTGGATCAAGGACTGGCACCAAAGGAGGCCCGAAGATACAAGTCCCATTCCCAAGACAATTCATAGCCATCTGGAGGAAAGCTTTGACTGTGCACAGGGCATAGAGTTGTTTTTGTTCAATAATAGTTTTATTGAGATTTATTGATTCACACTGTAAAATTTACCTATTTGTAACTGTATGATTTAATAGTTTTTAGTATATTCACGAAGTTGAGTGACCATGACCACAATCAATTTTAGAACATTTTTATTACCCCTAAAAGAAATCCTGTACCTCCAGCCGATCCATTCCTTTCCTATCCCTAAGCAACCATGAATCTACTTTGTATCTCTATGGATTTGCCTATTCTGGACATTTCATATAAATGGAATCATACAATATATGGGCTTTTGTGGCTGGCTTATTTCACTTAGCAAACATTTTGAAGGTTCCCTCATGTTGTAGAATGTATCAGTACCTCATTTCTTTTAATTGCCAAGTAGTAATCCACAGCATGGATGTACCATGTTTTGCTAAACCATCAGTTAATGAACATGTAAGTTGTTTCTATTTTTTACCTACTTTGGATAATGCTGCTATGAACATTCATGTACACATTTTTATGTGGATCTGTCTGTTCATTTCTCCTGGCTATTACCTAGGAATAGAATTGCTGAATTAGATAGTAACTCAGTTTATCTTCTGAAGGAACTGCCAAACTGTTTGTGAAAATGGCTGAATCATTTTAATTCCTATCAGCAATGTGTGAGGGTTCCAACTTCACATCCTCAACAGCCCTTGTAGTTATTTTATATTAGTGTGTATGAAATGGTGTGTCATTGTGCTTTTGATTTTCATTTCCCTATCAAGTAATGAAGCTGACCACCTTTCTTTGTGCTTATTAGCTATTTATAACTACTCTAGGGAAATACCTATTCAGACCTTTTGCCAATTTTAATTGTTAGTTGTCTTTTCATTATTGAGTTGTAAGATTTATACATATATTCTAGACACAAGTCCTTTACCAATGATTCATAAATATTTTTTTTCTCATCTCTGTGTCATTTTTTCACATTCCTGATGGAGTCCTTTGAAGCACAAAAGCTTTAAATTTTAATTTTGTCAGGTTTATTTTTCTTTGTTTCTTTTGGTGTCACATCTACGAACTCATTGCATAATTCAACATTGTTATGTTTTGTATCTAAATGTCTCCCCAAAGCCTGTACATTCATAGGTGGAGCTTTGAGGAGGTGATTGGATCGTGGAAGCATGATATCCATCACTGGATTAGTCCACCGATGAGTTTATAGCTAAATCTGATGTTGGGAGGGGAAGCCTGGTCTGAGGAGGTGGGTGTCTGGGAGCATGGCCTGGAAGGGTTTATCTCCCTCTCTCCTCCTTTGATATCTCTCTCCTCCCTCTCTCTCTCTTTCTCTCTCCCCCCTTCCCCCTCCATCTCTCTCTCTCTCTCTCTTTCTGATGCCCTGTCATAAGCTGTCTCTCCTCTGCCATATCTTTTGCCATCCCAACCTATCTTGGAGCCAGCTGACTATGGGCTGAAACTTCTACAAACTGTGAGCCAAAATAAGTCTCTCATCCTTTAACTTGTGGGTGTTGGGTATTTTGTCCCAGGAACAACAACAAAAAAAGTAACTAAGACAAACATCATAAGGATTTATGCTTCATTTCTTCTAAATATTTTACAGTTTTTGTTGTTATGTTTGCCTTTCAGCCTTTTGAGTTTTGTATATTGTGCAAGGTGGGGGCCCAACTTCATTCGACTCATTTATCAGAAATACTATTCTTTCCAGTTGTGAGTTGTCTCAGAAAAAAATTAGTTGACCTTGGCCTGGAGATTTAGCTCACTGGTGCCACCGCCTACTAAGAAAGCACAAGGTCCCGAGTTCCATCCCCCCCCCATACAAAAAAAAATTAGTTGACCATTAATATTGTGAGGGTTTATTTCTAGAAATGTATATCTCCTTATGCCAGTACCACACGTTCTTAGTTACTGTAGCTTTATAGTGCTTTGGTCAGGAAATTAGAGTTTTCCTACTTTTTTCAGATAGTTTTGGCTCAAATATCCTTGGGAATTTTAATTTTTTCAAAGAAGCCAGTTCAAGTTATGATGGAGATTACATTAAATGTGTACATTGATTTGTGTAGTATTGTTATCTTAACAATACTATTTTCTCATCCATGGATGTAAAATATCATTCTGCTTATTTAGGTCTTCTTTCATTTCTTTCAACTAAGTTTTATAATTTTCAGAAAGTTAAATTTTGTACTTCTAAATTTAAGTACTGTACTAAATCTATTATTTCTTTGATGACATTGTAAATGGAATTATTTTCTTAATTTCATTTTCAGACTGCTTGTTGGTAGTATATAGAAATGTAATTTATTTTTATATATTGTTCTTATACTCTGTAATCTGGTGGGCTTATTTATTAGTTCTAATAGATTTTTTTATAGATTCCTTAGAAATTTCACTACATAATACCATGCCATCGATAGAGATAGTTTTACTTCTTTCAAATCTGGATGCCTGTTTGTTTTCATTTTCTTGCCTGATTTCCCTGGCTAGAACCTCCAATGCAGTACAGTTTTGAATAGAGGTGGCAAGAATGGAGATATGTGCTTTTCTTGTTCCTAATCTTAAGAAGAAATCATTCAGTTTTTTACTATGAGTCTGATGTCAGCTCTAGAGTTTTCATAGGTTTTTATCAAGTTGAAGTTCATTCTAATCTAATTTTGTTTTGTACTTTATCATGAGGAAGTTGAAATTTTGTCAAATGCTCTTTTTTATCTATTGAGATGACATGGGCTTTTTGTCTTTCATTCTATTAATATAACATACAATATTGATTTTCAGATGTTAAACAAAACTTGCATTCTTGGAATAAATTGTATTTGCCATAGTGTACAGCCTTTCACATGTGTTTGATTTGCTAGTGTTTTGTTGAAAATGTTTGCATCTACATTTGCGAGAGATGTTGCTCTATAAATCATTTGTTGTTGTTGTTGTTGTTAAATTCTTTTATTGGTACATTGTAGGTATACAACACAATTACATTTCTCATTGGGAATTGTACCTCTACATAATGCACCTTGGTTCTTATTTTTTCCCCATTCCTAGCCCTCCCTTCACCCCCTGCAGCCTTCCCTATTTACAAAGACTTTATCCCGTTTTTTCCATTTCTCAGCATTTTTCCTTTCCCTTCTTTCCTTTCCCCTGCCCCTCCCACTACCCCTACCCCTTTGGACCTTTTCTTCCTATTTTGCGTTATCAATTATTCATTCTAATCATTGGTACATTTTAGGTATACAATATAATGACACTCATCATTGGAAATTTGCACCTTTACATAGTCTCTCTTGGTTCTTATTTTTCACCCTTGCCCAGCCCTCCCTTCAACCCCTCCATTCCTCCCTATTTACAAAGATTTTGTTCCTATTTTTCCATTTTCTCATATTAATCCCATTCCCTTCTATCCTTTCCCCTAGCCCTCCCACTTCCTTCCCCTTTGCCCCTTTCCTTCCTATTTCACATGACCTATTATACATTTAGTCTTTATCTACACTTTCAGTTTCTCAAACCAGAGAAACTATTCGGTATTTATTCATGTGTGTCCTATTTATTTCACTTAAGAGTATCAGCTCAATGTGCATCCACTTAGCTATAAATGTCTCTAATTTCTCATTTTTTATGGCCAAGTAGTACTCCATTTTATTAAAAAACCACATTTTCTTTATCCAGTCTCCAGTTGATGGGCATTTGGGCTGTTTCCAAGTTTTAGCTATCACAAACTGTGCTGCTATGAACATGGGTGCCCATATATCACTGTGGTATGATTCTTTTAATTCTTTAGGGAAGATCCCCAGCAGGGGAATAGTGGGGTCAAATGGGACTTCCAGTCCTAGTTCTTTGGGGTATCTCCATACTGATCTCCACAGTGCTTGCACCAGTCTACACTCCCACCAGCAGTGGAGCAGGGTTCCTCTTTCCCCACAGCCCCACCAGAATTTGTTATTGGTTGATTTCATGATAGCAGCCATTCTTTCTGGGGTGAGGTGGAATCTCAGCATTGTTTTCATTTGCATCTCTCGAATGACCAGTGATGTTGAACATCTTTTCATATATTTATTTGCTATTTCTACTTCTTTGTTTGAGAAATGTCTGTTCATTTCAGATGCCCATTTTCGGATTGGGTCTTTAAATTTGGGAGGTCTGATATACATCATTTTTTCTTATGATGTCTTTGTCTGGATTTACTGTCAGGGTAATGCTAGTCTCATAGAATTGTTTATTTTTTGGTTTTTGGAAGTGTTTGCAAATTCTTTGTTTTAAATCTTTTAAATTTTTTTCTATTTTTATTAGTGCATGATTGCAGTGCATAATGATTACATTCATCATGGGGGTTGGAACATGTACGTAACACATCTTAATACTTCTGTGTCCCCTTCCCTCTCTCCCACCTCCATCCATCTCTTGGTTCCCTTTCCATTTGCAAAAGATCTATCTCTTGTTTCTTATTATCTATTTTCTATTTTGCTCTTTAAACTATTTATATTCGGGCCGGGGATTTAGCTCAATGGTTCCAGTGCCTGCCTCAAAAGTGCAAGGTCCCGAGTTCGATCCCCAGTACCAAAAATAAATAAATAAATAATAAATTTTTACATTGGGCTAAGAAAAACCTCAAGGTGCATCTATTTTCCTGCAAATGATTCAAATGTATCCTTCTTTAAGGTAGAGTAATATTCTATAGTGTATAAATACCACATTTTCCTTATCCATTCATACATTGGACATATAGGCCACTTTCAAGATTTAGCTATTATCAAATGGCCTGCCATAATATAGGTATGCATATATCACTATAATATGATGTCTTTAACTCTTTCAGGAAGATACCTAGAAGGGGAATAGCTGGGTTGAATGGAATTTCTAGTTTTAGTTTTTTGAGGAATCCCCATACGGATTTCCATAGTGGTTGTACTAGCTTACATTCCCATCAACAGTGTAGAAGCGTTCCTTTGTTCCCACAGCCTTGCCAGCATTGGTTATTATTTGATTTCTTGATAATAGCTATTCTTTCTGGAGTAAGATGGAATCTCAGTGTTATTTTAATTTGCATTCCTCTAATGGCCAGAGACATTGAACATTTTTTTCATATATTTACTGTCCATTTGTACTTTTGAGAAGTGTCTATTCATTTCACTCACCCATTTTTGTTTGGATCTTTTATTTAAGGGAGGGTCTAATTTTTTTAGTTCTTTTTTTTTTTTTTTTTTTTGGTACCAGGGATCAAACTTGGGTTTAGTTCTTTATATATTCTAGATATTAGTCCTCTGTCAGAGAAGTAGCTGACAAAAATGTTTTCCCATTCTGTAGGCTGTCTCTTCACTCTGTTGGTTGTTTCCTTTACTATACAGAAGCTTTTTAATTTGATATAATCTAATTTGTTGATTCTTGATGTTATTTCTTGTGCAACTGGAGTTCTATTCAACTTGTGCAACTGGAGTCCTACTTCTATGTCTTCAAGAGTTTTACCCATTTTATCATCTAGCAGATTGTATTTCTATTTTTATATTTAGATCTTTAATCCATTTTTACTTTATTTTAGTACACAATGAGAGATATAAGTCTAGATTCAATATTCTGCATGTGTACAGTCAGTTTTCCCAGCACCATTTGTTAGGCTGTCTTTCCTCCAGTGTACTTTTTGGTCCCTTTGTCAGAGATCAGATGACAGAATGCGCCTGGGGTTGTTTCTGTATCCTCTATTCTGTTCTATTTATCCCCATGTCTGGTTTTGTGCCAAAAACATGCTAGTTTTTATCACTGTAGCTTTGTAATGTAACTTAAAATCTGGGATTGTGATGCCTCCTTTCTTCTTGTTGCCTAGGATTGCTTTTGCTAATCTGGTCTCTTATGGTTCCAAATGAATTTTAGAAGTATTTTTTCTAGTTCTGTGAAAAATGCTGTTGGTATTTTGATTAGGATTGCATTAAATCTATATATCATTTTTGGTAGTATAGCCATTTTGACAATATTGGTTCTGCTTATCCAGGAACAGGGGATATCTTTCCATTTTCTGATATTCTTTTCAATCTCCTTTTTTGAAGTACTATGGTATTTATTTATTTATTTATTTATTTATTTATTTTGGTACTGGGGATCGAACTCATGTCCTTGAGCTTGCAGGGCAGGTGGCGGCACCACTGAGCTAAATCCCTGGTCCAGTACTATGGTTTTTAATATAGACGTCTTTCACTTCCTTGGTTAGGTTAATTTCTAGATATTTAATTTTTCTTGATGCTATCGTTATGTAATATTGTTTTCTTAATTTTCCTCTCTGTGGGTTCATTATCGGTACACAGGAACGCTATTGATTTTTGTGTGTTGATTTTATATCTTACTGCCTTGCTGACTTTATTAATTCTAAGAATCTTTCGGTAAAATTTTTGGGGGTTTTAATTTAAAGGATCATGTAATAAGGATAGTTTAACTTCTCCCTTTCCTATATTATCCCTTTTACTTCTTTCTCTTGCCTGGTTGATCTGGCTAATGTTTTGAGTACTATGTTGAACGAGATAGTGATAGTGGACGTCTTTGTCTTATTCCTGATTTTATTTATTTATTTGGTACCGGGGATCGAACTCGGGTCCTTGAGCTTGCAAGCAGCAGGGGGCGAAACCACTGAGCTAAATCATCGGCCGTTATTCCTGATTTTAAAGGAAAGGCTTTCAGTTTTTCCCCATTTAATATGATGTTGACAGTAGGTTTGTCACAAATGACTTTTACCAGGTTGAGATAAAGTTCTTCTATACCTATTTTCTTCAATGCTTTTATCAGGAATAGATGTTGGATTTTGTCAAAAGCTTTTTCTGTGTCTATTGAGATGATCATGATTTTTGTCCTTGCTTCTGTTTATGTGATGTACTACATTTGTTGATTTACATATATTGAATCACCCTTACGTCCCTTGAATGAAGCCTACTTGGTCGAGATATGTGATCTTTATAACAGTTTTTTGCATTCTCTTTGACAGTATCTTGTTAAGGATTTTTGCATCTATGTTCATTAACAAGCTTGGTTTCTAATTTTCTTTTTTAGTTGAGTCTATGTCTGGTTTTGGAATCAGGGTAACGCTAGTTTCCAGGAATGAGTTTGGCAGTACTTCTTCCTTTTCAGTTTCGTTAAAGAGTTTGAGAATTATTGATCTTAGGTCTTCCCTGAAGTTGTTATAGAATTTGGCAGTGAATATCAAGTCCTGGGATTTTCTTAATGCCAGATTTTTTATTACTGCCTCAATTTCATGGCTTGTTACTGGATTATTCAGGGTTTTTATATCTTCTTGGTGCATTTTTGGTAAGTCATATGTATCTAGGAATCCATCAATTTCTTCTGGATTCTCCAATTTATTGGCATGCAGATTTTTGAAATAGTTACTGATCTGAATTTCAACGGGTATCCATTGTGATTTTACTTTTTAAAATTTCTAATTGCCTTGATCTAAGTATTTGGTAAGACTGACTAAGGGTTTATCAATTTTTGTTTATTCTTTTGAAGAACAAGCTCTCCAACTCATTGATTCTTTGTATTTTTTTAGTCTCAATTTAATTAATTTCTACTCTGATCTTTATAATTTACTAGCTTGTACTAGCTTCAGATTTGGATTGTTCTTGTTTTTCTAGGACTTTGAGGTGCATCATTAGGTTATTTTTTAGACTCTCTGTTTTTCTGATGTGGACATTCAGTTAAAAATTTTCCTTGTAGACTGCTTTCATTGTGTCCATAGATTCTGGTATGTTGTACTGGCATTATTGTTTGAGTCTAAGAACTATCTAATTTCTTATTTGATTTCTTCTGTGATTCATTACTTATTCAGGAGTATATTGAGGCCAGGCATGGTGGCATGTGCCTGTAAGCTCAGCACTTGGGAGGCTGAAAAAGGAAGATTGCCATGAGTTTGAGGCCATCCTGGGCTACATAGTGAGTTCAAGGACTGTCTGAACTACATAGTGAGACCGTAGCTCAAAACAAAACAAAACAAAATCCAAAATACATTGTTTAATCTCCTGTGTTTGCATAAATTCTGTTGTTTCTTTTACCATTGATTTCTAGTTTCATTGCACTATCATCTGATAATAAGCATTGGATAATTTTGATTCTTTTGTATTATTTAAGTATGCTTTATGGGCTAGTCTATAGTCTGTAGGCTATTTTGGAGAAAGTTTTATGTACTCCTGAAAATGATGTTTATTCTGTTGTTGTTAGGTGGAACACTGTAGGTATCTATTGAGTCCATTTGTATAATTAATTCTTTAAAGATTTGGTCTGGGCTTTTCTTGTAGGTTGTCATTGTTGTTGTTACTACCACTACTGGTACTACTTCTAATTTAATTTCTTTAGCTGTTAAAAGTCTATTCAGATTTTCTATTTCTTCCCAAGTAGCACCCCCATTTTCATTCCTCGTCTTAGTAAATTTTAGTAAATCCCACTTTCTTTTTCAGTCTAGCTAAAGTTTTTTTAAGCTAAAGATTTGACAGTTTTGTTGATATTTTTAAAAAGCCAACTTTTGGTTTGTTGATTTTCTTTAGTGTCTTCATTCACCCAGAAGCATTTTCTAATTTCTCTTGTGATATTCTTGGGCTCATTTATTGTTTAGGATCATGTTGTTTATTTTATATATATATTTATAAATTTCCCATTTCTTTCTCTTATTAGCTTCTAATTTTATTTCACTGTAGTCAGAGAAAATTCTTTGTATGATTTTAATTATTTTAATTTTATTGAGTCTTGTTTTATGGTCCAACATATTTGTTTTGCAAAATACAGTATTTCATGTGTGCTAAAGAAGAATGTGTATTGTTGGATATTGATTTTTATCCAATCTTATTGAATGTTTAGTGATATGAATATACAGCTACTACTTTTATTTTTTGTTTGTGATATATATTTTTATTTTGTATTTCTCTTTTAATATTTTCTTTTCCATTAATAAATATTTTCTAGTGTAACATTTTAATTCCTTTAATATTTTCACTTTTTGCATTCTTTTTAGTGATCACCATATGGTTTACCATATTCATTTTAGCTTGTCAGAATCTATTTTAGATTTATACTAATTTAATTTCAGTGAGATACATTATTCTTATATTTTCTTATATTTTGTTCATTTTGTTTTTGTTTTGTGAGGATTCAGATTTTCACAAGGGCTGCTTAGATCTAGCCTGAAGAACCTTCATTAGTGATTCATATAAGGCCAGGTTTCTGGTAACAAATTCTCTGAGTTTTTGGTTTATCAGGCAATCTATTTTCCCATCATTTTTGAATGATGGTTTTGTTGGACATAAAATTCTTGGCCAACAGATTCTCTTTATTGCCATTTGGCCTCCATTGTTTCTGATGAGCAACAAGCTTTTAATCTTATTGGCATTCCCTTCTCTGTGAAGTTATTTTTCTCTTATGCTTTCAAACTTTTCTCTTTGTCTTTCTACATTTTTAACACAATATGTCTAAGTATGGATATATTTGTGTTTATCTTACTTGGAATTTGTTCAGCTCTTAAAATGCATACTTTTTAATCAAACTTATGAAGTTTATAGTCATTGCTTCTTCAAGTACTTTTCCTGCTCCTCTCTTTCCACCCATCCTCCAGCATTCCCACTGAGTGAGTGTTGGTGTGCCGCATGCTTTCCCATAAATAGTTTTACAGGCTCTGTTCTGTTTTCATCACTCAGTTGCCCTTCTGTTCTTTGGATTGCCTAATCTCTATTGTCTATCTTCAAGTTTGCTGATTCTTTATTCTGCAACTTCAAATCTTTGTTGAGCCTTTGTAGAGAAGTTGTTATACTTTTCAATTCCAGAATTTCTTTTAAAAATAATTTCTTTATTAATATTCTGTATTCGATGAGACATTGTCATCACACTCTCTTTTACTTTTAAGCATGCTTCCCTTTAGTTCTTTGACTATAGCTGCTTTGAAGTCTTGGTCTGTTAAGTCTTTTCAGTCTGATATCTGGGACATTACACAGCCAGTTTCTCATGTTTGATTTTTTGTTTCCTGCATATGGATTATAGTTTCCTGTTTCTTTGCATACTTTAGAATTTTCATTGAAAACTACATTTAAGTATTATATGTTAGCAACTCTAGATTCTGATTTCTCTGCCTCTCTGGGGTTTTTGTTGTTGTCGCTTATTATTTACTTGTTTAGTGACTTAGGTCCTACATCCCTGTAGGACTATTGTAGGGATGTATTTCCTCCCTCAATATGAAGCCTCTGATATGACTGCTTATAAGGTACAGCCTTGGGCATGAACACAGTCACTCTGGGATGGCACTGGTTTAAGCAGGATCCTCTTTGACTCTCACTTTCCCTCATCTCTCTGTCAGACTTTCTGCCTCTGCTGGCTATAATAACCAAATTTTAGCCTCCGCTGATTGTCAACTTATTGCTCTCTTTTTTTTTTTTTTTTTTTTTTTTTTTTTGGTACCAGGGATCGAACTCAGGACCTTGCACTTGCGAGGCAGGTGCGGTGCCACTGAGCTAAATCTCTGGCCCAATTGCTCTATTTTCTGAGGCCTTGGGGGATAAACTGCCCCATAGACTGATCCCTTTGCAGGGGTCATTTTTGGCAGTTTTTGAGGTTTGTTCTGATCCCAGGAGGGCTCTTCTAAGCTGTCTTTCTCTGCTTTTCTCTGGTAAACTAGCTGGCCTACAGTTTAGTTTGTTTTTAATTGCCTACCAAAATCTCCATTGTGTTTGGAGCACCATTATGCTGAGATTTTCCCACACTGATAAAGTCATTTTCTTTGGTGTAGATCTTTGGACTTCTTATGGATTGACTGGGCATGATGTCTGCCCTGCTGTGAACCTGTGGGCTCACTTCTCTTGGTGACACCCTGCTTTATGAGCATGGTTCTGGGCAGGAAAAGCAACCTCTGGTCGTCTGAATTTGCCTCCTCCAAACCTGGAATCTCTGCCCTATGAGCAAGCTGGGGCAAAGGTGATGAGGGCCCCCCTATTCTCAGCATGTCAAGGCTTGGAAGGAGCATATGCCCTATTAGTGGGACAGAGATGGAGAAAGGGTTTGTTGAATCTTTAGGCCCACAAGAAATTCAACCTTTACAACTTGGAGTTGTGATGGGGAGGGAGAGGTAAGCTGGTATCTTCCTTTTCCAGTGAATTATCATCTCTCATAGGAGCTAAGGAGTGAGGGAACCCCATTTTCTTGGCCATACTCTTCCATACGGGAGCTTCAATCATTGCTCTGATATGAGGAGAGGGGAGGGACTGAATGGGTCATGGCTCAAATGCCACAAATTCTCACTTATTGAGATTTAGTAGATTTTCCTGAATGTTTCTTCACTTTTTTGTATGTCTTAGGACAATATCCAGAGACTTTGAAGAGTTGGCTTTTAAAATAATTTTGAACAATTATTGTTGTTTCCTGAGGATTTGGTCTACAGAGCTCCTCATGTTCCTCATTCCAGAAATGGAGGTTGTGCATAGATTTCAGATGAACTTATTCTAGATCTCAAGGGTCCAGAAGACATTAGAATTACATTCTGGGTCCCTCTTGGGACCATTTGGATTAACATGATACTCAGATAATAGTCTGATTAAAGAACTTCCTGGATCTAAGCACCTCATGATAACTGCCCTTCTGGAGACACCAAGTGGAGGGGAGAAGATACCAGCCTAGCCAGGACTCTCCTGACCCTTTGGAATTGCTCCAAAGCCAAAGAAAATAACTTGGACTTGAAATGTTCATCAAGGATATGAGGGAGAACAGATAGGGAATGAGCTCAAACACGGGAAATGTGATTTAAGGAATATGACTTGATCTCTAGTGTTTCTGTCACTTCTCCACCCCCACAAAGTAATGAACAACCCAGAAAACTGTGTTCCTCCCAATCTGACCCCAAGAGGTTACCTTCTCTCCTCCATCTGTAGGACCTTCTTTTAAATTTCCTTCCCAGATGGGAGTGTCCACCCTAAGACAGCATAATCTTCCCTCTGTCCTCCACAACTACAACTAGATAGCAAGGGCACTGGCCTGAAAGTTCTGTTTCCCACCCATCACCACCACAGCTGGAATGCAGACCTACCACTAAAGGACCTGTGACCATCCTTGGGCACATGAGAAACACCTGGGGAATTTTAATAAAACCCTAATGTCTGGGCCCCAAACCAGTTCAATTAATCTGAATCTGTTGGTTTAAGTTCCATGTACTGATCTTTTTTCCCCTAGGTGGTTCTAATGTACAGCCAGAGCTGCAAAACACTGGCGTAGAAACTGAAAGGTACCTGACATAAAGACAATGAGGGTGAGCTTGAAGAGATCTTGAGATGCTCCCATTGTCATCGTTAGTCTCCTAATACCTCAAAAGCAATAGTAGTCCACAAAAGTCTACCAGGCAACTGAAAATTCTCACACTTTCTCCCTGCAAAGGATCATCACTTTATTTTAATTTGGAGCCAGTTGCTAAGGCCCCACCTGAAGCAGAAAGCCAGCATGACTTGCTAGATTTGAAGGTGCTTGGCAGAATTGCTGGGTCCTGATAGCTGGGGTTAGTGGGCAAGTGGATCTCAGAGGAGGTTTCCTTAGAAAGGGGTTGAAGGTACTTCTGGGTAGAGAACCTGTACTTTTGTCCCTCTCTGTAGGTCACTGTGATATTAGGGAATCCTGTCTCCTCCTCCAGTTTTCCCAAGCAAAACACCTAGAATGTTGGGGTACAGTGGGGAGAAGATGATAGAAATAGGCAGTAAGGTCAAATATGACTGGAGTTGGCCCTGTAGTCTCAGAAACCTGCTGATAAGCTTCAGGTCATTCCTCTTAGTGAGATCGTGGATGGTAGTAAGATAAACAACAGTTATTGCTTGGTTACTTGATATAGTAAAAAGTCAAAAGGCAAACTGAGGAAAATATTGACATCAAATATAAAGGACCGCTATGCTAATAAGTTTTACAGATCAATAAGAAAAACTAAGATGCTCAAAGAACAATGTGAATAAGCAGATAATTCCCAGAAGAGGAAAACACTGATAGTTAAATGTTTAACCCAGCTGGGCATGGTGGAGGCACACTCCTTCGATTCCAGACCTCCAGACTGCTAAGACAGGAGGATCACAAGTTGCAGCACAGCCTGAGCAACTTAGCAACTTAGTGAGCTCCTGACTCTGAATTTTAAAGGGGTGGGGAAGTAGCTCAGCTCAAAGGCCCTGGGTTCAATCTCCACTACTGAAAAAAAAAATTAAACTTTGCTAATCAAAGAGCTACATTAGAACACCATTTCCACTATCAAGTTAGCAAGCAATTATTTAAAATCATAATACCCACTTCTACGATGGTTTGGATGTTGCTTTAAATAATAGCAAATGTGTAGATGGTGCGTCTCGTCTAACACCATCTCATTCCCTGCACCCCTTCACTTCCTTCGAAGTAGGTGCTGATTCCCATTTTCCCTGAGGCAGAAAGTAATGCACAGAAGTCAATTAACTGTCCCAAAGCCACAGTGCTGACTTGCGGTGATGCACCAGCACCTACTTTACAGCAGCCCAAAGGGAAAGTGAATATAAAACCTCTCTGGAGATCATATGGACAACTTGAAAATACTCATTCCCTTTCACGTGGTCATTTTACTTCCAGAAATCCATCCTCAACAACTAGCATGGAGCTGTTTCGCTTTCCGCAGCAGCAGGTGAGCATATGCATTATGAGGCTGGGCTGTGGGTACGTCACAATGTGCGGTTAGTGCACAATCCGGCTAGCTTATAATGTGTCGCTAAGTGAAAAGATGCACCTATGTGTATACGGTGTGTGTGGGAGGGGTGAGACGGTGATTTTTAATTTCCACACTGTATTTCTGTTTTCTACTCATATAATCAGGACAGACTCTAAGTGAGGTGCTGAGTTTCCAGGGCAGTCGTGCCGGCAGCTGGGGCAGGGGTGTCGGCTCTGAGCTGGCCCCGGGGTGGTGGCGGGCAGGGGTCCTGGGGGGCCCGGGTTCTGTCCTTCCAGCAAGCGTGGCGTCGGGACCTTTGCGGCCCAGGAGGGGCCAGGTAGGTTCCTGACGCCCTGGCGGCGCAGCCAGCGGCAAAGACGACGCCCCGAGGGGAGCGACAGGTGGCGCTCCCCGCCCCATCCAGCCGCGGACTCCCTCGGCCTCCGTGCTCGGCCTCTGCCAGGGCGCGGACAAGGACCCTGGACCCGGGAGGGGAAGAATGGAGAGGAGTGCAGCCTGGCTCCGGGCAGCGGGCGGAGAAAGTGTTCCTGAAGGTCACCCCAAGTGACCTAGAGAGCACGCGGTCCAGGTGGGTGGGAGAAGGGGGCCCGGCTGCGAGGGATTGGGGGCACTGCCGCCTCGAACGCCGGGGGCAGGGGCCAGCGCTCGCCTGCTCACTCCCGCCCCGCCCCGCGCGGACTCCAGCGCCTCCATCTCTGAGTCGTCCAGGAACCACTCCCAGCTGTTTGCGGCCGCGGTGGGCAACGTGGAATGGCTGCGATTCTGTCTGAATCGGGACCGCAGGGAGATCCAAAGCGACTGCAAGGTAAAGCCTTGGAATGCGGGCAGGAGCTAAGTCAATCATCTGACCCCCAACCCCCAACCCAGTGGTCACCTTTCGAAGGTCTGACTGGGGTTTCCAGAGAGGTCCTTCTGTGTGAATAGTCCTGACTCACCTTCCCCAGGCCATCTTGGGGCTGGGAGGCAGGGTGAGCTGAAGAGCACACACCAGGAGTAGGAAGGGATATAAGTGCCCTGGGCACAGGCAAGAAGGGTAGGGTAACACCAACGAATGGCTATATTGACTAGGTGGTAGTCCTTGGGACCCAGTGCTGTTCCACCTTCTGCCCCACTCTGAATGCTGCAGGGGTTCACTGCCATCCACTTCGTAGCCCAGCGGGGCAAGTTCACATGCATGAAGGTCTTAATAGAGGAGTATAAGGTTCCCGTGGACCTGCCCACCTACAGTAGCCAGACCCCCTTGCATCTTGTCATGCACAAGGACAACAAGACCACAGCTGTCCCCTGCATTCTCTACTTGCTCAAGAAGGGGGCCTCCATCAACAGTTGAGTCCAGCCTACTTTTAGAAAGAGGCCTGGAGCCTAGGCAGACATGAACTCTGCTCTCAAGCAGGCAGAAAGATGCAGGACTGGCAGAGGAGCATTTGGGGACTGGAAGTGGGGGTGGGATTATGTCCCACATAAAGCAGGGAGTGAGCTTACATGTGTAGTGTGCAAGAAATTAGGCTCTGGAAGAGGACAGACCCAATTCACATCCTGGCTTTGCCACTCATTATAAAGCTGTTTGTTTGTTTTGTTTTGTCTTGTTTTTCAGTACCAGGGATTGAACTCAGGACGTTGCACTTGCGAGGCAGGCAGCGGCACCACTGAGCTAAATCCCCAGCCCATGGCTTTGCCACTTGTTAGGAGACAATGGAACCTTAGACAAGTCACCCAGCCTCTAAGCCTCGGTGATCTGGTTTCCAAACTCATGTGGACATTGGAATCCCCTGGGGGCTTCCAAAATACCAATGCCTGTGTTCCATTTTGAAGGTTGTGATTTAATGGATCTATAGCATGGCCTGGGCTTTGGAAGTTGCAAAAGATCCCTGGGTGTTTGCAAACAAGTTTGGGAGGATGACACTACCTATCACGTGGTACTACTGTGATAACTGAGAAAATGTATGACATATAAGAAACTTTCAAAATATTTACTGAGCATGTGCTACTAAGCACTGTTCCAGAATCAGAGTACAGCAGCAAATACACAGATATATTCCTTCCCCTCATAAAGCTAACATTCTAGTGCAGGAATAGGCAATAAATTAGTAAACTAATAAGTGAACAAATTCTGACAAATCATGGGAAGTGGTTAGAAAGGAAATAAACAGGGTGATGAGGTGGGAGCAAAAAGGCAGGAGAAGGATCTGTTTTGGAAAATAGGCAATCATCTCTAAGGAAATATTTAAATTGCAACTTGGAGACTAAGGGAGCCAGCCATGCAAAGAGCCAGGGAGATGTGTTCCAGGCAGAGGGGCATTATATCAAAGGGCATGTTTGGGAAGGAGAGTGGCAAAGTCAGAGGAGGTCAAGGAAGAGGCAGGGTCCAGATCTTTGGACCTTGTGGGCCATGGCAAGTCATGAGGAAGGGGCCAGTTTAAGAATAGATGAGGGGGCCAGGGCTGAGGATTTAGTTCAGTGGTTCCACTGCCTCCCTTGCAAGTGCAAGGTCCCGAGTTCGATCCCTGGTACCAAAAAAAAAGAATACATGAGGTTAGGTTAGTGGCTTCTGAACCAACCCAGCTCTCCTTCCAGCAGTTTTTACTTGTCACATACCTCCTACAGTCAGATTTTTCTCATAGGAATTTGAGGTCCAGAGAAGGCCAGAGAGATGGCCAGGGTCATCCAGTGAACAGGTGGCAGAGTGGGGTCTGGAAGCTGGTTTGTCCACCTATCTGATGAGTAAATGCTCTTGTCCTTCCTTTCTGCCCTCTTCCCTCCTGGTGGGGTCCTACAGTCAGACAGGCAACGGCTTCAACCCTTGCACCTGGCAGCCCCAGAAGGCCTGCTGGGCTGCATGAAGACCCTGGTACAGAGTGGTGCCAATGTCCATGCCCAAAATGCCACAGGCTGCAAGCCCATCGACTTCTGCAAAATATGGAAGCACCGTGCCTGTGCCCGGTGAGGATGTGAGCACCACCTGCAGCCTGCCACCCCTCCGCCTTTCCCAGCCCCTCTCTCACCCCTTCCCCGGGGTCCTCACCCAAGGCTGGGTCTGGGTAACCAGCTGACAAAGGGACAAGCCTGCTGAGGAGGACCCCTGCCCAGGACATTACTGGCAGGGCTTTTGCCAGGTCTTGCTCCTTTAGGTTGAACACTGTCCTCCTTTTCCCTGGGGCCCCTGGCTCCTCAGCAGGAGGACAGTGCCCAGGCCATCACATTCCTCTTTCCCCTCAAAGGAAGTAGTTAGCCAAAGAACCCCGACAATGGGGATGGGCCATCTTGCTCATTCCTCCTCCAGCAGCACCTCCCATCCCATCCAGGCCCTCAGGTTCACCAGTCTTCCCAGCCCACATGGAAGCTCAGCCTCTGTAGGATGATACACCCCTCCTTGGTGTCAGGTTCTTGAAAGATGCCATGTGGAAACAGGACAAGAAGGATTTTGCTTGTGAGATGAGGAAACTGAAGCGCCTCAAGGACCAGCTGACACTCATGGAGCATAACTACCTGCTTGAGTATCAAGTAAGGGGGAGTGGGCAGAGCAGGCGCCATCTACTATTCAGACTTGTGAGCAGAGGAGGAACCCACGGTTGTGAGAAGGGTAGCTAGAAGCACTCAAACCCAGGAAGAACCTCCCACTCCCCAGTACTCTGCTAAAATTCCTCCCTTATGAGCCACTTTAGGTCACAAGTATTGTCCTATGGCAGAAAGCAAACATAACAAATCAAAAAGTAATCACGAGCCAGGTGTACTACCTTGCTTCCTGATGATAATCTCTAATAAGGGCCAGGGATTTAGCTCAGTGGTTCTGCCACCTGCCTCAAAAGCACAAGGACCTGAATTCGATCCCCAGTACCAAAAAAAAAAGGACAGAGAATCTCTAATAAAACCAGGCCCCTTTTATCACTGGGATTCACATTAAAGTTTAAAAAGGCGCAAGGCTGGGCTGCCTATAACCCCAGGACTCTGGGGAGCTGAGGCAGAAGAATTGCAAGTTGGAGCCCAGCCTGGGTAATTTTGTGACTTAGTGAGACCTTGTCTCAAAATTAAAAACAAAATGAAGCTGGGGATTTAGCTCAGTGGTTTCTCCATCTGCCTCATAAGCGCAAAGTCCCGAGTTCGATCCCCGGTACCAAAAAAAGGGAAAACAAAAATGAAATAAAAGGGGCTGGGGATGTAGCTCAGTGTGAAGGTTCTGGATTTAATCTGCAATACTATGGGATAAAAAGAAGATTCATCCTCCTTCCCAGTGGATACTTAGCCCTCACTAGGTACTTGCCAGACAAGCAGGGTGCGGTCCCCACTCCTGTTGCTTAGAGTCTAGTAAGGAAGCAGGTTACATTCCTGTGGGAGTCTAGGTGGTGCCGGAAGGGAGGCTTAGGAGGAGTCTTTGAAGATGGGCAGCAGTTGGCCATATGAAGAGGTAGGGAAAGGCTGACCAGGCAGAGGGAATAGCTGTGAGGAAAGGCACAGGAGCATACAGGAACATGATATACACAGAGAACAGATGGCAACCAAATGTGAGTTGGAGATTAACAAATCAGAGATTTGGCAGGGGTCCAGATCAATGAAGTACTCTGGGAGAGAGGGGATTTTAAACAGGTATAATTACACAGGATGCAAAAAACAGAAAGCCCAGAAAAATGCTGGGAATTATAAGCGGATCCCAAAATGGGGACGGCTTCAGGGTCCTACTACTATTCCACTACTCCAGCTCCCTATGCCAGCTGCATTTCTCTCCTTACATTCCTCATTGTCTGTGTCACCCAGCCCCCATGGCCACACAAAAGCCCAGAGGAAGCAGAGCCAATCTGTTTCCTGCAGTCCTTTCCCTTCCCTTGCAGTTCTCCACTCAGGGAATCTCTTGTTGGCCTCAATCATGTGTCCATTCTTTCTCCAATGACCAGAAGTAAAGGAAAGCCATTTGCTCATTTGTCTTAGGTGTGGGGCAAGGTTGATGGAATTAGGATTGGCTTAGCCTGATCAGAGCCACCCTGAAGCTAGGTCAATCTCCAAAGCATCTGATTGCTTAGCAACAGTCTGGGGGTAAGACACTGAGATAAACAGGGTAAGAAGGTTCTGGGACAGGAGGAAGGTTCAATTCCAGTGGAGGCAAGGACAGAGTTCAGCAGTCACTGCCTCCCAGCCAGTTGACTGTATCCTCCTCTATATGACTAGGGGAGTCATATAGTATATAGTCATATAGTATATATATAATCATATAGTATATAGTAAGGGACCACTGCTTCCAAGAAACCTGTCCAGATTAGCTCTACCCAATTCTAGCCCTTCCAAACCCTTCTACTTTGTCTTTCCAGGGTTTTACTTCTCATTTGCTTGTTACCCCATTAAACCAGAGACTCTTGTATGGAAGGATATATCAGACTGGGGCTTCCTCTCGGGGAGGGAACTTTTTCCCCCATAAGATGTGTTTTCCTTGTGGTGGAGATTGTGTCTCCTTGCTCCAGCTGGAGGCTCCCCTAGGTCAGAGGCTGTATTTTTTTTTTTTTTTTTTTTGTACCAGGGATTGAACTCAGGACCTTGCGCTTCGGGGCAGGCTTGGCGCCACTGAGCTAAATCCCTGGCTGAAGAGGCTGTATTTTCCCCCATCAGGGGGAGGCTCCCCTATAGAAAAGGCTTTGTCTCCCCATCAGTCCAGGAGCTTCCTTAAGGCAAGAATTGTCTTCTCCATCAGAACAAGGGCTCCTATTAAGGTAGGTGTTCCTCTTGTCAAATTTAGGTGTCCCTGTAGCAAGGGCAGTGTCTTACCAGTTAGGCCTGAGGTTTCCAAGGACTACAGCCGCAAAGCCTCATTCCACATATACATAGGAGCAGGTCTCCACCACAGTTGTGTGTCTTTTGTTGCAGAAAGAACACCAACTTCTGAGAGAGGCTGATTTCAGGAAGTGGCTCCATCGAAAGCTGCTTCAATCACCGGTCTCCAACCCTAAGCAAGAGCCTGGTGCCCCAACTTGCCCCATTGTTCTCTCTGAGACCCCAGGATCCCAGATTTCCAAGAGCTTCTACCGCTTCGTGGAGGCCCGCCTGAAAAGCATGCCTCAGCCAAGGGTGCCACCCAAGCCAGTCTACACCCAGCCTAAAATCAGTCAGCCCAAGTTGTGGAATCTTAGCAATAACCCTACCAGATCCCAGCCCCTCAGCATCAGCTGCCCACAGGACAGCCGTCTAGGTGTTCATTCAGACCCCTGCCAGGAGCACGACTTCTGCGGCTTCGTGGAGGTGACCCGGAACCCACATGGTAGTGCACAACTGCGCACGGTGGATAGTCACTGGGTGGCACCTGTACCCCAGCTCCCTTTTGAGGTGATGGTCTGCATGCTGCACCCTGGGGTGCGGCCACACAGGATGAAGGTGCCCCAGGGGATTTATGTCAAGAGCATACTGGATGTACCCCAGAGGCGGCACTTGAGCCAGGACACCTTCTGGACTGACACTATGGCCATGAACCTGCATGAGACATTTGATGAAGCCTTCCTGGCGACCATGCGAGCTCATCAAGGGCTCGCTGCCTTGCCCTCCTCTCCAGCCGCCTTATAAAGGTATTTGGGTAGCGCCTATTCCGGAGGCTGCCCAGTGAAGGCTGAAGTGTGTTGATTCGTGCTGTGGAGAAAAGGGGGAGGTTTGCCTATGGGCTTCCCGCTCCCAAGCTCCAGGACAGGATCTATCTGCCCCACCAAAGCCCAGACCCCAGGCCTCCCTTTTCTCTGCAAAATATCTTGGCTCCCCTAAGAATCCAACAGGGAAGAGCTTCAAGGTTGAGAATGGGTGCCATCACTATTCTAGGCCCTAACAATGTAAAAGTAACACTGTTTCCCCACTGCCTCCTCACTTCTACCCCACCCATCCAAGAAGAAAGGACCCCTGGACATTCTGCCTCTTGTTCAAATTAAGTTCTTTTCTGCTGTAGGCTCTAAGCCTCCCCCGACCCTTTCTGGTACTGGAGACTGAATCCAGGGCCTTTATATGGATCTAGATCCCCAGCCTCTTTTGTTTTTATGTTTGGGGGCTTTTGAGACAAGATCTCACTAAGTAGCTAAACTGCCCAAGCTGGACTCCAATTCAGGATTCTCCTGCCTCACCCTCCCAGAGTGCTGGGATTAATGTGTACACCATAATGCCCAGCTTCCTCGGTATTCATCTGCAGATCCAGACTGGGTGGAGGAAAGCTATTATGTCACCCTCGCAAGCAATTCCCTGCTACTGTGGACCACCACTTCTTACTCCCAGCTGCTACTGAAGTTTCCACAAGGAAGCACAGGCAGCACATCTGGGGAGAGGGAAGATCTGCAGTTTTGATGTGAGACTATGAAAGCTCCCATACTTCCTCCAGGAAGCTATCCGGGGTCACCTGTAATCCCCTCATACACATTACAGTTCATTCATTAAACAAACATTTATTGAGTGTTTTCTATGTGCCAGGTGCCAAACCAGGCACTGTTGATACAAAAATTCCAAGGACAGTCCCTGCCCTCAAGGAGCTTACAGTCTAGTGGAGAGACAGATTATTAAGCAGGCAAGTAAGCCCAAAGTGATCTGTGTGGTGTGCTGGGGCTAGAGAAGGAGAAGGGACATTCAAAGCTCCTTGGAGGAAGTAAAATCTAAACTGAGACCTGACAGAGAAAGTACCAGTGAGTGAAAGCAAAGGGAATCAAAATGGTGAGAGTGAGCCATGGTATTTCTGCCTACAGGAGGCTAGGACCCAGAGTGCAAGGAGGAAATGAGACCAGAGGTGAGAAGGGACCGGGATATCAGAGACCCACATGCTAAAGGGTCTGGGGACTTTATCCTAAAGGCACTAGGGAGCTATGGAAGGTATTAGGCCAGAGAGTGACTTGATCAGTTATGCATTTTGAAAGACAACTCTGGCTGGCCATGGGATAGAGAAGCAGCAGGGGGCTATCAGAACAAACCAGCTAAAAGCTGATGATAATGAGGGTGGTTCAAACTAAGAGATGTCAAGGAAATAGATTTGAGAGTTTTTAGAGACTGGATGTGGGGGTAGAAAGAGAAAGCAGGAATTTGAGATCAAGTTTCCTGTCTCCTGAGTGTTGGAATGGCCTAGGCAGGTACCCTAAAGAGGCAGGCAGGTTTGCAGAGGACAGCAAAAGTACCATGAATCTGAGTTGTCTGTGGGCCCAGAAGGCAGCAGAACTGTGATTCAGATCAGGAGGGATGCTGCAGCTAGCAGTCAACACTCGGTTCCACAGCAGAGTCCCTGAAGCCATCAGCATGGATGGGGTTCCCAGGGAGCCCACAACAGAACCCTGAGAGGCCCCAGCGTGCATGGTAAGCAGAGAAACCTAAGAAAAGAAGACTGAAAGGAGCAGCTAGAGACAGAGGGACAACCAGCGCCACAGAAGAGCCAGGGAAGCACAATTTGAGAAGCAAGAGGGATAAACATGTCAGCTACTGCTGAGATCCGGCAGGATAGTCTGGAGAATCTGCTGGATTTAGCATGTGAGGGCCCCTGGCCATCCCTGGGAGAGCACTGACCAGCAGCAGAGTGAACACAAGGGCAAAGCCACCTCATCAGGGTGAGGAACAAAGTGGACAGCAAGGGAGACTAGAACCAGCTGCCAGCCCATCGGTGAAGACACTGGCCTCATGTCCTCTACTTGTCTGCAGAGCAGAACAGGGCTGGCAATCTCACTTGCATCAAAAGACCAAATGTGCCAATCCTCCCAGGGAGGGGGAGGCTGGTATTCTTAAGAGAACAGAAATGCTAAAGCCAAGGAAATAAAGGGCTATGATGGGATCTCAGGCATGATTTACAGATGTTGAAGCACAGGGGTCTTCCCAGTGACTTAAAGTTGCCACAGGTGTATAGTGCATCCTGCACCTGCCAGCCTCACTGTGAGGTATAGTACATGGCCAGCGATGGCTCTCATGAGGACGTCATTCCAATATGTACTGTTGAGCACTTGCAAGGCACTAGAGTTGGAGTGCAAGGTCAACAAATGCTGGTCTGTGCCTGAGCCCTGGCCTGCCTTCTTGGAAGGCAGAGATCATCTCCCCAGGAGCCAGAAGCACACAGAACAGAGTGCCAGACCTTGTGTGCTCTTAGAGTGACAAATAGCCTCTCTTACCAACCTCATTTCATAAAAAACAGTCTAGACCCAGGCTGCCTGGAAGCTGGTTTTTTTTTTTTTTAAGCCTGAGATAGAATTCAGCCAGAAATCATTCCTTTTCCTCAGAGGAAGACTTATAAATAGAATACGGTAGATGTTCTTCTGAAAATCTAACCCAATCCTAAACTGTCTCCTCTCCTACTTCTAGCTTGACAGCCACAGAGCCTTGGGAAAAGAAGAGATGGAAGAAGAGGGAGGTGCATAAGAAAGGCCGCTACTGTCCCATCCCCCACACTCCACCCAGGCTCTACTCATCTCTGCCCCCTCCCAATGAGGACAAGAGTCCTTCAGAAGGGCAAGACCCAGACCTAGGAGAGGAGTCCCTGGAGCAGAAACCTAGTCCACTCCAGGCAGAAAGCAAGAAGAAGGAAGATGAACTTTTGGGATGTTAAGGCAAACAGTGCCACCTAGAATCTTTATTCAAACAGGAATCAGCAATTGGACAAAAATCACAGTTAAATAGCAAAAACCATTTCTCTTGGAAGTGCCAAGCTATGTCCCCTCCCTATAATCACCTGCCCAAGGAACTTGTCACCGGCTGTTCTCCAGCTTCAAGGACCCTGCCCTGGCTCCTCTGGCTGAGCCTGAAACTCCCAGTCCTCCTTGGGAGAGGGAGAGGAGGCTAGGGAACTAGGCCACCTGGCTAAGGAGGCTTTGCCACCTCCCTGGTCCCATGAGGTTACAGCCCCTGGCAGCATCAGGTCCGAGCCAAGCTAAGCCCCCAAGGGGGGTGGGGATAGGGCTTCAGGACCAAGGGGAGGGAGACCAGGGCTGGTGGAAGGGGACTTCCAGGCCTGGCCCCTACCTAGCACAGAGGCCCAGGGGGCCTGACTTCTGATCTTGCCCCACATTCCCTCCCCAAGGGGGTCAGTATATCTTCTGACGACTGGGTAGAATGGCCTCTTTGATGAAGGAGAAGACAACCAGGATCCCTAAGCGTTTTCCCCGCTTGCCTTTGGTGAAGTAATTGGAGACCACATCATCTGTGGAGACACAGGCAGGGAGACGAGCATATGAGATGAGTGCATGTGTGTACACAGCTCTCCCCACCCAGCGGCCCAGTATCTCATCACAAGGCTGGACTCTGGTTCCCTTGGATGACTCAGGCCTTGCAGGTGTCCCCCACCTGGCCCATCACAAACCCCGTCTCACCTCCTGGCTGCATGGTGGAGGGCAGGACATTCTCCCCAGCCGAGAGTGACACAAAGAATGCAAACGGGACTATCCACAGGCAGAAAGTGAAATAGGCCAGGACCTGGCAATGAGAGAGGCACCAAGAATGGGCTGGGTGTGGTCACCTGGGGTCTTAGACAGGTGGGTGAGGTTAGGTTACATACTGCCCCTCATCTCCGCAAAGCCAGGGCATTCTCAGACACAAAGATAATTCAATGGGGAAAGGTAGAAGCGGACAATGACTGACTGTGCCTTACTCTCTCCAAAAAAGTGATCCTGTTCTTTGCTGGGGCTTCAAATTGAAGGCCTAAATGAGGAGAAACGCTGGGAGGAAAGCCCACACCTGTCCTGTGAGATCTATGTCAGACAAGCCAGAGCAGGATTTCTTCTGACCTCAACATAACCCCATTTGGGACTCAAAAAACTTACTAGGGGAAAGCAGTGTCCTCTCCACCTCAGCCTAGGGGACCCCTTCTAGCCCCTTCCTTAGCCACACTGCTTTCAAAAACTATCCATATCATGTTTCATTTTGTTCAAGACATGATCTCTGAGTAGACTTAGTTTCAGATTATGGCTGAGCTTATAATGCAAATCATCCAAGTCCCCATTACTCCCCTGTTCCCAGGACTAGTTGCATGTTCTGGACACTGCTTACCTCTGAGAAAGGGTAATATTCTTCTGCAAAAAATTGAAATGCTAAATAATGATTCACCACCACTAATCCTGTTAAGGGAATGAAGAGTCAGTCAGTTTGAGGGAATGACATAACTAGACTTTTCAACCTCAAAAGGCCCTGGGAATTGGGAGCCCTTACTCCTGACTTTGCACCCAAAAAAAGATTATGGCTTTGGGCCAGTACACTACTGTTTAGAACTTAGTTCCCCACCTGTCAAAGTGGGAGAATCAGCTCCAACCTGCTCACTGCAGAGGGCATAATGAGTAAAATTAGAAGGGAGGAAAGAAAGCTATGGAATGTTATAAAAATGAGACTTCTGTGTTATATAATCCAAAGCATAACGACAATGAACTGGTTTGGTTTGGTTTGTTTTGGTTTGTACCAGGGATCGAACTTGGGACCTTGTGCTTGCAAGGCAGGCGGCAGAACCACTGAGCTAAATCCCCGGCCCAATGAACTGGTTTTTATTGAATTTGAGTCCCAAAGCAAGCTCTCTCAGCCAGATGTGGCAGTGCTTGTAATCCCAGCACTACGGGAGGTTGAGGCAGGGGATCACAAGTTCAAACCCAGCCTGGGCAACTAAGTGAGACCCTGTCTCAATCAATCAACAAAAGCTTTCCCATGAGGAATAGTTGGAGGACATCATGGGTGTACAAACCAGACCAGTATAAGACATTTCACTCCAAACTGGGCCACAGGGAAAAGACCTCCTCAAATAAAGGAGTGTTTGCAGACACTCTGAGGTATAGTTTAGGATTCTTCAGAATTTGGGGAGGGTTCCTTCTCCATCCTGACTGAGGGTAAGGCAACTAGTTTGAACTGGCATGTTCTGGTCCCACACATACCTCCTCAGTGTGCAACCAAGTTTATGAAAAAGTAAGCAGGCAGATCGGAGGGACAGGCTGCTCCGAGGCAGGCATCCCTGCCTGTTCCATGATGGGGTGAAGAGCAGGCACCAGAAAGAATGTGTTCCCTGAACCTGAACCCCCCCACACACACATAACTCGCAGCAGTTGCCGTGTCTCTCTTCTCCCTTCTTGCCTCTCCTTCTAAGGCAAAGACCATACCTCTGTTGCATCTAGCCACAGCTAAGGCTAAGACAAACATAAGGTAGGGTGGTGCCTGGGGCCCACTAGATCTTTCAGAGAAGCTCTCTCAGTCAGGCATCTAAATGGCAGGCTGAGGGAATGACAAAGGGAAGCCAGGGAGCTTGCCACCAGGGGGTGGGAAGGTTCTCCCTGGGATGATGTAGAAAGGGCCTGGTCTCTAGAGAAGGACTCCTACAAGCTACCCACCCTCCCTTTTTGTAGTACTAGGGATTGAATCAGGGGTTTGTGACTGCTAGGAAAATGTGACACCACCATGCTATATCTCCAGCCCTTTTTATTTTGAAACAAGGTCTTGCTGAGTTGCCCATGCTGTCCCCAAACTTGGGATCCTCCTGCCTCAGCCTCCCAAATAGGTGGGATAACAGGTATGCACGCACCACTGTGCCCAGCCCTGCTGAAAAAAATTCTATGGTGAAATCACAACAAGGCATTCAGGGAAGGGACCCAGTCCTAGTTTTAACATTATGCTTTTCTTGTGAATATTCTCTTTCTAGGTTCTCCTACAAAAATAAAAAAGTAGCTCCAAAACACCCCTAATTCTATTTGATATCTTGACCCAAGGCTAGGACACCCAGTAATGATGAGCAGGAGAAACAGCAAACCTTGTGAACAAGTATTTTCTGAAACCTTCTCTATGAACATATGCAAACATCTACAATCACCTACCATGTGCCAACTGAGTCTCCCAACAGTCCTGTCAGAAACACCACCTCTGAACAGACTGAGTAGCTAAGGCCCAGTCACTGGACTCTCACAGTCCACTGTGGTGGCAGGACCAAGGCAAGAAGGTTGGGGTCCTCAGCCCTGAGGCAGCTGCAACCACTGACAATAGAACCAGAAAAAGGAGCCCCAGGAGGCATCTGCACCAGGCCAGCATCTGCAGCAGCCTCACAACAACCTGAAGCTCCAGTCTTGATCATGACTGTGGGCTGGATGGAAGCCACCCACCTGCCAAGGAAGGGCTTCAGGCTTTTTGGGCCAAGTGATTTCTTTCAGGCTGGGACTGCTCAGTGGGGCCTCTCCCTCCACCAACCCATAACCAATTTTCTCTTCCCAAATCCTTCTTCAAACTTCCCTGTTTGGGAAAGTCCTCCCAATCTGAGACCCCCCCAAACCCCCAAAATTCTAAGCACCGTGGTCAAGGCAGGCTCTAGGGTCCTCATGAGTGAGAAGCCTGTATTCCAAACCTCCTGGAGAACCTCAGTGGCCTGCCTCCTCCTCTGTATCCCCTTCAGTGCCCAGGACTGAGCTAGGTACATCCAACCACGTGAGCTGCCCCCCTCCCCATTCTGCCCCCTCTCACCACACGACAGGATGAAGTTAGGTGAGGTCAGCATGATGAAGGGGAAGGTCTGCAGGAGGCCAAAGTAGACGAGGTTGGTGAACAGGCCCACACCAATCATGCTGGTGGGAAAGCGCTCAAAGACGTAGAGGCCAATCAGCACAGCCGTGGAGAACTGAAACAACCAGACACAGTGCAGAGAGCCCTTCCAGGCTGCTGCCCAGACTCTAACCCCACCCTGCTCTGGGCAGCACTAGGTTCATGCTTCAATCTCCTTGTTTCCTAGTCCCAGCCCTGGGTCTCCCAGCTAGACTCTCGGCTCCCAAAGGACAGCATCTTTAAATGCATTTCTCAAAATTTTGACAACAGCCCACAGTAAAGTAAAAAAAAAAAAAAATTTTTTTTTACACAGTCACCCCAAGAGACACATGCAGCTGGCAGAAATGTGTCCACCAGCAGTCGCTCCTGGGCCCTTGACATTAATGGCAATGATAAATCTTCAGGAATAGACGCCTCCCCTGAGGCCAGGGCTGGGGCCAAGGGAGGTGCTACCCTTAGGGAAAAATCACTAAATCCAAATAGAAAGAGGGCAATGAAAAAGCATTCAGAACTGTGCTCAGGGCTGGGGATTTAACTCAGTGGTTCTGCTGCCTGCCTTGTAAGTGCAAGGACCTGAGTTCGATCCCCAGTACCAAAAAAAAAAAAAAAAAAATCTGTCCTTAGGTTCCACTAAATTCTAAATGCTGGGAGCAGGGCAAGGGGCCAGAGCCAATGGAAAAGAAGGTAGCAAAGGCAAAACCATGGGCCTGTCAACAAGAACATAGACTAGGCTGTTACCTTAAGCAACTGAGAAAAAGGATTGCAGGGAAGCAGTGCCATTGGGAAAGGAGGCCTGGAAAGATCTAGGCCCACGAAAGCAGACCCAAAAGACAAAGTACAGGGCAGGGGAGTAGTAGTGATACCCTCAGGCAACAGCAGAGACCCGGCTCTCACTATCCAGGCCAAACTCTTCCCACCTTCTCTTCCTGAGGCTGGGCCAAAGGTGAGGGAAATCCTGGGGAAAGCGGCCACTTACCCAGATCATGTATTTTATGATTCTGCTGGTGGCCATTGTGTATTCTTCTATCAGTTCTGCCAGGTAGTAGAGTCCAGCAGCTGGGGGATGGTGAAAAGTGCAAGCAGGGAGAATATCAGCTCAGGTTACTCCCATCATCCTGGTCATTCCCAAGAAACCATGTGTTGCCTTTATATGTCTGGAGAAGGGGAACTTTATCAGGGCAAAATGAATGGAAGTCTGCATTTTGACTCCTCAAAACAATGTTCACCTCTGGCCCAGAAAGTCTATTTCATCCACTTATTCAATAAATACCTGCGAGGCACTTAGTATGGGCCAGGTGCTGGGCCAAGTGGTGAGAATACAGCAGAACAAAACAGACAAGGCTCTTCTCCCTGACCCAATTTGAGGAGGGGGATGGGAAGCAGGGAACCAGACAATCCCCAGGAGAACGCTACTTTAGGACAAGTACAGGGCACTGCTGCACCATCATCAGACCTCTACGGAGGGCTTCCCCGAGGAGGTAAGACCTCAATTAAGATAGAGTAGGCACCAGCCTGATGTGGGGAAAGTGTCAAAGGCGGAGAGCAGCAAGTACAAATGGCCAGGAGGGAAAGGACAGCAGTAGGTGTGGGGGGAAAGATCGGCGCGGTGGGGCCGCCAGCGAGAGAGCGGTTGGCAGTTCGCAGGGGCGCTGAGGGCACTCAAGTCAACCTTTCCCGGGTACTGTTGGGCAGACTTTGTGACATCTGGCAGGACCCACGAACAGGCTAGGCTGCTGGGCTCAGCAGCAGGGGCAAGACGTGGCAGGCTGGGAGGTGAAGCCAGGAGCCGCCGCCCAGGGATCCCCGACTGTCTCCGGACACCCCGAGAAGCGACCCCGGGCAAGTATAGATGCCGGGGCGGGAGCCCGCGCGAGCCCGCGCCGCGCACTCTCACCGACGGCCAGCGTGATGAAGCTCACTTGGATGAAGAGCGACAGCCAGCTCAGCACGTACATGAACCACATGGCGCCCCCACCCTGCCCGCCCCCGGGAGCCGGGACGGGCCTGCGGTCTTTGGCTCCAGCGACACAGAGTCACCACCGCCAACGCCGCCGCCACCTCCCAGTGCCCGCCCCGCGGACTGACGAATGCGCTGCGCCGCCGAGAGGAGCTCGGCCCGAGCGCCCCTCCCGGCAACGTGCGCACTAACGCCACCTGCCGGCGTGGAGGTCCAGATTCCTAGATCCACCGAGGGGACTGCGGGCAGCTGCTGCCTGCGGGACAAGAGACAGTCAGCAGAGACGGAAAGGAGGCATCCTTACAGTGGCTCGGAATATAGGTTTACATTAAGCTTTCTCTTGCTGTCTCTGGTAACGGAGACAAAGTTATTGAGTTCCTATCATGTGCCATGAGCTGTGCTAAAGGCTAGGCTCTCTTTATGGAGGAAATTGGTCAGATAATGATTAAGCTGGGGCTAAAGGATATCACACATCTAAAAAGTCAAGCATTCAGGAGTTGGGATGCCTTTAACTGGTCACGTTAAGACCTAACTCTCCCTCTAGGCTGAGGTCTTCTTAGGGTATCTTCTACACCCTTATACTTTTTGCACTCTGCCCAGTGTGGGGTTCGCAGGGCGCCCACTAGGCGGTGACTGCACTTACTACTCCTCTGGGAGAGTTAGTAGGAGTACAAGGAATGACGCAGCCCTTGTTAAGAAGTCCCCCCATCTAGTGGCCAGGACAAGCATTTTTTTTTTTAAGCGTGTGTAATGGTCTTTTGGTATGCTTATCTCAGAATCATTTTCGATGCATAAAAATAAATACCTATTATTTAAAAAATCATAAGATTACCATACGATCCAGCAATTTCACGTGAGTATACACCCGTAAGCAACAGCATTTGCACAACAATGTTCATAGCAGCATTATTCCTAATGGACAAAAAGGTGGAAACAACACAAATGTTTGTGGATGGATGACAGAATAAACACAACGTGGCATATACATACAATGAAATATTATTTAGTCTTAAAATTAAATTAAAATCTGACACATGCTACAACATGGATGAACCTTGAAGGTTATATTAAGTGAAAAAGCCAATTACTTGAAGGATGAAACTTGAAGAAATTATGCTAAATGAATAAGTCAAATTCTGTATAGATCCACTCATATGAGGTATCTGAAGTCATCAAAATTATAAAGACAGAAAATGGAATGATGGTTTCCCAGGGCTGGATACAATGACTAATGAGAAGTTATTGCTTAGTGGGTACAGAGTTTCCATTTGGTAAGATAAAAAAAGTTCTGGAGGTGAATGGTGGTGATGGTGTGGAACAGTGTGAATGCACTTACTGCCACTGAACTGTACTTTAGTTACTTAAAATGGTAAGTTTTGTGTTATGTATAGTTTACCACAATAAAAATGCATATAATTACAAAGCAAAGCATTTACATTGAAATACAAGTATAAAAGTTTTTAGAAAAACAAATGTGTGCTACCACAATATGTGTGCTTCTTTATTAATACATAACATAACCAAATCTAATAGAAAATCTAATAACTTCCACAATGACAAGGTAGGGATGAGAGTAACTGATATTTCAAGATATCTTCAATCATATGATTAAGAGAGTTGCAAATACTGCTAAGTACTGTGAATTTGTTGCCTCCATTTATAGTAGAAGGAAATGTTAAATTCCAGTTAGACGTTAGTGCATATAAAAATGAAAACTTTTTCCCTTCCAAGTTTCCAGGTTCATCAAATCTGTCTCCTGAATTCTATATTTGCTGATTTCTAAGGCATCTCTAGACCCTCATTTAGTAATTCCCGAGGGACATGTAGAAGGGCAGTGGAGCCTTAAAAGATCTTTTACTTATTTACAAACCTATGCATTGCAGCTCTGTGAGAGACTAAATGCAACCTAAATGTTCATTAATAGAAAACTGGTGAAAAAACACAACGTGTCTTTCTTTTCAGATTTTTACTGTGAAAAAGAAAACACCTAAAATGATGACCAGGACAGAACAGACTAGGCCAGAAATAGCATCATGTGGCTTTACAACTATTTTTTGTTTCTTTCTTTTTTTTTTTTTTTACCAGATCTAAATAACTGAAAAGATGTTCTCCATTTTTTTTCCTTCTCTAGCACATATCCCCAGCAGTGAATTAAGCCACTATGAAACACCTAAATAAACCAATCTACAATCTTCTTCTACCATTTTTTTACCATTTTTAGATGAATGTATGATGAGAAAGTCAATATTAATAATATGGATTTTCTTATCACAAAAAAATAGAGGACCTCAAGCACCAAGAACAGTTTTATCAACAGAATCTATTTATCTTCATTTGAATGTCTTCTAGCATATGTAAAAAGTAATAAAATCTATCTTCCATCCACATATATAATAAGAATTTCTATAACTGTATAAATGCCTCTGATGTATTTCCCCCCCTCAAGATTTTCAACTACATGTTTGACAAGTGAATAAATAAATCTGTTATCAGTTGAAAGTTTTGGCTGATAACATAGTAAGGATTGTTTCACAGGCAGAAAACATGTAAAGCAGTATTAAAATCTAAGCAAACAAGTGTTCTGTATCTACTTTAATAAATGGTTATTATTATTTTTCCAAAAAAAAGTAGGAAACTGGTTAAGTATATTTTGATATACGATAAAGCAGAGTCACAAAAACACATGAGAATGTTCTATATATACTCATATAGGACTCCTTTTGATAAAAGAGAGGGAGAAAAGAATCCATATATATTTCTTTATATAAAACACCTCTGGAAGGATACATTAGAAAATATTAGCACTGGGGGTCTAATGTTGGCTAGTAGAGCATTTGCCTAGCATACATGAGGACCTGGGTTTGATCCCCAGCACCAAAAAACCCATATATGATAATGTAGCTTGCTTACTTGGAAGAAGAAGGGTCAGAGTTTAAAAAAAAAGTAGGAGAGTGCATTCGCACTGTGTGCATTTTTATATCCTTAAAACACTGAACTATGAAAACATATTACCTATTCATAAAGTTTAAAATTAAAATGTTCATAGTGTGCTGGTTTTGCTGAGATGCCTCAATTTTCCTGTCACCATACAGTCACTTTGTGAGAAAAACCACTGTGTGGTGCCTCAAAGGTAAGAGGCCAACCTTGGATCATGTGACCTGGTCATCCCTGATTTGACAACTGGGAAACTTCATGCTCAGAACTTTCTATTAGGTGATTTGTATTTGAGGCACAGAAGCATTGGTAAATAAACAGTAAACTCTTTTCTTTCTTCAGTACTGGGGAGTCAACCAAGGGCCTTTGTTCTAATCTACATGCTTAGCAACCCCCACACTTTTTTTTTTTTTGAGACAGGGTCTTCCAAATTTGCTAAATTGTGCTAGAATTATAGGTGTGCACCACCAAGCCTGGCTAGGAGCAGTAAACTCTTAATTATTCTTTTTGTTAAGTATTTTTCCAAGGAGAGAGAAAACATAAAAGTACCCCCAACCAGAACTATCAATAAAGAAAACTTGAGGTCCCAAAAGGCTAGGTACTTTCACCACAAACCAAGCCAGCTAGCACTGTTATTCCAGAGCTGGACATTTTCACTTCCTCACAGCTTTAGAACCAAATCTGGCCTTGGGGACACAAGCTGAGGATTGGAATTTCCGCAAGAGCAAAAAGAGAAGTGCCATTTCCTGGGAGCCATGAGGAGCAGGCAGTCAGAAGGGAAAGCCACTGCCCCATCTGATTCACACAGCTTAGTAGGACAGGACAGGACTCTGGAACCTCCTGGGACCATGCCCAGCAGGATGCCAGGGTGGGGAGGGCAAGCCCAGGCCTCACTTGGAAGAGAGATGGAAGGGAGGAGGGGGTACCCATGTTTAATTTGAGGAACTCATTTCAAGAGTGAACAGATTTGTAGATTCAAAGGCAACTGGCCAGATTGTCGACTGGAATATTGACAGGCCCTTGTACCTATATGTACTCATACCAATGTTCTTTAACTTTTAACCCCAAACACCTTTAACTTTTACTAATACATACATTTATATGTTGTTTTGTGGTACTGGGTGAAGGACCCTAGTTAGCAAGACAGACTCCATATTGCTGCTTGACCCACCTGCCTGTCCTTTAGATGAACTCAGAAGGAGGAAGCTTAGAAACCTCCTCCCCTTAGAAAGTCCTTTTAGAAATAACAATCAACTATTGTTTTACAAATGTTCTAACAGCAGGACGTTCCACTTCTGCACCTTTCCCTTGCTTTAGTAGTTCTTTCCCATAGGGGGGGCCTCAAAACTGTTGGCCTCAAAGGTGTATAAAACATGTTTGTCTCCCCCCAGTCGGGGCTCGAGTCCAATGCTCAGCTCAGGTCCTGGCCAGTAATGAACTCCTGTGTGGATTTAATATCATTCTCTGGTTGGTTCTCTCTCAATGGGTCTAACATTCTTGGAGGCCCCAGCGAGATAGCCAGCTGCTCTGGAACTTATTATCTTGGAGCCATTGTTTCTTTTTAGGAGAGACCAGGATTGAACATTGGTGGTGTCTGGCCCCTCTGGACACCAGTCTGTGGAAGGAGAGGCCACCCTGATGGTATTCCGGGGCTCCGGGTAGGCCGGTCCCAGTCAGGCCCTATCGCCGAACAACCAACCCACAGGAGTTTATTGGGAAAGCCTCTAGAGGTAAGAATTGAATGATTTTTAGTGCACTGTGGGTAGATGGGAGGAAGCTGGATGCAGCACAGGTTCCCCTATCTAGAGTCTCTTCGTGATGGCAAGCAGACTCACTGGGTTGGGGTCCATACCCATTCAGCCCCAGAGGTTTTACTTGGCCAAAGTTTGTCTTTGTCTGTTTACTGTTGTCTGTCTGCTTGCTCTGTGTGCCTTTTGCATTTTCACAGGCTAAAATTATGGGTTCCTCACAGTCCACAGAAGGAACTCCACTTGATTGTGTTTTGAATAACTTCAAAAAAATTTATTCCACAGACAGGGAAGATAAATATGGCATGAAATTTTCTAAAGGCAAATTATGAAGCCTGTGTCAATTAGAATGGCCCAGTTTCAGAGTCGGTTGGCCCCTGGTGGGAACTTATTCTATGCACATTGCTTGCAAGGTTTGGAATGTGGTCAAGGGAGTCGGGGCCCCACAGGTCCCCATCGACCTTTGGCACTCGATTGGGACTGGACTATGGTCCATCAGCCCCATCTTCCTCCTCCCTTTTTTCTTTAAAACAGACAGAGCCTGGGGGAGGATTGATTTATGCCCCTTTTACAACTAGTGATCTTTACAATTGGAAACATCAAAATCCCCCATTCTCTGAAAAACCTCAGGCATTAATCTCTCTTCTTGAGTCTGTTTTTCATACCCATCAGCCAACTTGGGATGATTGCCAGCAGCTTTTACAGATCCTGTTCACCACTGAGGAGTGGGACCACATTTATCAACAGGTAGTCAAAGAGGCCCTGGGGCCAAACCCCAGAGTCACTCCCAGAAGCCTGGGGTATTCGGACAGGGCTGAGGCTGCTGTTCCATCACGGCATCCCGAATGGGACCCCAATGATGATGATTGTGGGAGGAGGCTGGGGACCTATTGCTAGCACTTATTAGGGGGACTCCAGACAGCTGCCAGAAAGCCCACTAATTTGAATAAGGTAAGTGAGGTTAGCCAGGGAAAAACAGAGTCTCCGGCTGCATTTTTAGAGAGACTCTTGGAAGCCTATAGAATTTTCACTCCTATTGACCCAAAGGCTCCCGAAAATGCAGCAGCTTTAAATTTGGCCTTTGTTTCCCAGTTGGCCCCAGACATTAAAAATAAATTACAGAAATTGGAGGGATTTGAGGGAAAAAATAGGACTAAACTCCTGAGCATAGCCCAGAAAGTTTATGATAACTGTGACACCTCCGAGGAAGTCCTAGCCAAGAAACTGGGGAAAGTCACTATTGCTGCACTCCAGGCACAAGAGACAATCCCTCCAGACAGAACAGAGTCAGGTACGAGGGGGCGGCCATAGTCAGTCCAGAAGGACAAGTACACTGGACACAGGCATTAAGCTGGGGGGGCATTGGCACAGAGGGCTGAACTAATAGCCTCAACTCAAGCCCTAAGGTTAGGTCGAGACAAGGCTATAAACATCTACACTGACAGCCGGTATGCATTTGCCACTGCCCATGAGTATGGCGACATCTACAGGCAGAGAGGACTATTGACAACAGAAGGGAAAACTATCAAAAATAAAGAAGAAGTTTTGGCCTTATTGGAGGCAATTTGGGAACCCAGGGCATTGGCCATTATTCATTGCAAAAGCCACCAAAAAGGAGACAGCTTCGAGGCCTGCGGTAACCGAGAGGCCGATGATGCGGCCCAATGAGTGGCCAGAGAACCAGTGGGGCCAATAGACATTCTGCCCATCCGACCCTTTGGCAACCTGCCAGAAAGACCCACATATACCCCAGAAGAGGAAGAGGAAAACCAAAAGCAAGGGGGTACAAAACTGGACTCAGGCTGGTGGAAAGGGACAAATGAACGAATTTGTCTCCCCCAAGCCCTGGGGCGACAACTTCTTCATCAGTTACATCACTTAACTCACCTGGGAGAATCAAAGTTAAAAAGACTAATGAGCTCTAAGTTTTCAATCCCAGGACTGACCTCTATGGTCCAGGACATCAGTTCCAGGTGTCAGGTGTGTGCACAGGTAAACTCCAAGACAAGACCAAGGAGCAACGATAATCGACTACAGGGAAGAGAGCCAGGGAAACATTGGGAACTTGATTTCACCGAAATAAAATCCAGCAATAGATTCAAATATTTACTGGTATTGGTTGACACCTACTTGGGTTGGGTAAAAGCTTTCCCCACTCGTGGAGAATCAGCCAACATAGTAACTAAGGTTTTGCTCCAGGAGACAGTTCCCTGATTTGGCATCCCTCGTTACCTGGGGTCTGACAGTGGGCCTGCCCTCACGGCACAGATATCCAAATTGTCGGCGAAGGCACTACATATGGATTGGAAATTACACTGTGCCTATCGCCCACAAAGTTCAGGGCAAGTAAAAGGATAAATAGGACCCTGAAAGAAACCCTGACTAAATATGTTCTAGAAACTGGAGGTAGGTGGCCCGATCTGCTTCCTCTAGCCTTGTTAAAAGTTAGATGTACCCCATATGTTGACAAGTTTACCCCTTTTAAAATCTTGTATGGAAGGCCGCCACCACTCCTCCCTAAGTTAAACCTTAAACAGATAACAAAAAATTCTTGTTTCTTTACTTCAGTCTCTTTAAGCCTTACAGATTCTTCAGAGTGAGATCCAGGCTACAATACAACAGGCTCGAGAAAACCCCTTTGCGACATTCCAGCCCCATGGTTTCAAGCCAGGAGACCTGGTTCTGATATACTTGGTTTGCTTGCACTGAGGGCTTGACTAAATACATTCCCAAATCAGTCTTGGCTACCCAATCTGCCACTTTATTTTGTGTCACCGTGTATGTTGTTCCCCAAGTCTTGTATTATAATGAAAAAGGGGGCCGCGAACATCTGGGATTAACCACTGAACATTATAGGAGTAAACGGGCTGCCTCCATTTTAGTGCCCATTCTGGAGGGATTAGGAGTAGCTGGGTCAGCGGCTATTGGAACTTCCTCCCTGATCCTTCAGGACACAAATTTTAAAGCCCTAAGCCACCAAGTAGCCAGAGATTTGGGTCACCTGGAAGACTCCATCTCCAGATTAGAGAACCAGGTTGATTCCCTAGCTGAGATGGTACTGCAAAATTGAAGGGGACTTAACCTCTTGATCATAAAACAAAGAGGGTTGTGTGTGTAGCCCTAGGAAAAACCTGTTGCTTTTATGCTAATCAGTCTGGTGTCATTAGAGATACCCTAGCTATGGTCAGGAAAAATTTAAAGACTAAATATGCTCAACAAAGGATCAAAATTGGTTTCAAAATCTATTTGACTGGTCCCCACGGTTAACTACCCTAGTTTCTGCTGTAACAGGCCCCTTAGTTATCTTACTTCTGCTTTTACTCGTGGGACATTACATTATAAATGCTCTGATTAAATATATGAGACAGCGGGTTGATGCAGTTAAACGAATGGTGTTGAGACAAAATTATGAGACTTTAAAAGAACTTTAAAAGTTTTTTAAAAAAAAAATCAGAAGAGTAAATACGAGAATCAAAGATTTGATTAAATTACAAGAACTAGTGGGGAATGAAGGACCCTAGTTAGCAAGACAGACTCCACATCGCTGCTTGACCCACCTGCCTGTCCTTTAGATGAACTCAGAAGGAGGAAGCTTAGAAACCTCCTCCCCTTAGAGAGTCTCTTTAGAAACAACAATTAATCAACTATTGTTTTACAAATGTTCTAACAGCAGGATGTTCCGCTTCTGTACCTTTCGCTTGCTTTACTAGTTCTACCCCATAGGGGGGCCTAGGAACTGTTGGCCTCAAGGTGTATAAACCATGTTTGTCTCCCCCAGTCGGGGCTCAAGTCCAATGCTCAGCTCGGGTCCCGGCCAGTAATAAACTCCTGTGGGGATTTAATATCGCTCTCTGGTTGATTCTCTCTCGCTGGGTCTAACAATAGGGATCTAACCCAGCGCTCTACAACTGAGCAACAGCTCCAACCTTTTTTTTAAAAAAAAAATTTTTTTCAAATTTTAAAAGAGGCTCTCACTAAATTGTCCAGGCTGGGATTGAACTTGTGATCCTTCTGCCTCAGGCTTCCCAAGTAACTGGGATTATAGGTATGAGTCACCACATGGGGCTCACATGTGACCATTCAATGCCTGCCTATGTGGGGACCAATTTCTATACTGTATAGCTTATGAGGGGAATTTTTGGTATCCTAGACATTTCAACATCATATGAATCTTTTCCTCAGGAATAGATAACCAAATTGCTTCTCGGCCTTTTGGCTAAAATCAAGGACAGAAGACAGTTAGTTCTAGCAATTATAGTGTTCTTTTTTTTCTTTCTCTTGATACCAGGACAATTACAGTGTTCTTATTCTATCCCAGCCAGTGTTGCAAGTGATTTGGATGAATTAACCTATTTAACGCTCACATCTACTGTAAGAGATAGAACTATTATTTTATCCATCTCATAGATAAGAAACCGAAGTACAGAGAGGCTCAATACCTTTTCCAAAATCACACTGCTAATACTTGGCCAGCCTGGCTCCAGAAACCGCAGGACTTTCCCTTCAAGTCATTTGCCTTTGCAATCAGGGTGACTCTGCCTGTCTGCTCATCACATGCCTTTTGACCAGTGGGCTGAGCCCTGCTTTATCTCCAGCCAGGCTGTCTGGTCCCCTAAGCTTTTCCTCTTCTCCCTCTACTTTCATCCTTGTAGCGACTAATGAGTACACCTCAGGGTTCTAGCTTTGATTATCTCTGGTCCTCTTCAGCAGCTTCACTAATTCATCTCACATTCCCACAGACGTCACTGTGCTCACGACTGTGATGGGCATTTAGTTGAATCTGAGGTCTCACTGTCCACTTCAATGAGACTTGTCCATCCCTGGGGGTTAGGAAGGCCAGGCTGTATCCGGTTAAAACTGAAGAGAACAGAGAGAGCTGCTGAAATTCCCCTGGTCTGGTCGTGTTGGCTGCTGCCCCCTAGTGGTGGCCAAGGGAACTGGAGAGGACCCGAGGCAGGAGTGGGTTCTTTGGCCTTCTTGAAAGATTTTGGGGGACCTTACCACCAGTCTTAGCGAGAAAGCCAGGTCTGGAGGCCCTGAGAGCACATACACTCAACACCCACATCACATCCATCACACACGTGCACTACACACAGTTGCAGACAGGGGCCACCTCAGCATCTAAGCCTCTGCTACCTCTGGCTGGCCAGGCTGCAAGCTATAGTTAGTGCCCAAGAGACACCATGGAGTCAGACACAGGCGTGGAGGCCCAGTCCTTCTCCCCTCCCACTCCCTTCTTCCTCCTATACTTCCTGTCTAAGCCTGGTCTCCCTACCAGCTCCCCAGGCCTCACGGAAGCATGGTGTGGGACAAGAAAATTTGAGGAAATATGTTCCCACCTACCCCCATTCCACTGCTAACACATACCATGTCACCACCAGATGTCCCTTTCTAAGGTCCCAGCATGCTGTGGGAAGGGGGTTTCTCCTGTGATAGTCCATGTAGTCAGCAGGTTTGTTGTTTGGTATTCTGCAGCAGGGTAACCAAAGCAAACTTTTAGTAAGAGATGAAGCACAAACCAAGAAAAAAAAACACTGACTCCTGCTATGTTCACATAATCTGTCTGTCCAAGTCAGCAAGGCTTCCTGACTCTCTACACTGTGCCTCTGCCCCCACCCAAGCAGTTACTCCGTGTTCTTGGTACCCTCCCCCCACCTCATCACATGCCAGGGGGCCCAACTCAGTGGCTGAGTTAAAGATCTATCTAGTGACAAGCACTCAAAGGACTTTATGAATTGCCTCAGCATTGTGTCAGCTAAGCTGCTAGGCCCGAGAAGACCATGTAGGGGTGCAGTGGGATGAGGGGGAATGACAAGCAAGAACTGGACAGGAAGATATAAGATCCTGGCATATTGTCAAATCAGAATTCTAGAGATAAAGATATCCCTGCAATTAAAAGATTTACTGAGCTATAACAAATGCTATCCATGAAGAAAGGACTGGCTCTGGGACAAATTCCATAAGCAAGCAGCAGCAGAGCAAGGTAGCCACAGAATTTGGAGGAAAAGGAGCATAAACCACTTCCATGAACCTACCTTGACCACAGGTAAGGGAGTTGGGACAAGGTGAATTGCTCAAAGTTTGGGAGCAGGAGGACAGTCCGTGAGGAAAAGCACCTGTCACTCATCGATTGGCTGGGGTTGTGCTCATCCTCTTGGGGTTCTGCATCAAGGGTTTCAACACATGCTTAGGAATGTAGGACAGGTTCTTTGTTTGTTTGACCTGAAGCTATTAGCTGACTAGTTTATCTTATCTCTTTGCAACCTCTGGCCTGTGACTAAATTTAGGACCTCTCAGAATTTTTCTCTTTCCAATCTCTCTGCTCCTGAGTGTGTGTTTGGGGGTGGGTGGCAGCTGGCTGAAGGAGGTCCAGCTGGCCTCAACTTGGAACTCCTGTCAGAGGCAGCCCTACTAGCCATAACAGCAGAGAACCATTCCTGTTTACTTCTGCCACCACTGTCACCCTGCCATTATTCAAACAGCTCCTAGCAGTGTCCTGTGACAGGAATTCCTGACGAGAAGAAGAGACTGCTCTCTGACAAGCTGACTTCCTCCCTCAAGGAAAATAAAGAAAAGGGAGAAATTGAGCCAATTAGGTAACTAAGAAGTTTCTGGACAGGGAGGCAGCTGTTCTACCTTCCACTTCACGAACCAGGCCTAACACCAATCTATAAATCAACAACTAGTAACTTGCTACCTTATGATTTATGAGGAATTTTTTCCTTATACTGAACAGACTGGTCCAATTTCCCTCCTTGGGACTACCCAGAAAAAAATCTGTGTAGCCACTGCCCTAGTGAAAGTAGAACATAGGTGTGCACAAGGCTGTTCCACCCCCCTTTTCCTCTTTCCTGCTCCAGAGGGTCCCAGGGAAGGGCCTACCAGGTGAGATGGGGCAGGCTGTATCACACACACTTGGTTTGTAGCCAGTGGAGTTGATAAACTAGGGGGAAGGGCTCAACTACATCTTCCTTTCATCCCACATATGAAATCTCTGAGCCCAGTGGGCATCAGATGAGCTGCCAGTCCCAGCCAGCCTTTCCTCACCCCACCCCCCAATGTGCCTTCAAGGTGGGTAACAGCAGGGATGTAAGTCTGAAGCCACAGCCAGGAGTCAGTAAGAGGCCAGGATCAATGTATGGCTGGTTTAGAACTCTGGCCTGACTAGCTTCAGGGCAGTGAGAGAGAGAGAGAGAGAGAGAGAGAGAGAGAGTGTGTGTGTGTGTGTGTGTGTGTGTGTGTGTGTGTGTGTAGGCAAAGCTAAATGCAAACCTCTGCCAACTAACAGCACAGACAGACTGGCATCTCCTGAGAGTCACTTAAGCCTCCTTACCATGGCCATCTGCAGCCTTAGCGAGAGTTGAGCTGGCAGTTTCTCCCCTGAGAGCCTCCAGGTCATCTGGGAAAGAGGGTGTTACAGACTTCAGAGGCAGGCGACAAACCTTGGGATAGTCACATACTCTTCTTGAGAAAGGCACAGACAGCCCCTCTCAGCTGGCAACGCAGGGGCTACAGGGGGGTCACACGGGGCAGAGGCAGTGGCACCCAGGCTCGCTCACAGACATGGAAACAGTCAGGATGGTACTGGATGCTACATACATGTGTACAGGCAAACACACAGACAGGGGCTTTGCACCTGACACCCTCCAGAGACACCCAAGTCAATCTTCCCCAGTTGAAGGGGGCCCTTGGCTGCTTTGATGTAATGACAACAGTTTCCTCCACCCATGCCCCCTTCCTTTTCTTACGGCCACCTAAGATGGAGCCAGCTCAGTATCCCTCTCCAGGTTTAAAGAGCTCTCTGTCCAGGGCTGTGGGGCTTGGGAGATGGAGGTCGCGGTCTGAAGCTGGCTTCCCATTTCTTTGCTGAGTTCCAGACCCTGCCCTTCCACTGATGTGAGTGGCAAGCAGTGACTGCAGGCAAGGTCTCCCAGCTTTCCCAAGGCCCTGTCCTGGTTGCTGATTTGCCTGGGATTAGGCACTATGTCAGACCCTTGGCCCCTGACAGAATCTGGTCTCCAGTGCCCATCCAGGGCTCTGGGCAGCCTATCGAATTATCTGCCAGTGGGCTGTATGAGGCAGCCCTGCTTCTGGATTTTAGGACACAGTGTCAAAACCAGTTTCAGGCTGTGGTCCCAGGGTCAAGCCTGGCTGTGGGAGCCTAGATTGCTCTCCCTGGGCGTCTCTTGGAGCTGGGTGCCATGGGGACATACTGGATCCATATAGCTGAGAGTACCCACTGAGGACAGTCCCAGATGCTGTCTGCACGACCAGGGGAGCCCCCGGTGTGCCTGCATTGGGATTGGATTTAGGAGAGGGAAAGAGCTGGCCCTCAGAGGCAAGCTGGGCAAATGGATTCTTACTGAGAGTCATCCACCTGTCTGGGCTGTCTGATGCCACACCAGCTCTGACATCTATTTCTTCCTGTCCATACCACACCTAGCAACACAGTAGAATTACTGCTCATCTCACTCTGGCTCCACCCTCTGCCCTTCATCTATAGCCCTCTCCTTCAGATACTCAACAGGCCACACCTCCTCATCATTAAGGCCAAGATCCCTGATCACAAAAACTAGACAGCAGCCCCTGTCCCATCTCCTGCTTTACTTTACCTCACTGAACTTAGTTGCTATGTGACTACATAGTAGATGTTTATTTTCTGTCTGTCCCACTAGAAGGTAATCTCTCCAAAGCAGAGACTTTCACTTGTTTAGCCTCAGACTTCCCAGTGCACACAGCAGGCATGCACTAAATGTTCTAAACAGACATGAGAAGGCATATACATGCAACTGACACACAAGTGCTAAATGACAAACACGTGCACAAACACACACCCAGCACAGGCCTGCACACAAATCTGTGAGCAGAAGCTTGCATATTCACACGTCTCGCTTGGCTCAGTTCCTCAGAGCCCAGGAGAACCACTACATCCACATTCTTGATGTAGGCAGCTGGACACCACTCAGGCCTCCTGGTGCTAACTTGGCCTGACACATTGGCTGCACATGGGGCCACCCATGGAAGCTGCAGCAAGCCCACTGCCATTGTAGTGGTTGCTAATTGGCTCTGTGTTGGGCCTTGGGTCACTGCTCGGTCAGCCATGGCTGATACTTTCTTCCCACTTGTCTCAGGAAAGGAGCTGCTGTCCCTTCTGCTTAGGCCTCAGCAGGCTACTGAACCGCACATGCCTGGCCACGTGGGACTAACTGAGCCAGTGAGCCCTTCTGATGACGGCCCCCACCCCATTCAATCTTGACAGAATAACTCAGCAAACAGGACTGGCCTAGGGTAGGCAACTGTCTCAGGAACACAGTGTGATAATAAGGGTATGAGGAAGGGCTCAGCCAGGCATCCATCATAACCAGAGCAGGCCCTGAAATGCCACTGGGGAAGGACAGACCTCCCAGTAACACTGGCTCTCCCTCAGGTTCCTCTTAAAGTGCACATCCTCTACTTGGGCGCAGGAGGAGAGAACAGGGCCCTGGAGAGTGGGAAGAGGAAACAGAAGAAACACCACTGATCAAACCTCAGTTATCTTCATTTATCAGGTACCCCTCAGCCCCATGTCCAGGAATTGTCCATGGACTGCTTTCAGAGTAGAAGCAGCTGCCCCTGCATATCTGCCACCACACCCATTTCTGAGGTCTTAGGGATCCAGGGGTCTCAGAGTGGTTTTCCAGTGCAATTTGAGGGTAGACAGTCCCTGGGCCACTAGAAAACTCTAGGCTTGGCTTCCTAAACAGGTTTGCTCACTCTACTCTCACTTTTCAGGCCTCCAGAGTCCAGCTTGTATTCATTCACAGTTTAACCAGGGTGCATGCATTTTAAGGGCCCGAATCTCCACCTAGTTTAAGACTAGAAGAAACCTCTTTTACACTGCAAGTTGTTCTCAAGTCCTCCCTCCTCCAGGAAGTCTCCCCTGCTGCTGCTCTTGCACATGGCCTTGCAACTGTGGTTACATCCTGTCCCCATCAGGCTTCTTTTGCCTTTTTTCTCCCAGAGTGCCAGCTGGGGTGAGAGTGGTGGGGGCACTCTTGATATCTGCTGGCGAGGGCACACGAGAAGTAGTGGGTGACACCTCCTCGGCCTGGTCTGGTCCCAGCCCTTCTTCCTTATGGGCCTGAAAAGGCTGGGGAAAGCCAAGGTCTTATTGAAACCACAGTTGGGGGAAGATTCCAGCTGCCCCAGGAAAGAAAGTAAGAGGAAAGAGGAGTTGAGGGGTTCCAGCCTCACCCCTGCTCCACCCCAGACTCAGCTTTGTCCATCTTCCTTGGTAGGGATGAGCTGTCTCCAGAAAAGGGGCCCTTTGCTGCTAGTGGGTCAGCCCAGAGGAAAATAAGGTTCAAGCCTGAGATCTCAGTGTGAAGAGTTCAGGGAATTGAAGAGTTTTGTTGTCTTTGAATAGGACCCAGAATTTGTAAGCCAGTGGATTATTAAAAAAAAAAAAAGAGAGAGAGAAATTGAAAAAGAATAGAAATTTTACTTAGATCTGGATTGTCCTTGCAAATCTCCCCATGGAACCCTTAAGTTAGTATAGGGCCTCCAGGCCACAAAGCGAGTGAATGATAGATCTGTTTTCTTCCAAAGTCCCACACTGGAAATAAGAGGACATGGTGTGGTGGGCATTGGAGACCTACTACTTAAAGAGAAATACTCTGCTGATAGCCTTGCTTCTTTAGCCATTAAACAGGACAGGTTTTTCTCCTTTAGGGCTTTTATGAGCCTTAACATACTAATGAGCAAGTGATTCTTGAAGATAAGGATGGGGCAGATGGATTTTCAAGGACTCACTGTTCCCAAGGATCCAAGAGCCCTTTGTTCTGGAAGTACCAATTAAAGTTTCCTGAGGGAACAGCATCTAGGAAACCTTGCCTAAATGACTTGTAGAGTAATGTCTCTTTCTGTCACTTGCAGTAACATAGAAATCCTGCTCTTCTAAATTATTGGAGAATAATATAAAACTAAACACCAAACATATATCCTAAAAACACTCAAGTTCTATTACCTAAGGCATGGACTATTGGGGTCACTCTCTCAAACTTGCTTTAAGACCGCTTTCCAGAAGGATTTCTTTATAAGGTTACCTACTCACTACATTTTTGTTTTCTTTCTTCCTTTTTCTTTCTTTCCTTCCTTCCTTTCATCCCTCTTCTTCCTTCCTTCCTTTCTTCCTTCCTTCCTCCCCCCCCCCTTTCTTTCTTTCTTTCTTTCTGGTACTGGGAATCAAACCCAGAAACTTGCATACACTAGGCAAATGCTCTACCACAGAATTACCCTCCAGTCCTCATCCCTTTTTTCAAACTGAAAGCTTCATGTCCCAGGAACCTTCTCAGTCTTGAGCAAACCAAACTATTGGTCTTACCATGCTTTGGCTGGTATTGGAATGTCCAGGTCAGCCAAATAACCTGAAGACTCTCTGAAGACTACAGAGTACCCTACAAGGGGACTATTTGCATTAATTAAAGCTAGCCAGCCCTTCCTCTTTTGACCAGTTTCTTGCCTACGTTACACTGTATAGTTGCTATGACTTGAATGTATCTCTCAAAATTTCATGTGTTGGACACCTAAGCGCTGGATTCATTTGTCCACCATACTTGGAATTAGAGCCTTTCAGAAGTAACTGGGGTTAAATGAGGTCATAAGGGTGGGATCTCCATAATGGAATTAGGTGTTTTTTAAGAAGAGGAAAAGAAACCTGCTTCTGTACGCTCCTGCTTTCTCTCCATATAATGCCTTCTGCTACCTTATGACATAGCAAGAAGACCTCATCAGATGCAGCTACTCAGACTTTGATTTCCCAGCCTCTAGAACTGTGGAAAATAATTTTCTTCTTTATAAATTACTCAGTCTCAAGAATTCTGTTATAGCAACACAAAACAGACTAAGACACTAGATGTCCTAGGCAGGTGGACAAGGGAAAGAAAGGTGGCTGGCCCTACCACCCACCCTCACACAAAACATCTCAGGTCATAGAGTCATGGCTCTGAAACCCTAAAGAGCCCTGCCCGTCCTGTCCCCTGGCTCCTGCACCAGCCCCACCCACCTCATCCAGAGTACCCTTCTTTCCCTTCTCTTTGTCTAATCACTTCTTAACAGTCTTACCAGTCTTTTAACATCCAGTTAACATACCTTCCTCCAGGGCCGAGGATTTAGCTCAGTGCTTCTGCCACCTGCCTTGCAAGCCCAAGGACCCAAGTTCAATCCCCGGCGCCAAAAACAAAAAAACAAAACAAAAGTCTAACATACCTTCCTCCAGGAAATGTTCCTGGTTGTTCCAGACTATTCTAACCCCTGTCTTCTCTGGCCTCCTGGGTGCACCCTGAGCCCATGGTCCTCACTGGGCTCATTCACGGCCTCTTTGTGACTTCTCTTGCTTCTTACTTAACTTTCCAGGAGCTTCCACTTGCCTCACCTGCCAGCCTGTGAGGCCCACGTGTGCTCACATACAGCCTGGCCAGACAAAGGGCCAAGCATGAGGGAGATCCTCAGAAGCCTGTGCACTGGTTGATGCTTCCACCCACCTTTCCCACCTCCTTGCTCCAGAGGGTCTCAGGAAGGGGCCACCAGATGAGATGGGAGCAGGCTCTCTCTCACACACATGCGTCTGTGGCAGATGGAATGAAGTTGGAAGGGGCTGAGACCCCTCAAGATTCTGGAAGAAAGGCACTCAGGCTGGAAGTGAGGTTCGGGAACCTGGAAGGGAGTGGCGGAACCTATTGAGACAGTGGTGCAAGTCTCCCAGCCTCTGCATTTCTCACCCTCCCCAGCCCCTTCTCTCAATATGGCTCTCCCGAAGGGCCTGACTCCATCCCAGGCTCAGGCTTCTCACTATACACCCAAAGGCAGACACCTGGGTAGACCAAGCCCCAGGAACTGAGGACAAAGCCACACTGTATTTCCATCTGCTCCAGGGAGCCCACATGGCAGAGACTTGTGTCACTGTGAGATGGCCTCTGCATTTGTCCCCAACCCTGGGCTGCCCCTGGTGCTGGAAGAGATGGTAATCTAGGCCAAGAAGGGTCTCACTGCCCAGTCCCTGCCAGTAGCCATCTGCTCCAGTCTCTCCCACAGAGGGCTGAGCATTATAAGACTCCTGTCTTGGACTGGCACGAGTCTGCCCTCAGCCTGGTCTACCTTGTCCCTCCATCCTGAGGCCCTGCCCAGTTGGTGAGGTTCTACCTGCCCTTTTCCCTGGCAGACCAAGGAGGGATGCTCATCCACAGGGTTCAAGGGTTGATGCAAAACATGAGTTTCTCCTCATTCCCCAGCTTCTTCTGTGAGGACAAGGTATACAGGTAAGGAACCATAACTTTGTAACCTTTTTATTCGGCATATAGACTTTTATATATGTGACTACTTTACTAAAAAGAAATAGTCTGTCCAAAAAATGCATACATCAGGAAAAGAAAAACTTGTATAAACATTTTAATACTAAATTTATTGAGATATCATGAGATTAATACAAGTTACCTTTGGCTTCTGCAGTTACAAGAGGTGCTCAAAGAGTTGGCCATTAGCTTCCAGACATTAGTATGGCAAACTCTGAAATGTGTATATACTTTTTGACAGACTCGTATATTACACCCATTCCATGGAATCTTACTTGGCAATGAAAAGGAATGATAATTAAGACATAACCACTTGGGTGAATCTCCAGGGAGTTATTCAGGGTGAAAAAGAGGCTCATACTGCATAATTGCATTTATAAATATTTTTGAAATGACAAAAGTTTGGAGATCGAGAACAAGTTAATGGTTGCCAGTGCTTGGCAGGGGTAGGGGTGGAAGGAGTGAGTATGAAGAATAGCTGGTGGAATCCTGGTGGAGGTGAACTGCTCTGTGTCTTGACTGTGGTGGTGGAAACATGAGCCTTCACGTGTGATAACACTGCAAAATTACATACATGCATTTATAAAAATGAATACAGGTAAAACTGGAGAAATCTGAAAGATTAATGGATTATAGTTATGTCAATATCTGGCAGATGTTTCTGTAGAATTTGTCATCACTGCTTGTGAATCTATAATTGTCTCAATAAAATTATTTATTTTTTTAAAAAAGGAAATACAATTATATAAAAGGAGGATTTGGGTTCCTCACGTGTTCTAATGGGCAAGGCAGAAGCCTGAGAAAGACAGGGCTCCCTCTCACCCCTCTGGCCACTCCTACACCCCTAGGACTTCTTCTAGAAGAGGTCAGAGAATCCACTCTACCATACTGAGGCCTTTGCCCCTCTCTCCCAAGACACACGGTGTTCACAGCTCAGAGATCTCCATATCCAGGGCTTCAGTTAGGAGCAGGAGAGATAAATCCTGATAAAGAAATGGGACAGACTGGGGAGTGGAATTCTAAGAAGCTTATCTCACTAGCTTTACATCACAAATAAATTATACTGGTTCAACCTCAAAGCCTCTCTCCATACACATTCACATTTGGGTTTCCTATTGTACCACAGTATTGGGAAGGGATATATTTGGCTCGGGGTTCAATGATAGAATTGGGGATTCTATGATTATTTGAGCACCAATGTCCTAATCCATCCTAAATGCCCATAATTCACAGGAAGTTGAGGCAGTTTGGTGGAGTGGAAAAGGTCAGAGAAAACTGGATTTCAACTGCAGGACAGCAGCCATCTATCAGGCACCTAACCTCGGGAAGCAACTGGTGTGGTTACTTTGGGAAACACTCTGACAGTTCCTCAAAAGTGTAATGCTCCTAAAGCAGAAATAATTCCTATGTCCATCAAGAGATGCCCAGATAAGTACACTGTGGTCTAGCTGTGTGACAACATACGTTTTGGCAATGAAAAGGAATGAACTATTGGTACATGCTAAAACATGGATGAATCTTGAATACATTATATTAAAGAAAAAAGCCAGTTGCAAAGGACCATGTCTAAATGGTTCCTTCATATGACAGATAGAGAACTGATGAAACCATAGAGTCACAGAGCAGAGCAGTGGTTGGCAGGCTTGGAAGGAGCAGAAGCTGCTTAAATGGGTTTCTTTTGGGCTGATGAAAATATTGTGGAATTAGTGGTTATGGTTGCAAAATTATGTAAATATCCTAAAAATGTCTAAATTATACACCAAAAGGGTGATATGGTATGGAGACTCTATTTCAACTTAAAAATGAAAGCCAGAGAAAAACATATGGCATATTTAATAGCCACGTGATATAATACTGTCTCCCCTGCCCTCTGATTTGAGAGGAGGCAGACTGGAGGGAGAGCCCAGGAGCACAAGGGGAGGGGGACATAAACACCCTTGACACCTGACAAGAAGACAAGTTCCAAAATAGCAGTGCAGACTGAACAACCAGGCTCATGTGGCCTGCGAAATCTCAGCCAAGAGACTGGATGTCAACGACCAAAGTCCCAGATGGGAAAAGTACACCCATCAGTAGATGTCAGTGGGAGTCTCTCCTTAACCCTGAGCTTCATATACCACTCTAGGGAGCCAAGAGAAGGACAGGTATTGGATCTAAGTTTTGAATGAAATGGCTGAGTTCACCTGTATGTGATTAGATTAAGGAGTAGAGGACTGAGACAGAAATTGTTTAGTTCCAAGAAAATTGTTACATTTTTGATACCCTTATAAAAATTGGTCTCAGTGCACACATACACTTTAGCACTGTATTTATACACTCATACACACAAAGACCACTGATTTTCCCACATGTATAAAGCTCTGAACCCAGGGTATGCAGCTGAATATTTAATGGCCAGATTTCCAGAAAATAGCCATGAAAAATACCTGAGTTGTAGCAGTTACTGATTTCTGTGGTACAGCTACTCCTACACTGGTGATTTCAAGGTACAACATGATGTCTCTTAAAGGAAGCTAAAGACATGTGCACAAAATTGAGTATCTGTGGACTGGTGTGAGCCAGCTCCAGTATGACACAGGCACTCCAGCATAAGTCACATTTGCACACTTATGCACCTGCCCAGAGGTACCCAGATACGTGGGACTGCTTAGGTTCCTTTAAGGATTGAAATGCTAGTTCTAATTCTGTAGACATGTTAATACAAAAAAATAAAGATGCTACAAATACTTGCATGTGTACGCCATCATTTGGAAACATACACAAGTTAAAATATATAAATAAATATGTATGTACCTACATATAGATCAACACTGGCCAAGACATGCACATAAACTCACACATAGACACTGACACTCTTACGACAGGAGAGTAAGACCAACCTGATTTGCTTAGGTGGTTGCCCTGGCCAAGGCCCCATACTCTTCAGGGCAACATCAGATCAAAGCAAGTAAGGGCCCTCTTCTCCCTGCTTCCTTCCTATGGCTGTGAGACTTGAAGAGCAAAATGTTTATGCCAGTTAGCTCCACGTGCCCCCCGCCCCGCCCCGGCTTGCAACTACCAGGGTTCGCACCCCACCAACCTTTTCTCTCATGGTGGCAGTGTAAATGGTCATGGCGCTCCCTTTCCTCAACCCAGATCAGCAGAGGGAAATGTCAGCCTGCCCTACTTGGGTCCATCCCTGGCCTCATCCCTTTATTACCTCCTTGTTCATGTCTTGCCCAGACAACTGCTTGGCCTTCTAAGTGTCTCCCTGCTCCAAGCCCTCCCCTCCCATTTGTCTACCAGGAACCTGCCATATAAATTATTCTAAAGCACAGTGCTGAGGTCATACATGCCCTGACAACTTCTAGGGTAAGATCCAAATGCATGTACCCCCAACCACACGTCCAACTACTCTTTTCTCAGTTCACAATTTCACCTCTTCTTCCCAAGTGTTTCTCCAGTCCGGTCTGAAAATTATCTCTGCTATGGAATTTGCTTGCTCCCTCCTTTAGTTCACAGTGTAGCATTTGTCACTCCTCACATTTGTGATACAGTGCTTTATGGCTTATTAGAACTCTCAAAATGATTTGCAGAGGTCTTATCATGTGTCTGGTACTGAGTTAGGCCTGGAAAGATAACGGTGAGTAAAAACAGATATGGCTGGGCCAGGGATTTAGCTCAGTGGTTCTGCCACCTGCCTTGCAAGTGCAAGGTCTTCAGTTCAATCCCCGGTACCAAAAAAAAAAAAAAACCCAAAAAACCAGATATGGCTGTTTCATGAATTAAGTCAGTATAATCTATCAAGGACCCTGGGGTCAAAAGTTTTATGCCTCCAAATCATAAGTGGACTTGGCATGGAAGGTATTTTTCCACTGCCCTCCTACCACCCTTTTCTTGTCTCCCCTGCAACTATGACCTCCCCGGGGCCATAGAGACAAAGTGAAAATAGGAGACAAGATTGTACAGCCTGCAAATTCTTAGAGAATATTAACAACCTTGTGAGCATCATAGGAGCAGCTGCTGGGATGTTGTAAGCTCAGTGTAAAAGGGGCATTAAATTTTTTCAAAGCCAGTTAAGAGTTTAATGAACATTCTGTATTGCAACTTTTTAATTTCCTTCCTATTATAGTAACTACCCACACTTAGGATAAGCAACTGCTAATAGTCGTGCGAGTCTTGGCTAATTACTTTGATTTTACAGCTTCAGTTTCCTCACCTATAATATGCTGTTAGAAATATCTGTCAATGGTCTGGGAAATGTAGCTCAGTGGTACAGTGCTTGACTAGCATGCACGAGACCCTGGGTTAAATCCCCAATACTGGAAAAAAAATCTCTGTTGTCTCATAAAGCTATTAGCATGATAAACAACATTACAGAAATAACTTTAAAAATTGTAATGTCCAACACAAATTTACTATATTATTATTAAATTTTGATTTAAGGCTTTCTTCTTTAAATCAATCATATGGCCAGTATTTATTTCATAAACAAGTGCTAAGTGACTGAAATATTCTCGTTCAAATGGACAAAAGATAAGACATAGAATAGTACTGTACAACAAAAATATAATGTGAGCCACAAATGTAATTTTAAACTTTCTAGTATCTGTATTTTTAAGGATAAAAAGAGGAGTAAGGAGAAGGGAAAGAGGAAATAAGTAAAAGAAGATATGCTGTGTACAGGAACCTAATAACCTCAATCACTGTAAACATTATATGCTGTAACATGAACTAGAATGAAAACTGGGATAGGGGAATTAGAGGAGGGGGGAGGGAGGGGAAGGGAAGTGGAAGGGGACTAAAGAAAAAGAAACAAGCTGTGGTATGCACATGTAAGCACTTCCCAAGATGATTCTAAACTGCATGAATTGCAAACATGTACTAATAAAAAAAGATTAACAAGTGACTGGCAAAACTAATTTGAATAATACATAAATTTATCCCATTATATCCAAAATGTTATCATTTGAATATGTAATTAACATGAAATTATTAATATTTTACATTCTTTTTTGATTTCAAGTCTATAGAATCCTTTGGCTATTTTAGATTTACAGAACATCTCATTTTGAACCACCAACAGTTCAAATGCTCAACAGTCACATGCAGATACTGTGTAGGAAAGCATATACATTAAGCCCTCAACTTATAGAACTGAGTTCCATTCCAGAAGAACTGTTCATAAGTTGGAGTCATTTGTAAGCCAGATTCATTCATAAGCCAACAATGAGTCTTATAAAGGACAGTACAACTGTGAAGGTTCAAAACTCAGACGTCCATAAGTCAGAGACTTACTGCACTAATTAGTAGTATAAATAAAAATTAGTTAAGATCTGTGCAGCTCTGAAGATATAAGAGTAAAATGCATCTCATGTAGTTCCTATCCCATGGGAGAAGTTATTTCTAGTTTTCTTGCAAGTCTACAATTTTGGAAATGACATACTAACCAATTAGATAAGTTTTCCAGAGAAGACCTAGAGTTTGGAAGTAAATGAGGGATACACTGAGACACGTCTGTGAGTGAACTTATGGTGCTCATTTTTAAAGAATAATTTTCAATATGTGACTTTAAGTCTTTACAGACCAATAGTTGTCTTTCTGATGGGATCATTTTTAGAGATCACATATTTAGCATTTTTCTTTCCTTCAACAATTTTGTTCAAAGAAATGTATCATTCTGAACCAAGTAATTCTATCACATTGTCTTCCAACAATAACCAAACTATTCATTATTCCAAACCCAGAAGATACCTTCGACTGTTCCAAAACCACAAAGCAGTGTTTTACCATCCAACAGTCCTCCTAGAATGGCTACTGTTTAGGAATTTTCATTTCTAAAAATACCAGTATTGAAGTATGAATAATTATAGGAATGTGATCAATAGTCAAGTATATAGTTCATCATATATATATACATACATACACACATACAAACCCACACACATATATATCTTTGTACCTGTAACATATCACTGTATAGAATATTACCAGAACCCCTGAAGTCTCTGTTCTTACCACTTTCCTATCAACACCCCTGCCCCGAAGTCTCAACCTGACTTCTATTAGATTACTTCTGCCTGTTTTTGAACATCAAATAAATGGAAATATTTTGTTTATATTGGCTTTTGTCTATGAAATTCACCAATTTTGTTGAGTATTGGAGATTATACCTGGGTGTGGCTGCCCACACCTGTAATCTCAGCACTCTGGGAGGTTGAAGCTGGATCTGGAATTTGAGCCTGGGCAATTTAGTGACTTAGCAAGATCCTGTCTCAAAATAAAAAATAAAAGAGCTGAGGATGTAGCTCAGTTTGAAGGCCCTGGGTTCAGTCCTCATTGCCACAAAACAAATAAATGTAGATTATTATTTTTTGTTGCTGTGTACTATTCCAACTAGTCATACAATTTATTCTTTCATTCATTGTTGATATTTTGAAGGTTTCCCATTTAGAGGTTACAAATAGTGCTATTATGAGTATTCGTAAGAACTCATTTCTCTCACAGACATAAACCCATGGGAGCAAAGCAATTCCTGTGATTACTGGGTTACAGAATATATTTATTAAACATCAAAAAGTCTGTGCAGTACTTTAGGGATCCCAAGTCTTTTGATATTTAAATCTCATATTAGCCATTTAAGTGTGAAGTCTCTATTCTGTAGACGAGAAGCAGCAGCAATTATGAGTAATTCACCCAACAGCATCCAGAGAGTGAATGGTGAATCCTCATCTTCAAACCTGGAAACTTTCCCTTTTTGGTTTTTTAAACAAGCCATACAAAGACACACTTGAATACTATCATACATATAGGTCCCAAGGCTCATTGTGCCATTGCAGAAAAAGAACTGTTCTTTCAAAATTCACCTACAATTTCACATCTCCACACAAACTCCTGCCCAGTGTGACTCCCACCAGAGTTTGTTAGCTGTTACTCTAAAATTAAGAGTGTGCTAGATTAAGTATCCTCAGCTTCTTATGTGCTACAATGAAAATGCCATGGGCAGGCCTAAAAAAAAATCCTACTTCTCTGATATCCTCTATGAGGTTGTGACTTACTTTTTGCTCTTGCTTCAGTGTCCCAATTAGTTAGGAAGTGAGGTAAAGACTCCTCTCTTCCAGTAAAAAAAACCCCATATACGTATGCCAAATGTTCATGTCAACAGACCCAGCTGGCTGTCAGGGAAAGAGGATCTTCGCTGAAAACTTCTCTGCAAGAAGGGCAGCAGTTGGGCAGGGGACAGGGGACAGGAGCCCTGCTTTAGAGGATCTGCGTCCCTAGGCTTAGGTCCCGGAAGAGCTGCCAAGGACAGGAATCTGACTCAGAAGTGCCCGAAGGAGCCACAGGTTGACTCTCAGACCTGGCCAGCATTTTCTTCCTTTCGGCTCCCACTTCTTTTCCAAACACCTTGTAAGGAAGAGGAGCGGGGTGGTGGCTGAAAGGCAATAAAAGGCCAGTAAAACCGTGTCTGTTCGTTTCCCTGCTACTTTCTGTGTACGAAAATACCCTCTACAAAGAACTAAACTGGGTAATAGATGAACGCTCCCTTCTTGGGAATGCCAGGGCCGCATGTAGGAGGCTTTTCTTTTCCAGACAGCCTCTGCTCCTCCTCCACTTACAAGAGCGCTGTGTAAAAACCTGCACAAGTGTTTGTTTGCACGCCCAGACAGATGGTGGGCTGAACTTTACGGGAACTTCTGTAACAGGCCGGGTTTGGGCGCTCGGCTCCCGGAACACCTCTCGATGGGGGCCGCCCCACATGCGTCACCCTGCGACTCAACCCACAGGCCCAAACTGGACTGCCAGCAACTTCCGGTGCCCAGTGGCTGATAGGGCATTTGCGTATCGGATATCCTCTAGTGGCTGCTCTGCTTGGGATCCAGACGTCTTGGGAGGCCAGGTCCAGGGGGCCTGAGGGTCCAGCCCGGAAGGAGCCGCTAAAGACCGCGGAGACTCAGCCCCTGGAACCCTCTCGCTAGGGACAGCCGGGAAGAAAGGCGAAGGGCGGTAAGGAGAGCCCCGCCCCGCGCACGCGCGATGGGAGCCAGCCGGCCTCGCCCGGTGATGTCACGCTGGGCGGTGCTGAGCTGGCTAGAGGGAGAGCGACTGCTGGTCGGAAAGCAAACCTTGGGACCTGTGGAGGCTGTGGCAGCAGCATGGCTGTGCTCTACGGTGGTGTGGAGGGGTGAGTGCGGCCCTAGGCCAGGAGCCTGTGAGGGAGGCGGGACGAAAGGTGATCAAGCGGGTTGACAGATTGCCTCGCACCTCAAGGTCCCGCCACTTTGGGCTCCTGGGATGCGGACTCCGCTGAGTAGGAGTGTGTGCATCCGCAGCGGCGCCCTTGCTCCAGTGGCCGTGAGTCTTGCAAGTACTCCTTGAGACAAGGCCACGCCCCCGGGGGGGTCAATTGTATTTCACTGCCAGATCACGCCCCTTTCTCCCACAAACTCCTTACTTTGCTGTCTCCTTTTCCTCTTTCCTAGTCTAGGAGTTTTGCGGAACAAGTGTCAGGCGTGGAGTTGCTGGGTGGGAAGTGGGGCGTGGAATTGTGGGGGTGGGAAGCTGAGACGAAGATCTTTGGTAGAGAGTATCTGGGAGCTGGAGCTGGTACGGTTCAGTGTCAGCTTGTCCTGATGGCCTGAAATGACCTTTTTTCCTGCTAGCACAATAGGATTCTCGGGCTTGATTGAGCCCATTTTCCTGCTCAGAGCTTGTCTATTAAACTTTTGGTAATAGGTCTGACTCTGCGTGTGACTTTGGGTAAGACATTTGTCCACTTTTGTTTTCAGTTACCCCGTGTGTAAAGGACAGGGATGAACAAAATGATCCATTGATTGCTCAAGTCCCCTGCCAGTGAAAACATTCTGTGAATCTGGGTGTGTCAAATCAGGGAACAATAGAAGGTGGCTGTTGAATCTGACAGTGGATTCACTTCTGTGGCAACCACATCCCACTGCTGACTTACAAACCCCTAATTCATTTCACATGAGTTGTTAAGATTGATCTCCATCCTGTATCTGTAGCACTTTTTAAAAAAACTAAGTACAATATAGGAGTTTGCATCCATCCTTGTTATAATCTGTGAGATGTAACACATTTTTTCCTGTTTGTTAAGAGATTGTTTTGGATGTTGAATCTGCCACTCCATGCCTTAACTTACCTTTTGAAACTTCACATCATTTTTGAATTGATCAGCAGGTCTTCAGTGTCCTAAGACATCCCAAAAAGTACTGACCAATAAGGAAACATACATTTCACCACCACAGATATCCCTGTAAGCTACTGTTTCCCCCAGTAATCAGCATTGTAAGGTTTAGTTGCTTAAGTAAGCATAAACTCTCCATGCCATCCAGTCATTTCTTACAAGGGTGTCTTGAAGACCTTGGCAACTGGAGCTGGATCTTGAAAGGCAGCCTTAACTGTTGTTAGAGAAGCAAAGTGTTGCTTGTACCGAGGTCTGTGCTAGTTATGCAGCTAGATATATGATCCTGAGGTTGGCACACTGGAGCTCATAATCTAGTAAGAGATAGACATAAAACAAGCTGAACACACTTGTTATACAGGAGTCTTTAATAACCAAGGGGTCATTGTGAAGCCTTCCCTAATGGAGCTTTAATGTGTGGGGTAGGCCACACATCAGAGAAGTTTTTAAGGTCTAGGCAGTGTATAAATAGGGTCTCCAAGGATAAGTAGGATAGCCTCAGGGAAGATGAGCAAGAACTATTTCAGTTTCAAGAGTGCAGCAGACATTAAATCACAGTGGTAGCTTTGGCAGTGGTGATGGTGTTTGCTGGAGCTGTCTCCTTCATCACTCTGGGCTCTGCCTGCAATAAGGACTGCACAAGCTTAGCTCTTATTTGTGAGTTTTTCTGAAGAGGACTGAGTGCCCTCTTGTGTTCTGTAGGGGAGGCACACAGTCCAAGGTACTTTTGCTCTCGGAAGATGGGAAGATCCTGGCAGAAGCAGATGGACTGAGCACAAACCACTGGGTAAAAGCCACACCAAGGGGACCAGAGGGCTTGTTTCTGATTTTCTTCTTTGTTACTCCTGTTGAGGTGGTGGCTGGGGCTCATAGAGCAGCCAGTAGGGGCAACACAGGTCCTGCAAGGCTTTGTAACTCCTCCTCTCCTTGATTGGGGCCAGCTGATCGGGACAGACAAGTGTGTGGAGAGGATCAACGAGATGGTGAACAGGGCCAAACAGAAAGCAGGGGTGGATCTTCTGATACCTCTACGAAGCTTGGTGAGTCTGAGGTAGAGCCAGGGAATTAAGCTAACAGCAACACTGAGACAGGTGGCAACTTTGGACTTAACGACTGCAGAGGAAAAGGCTTCCACAGTCTAGTTCCTGCTGTCAGAATTTTCATGATCTAACCCTTTCCCATGGCTTTAATTGCCAATAAGCCACAAGCATATTGGAAGACCATGGGCTCTGGAGAGCCATTGAGACCTTGGTTTAAATCCCATCTCTGTCACTGTGTGACCCGTATGCAGGTTATTTACCTTCCCTAAGCCTCAGTCTCCTCATTTTGAAAATGTGCATAGCAGAACCTACCTCAGAGTTGCCGGGAAAGTAAAATGACCTGATACATCCCAAAATGGTTAGCACAGGGCCTGACCTATAAGCACTGAGTAAATGTCAGCTCTTCTTAGTCCCAGCTCAGATCTTCTCCTAAGCTGCAGTAGCTCCCACTACTCCCTGGATATACCAGTAGGGTGTTCTTCAGGTACGACCAACCCCATGCATTTTAAACCAAGTATATCTCTCTAGCATCTCCCTTCACCTTGCAGCTCTACCTGATTTTTCTAAGAGCACTGCTGTCCTTCCACCTCCAAACATGACATTGTCAAATCCCATTTCTGCTGTCCATCCCTAGTCCCAGGCTGTTCTTACAGCCATTGTCTTTTGAGGGGTCCTTGTATGGAGTGAGGGACTGAGGCTGGCAGAGCAGGGTGTAGGCAGATGTAGAGAAAAGGTACAGGCATCCAGAGGGGAGGGGGTTGAGAAAGGAGTAGGGTCTGGGGCTCTGCTCGCTGGCTCACTCACCTTCCACATGGCCTAGGGCCTAACCCTGAGCGGTGGGGAGCAGGAGAATGCAGTGAGGACCCTGGTGGAGTTGCTGAGGGACCGATTTCCCTACCTGAGTGAAAACTACCTGATCACCACTGATGCCACTGGCTCCATCACCACAGCTACACCAAATGGTGAGGAAGTGGAGGGAGGGGTGAGGTTGAGAACTGGTTTTCCTGGGAAAGCCCTTTAGATGGCAGCCAGCAAAACTTGTCTTGCAAATACCCAGAAGGCAGCCTCTATCCATATTCCCTGACTCTCTTTTCAGGAGTGTAAGTTTCTGCCAGAGCAAGGACCAGGTGGACAGAAGGAGGGAGGACAAGAAAAGCCCCTTGGTGGGAAGTAAGGAGTGGAGTCAAATGGAAGACTCCCTGCAGTGGAGCGAGCCCCTGGGGACAGTGTGGTGAGCTGCAGGCTGGGGGAAGCCATAAGTACCAAGTAGGAAGTAGGGGAGCTCTGTGATAGTGGAAAGGTTTCTGGAATCAAGGGATTGGTGTTTGAATCCTAGCTCCTATTTTGCCAGCTCTGCCATCTCAGAGAAGTGATAGAACTGAATTTTGGTTTCCTCATCTATAAACTTCCATTCATAAGGCACTTTTGGGTACTATCACTGTAAGGACAGGGTGTAGCACACAGTAAGCACTCAGTAAATCAGGTAGAGTCACCTGAAGACTAGTTAGGGAAGGAGCCATGTTTCCTCAAGGAGGTGCAGACTCGTGTGATTGGAGTTTCTCTGAGCCCCAGGAGCTCCCCTTCAGGAAGGAAATTAACTGGGCTGTTTTCTCCTCTGTAAGACTGGGTGGTGATCCCTTTGCTGGGGGTGGGGGCTGGTTTCTGTCCAGTACTTCTGAAGTCAGAAGCTGTTGTTCTGTGCGAGCCTTGCCCACACTGAGCCTCCCCTGCCCTTTCCCCAGGTGGGATCGTGCTCATCTCTGGGACTGGCTCTAACTGCAGACTCATCAACCCTAATGGCTCTGAGAGTGGCTGTGGTGGCTGGGGCCACATGATGGGAGACGAGGGCTCAGGTGAGCTCACACTGAGCCTGGCTCAGAGCCCTGGACCTTTCTCTTCCTGCACATTCCCAGTTTACTGTCCCCTGCTCTTGGCCTGCTGGTCCCGTGGAGCTCTCTGAGGGCAGCTCCTCCACCTGACCAGTGCGAGATAATGCCCGGCAGATCATAGAGATGTAAATGCTAGACTAACTGCTTACCCCGCTCCTCAGCAGTGAATTGCACCTAGGATTCATACCTTGGCACAGTGGCTGTGGCCTACCTGTATTGACTTTTGAAGATTTAAGGAAGAGTTGAAACTGAAGGGAAAGGCCATAGATGCCAGGTGGTGCCATACCTGTCTGGTAGTGGGAAAGGAGTGTGAAAACTCCTCCCACTTCACCTTTATGGATGACATGTACATTTTCATAGGGTCTCTTGGAGTGCAGCTCATGACAGCCTGTGACAACTGACCAACCTTGTTTTGGGGTAGGAGCTGGTGTGACACAGGCTCACCTGTTCTGTCTCTCCCCTCCCAGCCCTCCCTTATCTGGGTCAGTTAGATGCAATTTGATTATAGGTCCTTCACCCTTCCTCACCCCCTGCTGGGAATCAGGAACCTTAATTTGCTATAAAACCCATATAGATCAATAACCCTGTCTAGGTCTGAGTTTCCTTTCTGATGAGCTTGGAGAGATTTTCTTAGCCCTCTCTGTTTTCTACAGCCTACTGGATTGCACATCAAGCAGTGAAAATAGTGTTTGACTCCATTGACAACCTAGAGGCAGCTCCTCATGATATTGGCTACGTCAAGCAGGCCATGTTAAACTATTTCCAGGTACTCCACTCCTTCAGTGAACACACACACCTAGGATAGGGCAGTGGGGACCCTAAGCTGGAGTAGCTACAGGAGAGGTACTGGGTGGGTCAAAGGTGGGTCAGAGCTACAGGATGGAAAACTGTAGATAAGAACAGGATTCAGAATGATGTGGGCAGTACATTCCAGAAGGATTGGTTTGGGAATAGGTGGCTAGCTGGACTTCATTTTTGGGCAACTAAACCCTGATGGGAGATAAAAGCATGGGCATTCTAAGCTAGGATGAAAAGTATGGCGTGAAGTCCAGAGGCAGAAACAGCAAGTGGCATCTGAGTAAGTGCTGGCTGCTTTTCTGGCTTGAGTGGTTCAAGAGAACCCAGTAAGAGGTAGTAGGTAGGGAAAGATCTTGGGGAAGTGCAAATTTCTACCCAGGGCACTTGACTCATTGTCTGCTTATTCGAGGTGGGTTAGGAGAAACAGCTCCCTTTAGCAGAGCCATAGGTGAAAGGTGGGAGAGGTAGAAGGGAGAAGAAGGAGAGGATAAGTTTATTTGGTAGCTCTTTCTCTGCATGAGGGTCAGTCTTTGTCTAGCCACTTTGTTAAGCTAGGGCCAGGGCCAAGAAAGGAGCTTAGAGATGCTGAAAGGGAGGGCCTATCTTCTCAGGGCCAAGAGATTAGTGATTCAGAGGAGCCTTGGCCTGTGCCAGGATAAAGAATCTAAGGGCCCAAGACTGGAGGAGAAAACACCTCTGAAGTTGTTGCTATGGGAAGTTCAGTTAAGCTATCCTGACCCAGCCACTAGTATGTCTGCTGTTCTGTCCTGTATCCTACAGTCATTCTTATACAGCTCTTACCGGCAGGGCACAGTAGTGCATGCCTATAATTTCAGCTGATCCGCAGGCTGAGGCAGGAGGATCACAAGTTTGAGACCAGCCAGCTTGGGCCATCTAGCAAGACCCTGTAGATAGACAGATAGATAGATAGATAGATAGATAGGTAGATAGATAGAGCTGAAGGCATAGCTCAGTGATGGAGTGCTTGAGGCCTTGGCTTTGATCATAAGCACTGCAAAAAAAAAAAAATTGTTGCCAAGGTTAAATGAAACAGTGTATAAAGTGCTTGATACATCACCATAGTTGCTTAAATTTTAGTGCCCCTTCTTTTAGTAAGATGTATTCTGGGGAATCACTGCTTCCTCCAGAATTTAAAGGCATTCAGGGTGGTAGGTTTGTTGGTGGAAGAAGGACCTTATGTGGTCACATAAGTTTGGAAGAAATGAATTCATTTCTTCGTCACAGTGTTTTTCAGAAACTTTGATTTGCTAATGTGTGATTCTCTAAAGGAGTTGCAGTATGCATTATTTCTTAGATTCCTTTGACCAAAGAACTCTTACCACAAGTACTTCAAGAAACCACAGAACACTCTGTGGTGAACTCAAATCTGTATCCTCTGCTACCTTTAAACTAATCTGTAATTAGCAACAGGGTCTATGTTGGGGAAAACAAAACTTTTCTCAAATGAGAAAAATCTCAAATCTGTATAATTTCTAGAACATAAAAAAAAACAAACACCCAGAGCTATTCAAGCTCTTCACATAGTAGAGACATTAGGAAGGCCAACTTTGGTGGGCACAGTAGGGATTTTCTTTGCTCCTAATTACTGTCTTATGCACCTTCTCTGTCCTGCAGGTGCCAGATCGCCTAGGAATCCTCACCTACCTGTACAGGGACTTTGATAAAAGCAGGTTTGCTGGGTTCTGCCGGAAAATTGCTGAAGGTACTGGAGGTGGGGCAGGGTTTCTTCTGGCTTTGTTCGCTGAAGACATCACTAATTAGGAGGCAGAGTGGAGTTCAGATGGGGGCTGGACACCAGTGTCTCTTTCATTCAGTGACCACAGTGTCCTGCCTCTTCAGGCCTTGGTTGTGGAGCAGAAGGGCAAGGGGGTTGTATTGGGAGTTGTTTCGTATTACCTGGGTTTCTCTCCTTGACAGCTAGTATGGCTTGTACAAGCTATATGCCTGTTTTTGAGAAATTTAGGTATCAGGTGTCTTAAATCTATACATTTTTAAAAAATACAATTATACCCAAAGAACTTAGCATAGGGCTTATGTGTCTACACATTGCTTTTCTACTGTAAGGCTCACACTCCCTTAATCTGGATTCCCTCACCTTAGGGCATCCCAGGGCCCTCTTAGATACTGCTGGACTGAGGCCCTCCAGAGCAGAGCCTGGAAGGCACTGGCCAACAGCAGACTGCTGGAGGAGGATGGGGTGCTCACAGGAATATTGACTGGCTTCGCAGCCAGGGTCCTGGGTCCCTAGAACTGAGAGACTAAAAGGAACAGATTCACAGTAGCTATGTTAACATAGTAGCCTGGTGTCAGGGTGCTTTAGGGACTCTGCAGCTCTCTGTGCCTGATGAGCCCCTTCTGATTGGCAGGGAATGGTAAAGAGATGACAATGGGCATCCACCCTGACCTAGACTTCCCAAGCTCTAGGTGGTTCTGTGTTTGCTGCCTAGAATAACCCAGGATAGGCAGCTCCTCAGGTATTTACCAGCCACCCCGCTCCCTACCCCAGGTGCTCAGCAGGGAGACCCCCTTTCCCGTTACATCTTCAGGAAGGCTGGTGAGGTGCTGGGCCGGCATATCATAGCAGTGCTGCCTGAGATTGACCCGGTGAGTAGAGGTGGGAAGTAAAGGTGGGCAGCTGCTAGGCCAGATTTGGCCCTTTACTTTCAGTGATGGGGCTGCCACATTCTATCCAGTCCTCTCCCTTCTCTCTTTCCTCTGTATTGTTGCTGCTTACCCCTTTTTCTTCCTCTTCTCTCCTTTGCCTTTGTGAATTTCCAGTTTTCCGGTTTTTTTTCCCCTTCCTTGAGTCCACCTTCTGTTTTTTGGCTAGAGGAGATGATCTGGGATGGGTGGGTGATCTGAGGAAGCCACCCCTGCAGCACTGGACTTGGTTGGCCCAAAGCCTACATTTTCTGTCCTCTTTCCAGGTCTTGTTCCAAGGAGAGATGGGCCTCCCCATCCTGTGTGTGGGCTCTGTGTGGAAGAGCTGGGATCTGCTGAAGGAAGGTAAGTCTCGGGTGGGAAAGAGGGGGGAGGGCAAGGGCAGAGGATAGGGCTAGGAGGAGGTGACCTAGGGAAGCTGGCTCCCCCTGGGAGAACTGGGACCTAGGCCTGAGGACAGGCTACTGATGCCTCAGCCTAAGGCCTTCAGCCTTCACTGTGCCACTAAGCCTGTTTTACTATGCTCCATCCAACTTCTTGATTTTATTTATTTTGGTATGTTGATTGAACCTAGCATCTTATGGATGCTAAGCATATTCTCTACCACTGAGTTATACCCTCAGCTCCTTAAACTCCGAAAAAGATGTTATATTCCAAATGATTTATTAAATAACCACTTTTTGAAACCTAAAGTCAAATCTGAGAATCAGAGCTCTGCCCACCCTGTGATGACCCGTGGTGATATCCCTAACATAACTTCTTAGCCGGGCAGCCTTCTCTCAGGCAGTTTCATGGTTTCTATTTGACATGCTACAGTAGCTTAAGGACCCCCCAAGGGAGTTCCTGGCATTGCATGCTCTGTAGCTGAAAGTCAGGTCATCAGGCTGTTGGCTCCAGCCCCACAGCTGTTTCTTGGTCCATACACCCTGTGTGCTAGATGCTTGGCATCTGGGCCCTTCCAGCATCTTCACAGAAATGCCTGGACATCTTTGTCCCCTCTTCTTTTCCCAGTTCTCCATACAGGCCATTGGTCTTGTCTCATTTCTGCCTTTGCATTCTTCCTTCCAGGTTTCCTTATGGCACTGACCCAGGGGAGAGAGATCCGGGCTCAGAACTCCTTCTCTGGCTTCACACTGATGAAGCTGAGGTGCTCCTCTGCCCTGGGTGGGGCCATCTTAGGGGCCAGGCACGTCGGGCACCTCCTCCCCATGGACTACAGTGTCAATGCCATTGTCTTCTACTCCCACACCTTTTCCTAGGGGCCTGGTTCTGGCTCCACCCACTCCATACCCACTGGACATTGGATGTTAGAAGGAATTTTTTTCTTTCTTCTTTTTCTTCTTCTTTTTTTTTTTTTAAAGAAAGCACTTATAGCAGAAAATAAAGGCACTTTAACCAGTCCTCAGTTGGATTGTGTTATCAAGCACCTATGCTGTGTACATCTTTAGTGCACCTCCAGCAGATATCCCGGAGGGCTCAGGAATGGTTTTGTCCAAGGTTTAAAGCCCCAACCTCAGGTGCTTGGTCTATGGTCTGCATCTACTCATCATGCTCTTGGGCACATATTTTATCTGAATCACCCAAATGTATCCCCATTACCATACATACATGCTGTGTGGCTGCCAGTTAACCTGAGTCCTCAGTTTTCTCCTGTCAAAGAGCGAAATGATTCCTGCTTTACCAGTCAATGGAACTAAGTAGTCTCCTCATTAAGAGCAACCTCAGGCATATCACTCCCTCCTGAGGGATCCAGAGGGATTTAGGGGATGGTACAATTTTAGTCTGGGAGAAGTTTTACCTCACTGGATTTGATAGTTGTTAAGTTGTAGTTTTTCATGTGAATGAATTCCTAGGAGGATTGCTGAGATCCAGGGCCACCTAGACATCTACCTATTCCTGGCTGCTCCTGTCCTGGTTAAAGCATGAAACTTTGTATTTGTTTTGTGGCCTTGGAAATAGTGAGCGTCAGTGAGGAGCATACATGATTCCTATCCCCTGGTTTCTGTAGTTTGACCAACAAAGACAACCATAAAGCTTCCTGTTTTGCTGCCTGTGCAGCTTGATGACTAAAGACGCTCTTTTTTTGGTACCGGAGATCGAACTCAGGTCCTTGTGCTTGCGCAGCAGGTGGCCAAACCACTGAGCCAAATCCCCGGCAGGACACTCTTGACCCATAGTGGCTCCCTCTGCAGGGGTCCAGAGTGTAACAGAAGGCATGGATCATGTCCTGGACATCAGTTCTCAAACTATGCATCAATTCTGGAGTTTATTTTAAAATCAGATTTCTGTTGTCTTCTTTCCTCCTCTCCCTAAGTGGTAAAGGATGGGTGAGATAGGTGAGTTTTCTTTTTTCTTATCAACAACAAAAATGATAAGATTTTGCTATGTTGCCCAAGCAGGTCTGAACATCTGGGCTCAAGCAATCCTCAGCCCCCAGAGTAGCTGGGAATATAGGCAGGCAGCCACTGTGACCTGCCAGTAGAATTTTCATTTCTACTAAACTGATTAGGTAAAGGTAACTTCTGCTGCAGATATCCAGCACCTGTCTTTGAGGGAGTTTGACACTGTAGCTTTTGAGTTCTGACTAGCCCCTCTCAAGGGTTCACAGATACTATCTTGTTCCCTAAGTCAGATGACTGTTCATTCATAGTGTAGCATTCATACAGAACAGAATGGCCGCAGCTCTCATCCCATCAGCAAGCTAGAGCTTTGAGCAATAAGAACTCAAGTCAAGTCCCTTCTGAAGGGATAGTCAGCTAGCTCTGTCTCCAGCCTTGACTGTGGGGGTCCAGCACTCAGCATGTCTCCAGCTTGCAGAGAACAAGGACACACCAGTAGCACCTTTGCTATATCTCACAGTCCTAATAACATTGTTGAGTGTTGAGCTTGGAGGTCTTGTTTTTTAACATGCTTTCAAGATTAGGCTCAGGTGTAGACTTCATAAATACTGAGACTTACTTATATTCTTTACATATGGACATCTATCCTCCTTACTATTGTCCAGACTCTGCAATTCCAACTGGACAGTGGAGGATTTAGAGCAGAGTAAAAAGCATATCTTTTTAGTCCCAGTATATGTGTTGAATAAATGTTGTTTGAGAAAATGAAGACAATTTTTTTTGCTCCTGTGCTGGAGATCAAACCTAGGGCCTCATACATGCCAAGCAAGTGCTCCACTACTGAGCTGTATCTCTAGATCAAAAAAAAAAAGATAGTCGTAAAATGCATAAGGTCAGATATCTTCCTAGTTCCTATCATATTGAGTAGATTTGATGCGATTGCTTATTCTGCAATTAGTAAGACTATGTTACACGGGTTACTGTGCAGAAAATCATGAGATTTTTTTTTAGTTTTATCCCATTAAAATTTAATTTTCCTTCACCTAACAAGATACCAAGAGTAATTCATGGGGTACTGTACTACCGAGGCATCCCTGTAACAGTCCCATGACAAGATAAGAGAGCAATAAGAGCTACACTTAAGAGGCTTTTATCGGGTAGATAGCTACTATAGTTCATTCTTGCTGGAAACACTGAGCTGCCAGGAAATTCCCCTTGTTTTATTCTAGTACATGTGATGAAAGTAAGTACTGCTTGCTTGTTTACTGAAGATATTAAAGCTCATTAACAATACTTTGTTCATACATATATACCAAAGGAGCTGGGGATTTAGCTCAGTGGTTCCACTGACTGCCTCGCAAGCGCAAGGTCCTGAGTTCAATCTCCGGTATCAAAAAAAAAAAAAAAAAGGAAAAGGCCCTAGTCTGGTCCCATGGTCTTTTTACTAAATGATAAATTCCCTAAAATCATTGGGAGATTCCAAATTAGGTATAAACTGAGCTAAGTACAAGTCACTAAACTTATCTCAATAGCAGGTCCTATGTCTGCTTGTTAACCCAGTAGTCTCAGTGCCTAAGAAAATGGTATGTAGCAGGCTCTCAAACTTGTTAAGTGGTTAACAGGAAGATATGGAATTCCTTTCCTTGTTTTCTAAGTAGGAGGTGGTTTGCCCAAAACAGAAAAATATAGTAATGACTATTCAGTTTTCCTTGTAGCCCAAGGATTCCTTTACCACTTCTTTGTTCCAAGTACTGTATATATATCACCACTAATAGCTACCATGTATTAAGTATCTTTAATGTGCCAGTCAACATTTAAAATTCTAATTTTCATGGTAGCCCCAAGGAGGTGTCATACCTTTAGAAATAAAACTTAGGCCAAATGACACAAATAAAAGTTGGGAAAGTGAGATTAACTCAGGTCTCTGACTTCCAAGTCCATTCTTTTACCACTTTCTAACCCTATTTGGAAGGAAAAATGCAATGGAAACTGATTATCTTGAGACCAAAAAAAAAAAATCTCACCACATATTTCCCCAATAGAAGGATGATCCATAGTGACCCAACCTTAGGAAAAGGATACCACTGCCAGCAAGTACATTTTATTCTCATTTTATTGAGATTTTCAACAGCTGCCATTCAGTTTGTATAGCAATTTTTTCAAGTGACTTTTTTCCGTTTTTATGAAAATTATTTTGTTTTAAATCCCTTTCCCTCCCCCCAAACAGTATTAATAACTGCCATGTAATGTTTATTTAGGAGGGAAGAAAAGCCAGCTTTTAAACACTTGTGAAGCAGAAACATGATTCTAGACCTAGGCCAGCTGAGGTGCCAGGCTGCCCAGGTCACCATTAACACTTGTCACCATCCACAGCCAGCTGGCGGGCCATGCACAGACCCTCTGGGGCTTCTTATTCCACAAGCTCCATTCCTTTTTCCTTTCCACCTCTGTTGTGGGCCCTCTTTCCCTCCAAATGTGTCCAACAAAGGCAGTACAACCTTTAATACATGGTCAGTTTTATAAATGGAGACATGACACTGTATGTAGAAAGTTCAGAGATTCCCCCATCCAGTCTAGGGGGAAAAGAAACATCCAGCACAGCACTGATGGTTTTACTTGCTTGTCCACTCAAGCACATGCTCATTGAATGGATCTATCAGATGCTTCAAAAATCCTGATGTGTAGCAGACAGCATAAAAGTTGCTTATAAAAAAGAAATTGAAAATTATAAAAATCTGTGCAGCAGCTGAGGCTCCTTTTATGGAACTTCTGATAGCAAAGCTGGTTTTGAAAAGGAATTTCTTTGACATACACAGTAGCTTCCCTTATGGAACTCTACGTTTAGAGGCTTCCATTTGGACCATAGGAAGTTGAAATCCAAGTTTAAAAGGTTCTTTGCTGACATAATGGCATACCCATTAATGGGATATTGTTCAGCCATAAAAAGAACCACCAAAACATGTCACGGACAAGCCTCAAAAACGTGCTAAGTGAAAAGAACCAGATGGCACATAGTGTACGATTCCACTGACGTGAAATGTCCAGAAAAGGTGTATATACAGAAACAAAGTGATGGGGATGGGAGCAAGGGCTGACTAAATGATCATGAAGGATCTTATTGGGAGGGATGAAAACATTCTAAAGCTAAGTAATGGTTATGGCTACACCACTGAGGAAAGTTACTGAAACCACCAACTTATACACTTGAAATGTGAGAATTTACTGTAAGTAAAATATGCATCACTAAAATTGTTTTTTAAAAAAGAACTCCCTGCTTAACCAACCACCTGTCAAGCATTAAGCATTTTTGAAAGCTCACAACAGGACAGAGTGAAACATCTTACTATTTTATAGAAAATATATTTTATTATTTATAAGATAGTAAGATATTTAAAATGTTTATTATTGTGGGGCTGGGGATTTAGCTCATTAGTAGAGTGCTTGCCTGGCATGTGCAAGGCCCTGAGTTTGTTCCCCAGCACTGAAAAAAAATGATTTCCATTTTTTAAAAGTATTAATCTAAAAGTGTTTATTATTTTTAAATAAAAGATAGCCAATAAAAAGGTATAGATATGGGGAAGACAGCTGAACAAATCTTGCAATGAGACTCTTAGCAACAAAATCTGAGGAGGCTTTAAAAAGTTTGTAAAATAAAGATGGTGCATCTGTCGCTTTACAGATTTCTCTCCTGTCCTCTGGGAGGGGAAGTATGCATCTCACGGCTGACACCCTATAAAGATCAATGTATCCATATGTCCTATTCTCATGAATCCCCTAAAAATGAGACTAGGAACAGCAGTAGGGGGTTGGGTAGTGAGGGCTAAAGACCAAGTAATATGAAGGAAATTTGAGTGTTAATTTGGGTAGGCTTCCTGCTCCCTTGTCCCTGCCACAATAGCAGCCTCAGTATGGGAGAAGATGAAAAGGGTGGGGGGATGCTCTTTACAAATTATGACTAACCAAGTCTGTGGATGAAATTCACAGGGAGCAGAGCACACAGGCTGTACCTTACAGAGCAACCAGCAGAACTAACAATCCCTACAGGCAATGAAGAGTGAAATGACTCATGAGGGGAAGTGTGGCAGGAGATCAAGGTCTCAATAAACACCAAATCAGGGTCATTTCACAGGTTTTCTTTATACACTTGTCAAGATAAGGAAGGATATTTACATTATCCTGGAGGAGAGTGGCTGGGAATACAATAGGGGACAAATCTTGGTCAACTTTGTCATTTTTCTACCAATTCCTATACCTCAGTATTACTAGAACCAAACAAAGTTATTAGCCTGTAATACCAAGACCCTTACTGAAAGGCTACCCCACCAGTCACCAGAGGGTGGATTCTGGAACATAGGCAGTTACTCATCTACCTAGGGAAATGGTGGCAGACTTACCTACGGTAAGTGTGCCATAGTGGATTGTTATCACTGAAAGCCCTAAAGTGTTTGCCATCACTGACCTAGGCTTTGCAGGAGTCCTAAGGCAAGAAGATTCATTCCAATTGTTTCCTTTAGCTACATCTCCACACAACTTTCCTAATATGTTAATTGCCATTGTATTCATCTGACCTCATTAGCCTCTCTAAAATCAAGACAAAACTCTGACATAGCAATACATGATTTGGGAAATGCTGCTTAGTATTTCACTAAAAACATTTACTTTTAAGCCATAGTTAGCATTATAATCTCGATTAAAGATATCTTAGCTATGACTTTAGAAACTGAGTTTTTTAAAAGATCCAGTCTTTTCTTTACAATCTTTATGGCCTGCCCTTACATGATACCCAAAAGTCAACTTACTGTAGACAGAAACTGGCCCAAGACCCAGAGCAGCATATGCCCAGGGCTAGGTTATATTCTCCAATTTTCTGTTGCAGTTCAAAGGTCTGGAGAAACTGAAAAGACATTCTTTTAATTTTTTTTTCTTGAAGAAAAAGAAATTATTTCCACCTTAGAGTTTTCTAGTCAAATAAATAATCACAATAATCAGAAATTAATCACTAATAAACTAACACTGGAACCAGCCAGATTGGCAACTGTTAAAAAATACACATTCCATTTCTATATAAATTCTCAAACTTCTAGTTGCCAAAACAAAATAGAGTAACAGCTTAAACTCAACATCAAAATCATCACTTATAAATACCAGCATTGTCATTAAAGGGCAAAAGTGTCCAGCCTGGCTCACACCCAGAACCTCTACTAAGAAGAAAAGTCTGAAATTGAGGAGCCCAGCCCTTATTTGGTGAAAGGCCTATAAAACCCACATGACTTTTATGCTAAGAAGTTGGCAAACTCTTTAGAGGTTTGGGGATTTAGCTCAGTGGTTTTGCCGCCTGCTGCACAAGCGCAAGGATCCGAGTTCGATCCCCGGTACCAAAAAAAAAAACTAATTCCCTTTAAAAAACAAAACTCTTTAGAGGTGAGCCTGATGCCTGAGGGACAATTGTGCCCCTACCTCACAAAATAAATTAAATGCAAAAGAGTTGGGCCATAGGAGCAATCACTGGAGGCGCTAGTCCTATGCCTTAAACAAGGGATCATCTTGCTAGCTGCTTCCTGATCCTGGAGTCAGCACACTGCCTATCTTTGTAGGTCAGGAAACTCTAGCCCTCAGGTTCCAGGTCATCCGGTAGAGTTGTCTTAGTCTTGACCAAATATGCTTTGTGAAACCATGTTGAAGACTGACATCCAAAATGGGCCAGCACAGCAGAGGGCAAGATGAGCCCTCTTGGACCACACTCAGAACCTTAACTTATCCTAGTATCAGAAAAACAAACCTTCAGGATGGACACATAGCCACTCTGGGTCCTTGTAGGACTTTCCAGATGGGTCGCCAAACAAGAGTCTATTATATTCTTTGTGATGGAGATATCCAGGGTCTTGAAAAAGGCTCTTCCTGAAACTCCAACACATTTCCAACAGCCTTCAATTCACCATTCTGAGCTTAGACTGGCTAATGCAGACTGGAGCAGGAACAGCAGCCCCAGGAAAGAGATTTCCTCTATTTATGTACAATGGACCCTCACGTTATGACTGGCCTGACATACAAACAACTTGGGTTACAACCAGAATTTTAGTTTTAACTTATGAACAAAGTCTTGAGTTTCAACCCCAATGCTGGCCACTTGTGCTTCTAGATGATCTCAGATACAGATTTAACCCTTAAAAAATTCTGGAAGGAACATTACAACATCCTTTGTTGTGTGGGGGTTGAGAAATACTGGGCAAATGTCTTTCTAAGGACACTGAGATCTGCCTGTATAAAGGAGAGAGACGTTGAAGGCTGTGTGGAGGAGCTTGAGCCTTCAACCAGCCCTTGTGAACGAACTGAGTTCGTAAGTCAAGGATCCACTGTACTTCCAATGCCCTTTCCAACAAACCCAGCTGAAAGTTGGAGTAAAGAAGTTTCTTTATTCAGAGTCCTCCCTCAAAAAGAATTAACAGTTGCATTCTCTTGAGCAGAAGCTTTGGAAATTAATGTGCATGTCTGGCAATGCAAGTTCCCTAAGCTACCCTTCCAACCTTATAAACTGAGGGAAAGATGTAGGTTTGTATTTTGAATTTGGCATTAGCCTGTACCTGTTCAAAAATGTCAACAAGGGGCTGGGGTGTATCTCAGTGGTAAAGTACATTGCCTAGCATGTGCAAGGCTCTGGATTCAATCCCTGTTACTACAAAAAACAATTCAACAAGTGGGTTCATAAGAACAAGAATTTCTTCCACTTTCCACACCCTAGTCCTTTCCTTCCAACCTCTGCCCTATATCCACATACTGAATTTACACCAACTTTATTTCAAATTACATGATTTTTCCTTTATAGGGCACCACACAGCCCAGTAGCAGTCATACAAAGGCCACTACATTCTCAGGCCTCTACAAGTCCTTGTCCTGAGAATGACCAGAACTGGACACATTCTCTTTCACACATGACACCGCCATCTACATCTCTATACATAAAGGCAGCTCTTGGTGCACAGGTTAGTTCCTTGGGAGTATCAACCAAAAAACCTCAGCATTATAGGCATGGAAGACAACAGGAGCTCACCTAGAGAGGTCAACCTAGAAAACTCAAAAAGCTGGGTGTGTGGGAATTGTAACATTTGATAATACCTTTAACTGTCTCAGAGGATCAGGTTCAATCATGTGGGCCAAGAAGGACTCCCAAGTCATTTCTCAATTCTTTTGCATAATCCTGTAAGGTGAGGAGAAGCATACACATTGTGTAATGAGCTTCTTGCTAGTGTCCTGAAAAACATATTTCCTTGAAAAAGTGAATAACCTTTCTGAGGAAATTAAGATACCAGGAGAACCAAGTGTTGATGGGGTTACAATATAATAATACTAAAAAAAATAGTAAGTTGTCCTAATAAATTTAAGATGTAAAAAATATGATTCAAGGATGATTTCTCCAGGCCAAGCTGATGGCCAGAAGGCCTCTCATATACTTTTGGTAACATCTTAGAAACAGTAGGGCTGGGATGGAAGAGTCAAGGGGAATAGACACCATGGGGGGGTCAAGATGGCAAATCAACCCAAAGTTCTCTTTCATCTAATAAGGATCTAATGGTAGCTGTAAATAGAGGCTTAAGAATAGGACAATAGTTACTAAATGACTGAAGTGACAATCACTATGACAATCTTCCCCTTCTTTTTACAACTTTCACCAATCTTCAAAAAGTTACCATAAACCAAGAATAGCTCTTTTTGGAATGGGGTTTAGAGCAGGGAGATAGGAGCTCAGCAGGCCATTGAGAACCCCAGTGCATTGTGGAAACCCCAAGGGTCATGGCAGCTGGGCTTCCTCCTCTGGTTTGTGTGATCTGTTTCTTCAGCTTGAAGAAACATTGAGCTTAATAGACTCCACAAGTAGATCTCTGCTGTTCCTTGCTCCTGGTACGTATACAACAGGTGAGAAGGGTATTTCTAAAATACCCTACTTTGCTTGGTCAGCTTATTTTAATATAGACAGCAGGACATTCTTTTTTTTTTTGGTACCGGGGATCAAACTCGGGACCTTGCGCTTGCGAGGCAGGCACCAGAACCACTGAGCTAAATCCCCAGCAGGACATTCTTGATCACAATTTCCTTAACTCAGAAGAGCTAATTTGAAACAAAACAAGAAACTGCTCCAAATAAAAGTCAGTAGAACAAAAGAGAAATAAATACTCAGAGGCTTGTAGTAAGACTGAGCACATTAGCCACAGTACCCATCTAAACCACCATTCCCCATCCCGGCTGTGTACCCCTTGCCCACCCCACCCCCTCTTCAGCTCTGCCCTTTTGTGCACTGCTATCCCCAGATGTGGGGACAGGTAAGTCCTTCTCGAAGCTTTCTCTTGAATCAGTACTTCACTCCTGGAATAAACTCCTTGGCATCTGGGTTCAGGTTACTTTTGCTCTGAAGAAAAAGAAAGAAAAGAAAAACCAAGTGATAATAAATCCCAAGGCAACCTACACTTTACAAATTATTTTCTCCTCACTTCTTTTTTTGGAGGGGGGTAGTGCTGGGGATCAAGTCCAGAGCCTCACACATGCTAGGCAAGAGTTCTTTCACTGAGCTACGTCCCTACCTCCCTGCTGCGCCCCCTTCCCCTTTCTATTATAGCCAGTACCGTCCTTTTAGCCTCATGTAGTGAGAAAAAGAAACTTCCTGTAACGCAGACTGGACTGCTCTCAGTTGCTCCTAATATACTCAGCCCTGAACAAGCTCATTTTCTCTTTCTTGCTTTAGACTCCATTCCCTTCATGATTATTTTCCAAAATTTCAGCAGAGGCCTCTAAGTTCAACTCCAAAAAGAATTCTTCAATTCACTGAGTACATTAACTTGGTGAAAATAAGGGTATTCTATGAAACCAGTCAGGTCACCACAATCTCTATTTTTCTTCATCTTTCTGTACTCTCTTTGGTTATCTACTCTCTTCTAATTACCTCACACTTGGGAAAACTGCAGGTCACAATCATTCTGAACATGATTTGTGTGAGAACTATATTGCTCACAGAATTCTGATACCACATAAACATGGAAACAGGGAATTCATTTACCTGATCTAATTATAAGCAGAAATGGCCTCTCAGGGGAATATTCCTTCCAAAATGAACAGGTTATTTTATAACAGAATCACTCAGAAGTACAGTATTTTAAATACACATTTGGAGGACAGTAAAAGAGAAGGACAGTAGCAGATGATCATTTGAAACCAAACTTCTTCAGTATTCAATATTTTATCCTTCAGCCCAGTTCTTGGAAAAGCCCACTGGGAGAAAATTAAAGTTGGTGACACTGGCAACACTATTACTTTCACAGTGCTCTGTGAGGAGCAACATGCCTTCACTACATCCTCTCATCAATTTCTGTCTGAGTGGTGGAGAAACAGCAGCTAAATTGGCTCCAGAGAAAATCTGCTGAAGGCTGGAAGGCCAGAAAGAGAGTCTGTGACTCCAAAACCTATATTCTTTTTACTACGTCACATGTGGGATTATACATGGTGCTTACCAAAATATCTTCAGAATCATGACCATCGCTGACTGACAGTCCATTTAACTGTTGCTGCAACTGTCCCATGGCCTGAGGCAGGTCACGTGCTGGAATAAACCAGTCTTGGTCTTCCTCATCTAGCATCTCCTGAAAGCAGCGGTCCAGGAAGTCTTGCTCCTGCAGCTCCTCCTCCACCTAGCAAGCAAAGGAGAGCAGGAGAGATGTACTAATCCAGGGGACTCATCCCTTCCATGGTTTTCCCCAATCCTTTCCTTTCAGAGGTTATTACTCTGAAACTAAGAATGATTTTGTATAAAACCCAAGAATTAAGATGTTTCTAATGACTGCCTAGAGAAAACAAAATTTTAATTTTTAATTTTTTAACTGAATTCCAACAAGACTAAAGAGTTATCCAAAATAGCAGAAATCCTAGGTCTTCACAGATCTTGTAAGAAATATAATATGTGACAGATATTTTCCATTTATATAGCCTTACAGAAATTCATCTTATAGGGCCAGGGATTTAGCTCAGTGGTTCTGGGGCCTGCCTCACAAGTTCAAGGTCCTGAGTTTGATCCCTGGTACCAGAAAAAAAAAAAAGAAATTCATCTTACAGCTTGAAATTCTTTTAGAGAAGGAACTCTTTTTGAATGTCCCATTTTGTGGGAAGTATGCAAAAGAGACAAGTAGTGTATAATTACTACTTGGCTAGTGAACATTAAATCAAAACCAATCTCAGCTCCTGGCCAAGTTTTCTAGTAATGACACCCTTAAGGTAGAAAAATAAAAAGGTTTTAGAACCTTAGAAAGATACAAAGAATGCATTTTGGCATATCACTGGAAAAGTATCCCATCAATGCAGTATTCTCTCAAAACAAGAAATACATATATGAATATATAAACAATTTCATATTTCAAATAAAGTAATATAAATCTAGGATATCTTACACATCTTTGCAGACACTGTACTCTTAGTAAGACTATAGTACATTCTGCGGGTTTTTTGTTTTGCTTTTTTTCTGAGATGGGGTCTCATTTTAGGTAGTCAGGCTGGCCTTGAACTTGCCATCCTATTGCCTCAGCCTCCTGAATGCTTGAGATTACAGGTGTGTGCTACTATGCCAGGCTCACTCTGCAGATTTTAGTATGACTTTACATGGCTTCCTAATTCATATTTGGTAAATCCCTCTTTCCTTCAGTCTGCTTGGTGACAGATACACAGTTTACTAGTGCCACCACCAGTCAGAGTCAAGCAAAAGATAATTCAAATTGGCCTACTCTTACCTCATGAATTCAGAAGAAAAATCACTTGTAGCAAGACTTAAAAAAAAAAAGTATTTCAATGTCACAATTGGCCAGACATTTTCTTAATCTCAAGTGAATTATAGTTATGAAGTTCTTAAAATAACTACAGCAAAACATTTCCAAGCTACAAGATTTAATATGACGTTGTGTTTGAATATGTCCTGATATATTCTCTCTCAATTCTTTTTTTATCCCCCCACCCCACCCCTGCACTTGGTACTGAAACAAGGGGCCTTGTGCATGCTAGGTAAGCACTCTACCACTGAAGTACACCCCCAGCCCTCCCCATTCTTTTATATATTCCCTTTCTGAAGGATTTTACTTCTTATGTTTCTGTTTTAAGGCTTTACCATGTGAACCCCCCTTTTTTTGTACCAGGGATTGAATTCATGACCTTGCGCTTGCGAGGCAGATGCGGTGCCACTGAGCTAAACCCCTGGCCCATGAACCCATTTTTTAATTGTAGCAATAATCCATTTTCTTTATATGAGTTTTCAAATTAAAACTAAGAACATCAAAAGAGACAAAGGTCACCCTTAATCTCAACACTCAGACATGGATGAATGTTGTTGATATTTTGGAATATACCTATTGTGACTTTTACTTACTAGACTTTCACAGGAAATTGATAGGAGCTTAGAGTAAAAAAACAAAAACCCTAGTTAGAAATGTATATGCAAAAGAACCGTAAGATTTAAAAATTCACCAAACATTTTTCATATCTTTCCTCATGGTAGATAGATGAGTGACAACATATATTACAAATTACATGTAGTTAGTTTTTGCTTTTTTCAGCCCCTGAGTCTAATTTTTCCTTTTCTCTTAAAAATTCTGTGTTGAGTGGGGCATGGTGGCATACACTGATAAACCCAGAACTCTGAAAGATTTAAAGCAGGAGATCACAAGTTTGAACCCAGCCTGGGAAACTCATTGACCTGTCTCAAAATTTAAAAAAAAAAAATTATGTGTGTAGGATGAGGGATTTATTTCATAATTATAACTAGTATGTTTGATCTTACTTATTCCCTTCTTTCCTGAGTTATACTTCCTGAGATCGTGAATAAGTGATATTACCTTGAGAATTTGTAAGGGTTTATATCTAGATGTCCCCACAAAGCCTCATGTGCTTATAGATGGGGCTTCTGGGAGGTGATTGGATCATGGGGGCCTGACATGCAGCAGTGGACTAATCAGTGGACTGATTAGTGGATTAGTCCACTAATAAGTTTATCGCTAATATTGGAGGAGGTGGGTCACTGGGGGTGTTGCCTAGAAGGGTGTATCTCCTTCCCTCCTCCCCTGATATCTCTCTGCTGCCATTCCATGAACTATTTCTCCTCTGTGATGCCCTTCTGCCATGCCACCCTGCCTTGGAGACAGCTGACTATGGACTGAAACTTCTATAAATTGTGAGCCAAAATACATCTGTCTTCCTTTGGGCCAAGGATTTAGCTTAGTTGTGCGGTGCCTGCCTTGCAAGCACAAGGTCCTGAGTTTGATCCCAGCACATCCTGGCACCAAAAAAAAAAAAAGAAAGAAACAAAAACCAAAATACATCTGTCTTCCTTTGAGTTGTGGGTGTTGGATATTATGTTTTAGCAACAAGAAAGTAACTAAGACAAAGTTGATTCTTTTTCCCCTGAAAACTACACTTCAATCCAATTCTATCAGCCTCATACTCAATGAATTATCTTTGCAGATTTTAGTATGCCTTTACTTGGCTTCCTAATTCATATTTGGCAAATCCCTTTCCTTCACTCTGCTTAGTTTTGGGGGTTGCAAGGTTTTTTTGTTTTCGGTACCAAGGATCAAACTCAGGACCTTGCACTTGTTTGCGAGGCAGGCGGCAGCACCACTGAGCTAAATCCCCAGCCTGTAAGGTTTTTTTCATACCACTGTCTTGAGTTGCATTTTAAGGAGAAAAAAATTGGATTCTAGCTAGCAACCCTGAAACAGTATCTTTGACTTTCCAATAAAATATCTAAGAAAAAACAGTAAGATGAAACAATTTGATAGTGATAACCTACAGCTCACCATAGTGAAAACAAAATAACCTACCAGGGTACAGGGAGAATTGATATCAATCAAATCCCAAATCCTAAACACTCCTGTTCTCAAATGAAGGACAATAAGGCTTCTCTGAAATACTATCAATCTCCCACATTGACATCATGTAATAGTTCAAAATAATGTTGTCAAAGTACTATTTCCTGTGAAACATTAGGGTTGGGAAATTTGAGCAAACAATTATTTACCTACTCAGCCCTTTTAAAGGCCTGCTATTTACTGCAATCATTAAAGTTGCCAAGGATATAGTTGTCATTGTTTTCCTAGTACTCAAACAACAAGTTATAATTTTTAAGGCTCCTAAACTGTTTTTCATCAAGCTCTGTATGTGTTGTGTGTGTGCATGTGCGCACATGCATATGTTTCTGCAAACTAGCTTTTCAGTACTTTTCCACACACCTGCCCAGGTGTGCTAAACTACATAGAAGCTCACAGCTGATCCAAACTACAGACATCTGGCTCTTAATAGTCCAAATCCTAGTTGGCAGGATTAAGAACATGTTGAGTATAATCACCCAGAACAAATGGATTATGCTTTCTACAATCTATTATTATTCATTCAGAGGCTAGATAAAGACAGAGTGGAACAAGGAGGTCACCACAAAAGCCAAATACAACTATTCTAAAACCCCACAGGAAATATATTTATCTCCACTCTGAGTTCTTAATTGTCTATTACATCTGCATTTATTCTCAAAATGAAATGCAGAGTATCACATTTCCTATAAGCAAATAAAATCAATAACCGCCCAAGTATAGAAAAACTCACTACCACTGTACTGTTCCTTATTTTTCCACAGTTCAAGCTATTCATTTCATGCTAATCATATGAAATCATGCTAGGCATGGTGGCACACGCCTATAATCCTACCACCTGAGAGGCTGAGGCAGGAGGACTGGAAATTTGAGCCCAGCCTGGGAAACTTAGAGAGACCTTATCTCAAAAAAGAAAAAAAAAAAAAGGTTGACAATGCAGCTCAGTGGGAAAGCCCAGGGTTTAATCCCCAGTACCACACACACACACACACACACACAGCTGCAGTCATCACAGGCCCTCAATCCTCTGGGGTTAGGGAGAGTCCTGTTTGATTTAAACTCTAGGAATCTCCTCGAATGTTTTATAATCACCTACAGAAATGCAACAAACAATCTAGTCAGAATGACGGTGCAAGCAGGGCTTCTCCATAGCAATTACTTCGTAACTTAATATCATAGTGCAAATACTATTATACAGAATCTATTTAGTTATGCATGGGCTGGCTCATCAGGTAAGAATTTTCAGCTTAAATTGATTAATTTAATGGCTTTTGTCCTCTTTTAATCAGCATGGTAGAGAATTATCAGTATGTTCCTGGATTGGTCTTGTCTTTTAGCACCTGAAGATGCTTCTTAGTTATTCTAATTGAGGCCTCGAAGTATTTTTTGAAGTCATTGTAAAGGCAACTGCACCCACTTCTTTTGTCTTTCTTTTTGTCACAGTGACAGTAAAATATTACAGCTAAGTTGCGTGTAACATTAGGCTTTCACTTCTTTCTTCACCTGTCTGTTGAAATCCTCTTCGTTCTCCATCCACATGTACTCTGCAAATGGGTTTTCCTTCTCATCATGGCCATTGAACCCCTGGTCCTCTTTGGATTTTACACTGGGTGATGTATTTGCCATGCTGGATCCATTCATTATGATAGACTCTAAACAGGAGCAAAAGAAAAGTTAAAAAGAAAATAAAGATCAAGAAATGTAAACCTAAAACATCCTAACTTTTAAAGTAGCTTTTAAGGCCAGGGATTTAGCTCAGTGGTTTTGCCGCCTGTCTTGAAAGCTCAAGGACCCGAGTTCAATCCCCAGTACCAAAAAAAAAAAAAAAAAAAGTAGCCTTTAAAGTTCTGAGCCAAAGATTTTAACTTAAATGAAGAGAAACTGTTGAACTATAACTGTTATAAAAATCAACTGCAGGGCCGGGGATTTAAGCTCAGTGGTTCTGGCGCCTGCCTCGAAAGCACAAGGTCCTGAGTTCGATCCCTGGTACCAAAAAAACCCAAAAAAAACAACTGCATCCCCTAGAGATATCTAATTATAGATGTATAATTTTTTTTAAAGTTTTAGTTTATTAGTACATGTATGTAATGTACATAATGTAATAGTACATTATTTGTGGGAAGTTGGTACACGTACATGACACATCCCAGTTCTTTTCTCATCCCCTATCCCCTCTCCCCCCTCCTTCTATCTTTGATACCCTTTCCCTTTGAGAAAGATCTATCTCCCTACTACCTATCATCTATCTTTTGTTTTGCTCTTTATTTTTACTTTGGGTTTATCATGTAAGAGAAACCATGTGACATTTAAGTTTGTGTGTCTAATTTATTTCACTTAATATTATGGTCTCAAGATGTATCCATTTACCTACAAATGACTCAAGTTTATCTTTATGGCAGAGTAGTACTCCATTGTGCATAAATGCCACATTTTCTTCATCCATATATCTGTTAATAGACATATAGTCCACTTCCAAGATTTAGCTATTTGAGGGCTAGGGATGTAACTCAGTGGCACAGCACTTGCCTGGCAAGTGTGAGGCCCTAAGTTTGATTCCTGGTACCAAAACAAAGAAATAAAAGATTTAGCTATTATGAATTGTGCTGCTATAAACATGAGTATGTATGTATTACTAAGGAAGTGAAAGACCTCTTCAATGAAAACTACAGTACTCTGGAAAAGGAAATTGAAGAGAACATCAGCAAATGGAAAGATAGCCTCTTTTCCTGGATAGGCAGAACCAATACAGTCAAAATGGCCATACTTCCAAAACTGATAATACAGATTTAATGCAATCTCAATCCAAGTTCTAACAGCATTCTTCACAGAACTGGAGAAAACAATCCTAAAACTCATATGGAACCAAAAGAGACCCAGAATAGCAAAAGCAATCCTGGATAAAAAGAGCAAAGCAGGAGGCATCACCACCCCAGACCTGAAGTTATACAGTATTACCATGCTACTGTGATAAAGACAGCATGGTACTGGCACAAAAACAGACCTGAGGATCAATGGTATAGAATAGAGGACACAGAAACAACCCCAAGAACATTCAACTATTTGATCTTAGACAGAGGGGCCAAAAATACACACTGGAGGGAAGACATCCTCTTTAATAAATGGTGCTGGGAAAACTGGCCGTCCACATGTAGAAGACTGAATCTAGACCTCTATTGCTCACCATCTACTAAACTAAAATCAAAATAGATCAAGGAACTAAATGTTAAACCACAAACACTCTGCTGGAAGGCAAAACTTTAAGTCATAAGGCATAGCAAGGACCTTTTGAACAAAACCTCAGTTGTTTGATTCTCCAAACTACAGGAAATAGCTTTGAGAATCAACAAATGGGATCATTTCAAATTAAAAGATGTATGATTCTTGAAGGATTAAAAAAATGGTTAGGCATAGTCTTTCTAGATAAAAGCAGTAGGATGGAGTAGAGGATAGGAATTTTCAAATGCCAAATTCCTCTACAACCTAATCAGAATACCTTTCTTAATGTTTAAATAGGAAGAGAAAGTGTATTCTTAAGAAACATTGGAAGCACTACCTGCTCTTTTTCTGATTCTCAAGCTCATTTTCTTTAAAATGTATTTCAAAAAATAATACATGTTCACTGTATTGATAAGCAAAAAGGAGAAAAAATTCACCACCCATCCCACTATCTAGAGTTTAGAACAGCTAACAGTGTGGTATGCAGAGCCTTCCCAACACCCCCAGTGTGTATGTAGATACAGATAATATGCACACATTCCCCAAGTATCCATTCTTAATAGTAACAGGATCATAGGACACATGATGCTCCACTATTTGTTTTTTCTCATTTCTGTCAATGTAGCCATACTATCTTTTGGAGTGTGTCCAATGTTTCTGTATTACAAAGCCTGGATGAACTTCTTGTGTTCTTCTTTTCTAATGATTTCCTGAGAGTAGCTCCTAGAAATGGAACTGCTGCATTGGAGAGGGTGTTCATTTTTTTTTCCTCCCAGTACAGGGAATCAAAATCAGGATCTTGCACTAGCCAGGCAGGCATGGCACACTGAGTTACATCCCCAGCCCTGTGTTCAATTTTTTGAAGGCTCTTGATTTATTACCACCCTGCCATAAGAATTTAAATTCCCCCTAGTATTATTTAAGTGCCTGTTTCCTCACATTGAGTATTGTTATTTTAAAAACCATTCCCAGTCTTTTAAGAGAAAATCTGTATTTTTTTGTTTAAATTTCTTTGATTTTTGCTGGGGCTGAATATTTTAAGATATTTGAGATGTTTGTTTACTGGTTATTTTTCTATTGAGATATGTAACTTTTCCTTATCTTTTGTAAGAGCTTTTATTACATTTTCCATAATTAAAAGTAATTAAAAAATACTTTATAACTAAATTTTCATTTTTTGGTCTTTCCTTTCCTTTCTTTTCTCTCCCTCTTTCTTTCTCTCTTTCTTTCCTTCCTTCCTTTCTTTTGAAACAAGGTCTCGCTGTGTAGTCCAGGCTCACCTTGAACTCACAGCAATCCTCCTGCCTCAGCCTCCCAAGTGCTGGGATTACAGGCATGTGCCACCACACACAGCTGCCAAAATTTTACAACTATAATAAATATAATGTTTATTACATTTGCTTAACTTCTTGATAGTTTTTACTAGGTTGAATTTTTGTCTATGACTAGTGTATGCCTGTCTATGGCTTTTAAAGGAGCATATATATTAAGAGTTATTTATTTTGGCTTCTAGATCTATTTTGGTATTTTTGTTACCATTTGGAATAATGCCTTTTTGTTGTTGTTGTTGTTGTTCTTTACCTAAATCTTAACTATTCTTCAAAAAACAGTCCAGTCTTTACTAACTTCTTTCCTTCTCTAAGTTGTTGTACCTGGGGAGTATAATGTTAATACTACTTAATTGTTCGTTTCATGTGCATAATGTTTTCCCTTCCAATGAGATTCTCAACTCCTGAAAAACAAGACTGGCATGTATACATATTTGTGACTCACTATATAGTATTAGGGATTCCATAAATACTTGTGGTCTCGTACTTTGGCAACTTTCTGTATCCCATTTCCTTTCTACCACAACTCCATTCCCACCCAGACTCTCCTTGAGGCTTCTTTAAATTTTCTTTAACATATTATTTTCCTCTTGTTTCCATCTAGTCAACACTCTTGAACTTTTATTTCTCCTTCTCTTTTTATTTATTTATTTATTTTTTGGTACCGGGGATCAAACTCAGGTCCTTGTGCTTGCGCAGCAGGCGGCGAAACCACTGAGCTAAATCCCCGGCCCTTACTTCTGCATCTCGGTAAACTAAAAACTTGTTTTAGCTTTTTTAGAGTTTCTGCAATTTCCTTATCTGGATGGACATCAGAAATGTAATCTCATAAAAAGACAAGGCAAAATTGTAAAAAGTAAAGAATAAATGGAAAACTCATTGGTAATTCTAAAACAATTTCATTTAAAACAAAATCCATTTAATTCATCATAGGTTTAAAAAGGAGACCTAGTATGAAATACATCTGTTTAATATATTTTAGATAGAGTCAAAAGTAATCAAAGTCTATTCCAAATAGATTCATAGTAACAGTTACATAGGGTTGGGGAAGAAAGGAATAGAGTGTATAGTTCTTTATTTTACCACTTCCATTTCAGCATAACAATTAATAGAAGGAAGTCTTGAAATGCCAGGGCAAATCTATAAGTAAGCATGGTATTCCTAAGCACAGAGACTTAAAGGTCCTCAACTTTGGTGGACAGCAGGTTATGCTGTATTATATCTCCAAAAACTTATTTGGCAGTTGTTTACAGCCAGCAGTGATTTCTCCCCAGCAATATGGAAATCATCCATAGAGAATCAGGGTTCAGTTTTCTAAAACATTTGCCTTCATCCAAAAAATAAATCCTGACCGCACATGATTGTATGGAAAAAGAAGGCAAAGAAAGAACAGAATAACTCAGCTGACTTAAGAGCTAGGTGAAGCAGACAGAGAAAATTGCAGGATGTACATGTTCATGAGAAAGGGAATGGAAAATTACCATAAAGTCAACATGGGGATGTTTATTTTGGGTTTTATCCATGTTTCCCAGTTCATAACTCCCATAGTGTTTGTTATTTCAGTATGGCTTCAGAGCAACAGAGGTGAAAGAGAGTACTTCTTTCTCTCCTTTTATCTTTCTCTTTCCCTCTCCCTCACTCTACCTCCCCTCCCTCTTGACCCCCCCGCCCCGTTTTACCTGTTCATTTCTTCCAAAGACAGCACAGAAACTAGAATTTCTTTTTCATACCAGGTCTTAGGAACTAAAACTATAATCTCTACTCCCCCTTCTGTCTTAGAGCTGGCCATAAAGAAATTCTCTGACCTATCTTGTGTAATAGTAGATCACAAGATCCTCTCTTTAGAAAGGGTCCTGTGCCTTAGCAGGGAGGAAGGAATATGTTGCTAAGACAGGAAAAGAAGGATCTCAACAGACAGGCTTTGCTGGATCACCCCACTCTATCAATTAACATTAGATCACATATGCTTTTTGCCCAACCAATTTGCTACATGGTTATCCATACTTTAATCATACTTATGCAATAAAGTCTCAAAAAAAAAAAACCTCAACAACACAAAAAGAATGAGTTTGGAGAGCTTCTGGGTAGCTGAACATGTGGAGGTTTATAGGAAGGTGAACAGAACAAGAGCTCATCCGTGTGCTAGGAGGTTGGTGTACCCCAATTCCACTGGGATGGAAGTTCTTGGGCTCAGAATCCTTTCAAACTTCACCCTACATATCTTTTCTTCTGGCTATTTATCTGTATCCTTTAAAATATCCTTAATAATACTCTAGTAAAATAGAGTTTCCCAGAGTTCTCTGAACTACACCAGCAAATTAATTAAACCCAAGGATGGGGCTGTGGGAATCCCCATTGGAAACCAGTTGGTCAGAAGTTTTAGAGGCCTAGAAATTCTGACTGGCATCTGAAGTGAGAGCCAGTCTGTTGGGACTAACCTCTCATTCTGTGGAATCTGATGCTACCTCCGAGCATACAGTGTCAGAATTAAATTGGACTGGAGAGAGGATGCCCAACTGAGATCTACTGAATCGCTTGCCTATTGGTGGGGAGAAAACCTCACACGTTTTGGGATCACAGAGGTGATCTGTGTTGTGAACATACAATAGGAGAAACTGAGTACTGTATGTCTATCTTCAACATTATGGGATTACTAAACTTAAGGGAAATACTTAAAAAAAAAACCCACACATATGATATTGTTAACTAGGGAAATGGTTCTCTCAGTGTTGTACAGTGTTGATTTGTATGCTATATCATTCAACTGGTGTCTTCCACACAACTGGAAAGTTTGGTTTCTCCAAACAGCAGCAATCCAACAACAAAATAATTGTATAGTGTTTAAAAACTTAATAAAATACTTTCATATCTATGCTGTGATTTAAGGGACATAATCTATTAAATCTCATTTTAGGAAAATCACTCCTATGGTGCTATAGTAAGACCAAGAAGAGTACCAGATTCCAAGAAGAGGACCAGTATAGTAAGACAAAGAAGAGTACCAGGGTTACAAAATTCTTCTGTGTTATTGAGTTAGTTTAAGTACAAGACTGGTTTATGGGCCTACTGAGTAAGAGCGAACTGGTACTTAGTGTTCCTTGACTTTATTAACACTTTCAATTTACTAGGGAACAGGATGATTTTGTTGGAGACTGGTAACTCCCAAGGTGGCATACGGATGTTTTCAACATGAAGGAAACACAGGGCAAAATAGAATCATCGCCTCTAACAACCCAGATTCTCCTGTTCCCATTTTCATGTATTATTCTCTATTCCCACATCTTCCACAGCTTACCATCTACCATGCTTGAATACAATGTTTCTCTAGTCATTCCATTTTACCATTTCAATTATTATTTCACTTGATCCTCACCACATCAAGGCATATCCTCATGACAGTCTAGTACAGTGAAAAAAAAATGTCCAAAGCTTTCAGAGGTGGAGAAAACGCTTGGTTTTATAAAATGGATTAAGAATCAGAATGGCTGCCATGTTGCTGGCTATGCTACAGGCCCACATGACAAAGAAATGAACCATGTTGTGTCAGCTTAAAGTGCACCTTTCTACAGTCATGCCTTCAGATGAAATAGCAGCCCTTGGTTGGCAGCCTGAATGCAACTTCACAAAAGCCTCTAGGGCAGAGACACCCAGCCAAACTGCTCACAGATTCTTGACCCATAGAAAATATGCTATAATAAATATTTGTTGTTTTAATTCCTAAGTTTTGGGATAAGTTGTTTTAGGATAATGTATCTAAGATATTTCAAGAATACATGTTCCATCAGTTCAACACTTTGAACACCCATGGCTTTCAGATCCAACATTCTCATACTAAAAACTAGCTATTCTTTGAACCTAAATGATATTTTTCAGAAGCTATAAACCCACTCTCTCTCCATGCTTACAGTTTGACTGTAAAAATATTTGGGACTTCTGACTGAATTAACTAGAAAAAGACTGTTAAAAACTAGTCTGTACTATTGCCTCCTATATAGGTAGTTTCATTACTCCATTCCATCTAATACCATTTTTTAAATTAAAGGTCACAGATAACAGCCTTTTCTCATTATATCTTAGCAATTCAGGTCATTAGATCAATCCACTCATTCATTAATACCTGAGTGCCTATTTACACTAGGCACTGTGTTTGACTGGTGATTTGGCAGGGTACCTAGTCCTTGCCCTGGCAGTATTTACATTCTCTCAGCAGAGAAACAAGTAAATAACTAAGAATAATTATGATTCTCACTGTAAAAGGAGAAGTAAAAGGGCCTACTAGAAAACTACAGGGGGACTCAATCTAATCCTAAAGTGGACAACATTTTTACTGGTAATTGAAAAATGTAAATTAATTAGCAATAAGAAGAGGAAAAGAAATATGTGTAAAGACTCAGCAGCAGGAGAGAACATTTGGGGGACTGAAAGAATGTAGCTTGAAACCGCACTGAGCAGGCTTTAAAATATTATTGAATTGGTTTATAATTTGACTATTGATTAAAATTATGGGTCAATCCAAGGCCTACATGTGACCTGCCAAATGAGCCTTTGAGACAGAATTCCCTATGCCAACGGTCACAGTTGGGATCTCAATGACTGATGATACTGTGATGTCTTTAATGGCAAGAAAACACCTCAGCTGAGGAATTATGACTCTGTGCAGCCATTCTCCCAGATCAAACATTAGCTAAAGATAATGCAGGTGGCTCATTAACTATGACCTGCAAGATAACACAGGTGGCTTATTAATTGTGCCCTGTTCTTCACAAAATGCAAATGTTCTTCCCTTTTACAGCCTGGCTCATTAGTACCTTAAGTCCTGCTATTCCTTACATCTGCCTTTACACCCTCCTGCTATGTTGTGTAAACAACAAATGCCAACAAGTCCAGAGATCACGGTCTTAGCCAGCAAAGTGCTAAGAGCACGTGGTCTTAGCCAGGAGGGAGCTAAGATCAGAGCCCAGGCCCCCAAGTAATAAACAATTCTTTATTTTTTGTATATTATTCTTTCATCTTCTGCTGTACCCTGAGTCAGGCGATTGGGCATCCCCCGATAACTGGTCGGGCATCCTTCGATTGTAGGTATGGATATAGTAGGAGAATGACAAGGAAGAGATGGGGTTGAACAGGAAGACGAGGCCAGATCATACAAGACCTCTGAGACTACACAAAGGATTTTGGACTTTATCCTAAAAGTAGTGAAAGCCACTGTACAAAGTTGTCCAGAGCACAGTGACATGATTCAAATTATGTTTTGAGAATATTCAGGCTTCTCTGTGGAAAATATGAGTGGAGCGACAAAGAGATGAGACCAGTATGACAGCTAATGTTCTAATCCAGATAAAAATACTGTGGCTAGTTGGGTTACAATGATGGCAGTAAGAGAAGATGGGCTACAAAATGATTTTAGGAGGTTTTGGTAATAAGCTGGATGTGGGGAGCCTGGGTGAGGAAAATACCAAAGATAATTTTGGTACAAGGAACTGGGTGGATGGTAATGTCATTTACTGAGCTGAGGAACTATGTGGGAAGAGCAAACTTTTCCTTGGTAGTGATAGGGGGTTGGGGTACGAAGGGTGATGAGTTCTATTTTGGACATGTTAGGTTTGCAATGCCTCCAAAACACTCAAATGATGATATTAAGTAGGTTGGCTATATGTATCAAGAAACGGGAAAGTCTGGCTCCATATAGAAAGTTGGAGTAGTTATTTATAAATGGTAACTCAAGCCATGGAACTAGAAGATACTTCCCAAGGAGAAAGAACAAAGTGAGATGAAAGAAGATCTGCGACCCAGCTCTGATGTGTGTGAACATTTTAAAAGTCAAGCAGAGGGGGCTGGGGATTTAGCTCAGTGGTTCCGGCGCCTGCCTCACAAGCACAAGGTCCCGAGTTTGATCCTCGGTACCAAACAAACAAACAAAAAAAGAGTCAAGCAGAGGATCAGTATAATATGAAAAGACGCTGAACAGAGGCTAGAGTTGAGAAGGAAATCAGAAGACAGTGGCATTACAGAAATCAAGGCAACACAGAATTCCAGTGTAGTGGATTGACTGGAAGTCCCCCTATTCCCTATATATATCTATGTCCTAATCCCTAGAACTTGTGCAGTCTACCTTATTTGGAAAAAGGGTCTTTGCATGTGTAATTAAATCCAGAACCCTGAGATAAGGAAATCAACCAGAATCATACAGGTGGGGCCCAAGTGTAATGATAAGTATCCTTATAAGAGAAAATTAGATTTCAGACAGAAGAAGGAAAGGCAGTGTGTCCACAGAGGCCAGAATTAGAGTGAGGCAGTCACCAGAAGGTGAAAGAGACAGAGAACAGATCCTCATCTAGAGTTTCCAGGGGGAACATGTTAATGCTCATAAACTGATTTTGGACTATTGGCCTCAGAACTGTGAACAAAGCAATTTTGTGTTTTAAGCCACCACTCTGTGGTAATTTGTTACAACAGGCACAGGAAACGAATACATTCCCGTGAAGTGGGGGCTGCTTTCTACTTCTCAGGCTGTTCTGTGACTAAATAGCTATCCCTCACAGCTAGTGACAACTCGATTCTGGAATCTGTTTTTGACAGGTTAAATTACTCAAGGGGGAAAACTTCACTTCTAGGAAATTTTTAATGTGTTCTTGTTTACTATTTTAGTGCTTAATAATACCAGGTAGCTATAATATTCTCATGTGCTATAGGCTAGGTATAAAGCTTGTCACAGTGGGATCATCTAAATTGGAAGAAATCCATACCAGGGAGTCCAACAAAAATCACCAACAGGGGCTATTTCCATTTTATTTGACAGGGTTGTTTTTTCGGGGGGGGGGCATTCTTTTACCATAGCAATCAATATAGGGAGAGGGAAGCCAAGCAGCATAAATATGTAATATGGTACAGAAAACTCATACATAATACATATATAATGAGGTAGAAGTCTTTTCAAAAAGGGTGATATTTTGGGTGGGAGAAACTCTTTGAAAGTTAATTTGTTGAAGAAATGTGTGTCCATGAGGTACCAAGGCAGGGCAAAACTATTTCCTAGGAGAAGGTGAAATGTTTCTCTGGCTAATGGGAGTACAATCCTGAAATACAGTGAAGGAGAAAAGTAAGCCAATATGGTATGTTTCAGAGGGTGAAAGGCCTTGCACTGTGATAAGGACTGTACTTTAAAGACAGTGGTGTCAAACCTATGGCATGTGTGCTATTTGTTTTTCTTTGAAGATGAACAATGTAATATATGAGTTGTTTTTTCTAAACTAAAACTCAGTATTCAAGTTTAATTGCAGTGTTGGCACTTCGCGATAAATAATGGATTTTAGGTTGCAGTTTGGGCACTCATCTCTAAAAGATTCACCATCACTGCCTTAAGACCTCCAATTTTTAGTAAACTACTAGGTCCATATAAAATGTAGAAGCCTGAGGAGTGTGTGTGTGTGTGTGTGTGCGCACATGTGTGTAAACCACTGAAAAGTCAGGATTTTATGTCTGTTGTAAGAGTGAAACTAAAGCAGACCACGAGTTGAGAAAGCATTTAAGATAAGATCCCTGAGACTTCTAAGGGAAAGAGAAGACTCTGTTAGACATCTGAGTTATGTACAGGAAACAAGCAATCTACCCAAAACCAAGAAGAAAAATAAGAATAAAATGACAGCTCCTTTAAGTACTTCACTAACTTCCTCTCTTTTAATCTTCACAATGATCCTATAAGGCAATGGCTGATAGGATCTGTTTTTCTAGTGAATTCTCTGTCTTCTGGAGATTCATTGAATACTCTGCCTAAGATACAACTTAATAAGTGCCAGAACTTAGGTCCTCCTGACTCCAAAGCCCATGGTATGCTCTTAACCATTACTCAGTTTAGTTCCAGAGGGCTATGGTGACAAACTGATTTTTTTCTCAAGTACTGCAAATAGGGGTATGGAGCTAGGCTAAAGAAAAATGCTATTCAACAAAAGGACTGCTGTGCTCGCTTCGGCAGCACATATACTAAAATTGGAACGATATAGAGAAGATTCGCATGGCCCCTGCGCAAGGATGACACGCAAATTCGTGAAGTGTTCCATATTTTTAAATAAATGTTTGCCATTCTCAAAAAAAAAAAAAAAAAGGACTGTTGAAGTCTTTGGAAGGAAAATATAAGCAAGGTCACATCACCTGCTAGGGTGTTAAAATCTAAATAAATTATATTCCTGCCATAAACATATAAAGCTCCATTTAATCTGAAGCTTGCTGGTACTTTTAAGATGAGAAAACAGGCCCCATCAAACAGGTCTATAAGTCTCTTCTCCACAATTCCAATTCCCAAAAAAACAACCAAAACTAAAAGTTTTTCATATACTTCATATCGAAACTCAGCTGACAGTAAAACATGACCCAAACTGACGTGAAGCTATGTATAACCTTTATTTATCCCATTTAGTGTGAATACTCCTGCTTTACTCGGAAATAATGTGCAACAAAAGGTGCTGCCCCCAGACTCATTGGGGCATTAAATAACAGAGAGAATGCATCTTTCTAAAATCTGAAAATTTCTGAATTCTGAATCTCATCTAGCCCTAAGGGCTTCAGACCTTCTATAGACCTGTATTCCAAATGTTTTAAAAACAATTTCTGAAGCAGAAGTGCTCCGTGGACCAGGGAAGGTGGACCCTGCTCACACTGGCTGTTTTCCTCCACAGCTGATCTTTGGGGCCAAGAAGGTAGACTGGTGCGGTAGTGCTGCGATTAGCTTCATTGCAGACCAAGAACAACCCAACAGAGAGGTCGATAGCTGTCCCAAATTACGGTCAAGTGCATACCTGAGACCACTGCTCACCAACTTCAGACTCCAGCCTATCTACACCCCAGCTTCTTCTGTTAGTTTGAGAAGACCCAGCCTGTGGCCACAGGAGACCTCCATCCAGCAGAGCAGGATGGCTATGTCCCAGAATCACTGAGCTTCGGGGATGTGTTTGTGGACTTCACCCTGGAGGAGTGGCAGCAGCTGGACTCTGCTCAAAAGGACCTCTACAGGGATGTCATGTTCGGGAACTACAGCCACCTGGTGTCCGTGGGATATCTAGTTGCACAACCAGATGCAATCTTCAGCTTGGGACAAAAAGAAGAGGCCTGGGGGTCAGACAGAGAAACCCAGATGAGGAGCTCTCCAGATGTATCCATTTTTGCCTCATGTATTTTGAAGTGCTGTTATTAGAAGCCTGGCAAGTTGATGGTGTGCCTAGATAACTACAAGCAAAACCAAGACAACCCCCTGTAAGATGCATTCAGAGTCATGGAAATACTGAAGGATGAAAGGGGCCATGAATGCAGAACATGCAGAAAAATCATATATCTGAGCACAGACTTTGTTTATATAAGACAAAGACTCCCTAAATATTATTCATGGAGAAGGTGCTCAACATAATTTAAACTTTCATAGTTAAAAAAAAGCTATGTAAGAAAGATAATAGGTGTAAGTCATATTGGAAATTATGCCTCCATTCTAATCTTGATAAAGTTAAACCTGCAGAGAAATTCTTTGAAACCAATCAATAAGGAAGAACTCTCCACCATAAGGAAGCTTTTAATAAAAGGTAGAGAATTCAAGCTGGGGAGAAACTCTGAATGTGGAAAAATATTTATCCAGAAAGCATGCCTTGTTGTGCATCAAAGAACTCACACTGGAAAGCTGTGAATCTGCAAAAGCCTTCAGCCAAAAGTCAACCTTCGAACACATAGAATTGAAAAGCCCTATGAATGCAATGATTGTGGGAAAACCTTTATCCAGAAGGCAACACTCATTAAACATTAGAAGATTCATACAGGGGAGAAACTTTATAAAAGTATTAAATGTCCAAAATCTTTCAGTGTGAAATCAACTCTCATTGTACAACACAGAACTCCCACAGGAGAGAAGTCCTGAGAATGCAGACTGTGTGGCAAGGCCTTCAGGGGAAAGGCCTCTCATTAAACATCAAAGAAATCATTTAGGAGATAAAATGTAAAACCCATGAATAAACCTTTAAGTGAAAAAAAATTTTCTAAGAATGATTAGATCAGAGGTACTCAGTCTCAAGGATTTCATAAACTATAAAATTTTTTAAAAATATTTTGAAAAAACACAGGATTATAATTTTTAACTGCTAAGGATGGTAAAAACATCCTTACCAACATCATTTTATAAAAGGCTATTTCTATTTATTTATTTATTTATTTATTTTTGGTACCAGGGATTGAACTCAGGACCTTGCACTTGTGAGGCAGGCGCAGGCACCACTGAGCTAAATTCTCCAGCCCCCTAAAAGGCTAATCACCAAAAAACATAGGAAATCCTTAATTCAATGCAGAAGATAAATTGTTAAATTGAATAAATTTAATTTTATGAAAAACACTATGTGGCCCTTATTTTTCTTATTTCACAGGCTGGTGAAAATTCACCTGAGGGCCAGGGATGTAGCTCAGTGGCGCTGAGCCTGCCTGACAAGCACAAGGTCCTGAGTTTAATCCCCAGTACCAAAAATTGCCCTGAGACTAGCACTGGTGCGATCTGAGGCACAGTACCCTGCTAGCTACATAAATCCTTTGAGGAAGCTGTTAAAAATGCAGAAATACTGCCCTCCCCCTGATTCATTCTAAGAGATTCTAATCCAGATGGTTTGGTGTGGGGACCCCTAAAATCTAAAATTTTTTTTAGAAAACACCTGCATTGTTTCTAAGCACAGCCAAGCTTCAGAACCACTGGTCTAGTCTACAAGATTTATTTCTACCCTCCTTTTCAGCTAAATTTTTCTCTAAGGGCCAAGGGGCGTGAGACAAGAATGTTTCCAAGTATGGAATCTGCTCACCCTAGTTGTAATACAGTTATACCTCCAGGGCTGGACTAGCTGGTCAACTCAAAAACTCAGGCTTTTAGCAGTGGAACAAAAGAAATTACAGAGTTGACATGCAAGAAAAACTTGTTGAATCAAAACTCCTCTATGAAAAGGTGTGGCTTTCAGAGTTTCTCAACAACCCAAAGATTCTATATATGATATCTAAGATGATCAAAAATATCTTTGCCTCTAGCTAAAAATAAATAATACATAATTTTAAAAATACATGTGCATTATATATGTACGTATGCATGTGTGTCATCTTAGTTACTTTCTTTGTTTCTGGAACAAAATATCCAACACCCACAACTTAAAGGAGAAGAGGTTTATTTTGGCTCACAATTCATTGAGGTTTCAGTCTACAGTCAGCCAGCTCAAAGGTAGAACAGAATGGTGGAAGGGTATAAGTGGAGGAAAGTTGCTCACTTCATGGTAACCAGGAAGTAGATAGTGAAGGGAAGCAGAAAAGCCTTTCCATGCTATGTCCCCAGTGACCTGCCTCTTCTGACCAGAACCCACAGTCTAATAGCAGCTATAAGTCAGCTATAAGCCCCCACAATCCAATCACCTTCCAAAAGCCCCACCTATGAGTGAATGAGGCTTTAGGGGACATCCAGATGTCCATACATTCCACCCCTAAGACTCATGCACATCTCTTTATGAAAAATGCATTAAATCCATCTCTAAGAGTTGCCAAAGTCCTAACAGTTTCAGTATTGCTGAAAAGTTCAAAGACTCCTCTGAGATTTCAGATAATCTCTTAGCTGTGAGCCCTTATAAAAACGAAAGAAAATTAAACACTACTGACATACTATGGCATAGCATAAACATTCTCATTCCAAAGGGAGAAAGAGTAGGACAGAAACCAATGGGACCAAAGCAAAACCTAAACCCAGCAGGACAAACATTCAATCCTGTACCTCCAAGTCCAACACTTGGGGAAAGTTGTGACCATGAAATGTGAACTTCAAAGGACTTGGGTGCCCCACTCCTACAGCACTGCTGGTGGTTTAGCCCTCATGGTTTTTCTCCTGGATTGGCTTTGCTCCCTCCTTATGGCTTTCCCTGGACATTCCACATTTCTAGCTTCTCCAAATTTCTGGGGTCTCAAATGCACTTTTGGCTTCACTGTCACAGATTCACACACTGCCCTCTCAGAAGAACACTGGCTTCCTAGACCTTCTTCTGAAATCTGGGTGGAAGCCTTCCTGACTCTGCAACTTTTGTATTCTGCATGTTTATAAAACGAGCACCAGATGGATGATGCCACGGTCTGCCTTGAGCTTGAACAATAATTGGGCTCCCCATGCCAAGCTCCTAGGGCAGAGAAGGTGAGCTGGTCCCAGCACTCAGAGGGAAGCTCCCCCGCCGCCATCCCAAGATCCTGGGGCAGAGAAGCTGAGCCGGTCCCAGCACCTGGAAGGAAGCTCCCCCACTGCCATCCCAGGCTCCTAGGGCAGAGAAGCTGAGCCAGTCCCAGCACCTGGAAAGAAGCTCCCCCACCGCCATCCCAGGCTCCTAGGGCAGAGAAGCTGAGC
>NW_004624762.1:2326945-2348795 GCF_000247695.1 Heterocephalus glaber | reverse complement strand
TCTTTGCAAATAGGGAAGGGTGGAGGGGGTGAAGGGAGGGCAAGGGAAGGGGGCAAAAATAAGAACCAAGATACTCATGTAATGGTACAAGATCCCAATGATGAATTTAACTGTATCTTATACCTAAAATGTACCAATAAAGTTAATGGGGGAAAAAAATAATAATAATTAGGTTCCCTTATATCATGGTTGCAGAGCTTTCCAAGTGTCTAGATAGCTGAGCACTATGAAGGGAATCCTGTCCCTGGCTGCAGTTCTGAAGCACTGTGCCCCAGGGCTCTCTTCTCAAAGCAAAGTCTTTCACTTTTGCAATTCTGAGCCTCTGAAGGTTGGGTCATTGTTGGTTCCTCATGTGCCCTCAAGGCATTTTTCCTATTGTTCTGAACCTTAGTACTTGGCTTTTTTTTTTTTTTTGGTACTGGGGATAGAACTAGACCTTGCACTTGCAAGGCAGGTGGCAGCACCACTGAGCTTCTTTTTTAAAAAGCTCTTGGCTTCTTTTTAATGCCAATGTTTTTAGCAACCAAGTTCTCCTATTTTCCATCTTTTCAAGTACTTTCTTTCTCGCAAAAATGAAAACCTTTAAAATGGGGGTTTTGATCTTGATTTTCACTATAAACCAGCTACAAGTCCCCAACAGTATCCATGCCACAGTCTTGACACTGGGCTACCTTGAAATTTCCTCTGTCAGATTAGTCTACTGCCCTTAATTTTAGTCTCCTGAAAAGTCTCAGGACATGAGCAAAATGTTGACAAATTTTCTGTGAGAGCATAACACACATGATCTTGAGTCCAACTACCAATGGAGTCCTTGTTCCCAATTGAAACTTCCTGAGCCTCGTCTTTACTATCTGCATTTCTGTTAGCATTCTGGTTTTCTGAACTCTTACCATAATGTCCCATCAAGCTTGACTCACACAATTCTAAGGTTGCTTCTCCAGCCAACATCTCCAAACCTTTCCAAACTCCTCTGGCAAACCAGTTCCAAAAGCTTCTGAACCACATGGTCAGGTACAGTCACAACAATGACTCCACTTCTCTGGTGCCAAAATCTGTCTTAGTCATTTTTCTCATCACTGAGACACGATACCTGACACCCATGATTTAAAGGAGAAAAGGTTTACTTTGGCTCACATTTCAGTTCATGGTTGGTGACTCCAAAAAAGAAATAGCATGGCAAAGGAGCATGGCTGAGGAGAGCTGCTCATGTCACAGTACCCAGGAACCAGAGAGTGAAGGGAGGAGCTAGGGAGGGAGATAAACTTTTCCAGGCTATGTCCTCAGTGACCTGCCTCTTCTGATCAGACCCCATCGCCTAACAACAAGACAGGTATAAGCCCCCATAATCCAATCACTTTCCAAACCCCCTTACCTATGATTGCATGAGGCTTTAAGGGAACATGTGTGTATATATACCTACCTAGTCCTTCATACCTGTTTTTAGTTTGCAGTTTCTATGATAGGTGTATGATTTTGGCCTTTATTTCTCATCTTCAAAATTATTTCAAGAATTACTAGTATTACCTCAAATAAAGCCATAACAAATTACTGAGAGTCAAAGTTCATAGCATACTTAATATTTATTCTCCAAAATTTTAGTAAGATAAAATAAGTCCAATGATTTTTCTTTTTTGTAAAAGGTTTCTTTTATTCACTCAAATTACTGTTAACCTAAAACCTTAACAATAAACATGGCTATTATCTTTAAAAACACACAAAGCTTTCAATTCAATAAGTACCTGATGCCTTTTGCCAATTTCAAAGAAAATACTAAGCCCTTCTGTAAAGGGTAAATGCTAAGTGATGCAAGAGAAACAAGAGACATACAAATAACTTCTATTTTCATGGGGTTAATCATCAGGACCTATTATTTAATTAAAATCCCCTGGTCTCTCCAACTTAACTCAACCTATGCTGCATTTCCTCCATAACTTGTGTGTTTCTTATACTCCCAGATCAACTAAGCTTTCTTCTAGCACTAGATTTTTATAATCTATATGTAATAGGTAGGAATGGTTCTTTAAAAATGTGGTATCTGAAAAAAAATATTTTAAAAAAATATATAGTATCTGACCTGCAGCAGAACTGCCTGACAACTTTTAGAAAAGCAAATTCTCAGGCCCTGCCCTAGACTCTTGGGTTGGGCCAGCGACTGTGTTGAAACAAGCCCTCCAGATAATTCTACTGCATGCTCAAGTTTCAGAACCTCAAATATGAAGCAGTTCGAAGTGTCTTTCCTTCTGTAGGCCCAAAGGCAGAGATACTTGAATTTTATCTTGATACAAAATAAAGACATCCGATGTGTTATTTTTGTTAGTTAAATAAGAAAACAAGCTGCTATCAGAGACTTAGTCTGAAAAGTATACTTAGGGCTGTTGGTTCCCATCTAGCCTGATCTCATACAGTATCATTCACATTCTCTTACATTTAAAGTTCTAAAAAAGGATCTTCGTGATGTGAGCCTCAGACATTAGTCCTATAATGAACCTTAGGTTTGAATATACTAAACTTTCTAAGGAAGAAAATTTTGCTTTATTTTAGAACTGTATTCAATATGGAGTTAAAGTTTCTTCACTTTTATATTTTCAAGTTAATAGAATGAAAACAGAATAGTCCATTCTACAAAAGCTTCTAGCCAATTTTACTGCTTTCAGTTTTCTTGCTTTCAGTGAGGACAAAGCAGAGCCCTAGTAGGTGTATTTTTTTATAGCTACAATGCTAGAGAACTCAAGAGTTACGTCTGTTCAACATTAAAACAAAGGACTTGTAAATCCTCACATGGGGAATAATACCTTAGCACTACTACCAAAGCCTACGTAACAAAAAGACACTAAGAACACCATAGCAAATAAGAAGTATACTTTTACTAGAAAACTACATTTTGTTCTGCTTCCATTTATACCAAAATTACTACATTAAAACTTAACTTTGGGGTGGGGATGAAGTTCAGTGGCAGAGTGCTTGCCTAGCATGCTCCTGGTCCTGTGTTTGATCCCCAGTACCTTACAATCAAAACAAAATATACCTCTTCATTTCCCTGAGCTAACTTCATTTTAGAGTGGGGAATACAAGTCTATAGTACAGACAACAACTGGTTTTAAAAAGGAGATAACTCCCATGCAACTCTTTTAAAGCACAAAAACAAAAAATGAAGAGAACCTTCTAATTATTTTTATACAAATAGCTCTGACATTAAGCCAAACATGAGAAAAAAAAAAAAAAGGACACTTTCTATGCTCCAAATACTGTATATAATTTCAAGTAAAACATGAGCAAATAAAATCAAGCGATTAAAAAAACCACTTTAATTAAATTGAGTTCAGCCCAGAATCAAAGAATGATTTCATAGTAAGAAATATAAAAATGCATACTATTATATTAACAAAGTAAAAAAAGAGCCATAAAAAACTACATGATCATCTCAATGGATACCAGAAATTAATAAAATTTAATGGATTAGGGGTGTAGTTCACTGGCAGAGCACTTGCCTAGCATTTATGAAGCCTTCGGTTCAATTCCTAGCCCCAGAAGAAAAAAAATCCAAAATCTATTCTTGCTAAAACTCACAATGTGAATAAATAAAATCAAGCTTCCTAAATGTAATCAATATGCCTACATAAGTATCTCTTCCAAAATTTTAGTGCATTCCCATTAAAACAGGGAAAAGATTAGGAATGTCAACTTCTGAGACCGCTATTAAACTTGTTCAAAGGCTACCATCTAATCAATTAGTCAAGAACATAAGATAAAAGGTATTAACTATTAGAAAGGAAGAGGTGAGATAATCTTTGTTTGCAGATAATGATTTTGGTTTTTCAGCAAGCCTAAAAATCAACTGAAAACTATTAGAAATAGTAAAAGTTTAATAACAAGACTGATTACAAAATGTTATGGTTTATATCTAAATGTCCCTCAAGAGCCTTATGTACTCATAGGCAGGGCTTTTGGAAGGTGATTGAATTATGGGGCTTTATATCTGACTTTCTGTTAGGAGGTAGAGATCTGGTTAGAAGAAGCAGGTGTATGGGTGCATGTCCTGAAAGGGTTTATCTCCTTTCTCAGCTCCTCCCTTGACTCTCTGCTGCTCTGTGGCAGGACAGGTATAGCTTCTCATCTGCAATGTACCATGCTGTCCTGCCTTGGAGCAAGCCAACTATAGACTGAAACCTTTACAAACTGTGAGCCAAAATAAACTGCTCCTTTAAAGTTGCACGTGTCGGATATTGTGTCCTGGTGATGAGGAAATCACTAAGACACAAAAGAAATGCAAAAATGCACCAGGCCCTGCAGTTCCATCCCTAGCACAGTAAAAATAAATGAATAAAATACAAAATATCAATAATTTTCATATAAACCAATAATAACAAATTAGAAGCCAGGCCCAATGGAACATACCTGTAATCCCAGCACACGGAAGGCTAAGGGAGAAAGACCACAAATTTGAGAGTCCTTATCTCACAATAAAAAATAATTTGAAGGGGGGGGGTATGTAGCTCAGTAGTAGAGTGACCCTGGGTTCAATTCTCAGTACTACTGAAAACAAAAACAAAAAACAGAAAAGATATAAGAGAAAAGGCAAATTCTTCTAAAGTGAAGTCATTTTGCTTCAGCATTTCACAATTTATACTAAAAGCCCCAAAATTATTTTATATTATTTTCCTCCAGATATTCTACTTCTAGGAATTCAACCCAAAAATATTTGCCCAAATTCTCTAAATGTATGTGTAAAAAGCCAGGCATGGTTGTATACACCTGTAATCTCAGCCACTTGAGACCTGGCTAAGTATGTAGCTCAGTGGTAGAATGTTTCCCTAGCATGTGCAATATGCCCTGGGTTTAATTCCCACAACTGGAAAGAAAAAGTATATAAAGGAAATTCACCATTGGGGTGGCAATGGCTAAATAATATATCTAGCTATTATAATTATAATGCCAAATGTATTATCATGGAAATACATCTAAAATATATGGAGAAAAAGATTATATGAATCTACTTTTTAAAATGTTTATATGTGTAGGAAATGTCTAAAATGCAAAAAACTAGAATGTTTTGAGTAGCAAAGTTAAAAGATAATTTTTCTCTATATTTTGTCTTCTGAATTATTATAAGGAGGGTATGGTTTCCTTTATAATCAGAGTAAAATGTTATTTTCATTTATATATATTTAAATCTTTCTTTTTCTTATTTTCTCATGTATGTATGCTTGAGGGCTTGAATTCCCACCTGCTGAGGAAGATCAGCCTGCTTTTGAGATGTGCACTATACAAAACTGCCCAATCTTCATTTTCTAAAAAAAAAAAAATGTTCTGTATAATCACAGGGAAAACACAGGTACATTTAAAAAGACTAAAAATGCAGTTGCAATAGAAAATAATATCTATTGCATAAAATGATAGTGAATATGAAAAATTTAGCGGCTATTGAAGCCTGGAAACATTTTTCTTTAAAATGGTTTTATTGCTCACATATGTGTGTGTGTGTGTGTGTGTGTGTGTGTGTATGGCAGTCAGTACTGGGGATTGAATGAAGGGCTTTCACACTGACCTACATCCCAGCTTTTTGTATTTTTTATTTTGAGACAGGGTCTTGTAAAGTCACTAAGTTGCTCAGGCTGGACTTGAACTTGTGATCCTCTTGCCTCAGCCTCCCAGAGTGTTGGGATTACAGGTGTGCAACACCATGCCCAGCTTCAAAGTTTTGTTTTGTTTCGTTTTTTTGTTACCAGGGATCAAACTCGGGACCTTGTGCTTGCGAGGCAGTAGACAGAACCACTGAGCTAAATCCCCAGTCCCAAAGTATTTTTAAAGTATGTGAATTTAAGAAAAAGAAGATTAAGAAATCTGCCTCTCCCTTTCCTGGGTCTATTTTTCCAATCTTTGCTCCTATTGCTAAATATTCTCTTAGTACCAAAATAATGGGAAGCCCCTTAGATTTGTTTTTCTTTTCTCTTTTTCATAACCTTATTTCATTCATTTATTCACTCATTTCTTAAAAAATAATACAAACACATAATTCAAAGAAACATTCTGAATACAGTATATACCTATAAAAAAGGTGTATGGAAAAAAATTCTTACTCATATTTTCTCTCCACAAATACTTTAACTGGCTTGTTTGTTTAATTATGTGTTTATTTATTTTTTGGTACTAGGGATGCACCTAGGGCTTTTGTGCTAAGCTAAATCCCCAGGCTTTTTTTCAATTTTTTATTTTGAAACAGGATATTGCCAAGTTGTTAAATTGTCCAAGCTAGGCTCAAACTTAACTTTAAATGGTTTCTGATATGTTTTCAGAATTGTAATTATGCATGTATACTTTTACTCTTTTCTCTCAACACAAAAAGTAGCACACTAAAAACTCAATATAATATATCCAAAGGAATTAAAATCAGCATACTATAAGGATACATACATACCCATCTTTATTATGGCACAATTTACAATAGCCACAATATGGAACCAGCTTAAGTACCTAACAACAGATAAACAGATAAAGAACACGTGGTATATATACATACTGGAATATTATTCAGCCATAAAGAACAAAATTTTGTCACTTACAGAAAAATGGATGGGTTTGGAGAACATCATGTTGAGCAAAAAAGCTAGACTTAGATAAATATCATACGCTCTCCCTAATATACAGAATCTAAAAAAGATGACGTTAAAGTAGAAGAGAGACTATTATTAGGGAAAGAGGGAGGAGAAAGGGGTGTAATGGAGGGTCATAGGAAGAATAATATGATCAAAATATATGCATGGAAACTCAATATTCTGTAAAATTAATAGGCACTGATAATAAAAGAAAAACACAAAAAATAAAGAGTATTGAAAAATTATACAAATAAAAATCAAAACTCAATGTATATTAGACATAAGTCTTATTTCTTCTTTATACTACACAATATTTCATTCTTTGAGTGTACCATGGTTCACTTAACCAGTTCCCCTTGATGGACACTTAAGTCATCTCAATCATGCTATTACAAAAAAGAATGCCAAGCATAACCACCAAATATATCAAATTCATTTCTAAATATGCCTCTGATAAGGCCTCTGAAATGGCTTAGGAGATTAGATTACCACAAGGTCACATGTTCTCTGGGCTGAAAAATTAGTCCTCTTTCTAGTTCTCATTATGTACCAAGACTACCCTCAGGAGATTTATCTCACAGAAATTAAATAGAATACCCAGGATATACCCATTTCTATTAAAAATGCATATACATGTGTATACATATATCAATATTCAAAGAAAGTATAAAATATATCCATCAAAACATTAACCATTGTATCAGGATGTTGGATCTATAAAGTGCTTTGTAGTCTCTCCCCTTTCTTGCCTATCAATGCTTTCTAATATAAATACATATTTCTGTAATATAAAACTTAAAACCAACATGTTAACTCAAATTACAATACATTCCTTTAGTCTATCTTATATTGATATAGTGCTTCAGAGTGCTCAAATATCACTTCATTTGAGAAACATTTCTTAGCACTCTATATATTACTAACTGCTCTTTTCTCCTGTTTAGATAGAATTTTATTCATATCTCTATTACCTCACTTATCACATGATAAATCAGTTGTGCATCCATCTATCTCCCTTGCTTGCTTGTGAGCTCCTTTTGATTACATTTTCAGTACCTTGAACAGTGTGTGACACACAGAAGATTGATACATGGTGAAGTAAATGATTTCACTACATTGTAATCGTTGCCAGAATTCAGTATGTGTATTACTAAATCACTATAGATACTGCCAGCAACATAAGAATGTAATGTTCTCCCCATAAAACTTGTACCCATTACTGAGTAACTATGGTCATAGTTAATTCAGCTGTGATATGCACTCTGGCCAAGCTCATTCGTAATTTTTTCCTTAGGTGATTTTCAACTGTTTGCTTTTTGAGTTTATTTATTTTGTTTTTTCAATCTACAAGGAATATTCAGCCAACTTCATCACATTTTTGTATCTGTACCTTTGCACCTGCTAGTGTCTCCTTGAAATGGTATCTCAAGGTTTCATTTACCTAGAAAACATTCTTATTCATCATTTCAGAATCAGCTTAGGAGTCAGGGTTATAGGTCAATGGTAGCGCACGTGATTGGCATAAGAGAAGCCTTGTATTTAATCCCCAGCAAGGGTGTGTGTGTGTGTGTGTGTGTGTGTGTGTGTGTGTGCGCGCGCGCGCATTTATTGGGGTAGCTTAAATAATACCTTGTTTGGGAAGCCTTCATATTCACTCCCCATCATTTTAAGAAAAGTTGAGAATTCCTCAAATCCAGTATCTATGCATTTATTACTACACATCAGGCTCTGAAGTAAGGGCCAAGGATAGAGAGATGGTGATGCATACTTGTAATCCTAGCACTCTGGGAGGCTGAGGCAGGAAAACTGCAAGTTTGAGCCCAGCCTCAGCAACTTAGTGATTTTTTGAGACCCTGTCTCAAAATAAAAAAGAGCTGGGATGTAGCTCAGGGTAAAGGTCCTGGGTTCAATCCCCAATATTGAAAAAAGAAAAGAAAGCTGAGATGAAGCTGTGGACCCTGCTGCCCTCATGGAGCTCATAGTATGGTATAGAAAACAGTCGTATGGACAAATATTCACGATAATACTAAATGCAAGAGGAAGATGTTCTCAATATTTGATATGTCAATCATTTTGTTAGTTCATTAAATATTATCTATGATCATGCTAGATATGTATTTGAGTTAGAAAGAAGGCCATGAAACTCTAGGACTGCTACCCCTTATCTTCTGAAGAAACTGTCTCCAAGGAGTTCTTTTTACATAGTCTACTGTCTGTGAGACAGAATACATGAAACCAGCTCAATTACTTTGGCTATAAGAATCTAGACCAGGGCTCAGTGCCTCAGCTAAGGACAATGTACAGGATGAACTTGAAGAAGATCAAGAACCAAACACATGGTTTGGCTCAAAATTCTGCCCAATTTCAGCTACTCAAGAGGCTGAGGCAGGAGGACTACAAGTTTGAGGTCTGCCTGCACAACACAGTGAGAAATCTTGTCTCAGAATTAAAAAAAAAAATTTTTTTGTCCAGTAGAGGTCTTTAGAAGATAACAGATCAATCCAATCAGATATTCTCTCTTAGGAAAATGTAAGCATTGAGCAGACAAAGTAAAAGAAGGTAGATTTTGAGGAATTAGATCCTACCCTAAATACTGATAAGCTATTTTTCTATAAAAGTTTTGAAAGCAAGAAGGCCAAGATACAATACAGATTGTGAAATGATTTCCCATTCAAGTTACATTCACCCCTCATCACCAAGGTAATATGTGTGAATGCCTCTGCCTTAAAACCCCCAAGTCTAAAACAACTTTTTAAACACTTTAAAATTAGGAAACAGGTTCAAAAGTCCAAGAGTCTGACTGAAGTCACTCACATACATGGTAGATGGCAAAGGCAGAATTAAAAGTATTCAGGTCAACATAATTCTTCTACAAAATCCTACCAGTTAAATGCGCAAATGTTTTCAAAATTAACAAATGACAAGTAGAGGTTAACAGCAGTCAATGAGAGGAGCTCATGGGGAAGAGTTTATGCAAAAGAATAGCACAGAAATGTTCTGGAATTACACTTGGAGATGCAAAGTGGGAGGGGCACAAAAAGTTTCACCCTGGTCAAACTAATCTGTAATTTCAACTAAACCAAGTTTAGTTGTCTTTCTTATTTCAATGTGAGAGCCATATACTGGGCCTGTAATCCTAGCACTCAGGAGGCTGATGGAGGATTGCTATGAGTTTGAAGACAGCCTGGGCTACACAGTGAGTTCAAGGCCACCCCCTTGAACTACATAACAAGAGCCTGTCTCAAAAACAAACAAATAAATAAATACAATTGAAGCCCAGTCTAGGCAACTCAGCAACTTAGACCGTTTCTCAAAATTAAAAATAAAAAAATTTTTTAAAGGGCAAGGGATGTATCTTAGCGTGAAGGCCCTGGGTTCAATCCCACAGTACCACCAAAAAAGAAAAGAAAAGAAAAACCATCAAACAAGACTTTAATCTCTAGTTTGAATTACATTAATATCTGTTGAATAAATATCTGTTGAATAAATAAACATTATCTGTTAAATAAATGAATAAATTTATAAATAAATAAATGAATAAATTTATAAATAAATGAATACATTATCAAAGAAGCTAAAGGAACATTCTACTGAGGATCTTGGGGGGATCACTTTTAAGTATAGTTGATCCTCATTTTTTGTGGATTTCATATGTGCAAATTCACCAATTTGCTAAAATTTATGTGTTACCCCAAAATTAATACTTGTCAAGCTTTTGAGGTCACTCATGGATATGTATTATAGTAGTGAAAAAATCTATTGTACCTTCCACATGTACCAGGCTAAGGTGGAATAAGGCAATGCCAAGCCTTCTTGGTTTAACTCTCAAGAGATGATCAAGTGGACAGAGACAGCAGGGGGCAGTGAAGTATACGTAGTGCAAGAAGCTCTAGCTTTCAGGCCAAAAGGCTAGGGTTTGAATCCTAAATCTAGCATATTATTGTGGTGGCCTTAGACAAATCACTTAATACTTCTGAACCTTATTTCTTTTGTAAAATAAAGAAAAAGGCATCTACCAGGATGAGTTGTTTTTAAGATTTAAGATTATAATCCATGCAAGACAGGCAAATTCAAGAAATGGCACTTTAGGAAGTCTAGAGTAGTAGGCAATGAAGCTAAAACACCTTGTACACATCCAAACTACAGAACCTTTCTCTGCATGCATTTAATTCTTGGTTTATAGGTCTGTCCTCCACTTAACAGTGAGATCCTCAAGGTCAAAGTCCCAAAATCATAGCTACAGTCCTCTAAACTTGCAAACAAGTAATTATTAAATGCAAATATACCTGCAAAGACTAACCAAAAAACTGTTTGGTTTTTCTTTGGTACCAGGGATTGAACTCAGGACCTCATGCTTGTGAGGCAGGTGGCAGCACCACTGAGCTAAATCCCTGGCCCCAAAACTGATTTTTTTTTTTTTTTTTTGGTACCAGGGATCGAACTCGGGTCCTTGCGCTTGCAAGGCAAGCGACAGAACCACTGAGCTAAATCCCTGGCCCCAACCAAAACTGATTTTTAAGTCCAGCCCAATATCAACTTATCAGCCCATTTGGATACAGTATTTGTGAAAAACTCAGAGATCTGAAATTTTCCAGGATTTTTCTTTAATGACTGCTGTAACTCTGTCACAAATTCTTATTATTATTCTAGATACTTAGGCATTTTTTTTAAGAACAGTTTTTTAAGCTCTTGCTCATTTTAGTACAATTTATTAACAAGGCTCAAACATATGGTCCATTAGACAATATTGTCACCTCAGAATAAAGATGTCTTTTAATTCACTCTAATAGACTTATTTGTATATACACAAAATAAAATCTTAACATATGGAAGCATATTGATATACATGTTAGAAGGTGGATAAGAAAAACAATATTTTTTTCCACAAAAGCTTACAAAATCCTGTCCAAAACACAATGAACATGTTTATATTTCTTCACTGAGAACTAGAAAAAACAATTCTAGTTTATGTAAACTCATGAAATTTAAGTACTGTGAGAATGAACAAGGTTTTGTATGTGTGTATACTGTCTCTCTGTCTTTCTCATACACACAGAGCCTAAGAAGTCTATCAATCTTATCCCAAAACTTTTTTTCCAACTTCCAAAATAAAACTCACTATTTGATACCTAAATTAATGTTTCCAAACCTCTAAAATCTAAATCAAAACTAGCAGTAATGAGTTAGTTTTCCCCATAAGATTCTTGGCATAATTTTACTTAGGGAACTGTGGATATTGCTCAGGGTAAAAGCATTTGCCTACCATGTTCAAGGCCCTGGGTTCAATTCTCAGCACTGCCAGAAAAAAAGGTGTATTTGGGTGTGAACTATTATCTAGAAACATATGGCTAGACTCAACACTACTGGAAAACAAATGGCTATACTATGAAGGTGAACACAAATACTCTGTGAAAAGAGAATATGGAATATAATTTTTTAACATATTCAGTGCTGTTATTATCCACCCCTAAATTACATGTGCTCAAATTACGTCGTACTGTATACTGCTGAAGTATATTTTGTAATAAACTACGGTGGCCAAGCCCTTACTGGAGCCTCCGACTCTTTAAGCTCTTTAAAGTATAATCCAATTTTACTCACTTAAAAAATGGTAAAATTTCAAATCTGTTGCTGCCAGTAAGCTCTTTCTACCTGCACGTTCAGCAGTTATCACTAAAAGAACTTTATCGGGACAAAGATTCTAGAAGGGTATAATGATGAAAAGTCCTCTTAAGGGAGGTAAAAATAGTTCACATCGACAAAACCGATTAAAGTTCCCAACCTTGCAAAACTCCCTGTTCAGTGTAGTCTGCCTCTCTCAAATTCTTCTGCCTCTCTTATGTTCACCTTCCAGCTACCTGGAAAAAGCAAGTGAAAAATGTTAGTTTCTAAGAAAGATGAGAATTAAATGTAGGAGACAGGATTAAATTAGAAGGGTGCTTACTTGCTGGAGACACCGGAGAAAAGTGACCAGTCTCCAAATTAGGTCCGAAGAAGGAGGCCTGAAGTAAAGAGGGAGGTGGAGGGGCTATAAAAAACGCTGAAAATGCACGGGGGCCCGCCAATAGGGGAGGGGTAAAATGTGGACCCTTTCCTCGCTCCCGCCTCTTGGGAAAGGGAGGCGGGGTGGTGGTGGTGGGGTACAGCAGTGCTCAATTTGTCTGGCAGTGTTGCACCATAGTGAGGAAATTTACAAACCCAGGAATCTGGTCCTAGTGTTACAAGGGGCTTGAGAAGACTCAAGAACTTGGGGTGGGGGTGGGGGAACACAGCACCTGTACAGAGAAAAAGGGACCAAGACCCCCTCCCCCAGCTCCCAAGGGGCAGGTGACCCAAGCAGACGCACCTTCTCGCGAATGGCTGCGACGTGGGATCCTGCGGACTTCCTCGCCCTACAGGCAGTAAGGCAAGCACGCGCTGCCCCTTCACAATCTCGATGGTGATGAAAAGGGGGCGCAGGGAGCACTTAGATCCGCAGGTCTTGGCGCCGGAGCCCACCTAGGCTGATCAGAAGCTCTTCTTCCAGTCGGTACTCTACCACTCTCTGAGAGCCTAAGCCTTCGCCGCAGAGGTCGTCGACGCCAGGACAGTCTCGGCCTTTAGTACCAAAACCCGAGCCACAGCACTGGAGAAGCACCACTAAGCCTAGGCTGGCAACCTCTTACTGCACACAGGCTTCTCGCCCCGCCCCCGAACCCAAGCCATTGGTTGCCGGGCACCGCCCCATTCTTCTATTGGACCGAAGAAGCTGCCACTCAGTCGCCTAGCCGAGCATGTGTGATTTTCATTGGTGTAAATGTGAAGCAATGTCTGCCCACTGCCTCAGAAGTCCAGCATATGATTGGTCTCAACATCTGTCCTTTCGCTCCTTTAGTTCTTTCCCTGGGCTGGAACGTTTACTTGCGGGAGACCCCGGCTGGGATTGACTGAAAGGACGCTGCGCTGGTCGGAGAAGGGCTTTGAGCTAAGGACTCGTCGAGCTGCCACGTGGGGGAGGAGCCCAAGACTCAGCTCCTCTGGTTTGTTTACACAAGCCTTTGCTCCGGCTTCGTCTATTGGCTGAGGCCGAAGCCATTCCCACAGGGTTTTGCTAACTCAGTCTAGCGCGAAGGGGGGAAGGGTTGATGTAAGCGTCTCTTCGGGATTTCCCCTGCCGTCAGTTACCGAGGGAGGAGTCAGCGGGCGCGGACTTGGCCCTGTTCTCAGTCGCGGAAAATGAAGGCGTTGGGCTCCGTGGGAGACTAGAAGGAAACAGAGGGATGCTTTCACATTTTAAGAAACAAACCTATCATTTCAGTGCTTAAAAATAAACTTATTTTCCCCCTTGATTTAGGAGGTCCTATCTTTGTTCGAAGGATTTTGAATTTTATTCTTCAGGAAATGGGAATTTCTTTATGAAACTCTATATGTCTGTCTCCTCCCACCTCATACTGACTGACACAAAGTAGATTGGTGAATGAGTGAATAAACGATAATGAAAAGGATTAAATAAACCTAACAAATATATTAAATACATACTTAATGTAGTAAATATTATTATAAAATACATAAATTAATTTACTCAAAAATATCTTTGGGCCTCTGCTAAGATGTTCCAGGTTCTGATCTAAATTCGGGGTACATGATATGAATAAAACAAAACGCACCCATCATGCTTGTTCTCTGGTGGGGAAGACTAACAACAAACTTGTTAACTAGTAATATTAAAGTGCCATGTTATGACAAAATACTGCAAAGAAAAATAAAGCAGAGTTACAGAATCGCTGGGGGAAATGTCTATTTTAAGTAGAGTGGTTAGATTAAGAGCTGTTTGAAGAAAAAGCATTGAACAGAAACATGAATAATGAGAATGGAAAGGAGTCTGATAAGTAGGACCATTACAATGCACAATTTCAGAATCTCTGTTCACATGCTTCATTTTGAGGTTGCGTGATTTGACATACATCCATTTAGGATTGCCCTCTCTGTGTCTCAGTATACACTGAGGCTTGCTTCCAAGACAACCCACAGAAGCTAAAACTCATAGATGCTCAAATCCTTTAAATTGGCCCTGTTGCCATGAACACATAAAATTTACCATCTTAACTATTTTAAGTGTACAGTTCAATGACCTTAAATACATTCACATTGTCATGCAGATCTCACCATAATCCGTCTCTAGAATATTTTCATCATCCCTAGCTAAAGTTCTGAAGCCATTAAACAGTAAATCCACGTTTTCTCCTTCCTCTAGCCGCTAGCAATCACCATTCTACTTTCTAAGAATTTGACTGGGTGTGGTGGTGTACTTCTGTAATCCCAGTACTAGGGAGGCTGAGGCAGGAGGAACACAGTGAGTTTGAGGCTAGCCTGGGCTACACAGTGAGCTCAAGTCCACCCTGAACTACATAGCAAGATCTTATCTCAGAACACCAAATAAATCAATAAAAGAATTTGACTACTATAGGTACCTCATGTGAGTGTAATCATACAGTATTTGTCCTCTTGTGTTTGACGTATTTTACTAGGCTTGAAGTCTTCCAAGTTCATGTGTCAGGTTTTGTTTTTTTAAAATCCCAGTTCTGAGGATCCAACCCAGGGAGCACTGAGGCACATCCCCAGTCCTTTTATTTTTTTATTTTGAGACAGAGTCTCACTACATTCCCCGGCTGGCCTTGAACTTTTTTTCTGGCTTTTTTTTTTTTTTTTTTGTACCGTGGATCGAACTTGGGTCCTTGCTCTTGCACAGCAGGTGGTGAAACTACTGAGCTAAATTCCCGGCCCCTGGCCTTGAACTTTTGATCTTCCTTCTTCAGCCTCTAGAGTAGCTGGGATTATAGATTATGGTTATGGTTGTATGGTTATGCATCACCATGCCCAGCTTCATTCCTTTTTAAGGCTTAATAATATGTCATTTTATGTATATATCACATTTTATCATTCATCCACTGATGGAAGTTTGAGTTGTTTCTAACTTTTGCCTGTTGTGAATAATAGAAAAAATAATTTACAATAGTATGAATATTGGTGTACTAACAGTACACCAAACAGTACACCAGTGTTCACGTATCTGTACATTGGTATGAACATTGGTGTACAAATATTTATCCAAGTCCCTGTTTTCACTTATTTGGGGAATATACTTAGAGTAGAATTGTTAGATTATATGAAATTTTTATTTTTTAGTATTTGCCATACTATTTTCCACAGTGGTTGAACCATTTTTTATTCCCTTGAACAGGGCACATGTTCTTTTTATCCTCACCAATACTTATTCTCTTTCTTTCCTTTTTTCTTTTTAATAATAGCCATATTAACAAGTGGTATCTTTTAGTTTTGGTGTGAATTTCCCTAATGATTACTTATGTTGAGGATCATATTGGTCATTTGTCTATGTTTTAGAAAAATGTCTTTTCAAGTTCTTTGCCTATTTTTAAACCATGTTTGGGTTTTTTTCTTAGTTATAAGAGTTTTTTATATATTCTAGACATTAATTCTTTATCAGATATGATTTGGAAGTATTTTATTCTGTGGGTTTCCTTTTCTGTCTCTTGACAGTGTCTTTTAATGTTCTAGGAGTATTTCTGATTGTGCAAGGACATCATATGACCCCGAAGAACTTGTTTTTCAAAGCTATGAGATCATCTAAGCCCCTCTCTCACCATACACCTGAAGGCCATTTTAGGGAAAGAAGCAGTAAATGGTATGGCAAGGTTATTACAGAGACAAGTTTTTTTTCTGAAAAAATTGAACATTTCTTGTAGGGCCCAGACAAAGCTTTAAACTACAGTGGATATGTAGTTTTTGTTGTTGTTCCCCTGACAACTCATAAAGTTTCCTGGGATCAAATCAGATCAGCTGGAGAGATAAAGAGAAATCAATGGACACCCCAGGTAGGTTTTGGAGTAGCTGCACCTGGGGCCCTTCTGGACATTTTCAGGGACCCCCAAGGAAAAATGTAAAGAATATGTTGCCCAGCAGGGGGTTCCATGAAAAGGGCTCTTTAAGTCTTTTCTCAAGATAGTTGTCCTATCCATTCGTGTTAGAAACAGGGGGACTTCTGCAATCCAGGGTCATCAACCAAGGCAAATTTCCATTCTACACTTCTCTTTGTAGAAGTCCATTTGCTCATTCATTCATCCATGACCCACCAGCCCAGGTTTATAGCCCCAGCATCTTGCTATAGGGATACTTACTAGCTCAAAATAAAAGACCTAAAGATGCTAGCATTGGGAGATCCCCAAGAAATGTCTGGGCCCCTGCCCTACGGAGAGAACAACTAATCAACAAGCCCAATTATAATGCATAATTCCTCTCTCTCTTTGTCCCTCTCTTTTCCTCCCTCCCTCTCTCCCTCCCTTCCTTCTTCCCTCCCTTTCTTTCTATTTTCCCCTCTTCCTTGTTTTTCTTTTTTTCCTTTTTTTCCTGTACTGGGGATCAAATCTATGGCCTCATACATTGGGGCCAGCACACTACCAGTGAGCCATGCCTCATCCCCTATTCCTCATTCATTAATATGACCAGACAGTTAATGTGAATTAACTAAAGAAAGCCTCTAACAGAAAAGACAAGGATCAAAATAAACATACAGGAAAAAACAAGCTTGGTGGAAACACAGACAATGCAAGAAGCAGAAGAAAACCCTCTAATATATTTTAAGGACAAGATACTATCAAACAAGAACAAAATGCTACTTAAAGAAACACTAAGAAGAGGAGAAAAAGCTCTTGTAAAACAAAAATAAGACTCAAAGTTTAGAGTTTTATTTTGCTTTTGTATATGAGAAGCCTGGAAGTAAGAAAGCAGGGCTTCTACATCCCACATAGCAAGCAGAAGCGGGAAGCAGGAGCAGGAAAAGGTATGTCTCTTCCTTCTAAGAGATTTCAAGGAAGTGTTTCATACCATTTCCACCCACTTCCCAGAACTTAGTCATATAGACAACTAGATGCAGAAAGCACTGAGAAATGAGTGATCAAGTAGCTGGTTATACAACAGAGATTTTATTATTAATAAAAAGAGGAGGTTGGATATAAAGACCACAGAATAGCTAAAAGATAAAGTTGACAAAATGTTTCATAAAACAAAATAAAAAAGAAAATTACATGGAAGATAGTGGAGAAAGTATGAGAAATATTCTAGAAAGAGTAGTTTCCAAGAAGGCAAGATGTAAGTTCAATGACATCAAGAATATGTCTGATATGTGTAATAATACAAGTTCTTTAATAGAAAGAACTCAACAGATCACCCACATTTTGAATAAAAAAGGCCCACAGCAATAATAATTAATACTTATTGAGTTTTAACTGTGTTCCGGGTACAGCTTTAAGCACTTAATAAGTGTTAATCTATTTAATCTTATCCATTTAATCTTCAAACAGCAGAATAAGCACTATTATGATTCCCACTATACAAGCAAGCTGAGGAAGAGCATTCAGCTAGTAACTGGTGGTTCTTTGTGTTCCCGTAGAAGAACAATGAATTCATATGTCATGCTGATGACATTAACATATACAAAATGATATGAAGAGTTGGTATTATGCACATAATAATACATGCATTACATATTATGCATGTAATGAGGTATTCTATGTCTGAGGTCAGAGAAAATGTAGGTCAGAAAATGCCTTTAGAGTGGTTAGCAGTGAGGGCTGGTGTAAGTTTTCATAGACAGGTTAGGGCTTACAAGACTTGAACTTGTCTCCCAGCGCAGAGGAGGTGAGCCTCGTGGGTGCCAGCAGCACATCCCCCAACTATTGAAATGAGAAGACATGTAAACAAGCCTCAAAACCAGACTTCCAGGTCACCTACAGCAACCCCAAAGGGAAACAAGATGGAACACTTTGATACTCAACCACCTTGAGTTCCTGAACTGGCAACGAAAGAGGACCAGTAAAAAATGAAATAGCTCAGTGGTTCCAGTGCCTGCCTCGAAAGCGCAAGGTCCCGAGTTCGATCCCTGGTACCAAAAAAAACCAACACACACAGAAATAATTTCTCAAACGAAACAAATGAAAACAAAGGCTACGTAAATAGAGAAGGGTGGAGGGGGTGAGGGGCACACAGGTAATGGGGAAAAAATAAGAACCAAGATACATCATGTACAGGTACAAGCACCCAATGATAAATATAAATGTATTGTACACCTAAAATGTACCAATAAAAGAATTTAAGCAAAAAAATAATAATTTGTCAGATAACAGCAGAGATTGTGCCCATAGTGCAAGACACAATTAATAAATCTAGAGAGGACACAGATAAAAAATAGAGGAGCTGAGGAACATGATGGAATACAAACAGAGGAAACAAATGGAATCCATAAAACAGGTGCAAACAGATTTCTAGGAGATTAAAAACTCCACTGAAAGTCTACATAGCAGAATGAGCCAATGTGAGGACGTAATTTCAGATATACAAGATAAGATTGCAATTAGTGACAATGAAAAGAAAAATTTCTTAAAAATTGTAAGGGACCATGAGAAATCAATCCAGCACCTGCTGGACGATGCAAAGAAGTGTAACATCATTCTGATTGGAGTCAATGAAGAAACAGGAGAGAGTGCAGATGACATAAATAAACTGTTCACAGAAGTAATGGCAGAAAACTTCCCAAATAAGGGAAAAGAACTTGGCATACAGATAAGGGAAGCATATAGGACTCCAACTACCCTTGATCAAAAAAAATCTACACATAGGCATATAATAGTAAAGATTCCAGAAACCCAACAGAAGAACAAAATTCTACAAGCAGTTAGAGAAAAGAAATCACATACAAAGGAAAGCCCATCAGAATCACAGCAGACTTCTGAATGCAAACCCTCAAGGCAAGAAAAGCTTGGAGTGATGTATCCCAAGCTCTAAAGGACAACAGCCTCCAACCCAGATTAATGTACCCTGCAAAACTATCTTTCAAAATTGATGGAGAAATAAGATACTTTCATGACAAAGAGCACCTTAGGAACTTCATGAATACCAAACCAGCACTCCAAAAAATTTTAGACAATATCCTAGGAAAAGACAATGAGGATCACAACACCAGGAAACCTAACAGAATGAATCCACTAGGCATGACAAGAAATTAAACACAAAGGGGGAGAATCCAACAAATAGAAAAAGTAATGACAATGATAAGTTGATACCTATCAGTTATAACCCTCAGTGTTAATGGTCTCAACTCACCAATCAAAAGAAATAGACTGGCAGAATGGGGCAAGAAGCAAGATCCAACAATATGCTGCATACAAGAAACACACTTAATTCAAAAAGAAACTCATAGACTGAAAGTTAAAGCGTGGAAAACAATACTCCATGTGAAAGGAACCTGAAAAAAAGCAGGAGTAGCTATCCTCTTTGCAGATCAAGCGGATTTCAAACCAACACTGCTTAAGAGAGACAAAGAAGGACACTACATCCTTGTAAAGGGAACAATCCAAGAGGAAGAGATAACAATCATTAATATCTATGCACCAAATACTAGTGTTCCCCAATATATAAAACAAATACTAACAGACATGAAAAATCATATAAGCACTAATACAGTAGTAGTAGGGGACCTCAATACCCCACTGTCACAAATACATAGATCAATTAGACAAAAAATAAGCAATGAAATACTAGAACTCAACCAAACTCTTGAACAAATGAACTTAACAGATGTTTACAGAGTGAGCCACCCACAAAATCAGAATACACATTCTTTTCAGCTGCACATGGGTTTTTCTCCAAAATAGACCACATACTTGCTCATAGAACATATTTAGATAAGTGCAACAGAATTGAAGTTATCCTTTGTATATTATCACACCATAGTGTGATGAAATTGGAGATCAATAACAAAATACACTGCAAAAATTTCATAAACACATGGAAATTGAACAACACACTTCTGAATAACCAGTGGGTCACAGGAGAAATTAAAGAAGAAATCAGACAGTTCCTACAATTAAGTGACAATGACAATACAATATATCAGAATTTATGGGACACAATGGAAGCAGTCTTATGAGGGAAATTCATAACAGTGAGTACTCAGGGAAAACAGAATGAGCCAAATTAAACAACCAGATGCTGAACCTCAAGCTTCTAGAAAAAGAAGAGCTGGACAAACCCAAAGCTCATACAAGGGAGGAAATTATAAAGATCAGAGCAGAAGTCAATGCAATGGAGACTAAGAGAATGATACAAAAAATCAATGAAGCCAAGAGTTGGTTCTTCGACAGAATCAACAAAATTGACAAACCCTTAGCCAACCTTATCAGAAAAAGGAAAGAAAAGGCCCAAAGCCATGCAATCAGGATTGAAAAGGATGTAATTACAATGGGCCCAGCACAAATCCAGACGATCATCAACACCTACTTCGAGAACCTATATGCCAATAAGATGGAAAACACAGAAGAAATGGACAGATTCCTGATACATATGAATTACCAAAGTTGAATGAAAAAGACCTAAAAATTCTAAACAACACAATATCAATCAATGCAATTGAAAAAGTAATTAAAATCTTATCAACTCAGAAAAGCCTGGGCCCTGATGGCTTCACCGCTGAATTCTACAATATGTTTAGAGAGGAACTATGCCACTACTGTTTAAACTCTTCAATGAAATTGAAAAGGAAGCAATACTCCTGAATTCATTCCTGGAAACAAGCATCACCTTGATCCCCAAAGCAGAGAAAGACCCAACCGAAAAGGAGAACTATAGGCCAATCTCACTAATAAACAGAGATGCAAAAATCCTTAATAAGATACTGACAAATTAGGATGCAGAAGATCATCAAGAAGATCATATACCCTGACCAAGTGGGATTCATCCCAGGGATGCAGGGATGATTCAACATATGCAAATCAATAAATGTAATACACTATATTGATAGAGCCAAGGACAAAAGCCATATGATCATCTCAATAGGTGCAGAAAAAGCATTTGACAAACTCCAACATGCATTTATGATTAAAAATAACCTATAAAAAATTGGAATAGAAGGTCTCTACCTCCATCTGATAAAAGCCATCTATGAAAAACCAACAGCCAATATCATACTAAATGGTCAAAACCTGATATGCTTCACACTAAAATAAGGAACAAGACAAGGATGTCCACTATTGCCACTCCTATTCAATATAGTTTTGGAAACATTATCCATGGCAATTAGACAAGAGAAAGAAATAAAAGGCATAAAGACAGGAAATGAAGAAGTCAAATTATCATTATTTGCAGATGACATGATATTCTATATAGAAGACCCCAAGAACTCCACCAAAAGTCTTCTAGACTTAATA